>CM029647.1:30209494-30809494 GCA_017311315.1 Dendrocalamus latiflorus | reverse complement strand
GGAAATTGGCCGAGGGTTCCCCTGAGAAAAACGATGCTCGGAAGCAATTGCTTGAAGTGATGGCCCATAGATCTCATGTTGACAACAGTGTCAAGCTGATCGGAAACCTTCTGTTTGGCTCTGAGGATGGTCCAAGGGTTCTGAATACTGTTCGTGCAGCTGGTGAACCTCTGGTTAATGACTGGACCTGCCTGAAGTCTATGGTAAGCGCCTATTTGACTTCGGTTGGTCATGTATCAGCATCTATATGTTCTGTTTCTGTCGTGTTTTGCTGTTGTTTTGAGTGTTGCTTGTCTGGGACTAAGAGCAGATTCTAAAGCTTCACTTTCAGTTGTATAATAGTAGTTTAATTCTTGCAGATTTCTCAGAAAATCGGTTATATTTGTTGACTAACAAATAGTATTGAAATTTATCATTTGAATGATTTGACATATGTAATTAGGTCAAGGTTTTAATTTTGAGTGAAAAAATAATTTACGCGTTATGAAATGTCTAAACAGTAGAATCATACTTATCAGCACTACAAAGGGAGGAGTAAAAGCGAGAGAAAAGATCGTCATTCATTTCCCCTCTATTTCTTGGTTCATATAATTATCAAGGCCTCTGTTAAGTTGTACAGGGTGTGTGCTCCTAACAGCCAAACTGCAAGAGCAAGGTCACTTAAGCTTTTTAGGATGATACTATTCAGTTTGAATGCTTTAGCTAGTTCCTTCAGTTTTATACAATGCCAGCTCTTAACCATTGAATGTACAGGTGTTATCTGGCATCTGCTTCGGTCCTTGCACACCTAATATGCTTCTGCCTTTTCTTCAGGTGCGTTCTTTTGAAACGCAATGTGGCTCGTTGGCGCAGTATGGAATGAAGCACATGCGGTCCTTTGCAAACGTCTGCAATGCTGGCATCCGTGCTGAAGCGATGGCAAAGGTTGCCGCGCAGGCTTGCACGAGCATTCCCTCCAACCCCTGGAGTTCCATCCACAAGGGTTTTAGTGCTTGAACCATAGGTGAAGCAAACTTAACCAATATTTCAGCTATTGCACCATATCGAATTTCCTTCCATTTCGCACAGCGGTAGTAGCGATTGAACCGTAGGTGAAGAACTATGCATTATTTCAGCTATTCCACCAATACCAAATTACCTTAGCTGTGCTCAATTTATGATGTACATACCATAGCAGAAAGCGATTTGGCAATATTACCTGTAATCATTGTACATACTTATAATTTGTAAGCATGTGTAGTTTGTGCTTCCATATATAAAGAATGCATCACGGCTATTTTTATATCGCCGAGTGAAGCTCAGTAGTCTCATGTTCAACCGGAACTGTTTGTTTGTCTTCCATTTTATACCCTGTGTGAGCTAGTTATCTCCTAAACACTGTGTGAGCTAGTTATCTCCTTTTCAAACGAAACAAGGTGATTTCAACAACCAGGAATTGTATGTATCGCTTTGCGTCGCGTTATTTTGCTGTAATATCCCATTTTGTGGGATCGAGTATGGCGACTTGAGGGGTGAATAGGAGCCTAAATTAAATTCAAGGTTTTTAAAATCTTTTTCATTGTGTGGAAGCAAAACTTTTTACTCCAGTAGCTATAGAAGCTATGAAGATCAAAGACAAATAATCATAAGAAAAGATCTGATCAAAATTGAGCAAAACATGCTTTGAAAACTTCCAAGCATTCTCTAATCTTTACTCCAATAGTTATGATAAACTATGAAGATCAAGAGTAAAGAATAAAATCAACAGACTAATTTGGCAGAGAAAAACTAATGTAATCCAAGCCAAGTATGGTCGTGAAGGACCAGTGTGGTCGAAAAGAACAGTATGGTCGGACAAGATCAGAGTGGTTGAGATAAGACTAATGTGGTCGTAGAAGACCAGTGTGGTCGCATAAGACAAGTATGGTCTTACAAGATTAGTGTGGTGGTACAAAGACCAGTGTGGTCGAAATAAGACTAGTAAATTAGGGAAAGAACAGAAATTTCAGCACTATTTCACGAATGAAAAATCCATGTAATTTTTGATTTATATATCCAAATGACAAAAAGTTGTAGTGATCTTCTTTAGGATATCATGAACCTATTCCCACAAATGATTGTAAAAAATATTACCAAAGTTGAGACCTTTTTAGTTTTAAGATAGCTTTCATCAATATCTATCAAAAACTTAAAACGGTGAATACGACTTACTCGTGGATGGATGATGGCTAAGACGGCTCTAGATGTATTACCACATGTCACAGCAAGTTAGAACACCGACGAAATCAAGCCAAAATCATCAGATGAAGAAATCACTTGAAAGATAAAAAATGTGTAAAAACCAAATTTCTTAATGAATTTACTACCAAAGTGTCTAGATGGGTGGAGATTGATTTTTTGATATTATCTCCATCTCTTATACGCCCTTGGCACAACAAGATCAAAAAGATGGATGAGAGGAGAGGAAAATCAAGCCAAATCAAGGTTTCATCACTTGAGCACAATAGGAAAATACTTGGATAGAATTTTGATTTTTATTGATACTTGGAGATGAATGTTTATAGCACTCTCTAGTCATGCACAAAGCCTAAAGACAACAAAAGGCAGCCATAAGAGCCTTTCATATCTCCTACAAAGTTATCGTCAAGAATCCTAACTCCTCTCTCTACTTGGCATGGGTGGCTTCACCCTAAACCACCCCTCCATCCTTTTATAGTGGAGGCATATGAGAAACCATAACCAGCCCTTTAGTTAGGTTTCTTCCACTTACATGAGCTAACCCGTTAACCCAACACATTATCAGGTTTTACACTTATATAAGCACGTTTCTCAAAGTGCACACACACATTAACCTATTAGTGAAAAAACGCTTGATTCACTTCATATTTTTAGCACAACCAAGACCCAAACCACTTAGATCATGCCATGGTTTTGCACACCGCCACTTTTTCGGTATTGAGCAATTTACCAAAATGCCCTTTTATAGCATCGCCCATACTTTACCATCTGCTATGTGGCCCCAATGACTTGGCGCCAAGTGTCTCCGAATTCCACCAAACCATCCTTGCTTGCAAATGACCCAAGTCACTTGGCGCATCACATGCTTCTCCTCGCGTATGACGGCATCCGGCTTCCTTGACTGCACAGGACTTTATGTAACATCCCAAAAATTTGAAATTTGAAAATGTGAAGCTTTTGAATTATTTTACAATATATTCTTTTGAAATTTGAGTCTTCATCGGTGTTTCCTAAATTTTTGTTGAGTAAGACCATAAAGGATATATGCAAATGATAGAAACTTAAAATTTTAAATAGGAATCTGAAAAGATGATCCAGTATAAAGAGGGAAAAACTTGAATTAAGTTATAAAATATCTTTTTAGAGATAATAGCATAAATAGCAACAAGAGTAAATGGATAAAATACAAACATAATATGCATATACAAATTTTGCAAGTGAGAGCTTAGAAATAAAATATACAAAATGAAATAAGCCAGCAAAATAACAATGAATGAAATGTTATATATATATATATATATATATATATATATACAAAAAAAAGAAAGGGAAACCAGGCCGGCCGAGCAGCCCGGCCCAGCTTCCCCTTCCCGCGCGCCAGCTCGCCTCCACCCGCGCCCTCTCCTCCTGCCAGGCGGAACCGCGCCCCGGCCGCGCCTCCCCTGCCGCCGCGTGGCCCGAGTGCCGCCTCCTCTCTCTGGCCCCGCGGGCCCGAGCACCCGCCCGTGCCTCCTCTCTCTGCTGCTGGACCCGTCCCGTGCCAGCTCCTTTCTTCCTCTCCTCTTTCTTCCTCCTGCTCCCGAGCGCCGCGCACAGCCTTCCTCCGCCCCATGGCGCTCATGCGCAGCCGTCGCCCTACCAGAGTCGTCCCGTCACTCGGTGGGGGCGCCTGCGAAACCACCACCGCCCCTGGTTCCATTCCCCGCCCCCGGTACGGCGCCACCGCCCGCAGCTTTCCCTCCGCTCGGCCGCACTGCCCGGCCGCGTGGCGCAAGCCTCTGGCGCTCGGCGCGTGCGTGGCGCAAAAGCTGCAGCCGGCAGCGAAGTGTCTCGCCCCGAACCCCTCTGCAGGATCTGCCGTAGCTGCCCGGTCATTTCCACCGTCTGCCACCGCCGCCCGCTCCCGACAAGACCACACGGCCGCCCCACTCGTGGCCAGCCGCGCTCGTCGCCTATAAAGTCGGGGGAACCCCCTCATTCGCATTGCCACAACTCCCTCTCCATCCCACCGAAAGCAATTGACCTCAAACGCCCTCAATCGCCGGCGAGCCGAGCACCTCTCCTCAACTCCGGCGAGCTCCAAACCACCTGTCCAAGCCATTAAAACCAAATTCACCGCCACCACACCACCTCCGGCTCACCGCGAAGGCAACCCCACCCCCGCCGGAGCACCTCACCGCCCGTAGCTCTCGGTCACCGGAGCTCCTTCCGAATCGCCGCCGGCCCGCCAGCGCGCTTCTCGGACCCCGCCAGCACTTCCATCGTCATCACCGCAAGTCGGGCAACCCATTTTGGGACTTAGCCGCACACCTCCGGCCATCCCTCACCGGCGGCGCCACCACTCTTTCCCCGGCCCCGGACTTCCTCTGCCCGGCTCTCTCCGCGGGATACTTCAAAGGAATATATTCGCCTTATAGGGTAAGCAACAACTGAGAGGTCACTTGGCTAGCTGCGCTGTTTCTCTTCTCCCCCTCCCAACTCCCCGGCCGCGCGCGTTCGAGCCTCCGGCTCCACAGCGCCGAGTTGAGTTTTCTACATTTTATTTCGGGCTGACAGGTGGGCCCCACCTGTCAGTGGCTGCAGCCCCCGAGCGGCCCACTGACCGCAGGGCCCCACCAGTCAGAGGCGTAGTTAAGTAAACAGTAATGGCAGTAATTAGGGAGTAATGACAAGATTTGATTAAGAAGTGAAAGTCGGGCATTTTCCACTGACATGTGGACCCCACCTTTCAGTGGGTACAGTGAATAGCCCCCACATGTCAGTGGCATCCTGGAATGTAAATAAAACAAATAATAAAAGCAAGTGGGTCCCACCTATCATAGATACTGTACATGGAAATAAAAATAATGTAAAAGAATTAAAAAAATTACCCAGTGGACCCACCTGTCAGGATTTGGTAATTTTGGGATTAAATCAAACTGAGAACTTTAAGTGAGCATAACTTATTCATTTTAAGTTCAAATTGAGTGAGGCAAAGTTCTAAATTCATCTAAATTCAAGAACTATCCAATGGAACTGAAACCAGAAATTTTAGAGCTCATATGAATTTTAGTGAAAATTTTGGATAATTTGGGAATAATCTAGGGAAATAGAAAATTTAATTAGGAGTTAAAATAAGTCTACTTACTATTTAAATATCTGAATACATATTATGTGAATAACTAAAATAGACTTAAACTAAAAATAATGCCAAGCTTAATAATAACAAAGGTGCACACAGAATGATTTTGGTGCCAGTGATTAAATCTTGACACTTGTTTTGATACATATTGACAATAAATGTATATGTAGCAAGCTAGGACCCGTACCAATGAATCCTAAATCAAAGTCAATTATGTCTAGTGATAACCAAGTGTACATAAAATATCACCCCATAAAATGCTATACACCTAGACTCTAAAATTAATTCGGTAAGCCAAAATGCCCTGAACAATAGCACTCAACAAAATAATGCTAAGATAAACTTGTGCACCATTTATAGGTCTAACCTAACTCATGGAACTTCCTTGAAAAATACAAAAATGATAAAAGAAATTATTAATAAAAAGGTCAAGCCTCGCTTTTCCCCAATCGGCCATGTATGGCCACCTTCCTTTCCCAAAAGCAGATAAATCCTGTAGGTACATCTTCACTATTGATCCCTCGTATTTCTAAAATTATCCCTCACGGTAAAGCATTCAGACAACTCGTTCTTCTGCTCAAACCCAGCTACCGCGATGCTTACAACACATCAACATAAATCATCCTTCTATTCTCCAACCATAATAAATGTATAATTTAAAGAAAATCGGGTATTTAAAGTGATTGGATTTATTTGGATCTCTTGAGTTATTTGTTTTTATTTGGATTCAGTCGCTTATCGCGTAGATAGAAACTGGAGTTCCGAAGAATCAATGGATCAAGCAAGACCAAGATCAAAGTGTAGAAAAGACCAGCAGAGCAGCCCCCTCAAATGAGACAGCTTTGAGAGAGCACAAGACCGCAGTAAACCGTGACAGGCGAGTCAATACTTTGATCATGTTGAACCTACATTTTATGCAAATTACTTTCGTTTAAATTATCAAATTGCATGCTGTTATTATGTGCAAAATATGTTGATTTAAAAGTTTAGCTATATGCCCATCGTTCAACTTGACTAAGTATTACACCCCTCTTTGGTATATTGCATATGTGAGCCTTGTCGCCTAGTGGAAAACTTTATAATGGTTAGCTTTCGAAAATAAGTCCTTAATTATATGCCATGCTTAGCATTGTTTAGGAACCTGGGGCAAGAAATTGCCCCAAGCATCACTTTTAATCCTGAGAAGAATTGGTTGGGCAGTCATGGTGGTAATAACTGGTGTATGTTGGATATGGTTATTTTATATTCCCAAAAACCTCAAATTGCTTATTTATCTGGACGGATGGATGGGGGGTATGGTGCAATGGTGCACGAGAGTGTGGTTTGTGGTAGAACCGCCCAGATACCATTAAAGACTGAATCTTGTCATGACCTCCTATGTAAAACAGTACAACCACAAGTCTGTAAAGTACAACTTGGCTAAGTAGACTTATCGAACTCCGGACTCATCTCACTGGTAGTGGATTGATGGGGCTACGCTATGGCAAGGGGGCCTGAAGGGACATTAGTGTAGGGTGAAGTTTTCCCCGGATGTTCTAAGCATTGCGGGGAGTTGAGAAGCCCGGCTGCGTTAGTAACTGTGGGGGGAAACATCCCGCGCATAGATGGGACCCACCGCAAGTGGGCGACTACCCATAAGGTGAGATGAGAGAAGGAACTAGATACTTTGAAAAGTCACTGTGATGGTCTGCTCAACGACATGACTAAGGAATCGTGTGGGGCAACGAGTTGAATGTCTCTTGTGGTGAAAGTGTACATACTCTGCAGAGTCAAAACTATTCGAATAGCTGTGCCCACGGTCAAGGGCGGACATGGGAACTTAACTAGATATAGTTCTATTTCAAAAACTTTGTGGGTGGGAATGGAAATGTGAAGGGCGAAGGACTGCCCTGGTTTGGAATTGTCCTGGGTGTCGTCCCAGTGATAAGTTCAGCGTTTATAATGCTGAAAAATAAGCATATGGTGCAGATGCCATATATGGTGAACGAAAAATCTGTATCACTATTAATGATATTGCATTCTTTTCACACATTATGATTTGGTTCAAACTGCTAAGTCTCAGGATATTTCTATTTAATGTATTTTAAATGCAATTTTTGGCAAATAAAATAACCCGAGCCTTCCTTTGATAAGCCATGCATACTATTTATTTGCATTCTGTGTATTGGCTCGTGGAGCACGGGGTTGGAGTGCTCACACTCGCTTTTGCGACAAAATTCAGCATCAGGAATCAAATCACCTCGCCTCAGCAACAAGATTGGACAAGCTGGCAGAGAAGATGAAGATGTCAAGGGTTAGGTCGCGCACCTCCAGTTGGCTGCCTGTGGGCATGTCCTGAAGGTCTCACCTGTGTGCTCGTTCTTCCGCTGCTGCAATTTATTGATTTCGGCCTAATCGGCCCATGAGTAAGTCTATTACCATATTTACGCTTCCGCATGATATGTATTTTGATATTCATTGCTATAACTGTGAGCACTATCTACTGATCCAGGGAATAGTGCAGTAAAATCACAGTGGATTCCGGATGGTAAAATCTGGGGTCTGACACTTTAGCTCCTCCCTGAGCCTAGTCCCAGTTCACCTTGTCGTTGTCTGTCATGCCCACCACTGGTAGCTCCCGTTTCGGTTTCTCGTCATCCCGGCTTATAACCACCCCATAAGCCTCGGTCATCTTCGACGGCTCTTTATCATCTGGACCTTGGCTCCTTCTAAGCATAGTCCCGATCTCTTGACTGCTTTGGACCTAAGCTCTCCTAGCTTAGTCCTGGTCTCATCCGCCTCAACATAACATAGCTATGGGGTCCTATAACCAACAACAACAAGTAAACCATCACGTAGCACCATACAATACACAAAGTCATCAATTGATACAATTAATCCATACAATGCACTATGCAAAATATATGCAACCAAATCACCGATTCTAAAGTTAGGACCAAACAATAAACCCATGTGCACACAAGCAACAATCTAGGTCAAACTAAATTCATCTCGTGACTCAAAAATCCCAAAGATCCTTGTCAAGCCGGTTTGACCGCTTGGTCCCAGTGGTTAGACCGCTAGCCCCGAGCGGTTGAATCGCTACCATGCACTTGACTCTCCATCAGTAAACCCATGTATGGACACACGCCATAACACACTTGCACAGACTCGCGTCGTGACTAACACCCAAAATACAGAACCAACAGAACAGACTTCACTGGGGCCGGTCTGATCATGGCACACACGCCGGTCAGACCGCCCAAACAGCTGCCGGTCAGACCGCTCGGTATCAGCGGTTAGATTGCCTAGTCCCAACGATTAGATCGCCTGGGCTAGCCGGTCTGACCGGTTTTCCAACATAGCACCAACTTAATTCACAAAATTAAAAATTCAAACTCAAGCAATGAAATTAATAGACGATTACTATCAAATACTCATTACTGACATGAGGTTACCGCAACATGGTTCTTCACATTTCTACCCAAATTAATTCTGCGAGTCATGTCTTCCCTCTTAGGACTCTAATAACTACTGCCATTGCCATAAGTGAATTGTAGTTCACAAAATTTTCTACACTGACTATTACATATCTGAATACTAGCGCCTAGAAAACTACTCCCTCTATTTTTTATTTGATTTCCTAGAATCTTAGACATCAAGTTTTTAAAATTGATTATCAATAGATTTAAAACTATTTAGGTTAGCTATACAAAAATTACATAATTAGATTTGTTGTTAAAAAAACTTTTATAACATTATAATATTATTAGTATATCTTATTGTAAAATTATAAAAAGTAACAGTCAAAGTTGTATCTCAAAGAACTAAAAAATTGAAAACATCAAATAAAAAAGAACCAAAGGAGTATTTAGCATAGCATGGCACCTGGAGAAGGTTTTCTCCGTAATTATGCTTCAACAGAAACAAGATAATCTACAGTAACAAGGAATTGCCAAATAAGGCCCTATTTGGATCCCTTGGGCTAACAACTAGTTGCTAAACTTTAGCCCTTGAGGATCCAAATAGGAGGGCTAATGGGTGGGCTAAAGTTTAGCCAAAGCCCCAACTAGTTGTTAGCCAACTAGTCCATCAAACCCAGCTAATGAGGGCTAAAGGACCAGCCGGATGGAAAAAGACGTTGATACCCACACCAACCCTCCCAGACCACCATGCATAGGGGTATAACAGACTTTGCACTGAGATAGTAGCACTTATTAGTCATTGGATCCAAACAGGACTGGGCTAATCTTTAGCCAGCTAACTACTAGTCAGCTAACAACTAGTCCTAGCTAACAACTAGTCCTAGTCCATCCAAACAGGCCCTAAGGAATTATGCTTCAACAGAAACAAGATAATCTCCAGTAATAAGGAATTGCCAACCTGCAGGACAGAGTTGTTGAACCAACCTGAATGTTTGCCAGTTTCTTCGGAGGAGGAAGGAAAGAAAGGAAGACACACGAAACACAACTGTCAGCTTTATTTCAAGCCTACACAAACTGCATTGAATCAGCAGTACTGCAACTGCAATTAGACAGTGGTTACCCAAGTACCAACGACCATGCCATCAATCAAAGAGAAGCAGGTTTGTTTAGCCATTTTTTTGCTTTTGTTTCCTTTGGTAGGGCAAAGCAAAGATGGTACCATACCAATACAGCTATAGTGTCTGTAGGCCACAGTGCCAGTAACATTGCTTTAATCTGCTCTTTGGCGCGCACATGCAATGCAATATAATGCAACAAAGCGGTTGGGTCCATCCAAGTGAAAAATTAAGCCCAACTGTAAGGGGGAAAAAAGGACAAAGATTTAAGTTTCAAAGATGATGCCATGCATTGTGAGGGACCCTCCTACCAAACAAGAGAGAAGACATGCATAGAATGTCGTGATGCTGTCGATTCTAAACATTTTGTGCTCCATATGAGCACATCGTATTATTTTGCATTCAAGAGTATCTTGCGGAAGCTTCCATGGCGTTGCGGTTGCAGATGGTCATTATTAAGATCAATCATGTGAAGCATAATATAATGCGGCAGAGTCTGAAAGGTTCCACTAATTTAGATTCGCGGGCTGGAAAGCTAGCCGTGATTCTTAGATGAATCATCGATCACTGCCCATATTTACTAACAATGTATCATGCAGGTCCTACCAAACGACGTAACGTAGTACGTGATAATCTCTCCTGACGACGACTAAGTATCAAACCGACAAATATATATATGCAGTAGGAACACTAGCCATGCTTTGCCTCCACTGATACGACTATGGTTTTGGCAGGAGATTGATTCCTTAGAATGCATTCACACATCCTCTTCTGTGAAACGAAAGCATTATTGAAACCTTGAGAAAGAAGGATCAAATATGTGTCCCAAGAAAGTGAAAGCTACTAGTACAAGGCAGTGTGCCAGTTTGGGTGCATGATTGCCAGAAGTAATTAATTTGACTTGCATGATGGTTAGGTGAGGACCATGGGTGTCTCTTGTGTGATCTTGTGGCTAGGTTAGGTTTGACAGCAACTGTGACATCAAAGGTGCAACTACCGCTACAAACGACTTGACTCTATAGTCTATACAGGGAGATCAAGATTATACTCAAGAGAGGAGTACACCGTCTGGGCTCAACTCTTCTCCTCGAGAGCAATTCCTGCCTTCCGAAGCCATTGATTAGTTTCTAACTCTCATTTTGCACGGTTTTGTTGCACGTGACAAGGCTGTGCAAGCTTAAGGCACTCTAAGGGTTAAGATAATATATATACCCATATGTACATATGGTAGATAGTATATATACCCATATGTACATATGGTTGTACATGTGGTTTTGTATTTTTTTCCCCCTAAACAAACGACTAATATATGGATTCTTCCGTGTACCACTACTTAATCTATCCATTATTGTGACCATTTTTTAACTAGGGAATAGGTAAACGTCACTGTCTTCCAGCTTCTTTCCTCTCTAACTTTCTCTAAGGGAAGACAAGAGCTAAATAATAATTAAAAATCGCGGATATATAGCACGTCGCTTTTGGGCACAGGCGCGCGCATTTGTGCCCATCCTCGTCTCGTCGCGCACACGCGTTGTTCACCCCAACAAATTGAACTGATGGATCAAAAGCACAGCTCGTACACCGAATGCCACGCGAACGTGCCTTTCCTGTTTCTTTCTTCCTAATTTTTCCATGTTTTTATCGACGTAACAAGGATCTAAAGCATCAGTAGAATACGAAAAGGTAAAAAAAAATACTCTAAATTTTTACCATGTCGACGAAAACACGAAGAGGATAGAAAGAAGACAACGGGAAGCCACGTTCATGCCACGCACGGGACGGAAGCCGGCAAATCGGAGCGCAACGTTTCCTTGTTTTTGCGTGGTCCGTTTGGGCTTGCCGTGCGCGCCGCGTGTGTAGGCGGCCGGCGGCGCGCTGCCTTCGCCGCGAAGCAAAGCAAGGCAAGCGCGGAAGTAGGAGGAAGCGCGGTGGGATAAATTTAGCTGTTGGATTGAGGGATTGAGAGATGGATTTATCTTGGTTTATGGCTCGATCTCATCCCCAGTCCTCGTTTCCATATATGCAAACGCCCCGAAGGGCATTGCGCCGGCCAAAGACGCGGCTGGTTTTCTGCGTGTGGGCGTCCACACTCGCTTGTCCAGAAGTAAGCTTGCGTGCATGCATCTGCAGCGAGCAAGCTATTGGATGGGCTCTTTTATTGGCTGCGGCCGATGGTTTATAATTGTAGCTGATAGCTTTTGGTCCCGTTTGACACAGCTCTAGCTCCGAAATCTATACTGGATCTGTAGTTTGTTGACTAAATTAAAGTGATTTAAATATTTTTATTTAATATATAATATAAATGAAATGAGTCATGTAAATGCACTTAACATGTCTGCAACTCTAGATCCAGGATTTCCTAGAGCTACAGATGACCAGCTCTAGGAAATCTACAGATTTTCTAGAGCTAGAGCTCTGCCAAACGGGGCCATTGTCTCTAATATGAGTATTTATATGGACGAATTGAATACTGATAAGTCAATAAGTCGTTTCACAAAAAAAACTTTACCGATCAACCGTTTCGAAAAGAAGATAGAGAATTCGTCCTATTCACTTGTTTGAGAGAAACTATACGTCCTAAACTGAAAAAGAAAGGGACATTATTTATTGTACGCAAGTGTAGCACTAATGACCTTTTTCTTTTCGACTTATGACTTATTCTACAATAGCTAACTTTTAAACGGAGTATTATTTCATACGGGGTCTACTAGTAGATTGTACTAGACATAGTACCGACTTCGACTATACCAATTAAAATCTTAGGTTACTGTCTTTCTCTCTATACCCTTCCTTATAAATAGCTAAAATTCAAAAAAAATCATTAACCACACAATCCGAAAAGAACGCAAACGCTTTAAATTTCCCAAAAAATTGTTTCCTAAAAAGAAATCGCAAACCGCTCGTAGCCAGCTGTCACCACCGAACCCGTTTTCCCGCCGTATAAATACCCGGGCTCCCCCTGGCACATTTCCCCAGCACCAACAAAGATCTCTCTCTACCCCCCACAAAAAAAAAATTCTCTCCGTCCTACCACAGATCAGCTCTTGCAGAAGCTTCTCGGCTCGCCACCACCGACCCAAGCAATGGCCGCCGCCGGATCGAAGGCCCTCGCCGTCCTCGCCGTCCTTGCCGTCGCGGCCATCTCCGTCGTCTCCGCCGCGGACGCGCCGGCGCCCAGCCCCGTCGCCGCCGCCGGCGTCGCGGCGCCGCCCCTAGCCGCGGCCCTCGTCGCCTCCGCCGCCACCCTCCTCTTCACCGCCGTCCGCCACTGAAGCGCGGCGGGCGCCTCCGGCTCCCGCCGATGGCTCTACCTAGTACCACCGCCTAGATCTATTTATCATTATCACTATCGCCAGCGAATTTTTTCGTTATTCGTGTCGCATTTTGCCCAGATCTGCTACTTACTACTACTAGTTGATGATGTCGTCGTCGTACCCGTGTGCTTGTAGATACTCTCTTTTCGTTCTCTAGTGCCCCCCGTTTGATGATGCTTTGTTTCTACTCTGGTTTGGTGCTTAATTTAATCACGAGTCTTTACTATTCTGCGATTAATCTGGTTTGAGTGTGAAGCAACCAGCATTTCCGTGGTCACACCAGTGCTGTGATTTCTGAATTCTGATGCGTGTCTTTGTGCGCGTCGCGACAGCACGCGGAATTGTTTTCAATTTTCCGCGATCTGAAGTAGTGTATCGTCAGGTCTATCCTGCTGTTGGCTGCTTATTTTATCGATCCCGTAAGGCACGCTTCTTCGTTGCTTTTTGTGGTTTTATTCTTGTGTTCGAGAACATCGTATCTGATTTGTGGAACGATGAGCCAAGAGCGGGGTGAGGGATCGATCTGCTAGCTTGCGCTGTTCTTCCGTTTTGCTAAAGAACATTGGACGTGAAGAGCAGAAATGAATCCATGATTTTGAAGCCAATGTTCTGCTCCTCCTCCGTATTGTTTAGAATTAGGCCGGTCAATTTGTCTCCCCATGTAATCCCAGCAGGTATGGGTGCATGATCTACATGATCTTTCCACTGCGGGACAGATAAATCGAGCAACATCCAATCTGTTTAACGCCTGATGTACTAGGTTAAAATGAAGAACGGCAGAAACAAAGGAAGAACCGTGATGATTGTCCTCTCGAGCTTTCACTGTTGCACAGGGGAATCCCTTGGACTGACTGACCGGTTGAATTTGACCGGGCCTGTTTGCACGCTCCTCGTGTGCCTCGCTTGGCTTAGTGCACGCTAACAGCACTGTCCTTGAGAAGGGAGCAAGAACGGTCTGACAAACTAGAGATCCATTAGACCAGACGAGAGCTCTAAAATGTAAATGTGACCAACGGACGGAAGGAGTGTGCGCTTGATCATTTGCTATTAGGCCTTTGGCTAAGCTGAGCAAATAGCTCCATCCATCTAATAACTAACGGCTTTCTTCTTCTTAACTTAGGACTTATAATTTCATCTTGAATAAATAATTAGAATAGTTTTTCTATCGTCATTTTGAAACGGCTTATTTAGATAGTCTTTTCAAAACGTCTTATCGATATTTGGTTCATTTGTACAAACACTCGTGCTAGAGTCAAGAGTCATCAATCAACCAATCAACCATAATTGTAAACCGCAGCCGAAAAAAAAGCACCCAATTTTTTCTTCTCAAGAGAGAAGAAAACGACACAAAACAAAAAAGAAATGCTTGGTCAGCACAGGAATTCCTACGTAGAAAAGAAATGCTTAGGCTCCTCCTGTGTAGTTGGAACTGATAATTTTGGAGTATTCCTGGGGAATGGTACTATTTTAGTTCACGTAAAGTTTATGTAAATTTCCTTTCGAATTCTTGTGTTGAAGTATTTCGAGTGACGTGTCTCTGCCTCTTTGGATCATTGCTAGCTGGAGCCTGTAATGGAGGGCGTGTTTGGCCAACCAATAGATGCATGCATTCCCATGGGGACAAGCACACCAAAGGAGTGGGAAGGGAGAAAGAGGCAACAACGGCACAGGAAGGAACCTTCAATGCCTGCCGCTTGCAATCTTGTAAGGATGTAAGGATATAATCGAAGTGGATATAGATAGATATCGTTTATTTTTTATTTCACGTTTTTTTCTGAGAGTCAGAGTTGGATACGGATAGTATCGGATACTCATTTCTTTATTCTGTATTCACTCAACAAACCTTCAAATGACCGGTCAGACGAAATTATCCACTTCTTTTGCACATCTACACATATCATTGAACAGTAAAAGTGCGATCAGGATGAACACGGATAAACTAATCACTAAGATGCTGAAGAAAGGGCACTCAGAATTCCTCCGCTTGTTTATATACAACAATCCGCTAATCTATTATCTTGTTCCTAAGTAAAATCGCAATAGACTTACCCATATTACTTAACATACGGATATATAAAGATGAATATCACTCATCCCATATCATATTATGCATTTTTTCCTCGGAGTCAGAATCAAACATAGATAGTACTAAATATCCATTTACTTATTTGTTAGGCCATGTGACTAGATCTAGGATATTTTGGTAATGAATAATTGACAATGGTTAATTTGTGATGATGAATAATTGGTAATTTTGTTTAGCGTTATGCGAGTTGTGTCATGTATATGTGGATTGATGTTGGTTAAGTTTGGACGAACTTGTGCCGGAAAAATGTTCTTTGGTTTTTGTATGTGCAGGTTAAGCATGGAGGCAATCATGGTCGGTAACAAGGTGGACCGGGACTAGGATGGAGATATATGAGGTTCAGACAGTCAAGAAGGTCATGAGATGGTCGGGCTCATGCTTGAGGCGCATGGAGATTAGAGATATATGGATGATGCGTGGAGAAGCTACGGGAGGTGCAGTCCTGGAGGTTTCGACACATGATGAGTTGAAAAGTCGGAAGTGTGCAAAAACCATGTTAGGAAGGGTTTCGGGTCCCTTGAAAGTTAGTGAGCCAAAAGCCTAGTTGAGTTAAAAAAGACCTAGGCCCAATTGGACGAGTTGCATTAGTGTTTTGAATATAGATTGAATAGGTGTTTTAGGGTGCATATATATATATATATATATATATATATATATATATATATGAAACCTCTTTTCTACTCCCGGGTGTAATTACTCCCTATATTGTATCTCATAACATAAGGAGTATCTCGTGTAACGGAGAGTATGTACATGTAGTATACGAGTATTTAAGACCATCTAGGTGGTATGTACAATTTTTTAGGGGTGGTATGTATATTTTTTAGACATACTCCTTTTTATATACGTATACGAAGGTATTTACAAAGTATGCTAAAAACTATGGATTCCTTTGCAATTTTTTCGTGTGGTTCATATTGGAGTATCTTATAATTAGTATACGAGTATACCTAAAGTGATAAAGGAGTATTTCAAGTTTATTTAGGTGGTATATTAGAGGTGGGAGTAATTACACCCGGGAGTAAAAAGTATTTTTCCTATATATATATATATATATATATATATATATATATATATATATATATATATATATATATATATATATATATATATATATATATATATATATATGTTGGCCGAGACGGTCATGGGGAAAAAAGGACGCAGGTATTGTGGCGGTCGTGAGGCAAAAAAGAAAAAAAATCGGATGCATGTTTACGGAACAAGCTGATGGAAGTGGGATGAACAGTGCTCGTGTTTTTGAATAAAAATTCGTGAGTTTTTAATTTGCATATATTATATTTTTCCCTTGTTTGTTGATCTCTAGGGTTTCTCTATGCATTGATCTCTATCTATATATTCTCCTTACTTACATACATGAATTAGTTTTAATTAAAAATCAATTGCAAGTTTATGTCAAAATCGTGCTAATGCATGCCTTCAGCTTTTTTGCGTTGCTACAGTAGATGACTACAGTACTGTGCTACAGTAATCAATACAGTACTTGCTACAGTATCGCTATAGTGTCTGCTACGGTAAGTTTCATTATTGCTACAGTAGCCAAGAAAAAATTGTCCTATTTTATTTTCTGTTTTTGTTTTTTATTAATCGATTAGAAAACAAAAAATTTGAGAAAAAGCGGGGCATTGCAATCATTGCAAACAAAAAATTTTCTGTCTCTCGGTATTCGCATTAGCGCATACACACACATATAGTATAAATAATAGATGCACCATGGTGTCCAAGTTCCATGATTGAGATTTTCCATCTATGATTAAGACTTTCCATCCTGATATATTATATATCATTGTATTTGCACGATCTAAAAGCAATCCGAAGGCAGGGAGGCTTGGTGCCCAAACACCATGTTGCCCCATTTCAGCGTCCTACGTATACACACACACATGTATACATATGTGTTTTTCTTTTTTCTTTATATTGTTGGTGTAGATATAACTTTCTATTTTTTTCATTTTCTTTAATTGAATGTCTTAGCAAAAGCTAATCGTCACTATGGTGTCTATTTCAATCAAAAGCAAATAGATATAGCCAAAATCCATTTTAAACATAGCCATAGTTACATTGCTCCTTAAGGGCCTGTTTGGAATATATAAATTTCACATAAATTTAGCATATATTCATGGAAAACGGTTGAATTGACATAGGAACCGAGGAAAAAAACAACTTCCAAACGTGATCTGAAGTGTCAATTCCCTTTCAATTTACACTTTATTACTGGTGCATTTGAGATGAGCAAACACACATGTAAGAAGAAAGAAGGTTACTACACAAATAGACAACGTTTTTTGTTACGAAATCTCGTTGCATCAGGTGAGGTGAGAAGTACAAGGTCACCGGATAACAGGTGGCAAAAAGTTCGGTAAGGAAGATCGTTTCATTTCTCATCGCATTTGTCTGCTGATGCGAGTAAAACAGAGCTGATCTCTGTCTCAACTAATGACGGGCCTACTGGATGTTAACCTTGTGTCCTTTTCCATTCGTCTTCTCCATTATAATTTATACTGGAGAGGGACATCGATAGGCTAGTGAAAACAGAAAAGGACGGCTTGTGAATGACTGACTGAATGTATCGGTAAGTGTCAATTGACTTGATATCCCTCTTTCGTCTTTTGAAGAATACGCTACCGTTCATTTGCTCACAAATATCGGTGCTCTCGTAGCCTCGTCATTTACAGGCTTGGTGTCCATCAGACTCAAAGCTCCATTCGTACTACAGTATTGCCCAATTTTTCAGTGTACGGATGCGTTCTTTCCGTCTACAACATAAAATTTTTAGTCATGACATAAGCGCTTATGTAAATAAACCAAATACCGATAAATCGTTTCGAAAAGGTTGTCTCGATAAGCCGCTTCGCAATGACAACAAAAAAAACCGTCTCATTTATTTATTCAAAAAAACCATAAATCATCAAATGAAAAGAATGTGACCTGCCCTATTTATATGTACATGCATTTCATTTTAGAGTTAAAGCCACTTTTGGCACTATTTCGCATCGTATTTACAGAAATAGCTGTATATGCATAGTATTTGCAAAAATATCACTTTTGCTGTCTGGTGGGCGGGCGGCAGAGCCAACGAGGCGACATGCGGCACTACCGCCGGTGGCAGGCGCCTGCCGCCCCCTCACCAGACGACACGCAGCCTGCCGTCTAGTGAGGGGGCTGTAGGTAATTAAGCTAGCTAATTAACCCGCTTAATTACCTACCCTAATTTTTTTGTTTAGTATTTGTTTGAATTTTTAAATATATCAAATGAGCTCCAAAAATTACGAAAATTTATGTACAGTCTCCCGACAAAACGTACCCCGCAGTGTAATTTTTGGGTAATTTATCCATTGCGAATGTTGCTCAAAAATTTATACAATTTTGATATTTTTATGAGTTTTTATATATAGCAAATGAGCTCTAAAAATTATGAAATTTTATATGAAATCTCCCAACATAGTCATAGTTATTGTATAATTTTTTAAGAATTTAATGTGGTCAAAATTTGCCACGTTTATTCGGGTTAACTAAATCATATATTTACAAAAATTTCACCTTTTTTACAATTTATACACCAGGAATACTTGTACAATTAAAAGTAATTATAGTAGTATAAAAAATGTATCACACTGGATGTGATATGGCTCACCCATCTGAGCCGCTGCTATCTTCTCACCGCATCTGCCTCCTTGTACGTGGCCTTGTCTTCCGCCGCGCACGAGCATGTCTCGTTGGATACATCAATTGGTTCGGAGGTTGCGTCTCGAGTCGGAGGAGATATGAAGACTGTTTTGTCTACTTAGTAACCAATGGTGGTCTAATAGGCTAGGTCCAATAAGGGTCGAAGTCCTCCAGCTGAGACATATCGTACTGCAAGCTACCCGCAATAATGTCGTGTACGAAGGACTCTAGAAATCTCCCTCGTGGTGTGAAGGAGCTCTCGCCTTGACCATACACGTGGCAGTGAAGCCGGAGGAGCTCTACCCACTGAAGTGTCTAAACCCTGGGTATGTTGTAGGGGTGGCAATCGGGCCCGATTACCCGTTTACCCGTGGGTAAAAACCCTATTAGGGTAGGGTATGTTCCAATTTTTTGCCCGCGGGTATACTAATGGGTCAAATCCTTTGCCCGATGGGTAAACGGGCACGGGCATGGGTAGTCACTACCCATACCCGCTTCGCCCGTTTACCCGCCAAACATGACTGACAAGTGGGCCCCTACCTCCCTGGGAGTCTTTGGTATATATACACTGAGCAAAAATCTGTAGGGTTTCCCTGCCGCCGCACAACTCACAACACAACTGGAGTACTGCCTGGACAAAGCCTTCGGCCTCCCCCTCCCTTGTGCGTTGCGCCCTCCTCCTTCTCTGGCTCTCTGCGCCGCCGGCTCCCTCCTCCTCCCTTGCGCCGCCGCCCCCGCCTCCTCCCTTGCGCCGCCGCCCCTCCTCCTCCCTTGCGCCGCCGGTCGCCGCCTCCTCCTCCTCCCTTGCGCCGCCTCCCTTCTCCCTTGCGCCGCCGCCGCCGCTCCAGATCTGGTGTCCCTTTCTCCCCCCACACCGGCGACCGCAGCTCCAACCGAGGTGAGCTCCCCTCCTCTTCCCTTGCGCCGCCGGTCGCCGCCTCCTCCTCCTCCCTTGCGCCGCCTCCCTTCTCCCTTGCGCCGCCGCCGCCGCTCCAGATCTGGTGTCCCTTTCTCCCCCCACACCGGCGACCGCAGCTCCAAGTCTCCAACCAAGGTGAGCTCCCCTCCTCTTCCCTTGCGCCGCCGGTCGCCGCCGCCTCCTCCTCCTCCCTTGCGCCATCTCCCTTCTCCCTTGCGCCGCCGCCGCCACTCCAGATCTGGTGTCCCCCCACACCGGCGACCGCAGCTCCGCCGCCCCCTCCTCTTCCCTTGCGCCGCCACCCCCTCCTCCTCCCTTGCGCCGCCTCCCTTCTCCCTTCTCTCCGGTGGTCTCCGGTGGGCCTGATGTGCAATATTGTCAGCGGATTTTTTTGCTAGAAGATGATATTTGTAAAATGCAATCCTGATGGGTCTGATGTGCAATATTGTCAGCGGATTTTTTGCTAGAAGATGATATTTGTAAAATGCAATTCTGATGGGTCTGATGTGCAATATTGTCTAGATATTTGTTGGCGGGCAAACGGGCATGCCCGCGGGCATACGGCGCCCGCGGGCGGCAGGCATGGGCGCGGGTTTTTGCCCGTCACGGGTGGCGGGCACGGGCGCGGGCATGAAAATTGCTTGCGGGCGCGGGTATGGGTATGCAATACCCGTGCCCGTCGCGCCCGACTGCCACCCCTAGTATGCTGTGAACGCTGAGCTCTGCCCTGCGTATGCTGCAAACCCTAGCGCCGTGTACTACTCTCTAGAAGCATCTAGGAGACCCGTGTCGTCATCGGTGGACTCGTTGTCACCCTATGCTCAATTGGAGACTACAAGATAAAATAATATTAGTTATAATAAATATTTTGGATGTACAATGCAAATCCCATAGTTCCCAAATGTGCAGCGAAGATGAACAACGGGGAGCGGTAGTCTGTGCAGGTGGTGTAGACGGCAAAAGGGATGCATCTCGACGACGAACCTATGGCGGGAGAACGACATGATGTTAGTGGAATGCAAGGCGTAATAGGAAAATAAAATGTAGGTTCATACGTAAGTTACCTCTTCGTCGGTACGGCGCACGGATGATCGGCGGCTAGTACTAGACGCCATGTAGACTTAGTAGATTGCGATAGCAAGTTGGACTCGCTAGGTCACGTGACCTGGCGGGTGAGCATGGTGCCCCCACTAGGTGGCTCATGTGCATATTGTGATCCGTGGAATGGCCTGTAACAGCCCGGATTTTTAGTAAAATAAAAATAAATAAATAAGTAAATTAAAATTAATTAAAATAAAATTAAAATTAAAATAAGTATTTTTGTGCCTAAAGTTTAAATTTGGATTTGCCCTGAATTTCTGTTTTTTGAAAAAGGCTGAATTTGAAAAGTATTTTAAGAAAAACCTAAAATTATTATTAAATAAAATGGTATTTTGATTTTTTATAAAAATATTATGTCAAATTAATTATTTGGACTTATTTGGCATTTATTTGGTTCCCTGGTTTTTCTAGAGTTTAAAAATGTATTTTTGAAATTAAAAAGTATTTTAAAGTATGAAAATTAAATACTAAAATTAGTTGTAAATATTTTTTTAAGTCCAAAAAGTGTCCAGGAGGATCTATGAATTTTTCTGGAATTTTTGGAAGTATTCTCTATTTTTCTGAGGCTTATTGAATATTCTGGGCTTTTCTGAAAAATCTTAAATCAAAAATCCGAAAATTAAAATCCCCTCCTCCCTCCTCTGGCCGCCACGTGGACGGCCGGGATCAACCCGCATCACCACGCCCGGCCCATCCCTGCCATTCGCCCCATCCCGCCTACCTCTTTTCCCGGGTCGACAAGTGGCCGGCCCGGATTGCGCCACGTCGCCCCTCTTCCCCCGCGTGGCGACATCTCCGCCGCCCGCGCCTCTCCCTCTCTCTGGCCGCATGGCCCCACCTGTCGGCACGCCACCCCGCTCTCCTCTCTCTTCCTTCCCGGCCCCGCCCGTCAGGGCCTTCGTCTTCCCCGCCTCCTCCTACCTCGCGCCGCCGCCGCCCGCAACTGGCCGCCCCGCCCTTCCCGGCCTCTCCCCCACCTCCCGCGTGCGCCGCCCTCTCCCTAACCGCCCCGCACGACGCGCTCCACTTCCGCCCTCTCCGCGCCCCACTCGGCCTCACCCCTCCGCAACCGCCGCCACCCCCGTAAACCACCGGCGAGAAATTCCCGCTGGCGCCTCCCCTCCCCGACCCCTATAAAAGCCACCCCCGGTCTCCCCTCTCCCCGCACTTCACCCTCCGCCATTCCTCCTCCCCTCCCGAGCGCTCCACCGCCGTCACGCCTTGCGCCGTCGCCTCCGCCGCCGCTTCAAGCTTCGGCGAGCAATCGCCGCCGCTCCGCTCGCCCCCGCACCTGGCCGTCACCACCTCCAGCTCCGCCGCGCCACCCCCGACCTCCTCCGCCCTTCGGTCGTGCCTCCCCGCCGTCGGAAAGTCGTCGCCGCCGGAGCCCGAGCCGCGCCACCGCCCTCCTCGTCGCCGACGCATCTCCGTCTGCCCCCGGTACTCCTCGCACCCACCACGCCACTCCCTGTGTGCCCCTCGTCGTCTCCCACTCCTCGCCGCTGGCCGCCGCGCCGCCGAACGCCGGCGAGTCCCCGATCCCGAACGCCTCCCTCGCCGGCCGACTACGTCAGCTCGGGCGCGCCTACGTGGCAGCCGACGTGGCGCCACGCCTCAGGCACCTCGGCTCCCCTCGCCTTGTCAGCTGCCACGCCACCCCCCTCTCCGTGGACCTGGTCCATGGACCAGGGGCCCACTGTCAGTCGGCCCTTCCCCTGGCTGACGTCATGTTGGCGCAGTTAATCCGGTTTTTCAGTTGAAAAATAATTCGGCTGAAATTAAATCCTCTGCTGACGCAATAATTCAGATTTTTCTTTAGGAAAATAATTCCAGAAAACCCCCTTTTTCCATTTTCCCTCTTTTCAAATTTCTCGGAGCCTGTTCTTCTTCGTCTTAACTCCGATTTAGCCCATTCCAATTTCTAAATTCATCAAAAATTCCCCTCTATCCATTTCTAGCCTCAATTCAAATATTTGAAGTCAATTTGAATTTATTTTGAATTTATTTGAATTTGGTAGGTTATTTTCGCGTGTAGACTTCGGCGATTCGGGAAATTTCTTCGATAAAGATTCAAACCAAGTTGAAGAGTAAGGCAAGTCACACTCCTTGATCATGTTGATCCCAGTTTTCAAAATAAAATTATGTTGATTGAAATTATATTGCATGCATATTTTTATTCAACGTATTTCAATTCATTTTTAAATTTAGTTATTGCCTACTTGTTAATTCCTTCATTGAATTTGAACTCCTCAATACCTTGTCACCCTAGATCAAACTCTAGCTAGTGCATTAGTGTTGGCTAGAGGAATTTTGAATCAAATGCTTAGCCCTGCTTAGTCACAATATTTGTTTTGGGATATCTTTCACATAAAATAATGACCCTTTTTACATAAAATGATATGTACTCTTGACTTTGGTGAGTCAAGGAGGTTTGTGAATTATTTTGAAAACAAATATAAACCTGGTTTAGACTTAGGAATTTGGTTAGAGTGGTGGGTGCAGGCATGCCCTGTTGGTTGGAGCCGCAGTGGTTGATTGTCGTGCACGGGGGTATGTGGTTGGGCCTAAGTCAGATTAAGGACCGGTCTGTGAGCTACTGTTGCAAAAGCCCTAATCGTACTACCACATGGCTGGTATGGGACAGTCCTGGCTGAATAATTTACGAAGTCCCAACCTGAGTCAAGTCGTAGGTTGAAAGTGAGCGTGGTTGGTGCCATGTGAAGTCTCACTTGGGCGAGCGTGGTTAAGCCATGAGAAGTCTCGTCTAGGCTCAAGAGGGGGTCCCGGTCTGGTGGATTCCTTACTGGGGTGAAACCTTAGAGTTGGCTCGACCAAGTTGCAGGCTTTGCATTGTAAAGGCCTTGTCACGACTCCTTGCCGCACACCTAAGGAAGTGTGTAACTCGCGTGGCACAAAAGGATGATCGTGTCTTGTGGGTAAAGCTGTACAACCTCTGCAGAGTGTATAACCTATCCTGGATAGCCGTGCCTATGGTCATAGGCATGCTGAGTAAGAGTTTTTCATGGATTAGACTTTGTTTTTTAAAATGCTTATGAAAACCTTGTGGATGGATGGAATCCACGAGAGATGAAAACCTTGCGGATGGATGGAATCCGTGAGAGATTGAAATCCGGTGAATGGATGGAATTCATCAGAGTTGCGCAGTGAAAGCGTGTGGATGGATGGAATCCATACGTGAGCTTTTGAAAAGATGGTCCGGGTGGGATGCCCGTGGATAGGTTGGTGTATGGTCGGAGCCTGCACTGACGGTATTATTTTCAACTACAAGTATTGTTTTTACTTACTGTATTAAATTCAGCAATTTCAATCTACTTATTGTATTTCTTAAATGCTGTTTTATGCAAACTAACCCTATAAGCCTTCCTTTGAAGCCTTTATCATTATGGTGCATTTTCCCGTGTGACTTGCGGAGTACAAGTTTGTACTCACCTTACTTTTTCCACACAGAGAAGGAAGACGTCAACTACGGTGAAGATCTCGACGAGTAGGCCGCGTCTTACTGTCGTTTGCCTGTGGGCAGGCTCAGTGGGCTTCTTCCGCTTCGGTTTTTCTTCTGCTGCTTATTACTTAATTTTGGCTTATGTGCCGTTGATGTAAACTATGGCATTCATACCCATATTCAGTTAATAAATGTCATTATGGTTGATATTTATCTTTGTTGTACGCTGTGTGCACTAGCTGATCCTGGACTAGTGCGATTTACACAGAGGATCCAGGAGTCATTGCTCCGGGTTCCGACATGGCTGCAGCTTAGGTTATGCACTATTTTTTAGCCTGCTTTAGAATGAACTTCATAGTCTTCTGCAGGGCCGGTGGTGTCTCCGGGTTACTGATGGCGACCTCTGACGCGCTTGCGATGCGCTGCGCCTGCTCTAACTGAAGTGACATACGAAACAGGTTCAGTAATGAGCAGTATGAATTTCTTGAATTAAACGATAAGATATTCGAACTGTCTTACGCTGTCATGTCGTCGCGAAGCGCTGTGAGGATCAATCGAGCATTGCAGGCATTCCTCGTGCGTGATCTGCTCGGGGCGATCTGGTGGAGGAATGGTGACTCTGCTACATGACTGGGGTACGTACCACTCCAGGTACTCATCGTACGTCTGCACGTCATATGAACGCTACTTCATGATGACATCGAGGTGTGCCATGTCCGTCCATGTCATCATGCACTACTGCTGCATTGGCTGCCAGTCCGTACCATGCTGACCAGCCCTTGATTGCCTACATTTCTAGAAACATCGACGTTACAACATTCGATTTGTATTCGCATTTGAGAATGCTCGAATTCGTATTCATATTAATTTTTAAAATGTGAATTTATATTTATATTTGTTTTAAAAATATGAATTCGTATTCGTATTTGAAACTATTCAATTCATATTCGTTCTGTTTCCATCCCTAGTAGTCACCACTTACCACACATAATGTCCTAGCATCAAACCCAGCATCTTCAGGGAGTACAACAAGTGAACAACCCAGGTGAAGACATAGGTGCCAACTTGAATGATTTTCAGATGTGTTGCAAGCCAACAAAACAAAATTACCAAAGGATAGGCGATATTCATAATGGTTGGTTCCCTTTATTTAATCTAGACAATGACATAGTTTAGACAATAGCTAACTTGACTTTGTGCAGTTTAGAAACCCAAAAGGTTCAACCAAAATCTTGTGGGCAATCAAATTCTTATGGGCAACCAATCTAACATTTAGTGTGCCATACTACGCAACCATAACTCAATATACACCACAAGGTCTCCTAGTAATTTCATCAAACATTGATCTGCAAATGATGAAACTCAGGCACGCAAATAGACAAAATTGAACATGCTTAATCTAGCAGGAGAGGGGGGAGATTTGGCAGCACGAAGCAAGAAATGGAAGAGAAGCCAACGTATTGGAGCTCCAACTTGGTTCATCCACCTGAGACACACATGAAAAGAAGAACAATGCAAGTGGAGCTGTACTAACCAACAAAACACCATCCTAGCAGTCCAAGTAGCAGGGCTAATCGCTAAAGCATAGACACATCAATAAAAATAAGTAAAACCACATGCTACAAGATGGAATTTGGGGATGACGACAAAATAGAGGGTAATTGCAAGACCAAGATAAAGCACGTGCATGGTAGTGTGCAGCGCTTGATGACCTCATATGTCCTCGAGCAACCATGGCATGGATTTTGAGAAGTCGACCTCGCTGCCCCCTGGACATCATGAGCCCGACTACATCCACATGATGCACCTCGTTGGCGGTGACTCCTTTGGATCCCAATGGTGCCTATTATGACTACGACACCTAACAAATGCCACGATGCTTCCATTTTTCACGAGGAGATGGAAGGGAGTAGGAATATAGGATCCAAGGAGAAGATGCGATATGGGAGATGAGGGGAATGCAACAATTTTAATGTGGAGAATGAGTGGGGTGACAACAGTTTGGGTCTTTGGGTGGGTGTCAGACCTGGATTTTGTCAATTTAGAATTCTCTATAATTCCACCACACTATTTTCTAGATCAATAGGTAGTGTTCACAGATACATTATTGTACATCAAATACATATCTTGTGGAAGAGTAAATATAATGGTGGACTTACACATAGGCCGATCAGGCCGAAACCACTGAAAAGTAGCAGTGAAAATGGAAACTTCACACATGTAGGATCCTCAAGACATGCCTACATGCAGTCAACTGGAGTTCGCGACCTAGTTCTTGGCCTCAACGTCTTCCAGCTCTATTGACTCCTTTAGATGACCGTATGGCTTGACTTTCTCCTTCTTACTTACTGAATAATAGTAATTGAATAAGAATGAGTACAGAAGTACTCAGCAAGCCACCATACAGAATGCAATAACAATAATAATAGATGTAAGGGTATCAAGGGAGGCTTGAGGTTTTTTAGTTGCGAAAACGCCATATTTTTAGATACAATTATAGAAAATTTCTAAGACCTAGCATTTTTTTTACTAAACTATGTTTTTAAAGATTGTAAGAGTATGCAATAATAATAGTAGTTCAGATTCTATCCACCTATTACAGGGCATGGTTCCATTCACCGTATGCTAGTTTTGTTACTAGGGTTACATCTACTCATTAGTATCACTGGGTTATATCCATCTAGGGCAATCCAAATCCAGGGTTACATCCACCTGATAAGTTTTTCATCCCACCCATAAAGTTTTAGAAATAGATACTAACTTGACTAAGTTTTCATATCAGCCCATGACCATGGGCACGACTATTCGAACAATTTACACCCTGCAGAGGTCATACACTTTACTCACAAGAGATAATCAACTTGTTATGCTTCACATATTTCCTTGGACATACGAATAAAGAAGATCATCACATGACCTTTACAATGCATCACCCAATGTAGATTACACCCGCTAAGGTTTCATCTTAGTGAGGTTATGTCTACCACACCAAGACCCCCTTTTGCGCCACACGATGGCTTAAATCCATCAACATGACCCGTGTCCATGGTAGCTTAAAACCAGCGATACGACCCATGAGTCACTCCAATGGTTCAACCTGAGCTAGTGGATGCAAATTAGTTAGCCAGGTCATACCTATTATACACTTGTGGTTGCACTATTTTATATTGGAAGGTCATCACAAGATTCAGTCCTTAGTATTATCTGGACGGTGCTACCACAATCACACATTCTCGTGCTACATCCATACCAACACCTCTTACCATCCGTCTAGATATGTAAAACAAAATGTAGGGTTTTTGAGAAACATAAAACTAAGTTATCTCAATATACCAGCCATTTCCCTCCAATGGCCGCCCAAAACCAATTTCTTGTTTGAAATGATGTCAGAGAAATTTAATGCCCTGGGTATCTAAGGAAGACTAAACATGGTGTTTAGATACAAACTTATAACTAGTATGTTTACCATTAATTCTAGGGCGACAAGGATTCATGTTCAAAATTAAGGAGTAGGGTATAATTAAGCAATTATTCATAGGAAATTAACTATGAACAAGTGTCAATATAATTTGTGTAACAAAGTAAGGCATACAATTTGATTTTCAAATAAAATAATTTACATTCAAAAGGTGGGTGAGATATGATTAAAGTAATGACTTGCCTCGCACAATTTAGCGCAGCCTTGATTTTACTCAAAGCCTTCTCAGCCAATGATCTTGAAATTCTTGATCTTTGTATGTATCCAAGTCTTGATTTCCCTCGATCTGTTGCTTCTTCGGGACTTCAACTTCTAATTACGCAATAAACGATTGAAATCCAAATAAATCCAATGGACTTTAAAAGTCCAAATAAATCTAAAATGAACTTCATTTGAGTTTTATTATGATTGATTTGGTGATATAAGATAAGGTTTAGCAAGTGCGGGATACTTGACAAAGTCAAATGAAGTTTGAGAGAAAGAGGGAGATGGCGGAGAAGCTCTGCCAGGAGGGATATAAAAGAGGGGTCGATGTCGAAGGAATATTCATAGGGATATTCCATTTTGGATTGGAACATGGTTAGACATCACCAATCATGGAATGTCATGGCTCGATCTTTAATTTAATAGCCTCTTTAATTATTTTATATCAATTAAGAAAGTTTTATGAGTTCTGTTATACTTATGATAGATGTAAGAGTCATCCTGGCTATGGGGTCTTATTTGTCGAGTGAGATAACTTATATAGTATAAAAATATTAATGACATTTTATCATCATACAATCATGTTTAATCATTCTAATTCATTTACTTCACTTAAAAAATATGAATTCATATTGAATTAAAAAAGCTTGTCTAATTAATTGGTCACATTGCAATAAAACATGGTTATTTCTTTGTTGAATACAAATAGTCTGGATAAAATAACATTTCGAATGGTAAAAGTCCATACTATATTCGTATCTATATTTTTTATACGAATTCAAATACGAATACGAATAAGATAGAAATTGTTAATCGGATAAAAAAAACTATACCATATTCATATCTAATTAAATATAGCAACTGGATAATACGAATAATCCGTATCCATTTCCCACCACTATTTGAAAGTCTCGCTAAAACGAAAACATGTCTATTGAATGCATTCTCCTTGTATGGTTTTGTGTTGTTCTGTTTTATCGCTTATATTTGGTACATGAGCCCTGTTTTCTACCATAGTGTCGGCGACAATGTCTATGTGAGCTCCAAACGTTATGACGAGTAATTGACATCTCAAATGGAATTGAATTTTGAGTCTTCCTTGAATTGCAATTTGCTAAAGTCTGTTCTGATGGACCATCTGCGGGGTAATGGCGAACAGTCCGAACCGCGAGTTGGGGCTGAGCAAAGTCCTGCCAGATGAATGTCCTAGCAGCAGGATAACTAGCAGATTGACCGTTAGTGTTGATCCTGCATTTCTACGCCCAAATATTCCAAAATGCATACGAATTTTACAAATCAGCGATCACGCACGCCAACAAGAACCAATGCAAATATCTAGTTTCAGACCTGCATTATGGCAAGGAAGAAGCAACGGTGAATTGGTGAGGGCTCAACTCGAGCCAACTACAAGAGGGTAGTAATCAATAGCCTAGGCCGAGACACCACTTATACTTGAGAACTTGCAGCAAAGATACAGAACTAATGTAACATAGAAACGGATCCACCTGGTCTCATGCAATCTAATGTATCAAAAATGTCTGACAAAAAAGTTCATGCAAACGCTAAACATAGAATATATATTGTACGATTCCATTGAGTCAAACCCAGCTTCATCTCACTAGAAGGATAAGAGAACATTCTTGATGGTAACTTCTGGCAGACAACTTGAAAGACGGAGAACAGGGGTATCATAAGATCAGAAAAGAGAGGTTCCCTTGCCCTTCTTGTCTCCACCGATTTCGAAATGCTTGCACCTCTGAAGTTAGGTTGCAAAGAGGACGTCAGATACTTGTAAATAACGGAACACAGAAGATAAGAGTGAGAAGACAGCAAATGAGAGATAAAAAGACCTTGATAGGGTGCTGAGAGTAGTGCTTGCAGCTCTGGCACTGCAGCTTCAGCACAATCTTCTTTGTTGTCTTGGCCTGAAATGCATCATAGATTAGTATTGAACAACCAGAGGCAAAGATAGGCCAAAGGAGTAACATTTAAAGATTCTCATATTAGGCTGTAGTTCTCCTTGGAATCTGCCAAGAGTAGGGATTAGGATCAAACCTTCTTGTGGAAAACAGGCTTTGTCTGCCCACCATATCCTGACTGCTTGCGGTCATAACGACGCTTCCCCTGAGCAGAAAGGCTATCCTTTCCCTTCTTGTACTGGGTAACCTTGTGAAGGGTGTGCTTCCTGCACTCCTTGTTCTTGCAGTAGGTCTTCTTGGTTTTCGGAACGTTCACCTACAAAATCAATACAGCACACTTAGAAATTCAACGAAATTTAGTTCCGATACTACGAAAAAATGGATAAAAATGAACAGAAACAATCATTACAATATGGATAAGAAAATGGATTCCATATACACTCCTGCCCCATATTGAACAAGTATAAAGATCAAATTATAAATCTCAGAATATCTAAAAACTCAATTTAGATAACATATAATTGTAACTAGTTCGTTGTTTTTCTCTCGTTTCCCATAAAAGGGCCAATATAAATTGATACAGCTATATTCTACCACAAGATTCTCCAGGACCTTGCATTCGTGTTCTCAATAGTCAATAAAGTCCAAACCACATACTATGTCATAAACCCTTGGTCCCTCACTTCGCTGGTGATTGATTGACAACTTAGATTAGACATGCAACCTCTCATTAATGCATGTAATAGCTCATTAGATATTAGATTAGAGAAAGACAATACAATACGCATCTATTGATTCAAACTAGCTCAGAGGCTCAAGATCACAAGCACTGTGTTACAAGTGGTCATAAGAAAATCTAATTAACCTCCGAAGTGTATCTATCAAACCATCATAAAGCACACTTCATCATTTTTACACAGCAAATAGTAAAGAATACTGGATGAACTAAGATTCCCAAAACAGACTATCATGATCAGTTTCTTTCAGTGAATTTCAGTACCTGCTATTTTCACACTAAACATTTTATTATCCGTTAAAAAAAGTATTGGCACCTGCGGTGTGCTGAATCTAATATACAGGACATTATGGACTCATTAGAAAGACAGACGTAGACGTCCAAAGCCCAAAGAATCAAATGTTAGGAAATTTAATTATGGCAGTCATGTAAAAGAGGATCAACAAAGAGCATTACTCATTCTCAAAACTAATCACTATTAATGGCGATCATTGTAAATTTCGACACCGTAAAGTACATCAACAATTCGACACATATACCCACAAGAGAATTTTCACTTTTATCAAAGGTAACTTTTATTTTTAATGGTTATACTAGTAATCAGTTCCATTTCTTACCATCATTTCCCATGGAAAGAGCCACATGAATTGGATCAACACCAGTATTCTTACTATAGTATTCTCTGGTATCTTGCGTTCATCTCCATAATAACCTACAAGTCCCAACTACACGATATGTAATAAACTCTCGTTACGCTGGTGATCGACTGCCAATTTAGCATACACACTTTGCCAGAATCCTAAATTACAATACAGTTTCAGGTTAGAACTAGTCATTTGATAACACATGTCATTTCTAATCTAGATCAGACCAAGAGTCCAAGACAACGTGGTGCGCGCCCATTTATTCAAGCTTTAGATCCAGTGCTCAAGATCATAAGCCTATCCAACCACCACCTAACATCTTCAATCCTCGTAATACATGAACTTGATGGTACTAACTAATACTAATATGAACTAGCAGCAGCTTCGCTCATAAGAAGCTTGTTAACTCAGTTAAAAATTGCGCACTGCAATAGAAGCTAAGCAATATATATACAAGTCTAGCCAAAAAAGAAAGATTTCCTAGACAACAGAGGCCTAGCAAGTTCGAATACACACGCGAGATGCAGATCCTACAATAAACGCAAGCCACTTGTCACAACCTGGAAAACATCCTGAAGAGCAGAATGCAGTCTTTTGGAAGGATACCGCTTCGTTGATTCCTGTTTGTAATATCCTACGGCCAGGATTTCCAAAGATCTGGTGAAGAGATATCAACGGTCTACATTGTCCAGTTAATGCTTGTTTTAGTTAATTAATGAGCTTCTTTACTTAGTGTAAGCGGAGTGTTTAACTGGTTGTAATCGCAGTTAGGGCTTAAGCTCAATTATGGATTGTACTCATATACTCTGTTGCGTATGGAATGGATATGCCTTTTGCTGATATTTTCATTTAGCTCTAGCTGTAGCAGTAGCGTTCCTTGCTCTCGTCTCTAGTTTTTCCCCTTTCCCACTTCTATCGCCTGGTGATTCTCCTCTGAAATCTCCGGGTGGAATTTGGGATGTGACACCACTGCCCAAATCAGACCTAACGTACCCTCCGCTCCACTCACCCAACGACTTCCTAACGCAACACAAGACAGAACCAAATCGAGATGGGAAGTAAATTCCACCACTACGGACGCATCCAAGATCGTGAACGGAAGACAGAACCAAATCGTGATGGGAAGTAAATTCCACCACTACGGACGCATCCAAGATCGTGAACGGTAGCCGCGGCGACCGAAATGGCAAGAGACAGCCGCATCACAAGAGAGCAGAGACGATGAGGAGGAGGAGATGGGGATCACTGACCATGGCTGCCGAGCTGTGGGTTCCCGCTTCCCCTGGTTGCTGCTTCCACGGTGTGGCGGCGGCGGCGAAAGCTCTGGGCCGAAAACCCTAGGCACGTGCTGTCGTTGCGGGGAGATATAACGAGTTGGGCCTGTGCGGCTTTCGGCCCATCAGCCGCTCCGTGGGTCCCACCCGGCCACCCCCATCTCCGTCCGGTTTCTTGTGGCGTTTCTTGCTCCTCCGTCCCGACTCGGTCTCAGGTCTGATCGGAAGGAAGGAAGAAGATTTTGAGGGGCTTTAGCCGGATCAGATCATCGCCATGAGCGAGGTGTTCGAGGGCTACGAGCGCCAGTACTGCGAGATCTCCGCCTCCCTCTCCCGCAAATGCACCGCCGCCTCCGCCCTAGATGGAGGTATGCTGTGTATAGAGTTGTCCCAAGAACCATCTCCCAGTCTATCTTTCCTCAAATCTTAGTTTCTCGCTTCGAGTTGTCTTAACTTTCTGCTGGTTTCTCGGGATGTTTGCTTTGTCTTCTTTGCAGAGAAGCTGAAGCAGAAGGCGTCGGAGATCAAATCCGGCATCGATGGCGCCGAGGCACTGGTAGGTAGTCCCTTCTTATTTGTAAACAACTAAAACAACGTCTTCTCGATCCGAACAAAGTCGCCTAAGGAATTAGATTGATTTATGGTAAATCAAAGGGTTGTATTTTTGCACCGATCACGGAAATGTTTCGATTTTGTAGGATTAGTGTAAACCAGGGGAACATTCTGTTTTTACTTTTTAGGATTTCGTTAGTGCACAAATGAATAGTTCTTTTCTAGGATTAAATTGCTGTATGAATCGATAAGAGATTACTTTGTGGTAATAGGTTAGTGTTTGCGTAATTCAGTAATTGGATATGTTGAGAATGCGGTTTTTCTTGTTCAGATAAGGAAGATGGATCTTGAAGCAAGGAACCTCCAACCAAGCGTTAGGGCTGGGCTTCTCGCGAAACTGAGGGAGTACAAGTCGGATCTTAGCAACCTGAAGGGAGCGTTGAAGAGGGTCACCACTGGTAGTGCCCAACAAGGAGCGAGAGAGGAGTTGCTTGAGTCAGGAATTGCAGATACATTGGCGGTATGTTGCTTATTCTGAATTCATGAATGATTCCTACTTTGGAGGTGAATCGTGTTTGTTGGTCGATGCATCTACCGTGAACAAGTATTTTATTGCTTATACATGTTATAAGTGATAAGCACTAAATACCTGTATGGTCAGGGGTAATTTGTATTAATTCTCCTCGAAAGTGCAGCTTCAGAATCTGATTACTAATTCTCCCCCAATCTAGAACTAAACCAAGCGGTTTGGGGAAATATACATGACAGTTTCTGCTTTCCCAATTCCATAGTATTGGACTATTGGGTTTGCGTATTCCCCAAATATCCTAGTAGATGTACTGATGTAGTTTCTTTCGATAACTTTTTCGCGTGTTCCAAGAAATGTTGAGTAGAGTATGTCAGGATGTGCTTGTAGGATGTTTCATATTGAGTGGATGCATCATAGACGCTCTCTGAATGACGAAAACACATTGCCCAGTGCTATTAGTCAAATACATGTAGTATCGTATGATAATACGGATCAATATTTGTTGAAGTAAGTTCATGTCAATTTTCTGTCGATTTACAAATTCTGAAGAATACTATTATATAGCATGGGTGAGCCAAACTTCCTTTGCTCCCCATATTTTATGGATGCCTAGTGTATGTTACTCCCTCCGTTCTTTATTTGACATCCTAGAATCTGTGCCGTCAAATTTTCTAAAGTTCGACCATCAATATGTTTAAAACTATATTGATTGACTTTATGGAAACTATATTACTAGATTTGTTGTTAAAAATACTTTCATAATATTACAATTTCATTAGCATATATTAATATAAAGCTATAAAAAGTAATGGCCAAAGTCATATCTTGGAGACCGTAAAAAGTCAGTAATGTCAAATAAAAAGAACAGAGGGAGTAGTGGTTTTTATGCCTTAGTGCACAAAGTGCTAATATATGCTATAGTATATGCTGTCCACTTGTCCTGACAACTCTATGTGATATTTCTGAGAAAGGGCTGAGAGGATAAAAATGAACCCATCTAACCATAACATCTTGCAACATTTATATTTTCATCAACTCTGAGGTTCTTGTCCTTTTACATGTGCACATGTCACGTTATTAATCTTATTTTACATGTTAGTTAAAGCCATTTAACCTTCAACATTGTTATTAATAGTTGTCCATCTCAGGAAGGTCCAATGGTGTATCTGGATGTTCAATAATGCAGGTATCTGCCGATCAAAGGTCAAGATTGCTCAGGACAACAGAAAGGCAAAACCAAACAACTGATAGGATCAGAGATAGCCATAGAACTATGCTGGAAACTGAAGAGCTTGGAGTCTCCATCTTGCATGACCTGCATCAGCAGCGCCAATCTCTCTTACATGCTCATGATACAGTAAGTAACTATTTATTTAATTCTCCCTGTTTGAACATTGGTTTGTTTTTGCATCTCATTTGTTTTATCTCAAAATATTTGTAAGCTGCAGTGTTATGCAATGTGTACGCAATTTGCTTAAAGGAAATCCTGTTGAAATCATTAACCAAGTGCCTCTCTACCTTAAATGTGTTTTCTGTTAGAGCCTATTGACAAACAAATACGTATGTGTACAAGTTTGTTTTTATACTTGTATGTATTAAGCCTTTTCAGTATATGAGATACTAGTACTAGAACCAAAACCTACCTTATTTAACTACTTTTTACAGGTTCCTTGCAGCATATACCTTGCTTGGATTTTACCGCCTCTTGTTTTGTACTTCGTATCATGGATGAACCGTTATTACTTTTTTCCATTACTCTTTCCTTCTTATAGACTATTTTATTTGTGACTGATGTAGTGGAGAAACACACACACACACTAGAAATTGGTGAACCACTAAAAGCAACAATGTTTTCGGAAAATTGCAAAAACACCGGCAAAAGTCAAATCTAGTCTGATAAACCCCTCTATAAGTTATTTGGTTGCATTTGCCCACCCATAACTTTCCTCCGTTTTGAAATACCCTCATATTGTTTTTGCTCTGTTTGGGTTTATCAAACTCACTTTAAGCTATGGGTGTATTTTTACAGTTTTCCCTAATGTTTTGTTTGATTTCAGATGAAGAACCTTATCAGTTTGTAATTAAATTATCAGCCTTTGTGTCTCAACAAAACGTAGAATGTATATAACATCCTGATGCTTGCTCAGGTTGGGTTTTTCCTCTGTTTTCTTGGTGTCTTGATAAAGCTAACTTCTGCGGTGCTACATGGTATGAACAAGTAAAACAACGCTATGCAAGCGCATGAGATCATATACTGTTTCAACTTGGATTAGTCACTCATGGTTAAGACTTGTTCTTCAATACCAACTATAGAACTTAAGTTCAAACAAATATGGGCAATATGTTGATGCCATAGCCCAGAATGTTGCGCAGCAGTTAAATATAGCCACCATTACCAAAGGGACTGACTTTATACCATATTCTACTAGTGTATGTTACTTTTTTTTGGCTCCACATATCTTCTTTCTTTAACCCTTGTGATTCAAATCTTGCTTGACATTGCAGTTGCACAGCGTGGATGACAACATTGGCAAGGGCAGAAGGATCATCGGAGCCATGGTGAGGAGGATGGATAGGAACAAGTGGATTATCGGTTTCATTATAGCCCTCCTTGTCTTGGCGATCCTAGTTATCCTGTATTTCAAGTTTGTGCACTGATGGATTCCTTTGCATCCGACAGTAGATTTCTACTTCAATCAGGACTGAGGAAGATAGTTGTGAATTTTAGCTTCTATCTGCACTCTTCAACCCGCGTGTGTTTTTTCCGATCTTCCTTTTTACCTTTTGTCGAGAGCATCATTATTCTATGGTTGTGCTGAATGTGTTGTGAGAAAACAAAGTTCAGTTGATGGGACAGAGTTATGTAAATCTACTGGATTTTTATTTTGAGCCGAAATAAGCAGTTTTGGGGATATTGCTCTCATGTCTTTGGTGTACTACAAAACTATGGGAGGCTTCAACTTCTGATTACGATTGGGGCAAGCTTTTTTAAGAAGCTACTCGTTGTTTCGAGGGCTGTTGCTTTCAATGGCTTTAAGGTGAAGTTTGAAGCTAATAATCTTCCAAAATGGGGGCCAACGACAAATCGGATCCTCTTATTGTTTCATGGGAGCGAAGTTCTCCTGCTGCCAGGGATCAAGCCATGGTATTCCATTCGTGCAAACCATCATGATAGTGTAGGTGCACGGCTTAGCTCAAATACGGGATTAACAGCCAGGTTTCATTTCACGAGCACGCGTTGTCTACTAATTCAGTTCCACTGTTTTCGATACCCCAGAAGACACTGGAGCTTCTGACTGGGATCTGTAATGCATAAAGCTCCATGATGGGGAAACAGTACAGCAGCACCTGTGGGTTCAGTGATTAAGGTGCCGCTCGGATGGGCTGAAATAAGTTAGTTTATGTTGAAATTGTACTGCAGCTGGCTGAAATTATACTATACTTAATGATGGTTTATTTGATGTAACTAAATTTTTAAAAAATTAAAATAGAAAAAACAGGTTAGCCTATCACGGACAACACAAATGAATATGAGAAAAAAGAATCGACAAAAAAGCTCAAAAAAAGCTAAAAAGCAGAAAAAACAAAATTTAGAAATAGTAAAAAATAAACCAGAAAGCAGAAGTTTAAATAGAAATGAGCGAGGCCTAAAAAGGACTAGAGATCAAAACTGATCGATCACCAATCGAGTATAGGACAATTGGTTAAATGCAGCAGTGTTTTGGCACCTTGGTAGGCAACGGGTGAGTTCTTTCAAATTATGGTTTTTGGTTTATTGTTTTTAAATTCTGGTTATTCATGAAAGACAATATGTAGAGGAAAATAATCATATATAATTTTAGCTAGTACAGCTAAACTCAGTACAGTGTATAGTAAAATTTAACTATAAACCCCGCCTTAAAAAGACACACCGTTTAAAAGATAGTTATTGTAGCAGAAAGTGATAAGCCAAAACCAAACAAAAAAGAACCTAGCCAACTAGATAGTAGTAATTTGTTCTTCCCACATGTTTTCCCCCTTAATAACAAGGCAGAAATAGCAATGTTGTGTCCTGAGCTCTATCTGATGATCGGAGAGGACTGAAGGAGGCAAGGAATGGCTTGAGTTGGTTAGGGAGTGAAACGAACCAAAAATTTGAAAAATATTTGATTTTCTTGACATTCGGCTGAATTTGAGTATCTTTCCCAACTTGGAAGCTTTTCCAAGCCATTCACTTTCCTTTTTGGTCATTCCACCATCTCCCTACATTGGTGTCCTCTCCACTCTCGCCATCTCCGTTGTGCCAAGTATCACCTAGCCTCACGTCGTTCACCACTGCTGCTAGCTCCCGCACACCACCTCACCACAGTAGGTCATCCACGCTGCACAGAGCTTCGCCACCTTGCCGACCATGCCATTAAGGCCCATCACCTCGTCGCCATCCTCGCACCGCACCTCATCGCCATTGACCACACCGTTGTCTTGTCCGTGCTCCGCTCGGCCGACATGCGCCCTCACCCATGCCCTGCCAACTCGCCAGCTGCACCAATGAGGTGCAGTGCACCTAATGTGCTAGCATCGCAGCCACCTCGCTGCCGAACTCTCTAGCTCACCGTCCACACGCCACCACTGTTGAAGCCACACGTTAGAAGAGCACTGGAGCTCCATCGTGGTGTGGAAATGCTCCAGTGAGCCCTCCTCGCCGTTAGCCAACTCCGGTGAACGTCGATCTTTGCACACCCCAAAAATGGATTCCCTAGGTCTCCTTGATCCCATCCATGCCCTTGCTCACAGTTATGATCATAGTCAAAGCGTGCACAAGCTCACTGTCGTGGTTCTCTTCTCGCACGCAATGGCATCAGAACAAGCTGAGGCCTAGCAAGTCATGTGCCTAGGCCTAGCCGAGTATGCCCAAAGGCCATAAGCCAACCTGGCCGTGCCCACAGTGATGGCCAATGCTGTTCAAAGCCTAATTTGGCACTGTTTAAACCTGAACCCAATACTATTTAGCCCAGACCCATTACTGTACATTAACCCAACATGTTACGAATAGTGCCAACTCATTACTATTCATTAAAACTCATTTAGGGAGTTTATACCCTTCTCGACCATTTCGAGTCTGTTTAAACTATTCCCAACTCCGTTTAACCCAAATAAACATTGATAAAACTCAAACCCATCTTTATTTGACATTTCTTGAAATTTATTCCTTTTATTTTATTTTATTTTATTTTCCTAGCTCGGACTTTCGAGCATGGACTTATTGCTTATCTTTTGTGATAGCTCCCGGATACGTCGAGCCATCCGTCCCAGAAGCAAGCTAAAACTTAGAAAATTTAGAACCAATCGAGTACTTTGAACAGTAAGGTAAGTCACATGTTTTTAATCATGTTAAACCTACATTGTTTAGTTATTTAATTGTCAGTACTTTCATTATTATTATTTGTGCACTATTATTTACTTAAAATAATTGTTTAAAATGGCATGATAATTAGTTATGTCCTACCATTGAAAAGCCATACAATACTTGAAGGCTGTATTCACTTCGACAGCCATAATAATTATAAACTACTATATAATTAATCAATAGTAGACTAGATAATCAAATATTTTACACTACTAAGTTGTTTCGTTGTTTTGCTGACTGATTTATAAAATGGTAGGTTAAGGATGACTCGTGGAAAACCAGTAGATGGTTGAAGTCCATGACCCTACCCTAGGGTGGAGGCTCTAGTATGAATTGGTGATTGTGCCATAACACACTAGGTTTGTGATTAGTTGCCTCACTTGTGAATGCTAAGGACTAAAGTCTTATGCTAAGTAAAGGATACAGAAATCGCTCAACCACACGTTTTGACTTGTCAGATCTAGTTTAGTAGCTACTCAATTTGATTGAATATCTACACGAGTGTTCGCTTTTCCATTGCGATGGAACGACTCACATACAATGGGGTGGTATGGAAGCAATATCTTCCATATTTAGCAATATCTTCTATATTCAAGGTTTCACTTCGCTGTCTCTTTTGCAGGCACACTCATTCAGTCTTTCCCTCATGTTGGAACTAATATTGACTCATGTTCCTTGTGTTAAGTATGTTTGAGGTGATCGAAGCTACAGTCGAAGGCGTGGTCAAAGCTGCAGTCGAAGACGTGGTCAAAGCTACAATCGAAGGCGTGGTCGAAACAATAGTTGTGATCGTGGTTGAAGTGGCCGTGGTCGAAGAGTCAGTCGTAGCGGCCATGGTCGAAGTAGTTGTAGTGGCTGTAGTCATAAGTTACTGTAGAGTCGTAACGATCGGATTTTCGTAAGAGTACTGTAGCAGTTGTTATGAGTATTGTAGTAGTTGTAAGTATGTGAGTGATCGTAAGGTTGTGAGTGGTCGTAGTGCCGTGGTCGTGGCACCTGTGTGAGTGGTCGTGGCGTCTGGACTTGGTCTCAGCGAGCGGGTCTTTTGGGTAGTGTGCGATGTGCACAAATCGTGGAGTTGTGGCCAGCAAAAATGGATCACAGTGTGTCTATATATATCTTGGTAATCAGTCTGTTCGGAGTGGTGAATAATAGAGAAAGTGAGAAAAGCGACACAAGTCGAGTTCACGTTGAAAAAATTCTACTATTCATCATCTTCCCCGTGTAGTATGCATCCACGGGGGAATCGAGTGTGTGATTCCTAGGTGTATTTCCACCTCTCTCCGCGGAAGTTGCCGCTGCCCCAAAGACCAGATCTACCGATTGAGCCACCGCACGTGAGGAGACTAGTCTCCTCCCCTTAACTCTTCAAGCCGACCCACCGACAGGTGGCCCCATTCTCTTTTTTCATTTCTTTTCTCAATTGAGAAATTACCAAAATGCCCTTGAAAATACAACTGGCTACACTAGCATAAAATAAAAAAAATTTATCATGTAAACCAAAAGGCTATGTGAGTAGTAGATTATGGATCGTTATCACTAGATGCGCGGTGCAGCAAAAAAAGTTGAAGCAACTCGGTTCAATGTAGCACGCATCGATGTGGTGGAAGTAATCGATCATTTATGAGCAAAATTTGATCTTCGCGAGCCAATCGTCTCCTTCTCATATCGCCCCGATCAGCACCATAATTGCAACACCTCTATCGAAATCCACACGTCCGGGACTACACGCTGTATACCGGTTTACTAACACCAATGAGCACAATAGGGGTTTCAAGAGTTGGCCGCTAGGGTTTCGATGGGTGTGTCTCGAGATTTCCTCTAATCCTCAATTTTTCATTTCACTCTCAGCCCCACACCTCACTTAATATGTAGCCTCCTATCGGATCATTATCCGATACAATTAGAGATCATATCAAACTCGGAGAGCCTTTGATCGGATCCTTATCCAATATAACTAGAGATTGCAACTCACTTGGAGTTTATCATCCAGACCCTTAATATTCCAACCCATTAAGTGTATGACTCTATAGGTTGATATAGACTTGGTTGTGACTCGAAAGCACCTTTCTAATCATTGATCAGTAGCGGTTCCTAGCAGGACATATCGACCCCCAAATATACAAAAAGATTAATCTAAACGAACCTTATGTAATATGATCTGTAACTATGTCTTGGTCACTCACGATCAGTTCACAATTCCTTATGACTAAATCATATATGGTCACGACCAGTTCACCGACCAGTTTGTGATATATCCGACCAGATCACAGTCAGTCAGTATACTCATGCTACCAGTTTGCATTCGGTCAGACCTATCGACCTATTTACATATTTGCCTTTTGCCTCATGATATTCGATCGAACTACAGATGAGAAACGTGTCATCCATGTATTGTTCAATCTTTTTCCAACTCTTCAACCACTCGTAGCATGGATACACAGTTTTGGTTTAGACTAATAGATTCTCCATCCCTCATGGTCACGGGCGACAAAGAGAATATCTATCAAGATCGAGATGGTGTCTCGGATTGCCCAACCCTGCGGTACGAGGGGTTTGTCTCCACAAAGACAGAGAAGAAGCCTAGGGATTTCAACTTGAGGAAAAGCATAGCATGGAATCATGCTTTCTGCATCGAAGAACGTTCAATAATTCTTTCACAACTCTACATACCAACTTGGACCGCAAATAAATAGATTCCACGAAATTCACAGGTGTTTTGGATATTTCGGTGCTTTCTATGCTTAGTGAAGGCAAATGGGAGCTCTAGGCTCAGGGCTTGGCAGTACGATTTCCTCATTGTGTAGGTTTGGGAAATCTGGCAATACATCTGTACTCAAGGAAGTCACAGAGAACTCTGGTGGCAAATTGCCTGCAAAATTTTGGAGCACAGAAAACAACAGAAGGAAGTTGTTTTCTTCTGCAAAAACTTTTGATCGGATGAAGAAAAAGAAGTTGCGGTCGGTTCATCACTCAGCACATTGTTTACTTATGGTACTCAGTAGTCACAGTAATAATTGTGCCATAACATTGCTCTTTTTTGACTAATTGCAGGGAGCACAAGATAAAAACTCAGCAACAAGCATCCAAAAGTGCATACCATGACCGTATACATATCCTTATGATGTTTTAGGGATATAATTGGATGAGTCTTAGGTTTTTCTTAACAGAAGTAGGGTTAACTTATCGTCTATATTGTTGTTAGAAGTTTAAGTCTTAATAATTGCAAATGTTGTTAGTCTTAACTTCATTATACATAGAAGAAGGTGCCAAACTCAAGTGCTACAGCTCAAGTGTCAAGAATACTGAAGAAGTTTCAACCTTCTCTTCCCATGGTCCCCCGAAGTACCTTATCTATGACAAATATTTCCAAACCAAACAAAAAGTTATCTCCAAGTAATCTTGAATATATGGCTTTTTAAGGAAGCTGAGTTTCCTGTGAACTCAAGCATTTCTTTTACTTAGCCTCCCAGGCTCCCAGTGACATTTGTCTGTAATTTAGCTTAGTATTTTGGCACTATGTTATGTTATTACTATCTATCTAACTCAATGCACTGCTATTTTTCAGTTAAAACTGAGCGAACACGTAGAGTAGAGGGACTCCCGCATAAATCGAAGATCAAACCTACATCTTTGACTAAATCTCCTGGACCTAACTTAGAGAAGGATGTGGTGAGTGCTAGCATTTTACCATTTTAATAAGGGAAAATTCTTTATAGACCACTGATATTTCAAGCAGTGTCAGTTTTATCACTTTTTTCGTTGCTTCCTTCGATACCACTGATGATCTAAACCATGTCTATACATGCTACTATAGGTATTTGAAAACTTTTAAAACAACAAATGGAGAGATTTAAAATTTAAATCTTCAAATTTAAGCACTCTGATTTTATTTTTCTAGATTGGACATCTCAGATTTAGATTTTTAAATCTTGACTTTTGAAGCTTTCAATTACCTCAAATGTTGACAATGAAAGTGAAACATTTTTTAAAATATCAGATAAGGTTAATTTGGTCACTTCTTAAAAAAATAACAATCAACAATGGCATCCAGCGGCATTTTCAAATCTTGATGGTACCTAAGAAAACAAAACTTAGTGGTGCCCTTTTAACAAATTAAAGGTTTTGCATAATATGGTTTGCATCTCCATTTGGCAAATTCACTTGCATCTTTCTTTTCTTTTTGCAATATTTGACAATTTCCTAAACATACTTGTTTACTTGTGCATGTGCCTTCTGTTTTCTGCCATCCATGAAGAAGGCAATGGTTTTGGGAAATGCAAAACTTTTTCACCATCACAAAGTAGCCCCTCCAATTCCGTTGGTATCCCTGCGTCAACTTTTGCTAAGCCATCAGCACTTCAGATGCCTTCACCTTCAGTTGGGTTTTTTGTTGGATTAATTGGGCTTGGTCCATTTTAATTTAGCAATTAATCAAATGAAATTCCAAGGCCCACATGGAAAACTATTTAGTCCCGTATGGAGAATTGAATGGGAGTTACACCACTTTAAAAGGTGGCACGTGGTAACCCCTTGTGGAATTGGAGAGAGCTAATACACGCGCGCGCGCGCTCGCTCGCTCGCCTCGCCACGCCGTGCCATGCCGTGCGCGTAGGCGTGTCGGGTGCGGGCGCGTTTTTCTTTATCTATTCGAAAATCGAAACGCACTGACTCGCAGTAAATAGTATTAACGAATGGCTGGCAGTAACGGTGCAGTTACTAGTGAATTATGGCTGCGGTTACTTTCGAGTAATGGCTACAGTTACTCTGGCCTACTCCATACGAAAGAAGGAAAGAACAATATTCTGTTTTTGTGGCTATTCTCTGCAATCTCCGGTCCAGAACTTTGCGCGCAAAGGGTTCTGGGCGAGTAGGCCTCCGAAACTCCGTCCGTTTGCGTACCTGCACGGGTAGATGGGCGATCAAGTTTTTGGGGAGCGCATTGGCGTGACTACTCAATCTGTGGTGTATGTCGTCTACTTCCTGGTGGTGAACTGTTCGCGAGACTGCACTGCGAACATCTTCCTGCATCACGCCTCGTCCTGCATCATGCCTCGATCAACTACATCGAATAGGCCATCATGTCGACTAATGGTAACGGCGCATTCGGTGTCTCGGACACTGGCCCCGCCCGAGGGTATAACCTGAAAACTTCTCTGGTGTATTTGTTTCTGTGCGCTATGAATATGTTGATAGGTGCTGCTGTTAGCTTGTTCGTTAGCGAATATGAATACATCGTTGTTGAATCACTCATGCTTTTGTATGTCATGTTTTATATGCTGAATTTCTGGATTAAGATATGCCAAAAATTGACTAGATTTTCAACAATCCAAAAACTTGATAGGTCTTTTTCGGTAGTTGGCTTTGCTGCGTCGCTTAAACCGCACCCTCCGTTTGATGGTTCCAATTTTAAGAGATGGCGTGCACGTGCGATCCTATGGTTTATTGCCATGGAATGTTTTCATGTTGCACAAGGCAAGCCCGCTGAGCCTCTGCGTGCTGAGGACAAACGCAAGTTCAATATAGCGGATAACTTGTTTCGAGGTGCACTTGTCAACATACTGGCGGATAACATTGTGGATGTGTACATGCATTTGCCTATGGGCAAAGAGATGTGGAATGCACTTGAGGCCAAGTTCGGAGTTTCCGATGCTAGTAGTGAGCTGTATGTCATGGAGCAGTTCTATGACTACAAGATGGTCGATGACCGTTCTGTAGTAGAACAAGCTCATGAGATTCAGGCGCTGGCAAAGGAGCTTGAGAACAACAAGTGCGAGTTACCGGACAAGTTTGTGGCTGGCGGTATTATCGCCAAGTTATCACCTTCTTGGTCGGATTTTGCTACCTCTCTAAAACACAAGAGGCAGGAGTTCAGTGTTACTGATCTCATTGGCACTCTTGGTGTTGAAGAGAAGGCGAGGGCAAAAGATACTCGTGGCAAGAAAGTTGCTACTGAGGGAGGTTCTAGTGCCAATTTGGTGCAGAAGAAGAACCCTCAGACTTCCCACAATAAGAAGAAAAATAAGCCTATTGTTAAGCCCAAGACTACTACTGAGTTTAAGAAGAAAGGCAAAGGAAAGGGCAGCTGCTTTGTGTGCGGTGATTCTGGCCATTGGGCTAAGGATTGTCCAGACCGCAAGGATAAGCAGAAAAAGTCTGCCAACATGGTTATTAGTGATGCTGGAGGAACATCGGGGTACGGTAATTATTTACCTACAGTTCTTTCTGTTTGTCAATCACCTGAGTGGTGGGTTGACACTGGTGCTAATATTCATGTGTGTGCTGATGTTTCCTTGTTTTCATCTTATCAGGTCTGTTCATGGTGTTGGTACGGTCAATCTAAAGTTTACTTCAGGAAAGACTGTGCAGCTGAAGAACGTGCAGCATGTCCCCTCCATAAAGAAGAATCTCGTCAGCGGATCTCTACTGTGTAGAGATGGTTTTAGGCTTGCTTTTGAATCCAATAAATGTGTCATGTCTAAGTATGGAATATTTGTTGGTAAAGGCTATGAGAGCGGAGGCTTGTTCCGTTTCTCTTTGATAGATTTCTATAATAAATTTGTGAACCATGTGTGTAACGATGATGATGAATCTAATGTTTGGCATTCACGACTTTGTCATGTTAATTTTGGGTGTATGACGCGCTTAGCTAATATGAGTTTAATCCCGAAATTCACTTTGGTCAAAGGTTCTAAGTGCCACGCGTGTGTTCAATCGAAACAACCTCGCAAGCCTCACAAAGCAGCAAAAGAGGCGAGGAATTTCGCACCGTTAGAACTCATTCATTCCGATTTGTGCGAGATGAATGGCGTGTTGACTAAAGGTGGGAAGAAATATTTTATTACGCTTATAGATGATTGCACTAGATTTTGCTATGTGTACTTATTAAAAACAAAAGATGAAGCGTTGAATTACTTTAAGATCTACAAAGCTGAGGTAGAAAACCAACTTGAGAGGAAAATCAAGCGGGTAAGGTCTGATCGTGGGGGAGAGTATTTTTCAAATGAGTTTACTTTATTCTGCGAGGAACATGGAATTATTCATGAGAGGATGCCTCCCTATTCTCCCGAATCAAACGGGGTTGCCGAAAGAAAGAACCGCACTCTAACTGATTTAGTTAACGCCATGTTAGACACTGTGGGACTTTCTAAGGAATGGTGGGGTGAGGCTATATTGACCGCGTGCCATGTCCTGAATAGAGTTCCTACAAAGAATAAAGAAGTAACATCATTCGAGGAATGGGAAAAGAAGAAGTTGACTCTCTCATACTTGCGCACCTGGGGATGTTTGGCCAAAGTTAACGTGCCAATTATCAAGAAGCGCAAACTTGGACCAAAAACCGTAGATTGTGTATTTATTGGTTATGATATGCACAGCATGGGTTATAGGTTCTTAATCATAAAAACTGGAGTACCTGACATGCGTGTTGGTACAATCATAGAGTCCAGAGATGCTACATTTTTTGAGAATGAATTTCCTATGAAATGTGATGTACCTAGCTCATCTAGTCAAGAACATATAATTTCCCTTGATTCTTTTGTGCCGATAGAACATGTTGAGGAAACGCCTATGAAAAATCCTGAGGAGGATAACAATGAAGTTACTCGAAAGAGTAAGAGACAGAGGATTGCAAAATCTTTTGGTGATGATTTCATTGTATACCTCATGGATGACACTCCAAGAACCATTGAAGAGGCATATTTCTCTCCTGACGCTGACTATTGGAAGGAAGCAGTACGGAGTGAGATGGACTCTATTATGTCTAATGGAACTTGGGAGGTCGTTGACCGTCCTTATGGGTGTAAACCTGTAGGATGTAAATGGGTTTTCAAGAAAAAGCTTAGGCCTGATGGTACAATTGAAAAGTACATGGCAAGCCTTGTGACCAAGGGTTATACTCAGAAAGAAGACGAGGACTTCTTTGATACTTATTCACCTGTTGCCTGTTTGACCACAATTCGAGTACTACTTGCACTGGCTGCATCTTATGGTCTTCTTGTTCATCAAATGGACGTTAAGACAGCTTTCCTAAATGGAGAGTTGGAGGAGGAGATTTATATGGATCAGCCAGACGGGTTTGTGGTAGAAGGTCAAGAAGGAAAGGTGTGCAAGTTGTTAAAGTCTTTGTATGGCCCAAAGCAAGCACCTAAGCAATGGCATGAGAAGTTCGATAGAACTTTGACATCTGCTGGCTTTGTTGTGAATGAAGCCGACAGATGTGTGTACTATCGCTATGGTGGGGGAGAAGGAGTGATCTTGTGCTTGTATGTTGATGACATACTGATTTTTGGGACCAACCTCAATGTGATTGAGGAGGTCAAGGACTTTCTGTCCAAGAGTTTTGAGATGAAAGATTTGGGAGTGGCTGATGTGATTCTTAACATTAAGCTACCGAGAGGAGGTGATGGTGGGGTTACACTTGTGCAATCCCACTATGTGGAGAAGGTCTTGAATCGCTTTGGTTATAGTGACTGCAAGCCTGCTTCTACTCCTTATGATCCTAGTGTGTTATTGAGGAAAAACCGAAGAATAACAAGGGATCAATTGAGATACTCCCAGATCATTGGCTCATTGATGTATTTAGCTAGTGCTACGAGGCCTGATATCTCGTTTGCTGTGAGCAAGCTAAGCCGATTTGTTTCAAATCCAGGAGATGATCATTGGCGTGCTCTTGAGAGAGTGATGCGCTATCTAAAAGCAACCGTGAGCTATGGTATTCACTATGCTGGGTACCCAAAGGTACTGGAGGGCTACAGTGATTCAAACTGGATCTCTGATGCTGATGAGATAAAAGCCACGAGTGGATATGTGTTCACACTTGGAGGTGGTGCTGTTTCCTAGAAGTCTTGCAAGCAGACCATCTTAACGAGGTCAACCATGGAAGCAGAACTCATAGCGTTAGATACCGTAACTGTTGAGGCTGAGTGGCTTCGCGAACTCCTTATGGATTTGCCGGTGGTTGAAAAACCGATACCGGCTATCCTGATGAACTGTGATAATCAGACTGTAATTATCAAGGTGAACAGTTCTAAGGACAACATGAAGTCATCTAGGCATGTCAAGAGGCGGTTGAAGTCTGTCAGAAAGCTGAAAAACTCTTGAGTGATAGCACTGGACTATGTCCAGACAGCTAATAATCTGGCCGACCAATTTACAAAGAGTTTGTCACGTAATGTGATAGATAGTGCATCGAGTGAGATGGGCCTGAGACCCACATGAGTCATACCACAGTGGTAACCTGTTCTACGTGATCGGAGATCCCGTGAAGTAGGATGGTGAAACAAGCGTTGGTTGACTGGGAGGAGAGACCTTTACAGGGCTCATTTCTTCAATGATGCGCTTCTCTCCTATTCTGTATGGCAGGTTGGTTTTTACCTCAATGTGATCCGAGTGGCTTATTTAGAGCAGAGATGTCGGCCTACAGGACATCTTAGAAGGAACAAACCTATATGAGTTCGACTGCTGGTCACAGTCTATGAGATTTGGGTGATTTCTAGATACTCATGAATATGCATGGAGTATGACTTATACGCTCCAACCAGAGGGGATGCTTTAGGCAACCTAGTACTAGTAAAGAAATTGGGTAAAGCTTGTTCACAAAACTGTCAATTCAAGGCATAGTCCATTGTTCAGTTGTGGTTGAGTGTAACTCCTTTCGTAGGTGGATGTTCAACTTAACAGTCTCCATCGAAACACTAGTATATCAAACAACAGCAGAACTGAGAGCATTTCTCGTGTGCCTTGAAATTTGGTGGGGATTGTTGGATTAATTGGGCTTGGTCCATTTTAATTTAGCAATTAATCAAATGAAATTCTTAGGCCCACATGGAAAACTGTTTAGTCCCGTATGGAGAATTGAATGGGAGTTACACCACTTTAAAAGGTGGAACGTGGTAACCCCCTTGTGGAATTGGAGAGAGCCAATACGCGCGCACGCGCACTCGCTCGCTCGCTCGCCTTGCCACGTCGAGCCGAGCCAAGCCGAGCCGTGCCATGCCGTGCGTGCGCGTGCGCGCAGGCGTGTCGGGTGCGGGCGCGTTTTTCTTTATCTATTCGAAAATCGAAATGCACTGACTCGCAGTAAATAGTATTAACGAATGGCTGGCAGTAACGGTGCAGTTACTAGTGAATTATGGCTGCGGTTACTTTCGAGTAATGGCTGCAGTTACTCTGGCCTCTTCGTTTTTGCTGTTACAAAAGAATAGAGCATAAAAGGCTCTCTACTCCATACGAAAGAAAAGGATAGGAAAGAACAGTATTCTGGTTCTGTTTTTGTGGCAGTTCTCTGCAATCTCCGGTCGAGAACCTTGCGTGCAAAGGGTTCTAGGCGAGTAGGCCTCCGAAACTCCGTCCGTTTGCGTACCTGCACGGGTAGACGGGCGATCAAGTTTTTGGGGAGCGCATTGGCGCGACTACTCAATCTGTGGCGTACGTCGTCTACTTCCTGGTGGTGAACTGTTCGCGAGACTGCACTGCGAACATCTTCCTGCATCACGCCTCGTCCTGCATCACGCCTCGATCGACTACATCGAATAGGCCATCATGTCGACTGATGGTAACGACGCATCCGGTGTCTCCGACACTAGCCCCGCCCGAGGGTATAACCTGAAAACTTCTCTGGTGTATTTGTTTCTGTGTGCTATGAATATGTTAATAGGTGCTGCTGTTAGCTTGTTCGTTAGCGAATATGAATACATCGTTGTTGAATCACTCATGCTTTTGTATGTCATGTTTTATATGCTGAATTTCTGGATTAAAATATGCCGAAAATTGACTAGATTTTCAACATTTTTCACTCGGGTAGTCTATTATGCTCTTCCATACATAGCCACCTATGATGATTTTACTTCTAGATCTCTTCTCTACTAATATAACATAGAAGTTTGTCTGTTCACCTGTCCCTTCTCTCGCTTCTCTCGCTTGGTATTACGCAGCGCGCCCCACGTCGCACAACCTTCGATTCTGCTAGCATATTTACCAAGAATATCATCTACAAAAGATATTCTTACATCCTAGATATCTTATATATTTTATTTTTACTCATGTTGGACAAGAAACAACGTTAACTACTAAATGTGAATATCTATTTCCGACTTGAAAAGTTTCTTTACGAGTTTGTACATGTATGTTTTGTTTGATACATATTTTCGTAAGATAAAATTGATGTTCACTGTTCAGTTTGGGATCACGTTTAATAATATATATCACCCGTATTTGGTACTCCGTTGCAACACACGGGCACCTTACTAGTGGGGGATAAAAGGGCACTTATCACCACCCAAAGGCTAATATTGTTTTTAAACATCATTTCTTATTAAGAGGAAATAATCAATTGGAAAGAAATCAATTTAAAAGGAAAGGAATTCAAGGCTAATATTGTTTTTAAACATCATTTCTCATTAAAAAGAAATAATCAATCGAAAAAATCAATTCAAAAGGAAATGGATTCATTGCAATTAATACCGTTCTTTCTCTCTTCCGAAAAAAAACTTCCTTTCAAGAATTTGGGCAACAATATCACGTTAAGGAGATCTATTCATGCATGCTCATCTAGTTGCAAAAAAAAAAAAAACTTCAGATTGTTTCGTTTGAAATGAAATGTATTGCAAATTAAATTCTAGCGTCAATCTCAAATTATTGTTATCCTCAAATTGTCAACTTATAATTGAGTTTGATAGTTAATTTTCAACTTATAATCAAACTATACATTTTAGTTTAACCTTTCACAAAAAAAAGTCAAATGCTATCTTCAAAATATGTATTATTTTAAATTTTGTAGTCTGAGTACATATTCCGTGCTTAGCAAATAAATGGCATATGTATATTTTCTTTTGCATCTATTTGAACCAAATTTGTGCAAGATCCAAGTGACCATACGGTTTGATTTGGCTATAAACAAGTAACGTTCGGATGATATCAATCATTTATCCTTTTTGGCCGGGCCAGCCAGGGATGGTCGACCACATCATCCCTGTATTAAACCCGGAAGGATTCGCGCGAGGGGAGGGTGGCCACGTCGCCCCCGGCGCTCCCTCGGCCGGCGCGTGTCGGCCGGTTTTGCGTACGGCCAGGGGAGGCACTTCCCTTCTGTTTTCCAGAAATTACGTAGAGGTCCTTTTTTCTCGCAAAAAGGTCCTTTTTCCTCACAAAAAGGTCCCTGGCGGGTTTTTATGCGGTGCTTTTTTCTGAAAAACCCCCTCCAATTTGCAGGATTGCGCCCCGAGGTTTTGTAAATTGCGTACGGGTCCTCGGTTCGTTACATACGGGTCCTCGATTTTTTACGAAAAAACCCTTTATCTTTATCGGAAATACGCATGTGCCCTCGGTTTTTTTTAAAGAACTCGCAGATCGTCGGCTCTTTTACTTCGGTACACACGATGGCTGGCGCGGCGCGTTGCCGCGCCTATGAGGCTAGTTGTATTAAGATTACGAGAAAAAGAAAATACAAGAGAATGACAGCAAGGCTGTTATCAACAAATACAAAAACTTCGCAATAGAACTACACGACACAACATCATAAGGAAAAGATCAAGGAAAGTGCTATAGAACATTCCACTATTTTTAAGGGTAAAATTAGTCAGATTTTAAAGCGTTAGATCTCAATCCAACGGATCTTCATACAACCCCTTTAAAAAATGATCTGGGGTGTTGGATTTCTGTCTAACGGATCCACCCATACAAGCCCCCATAAAAAAAATCTGGAGTGTTGGATTTCTATCCAACGGATCCACTCATACAAGCCCCCTGTAAAAAAAAGATCTGGAGCGTTGGACTTGGATCACTATGTAACGCCCTAAAATCTGATTAATTTTGTCTTGAAAAATAATCGAATGTTATATAGATACTTCCAAAGATCAAATCCTTCGTGGGCTCAAAACGCTGGGTAAGGCCATCCTAGCAGACAACCCCCTCTAGTTCTCGATGTGCGCTGGTCCATCCTTGCTTCGCTGTATCCTCTGGAAGAGATCAGCATTCCGCCAAGTCCACAGCTCCTCTTTGATCAACCACAGGAGTTCCCCGGCATCTTTTGCTCCGACATGAAAATCCTTGCATCCCTTTCTTTCCTAATGAGACAAAGCACAAGGATGACGAGAGAGTGGAAAGCCTTACGGAATTGCTTAGCGAAGCTCTTCCTCTGACAGAGTACCACCAAGACTCAAAGTCAGGTTCATTTGCCAAGGGTAATCGGAACGGGACGTTGATCCAATCCTGGACGAGAGTCCAAACTTGCCGGGTATAAGCGCAAGCAGCCAGGGGCAGAGCTACACCCCAGATAGGATAGGATTTAATTTAAGGTGTGGAAAAATATCTAGTGTACAGTCTAGGTAAATTCTATCTAACCTGAGTAATATTTTTATGGCCTAACTCAGATAGTTTAGATCATCCCATCACTAAGCCTGAGCGCAGCGGACAAAAAGGTAGGGCCATGTTTCCTGGGCCACCAAGCACATGATGCATGCATGACGGCTGGCGAAGCTACCCGCGGCGTTTTTGCAGATTATCATGCCGTCAAGCATCGACCATGTACTACCAACCACACAAAGAATTTGCAGCGAGCTGGCACTGTAGCTTTACAGATGGTCTTTTCACGGGTTGATCTCGTTTTGGCCATGAACAAAAAGGTTGTAGGACAAGGAAGCCGAGTATTGACTTAGGAAGCCGACCACCGAATGGTATCTTGAATACCCGGGTAAAGAGCAAACTGCGAGAGCATGTCCCACAGATTCAAGTACGCCACCAACGCTTGGAGGGACAATCATTTATCCTTGCTAAATAAAAACATACTACAAATCATTTAAACAAGATTGCAATGGTTTGGTACGGAAGGTTATGCCGATTTGATACTTTACTATTTTAAATGTAACTTGGGCAACCTTTGCATATATGGTACTATAGCAATTTTTACAAAAAATTTTGGTCTCTTGATATCCTTTTAGCAAATCTATTCCTCTTTCTGAGCTCGGCAGCTATGATAGACGATATATATCGTCTGCCGCACTATGATATCTTGACAGGATGACGTGTCAAACTCGCCGACCACCGAGTGATTAATTAGAGCTAATCACGCTTAGTGTTAATCATAATTAGTGTTAAGCAAGATTAAATGGCCTCGCTCACTAAAAGAGAGGTATTCACTCATGCAATACCTACACCTCGAGGAATCTTTCCTGTGGGATTCAAATGGGTATTCGTCCGGAAACGGAATGAGAACAATGAGGTGGTGAGACATAAAGCGAGGCTTGTAGCACAAGGGTTCACGCAGAGACCCGGCATTGATTTCAATGAAACATATTCTCCAGTTATGAGTGGAATAACATTCCGATATCTTATATCTCTGGCTATTCAAAATCGTCTATCTATGCAGTTGATGGACGTAGTGACTGCATATCTATATGGGTCACTTGATTCGGACATATATATGAAGGTCCCTGATGGGATCTCTATACCGGATCCAAACGCAAATCGCAACATGTATTGTGTAAAGCTTCAAAAGTCACTCTATGGCTTAAAGCAGTCGGGAAGAATGTGGTATAACCGACTTAGTGAGTTCCTTTTGCAGAAGGGATACACTAACAATGATGATTGTCCATGTGTTTTCATCAAAAAGTCCCAAACGGGATTTTGCATCATATCAGTATATGTTGATGATTTAAATATCATCGGCAACCCACAAGATATTGATGAAGCACGCAATCATCTAAAGACGGAGTTTGAAATGAAGGATTTGGGTCAAACCAAATTTTGCTTAGGTTTACAACTTGAGCATCTTCCCACTGGAATTTTAGTGCATCAATCAGCCTATATCCAGAAAATATTGGAGAAATTCAATATGGATAAATCACATCCATCCAAAACTCCTATGGTTGTTCGATCTCTAGAAATGGAGACTGATCAATTCAGACCACAGGATGATGGGGAAGAGATTTTGGGATCTCATTATCCTTATCTCAGTGTAATTGGAGCGCTTATGTATCTTGCAAATTGCACCAGGCCTGATATTGCATTTGCAGTGAACTTACTAGCTTGACATAGCGTTGCTCCTACCAAACGTCATTGGACGAGAGTAAAACATATCCTCAGATATGTTAATGGTACAAGAGATCTTGGATTATTTTTCCAAAGGAACCCAGATCCTAATCTGATTGGATACACTGATGCCGGCTATTTATCTGATCCCCATAATGGCCGATCCCAGACAGTTTTTGTGTTCTTGCACGGAGGAGCAGCCATTTCATGGAAGTCTACAAAACGGACTCTGGTGGCTACCTCAACAAATCACTCTGAAATAATTGCACTATATGAGGCATCACGCGAATGTGTTTGGCTTCGCAGAGTGATTAACCACATACAACAATCGTGTGGCATTGGTGCCATCGATTCACCAACTATTATCTATGAAGATAATTCTGCTTGTGTTACACAGATGGAGACAGGCTACATCAAGAGCAACATAACCAAGCATATTTCTCCTAAGTTGTTTTACCCCCATGAGTTAAAACAAATGGGTGAAATAAACATCTTGCAAACCAAATCATGTGATAACCTCGCTGATTTGTTTACTAAGTCCTTACCAGCTTCCTCGTTCCAGAAATGTGTTCAAGGAATTGGTATGCGACGACTTCGAGATTTGCAAACTTCAGGGGGAGAAATCTCCTAAATGTTACTCTATCCAAAGCATCATAGTGTACTCTTTTCTTTGTATGAGTTTTACTCACAAGGTTTCTCATATAAAGTTTTTAATGAGACAATATTAGCATAAGCATATGTCGTATTTCCTATTTTTCCCATCGAGGTTTTTTTAGGAGATATCAATGACATATATTGTCCTCTAAACTATCTATGAGTTTTCTCCTGCAAAGGTTTTTCTCATATGAGTTTACAATGAGACAATACTCATTATATGTTGTATCAATTTCTCCTTATTTTCCCATTGGGTTTAAAGGAGTTTTTAACAATGTATCTATCAAATATATCTCCTAGTTTTTTTTTATCCTACAGAATTTTTTAGAAGATTAATACTATTCATTGATCTCAAAGATGGATTCGATCAAGGGGGAGTGTTACAACTTGTGACATTGTACGGATGATCTCATCTGCAGTTACTCTCTCTCTCTCTCATCTGAACCGGTGGCTCCATGGAACAGTTACCCATGGCGTCCGTACGGCATGTATAAATACATATCAATGATCAATGAAAGAACTACTGGTTCATTTGCATTCACTGTTTTTTCTGTTTCCATTTACATTCAACACTATCGAGCTCTAGCAGCTCAGTATGTCCTGCCGAGTTATCTAGCACGACAGACGATCGCAGCTATCAAGGTTAAAAAGGGAGATTAAACTTGTAAAAATGGATATTCATGGTTAAATTAAAAAATGTTACTACAATGCTATGCGCGGCAAGGATTCGTAACTTTGTCCACACTTGCTCCAGTGCCGTGGCTGCAAATATATGTTCCCTCCCGTTCCAGCTTAAGTGGCAGCAAGCGCGCGCCGCACGACACGAGGGCTCGCTGCAGCTCTCGGCTGCCGCAGGCCACGCTGTGATCGAGCAAGCGGTGGCTTTCGTGTCCATGTCAGGCATGTCAGCCGCACGGAGCGCCGATCGCGATTACAGAGGCTTGCCGCCGTTGCCGACGGACAATATCTTCCCTCGCTTGGTTAGCTGAGTACTTCGTATCCTGGCGTTTGCCGGTGTTCGCTCGGAGCATGGGACGCCGACGACGTTGCTCACGGCTCATGGGACGCTGTCATAGACAGTTTCCTTCCTACTTTTGAATTTCTTACTCATGTTTTCCTAGATATTTAAATTGCATTTATTATTTTCCTACAAATAAAAAAAATCGGCTCTCCGGTTCTGTACAATTTTGTCTGAAACTCTGATGAGATAATAAGATGAGTTTCCCTTGAATCAGGAAAAAAAGGGTCGCCTTTAGTAGTCCGGCGTGCCACCACTCTACGTGATCGATAATTGGTCGGTTATGGTGTTGCAGTTGCGAGATGCTTGGCACCGTATGCATACTTCGTCTAACTTCATTTTTCATCACATGATGAGCTTAATTTCAGATATGGTTTTTTACACACACAACAGATGACGGCCCCGTTTGGCAGAGCTGGTCATCTGTAACTCTAGGAAATCCTGGATCTAGAGTTGCAGGTATGTTAAGTGCATTTACATGACTCATTTCATTTATATTATATATTAAATAAAAATATTTAAATCACTTTAATTTAGTCAACAAACTACAGATCCAGCATAGATCTCGGAGCTAGAGCTGTGCCAAATGGGATGTACATATATGCGTGTGTATAAATCACGACATAAGGAACGGCGGCGCTGTTGTACAACTGAAATAGCACGATAGGTTTTGGTACAGCCCGAGAGGAGCACGCGTTGATAATTACAGGAGAAGCTTCACACAGTTGCATCATTGTAACTATCATCTAGAACTTATCTATGCCAACACCATCCCTGACAACCTCGTAAGCGTCGCGATTCCTGGTCTTGCTCATGCCAGCAGAAAAATGCACCTTGGTGGCCTCGGTCCTGATGGCCGTCACCCTGGTCCAGATCAGGATCTTGGTCTTCAGGCCCTCGATCTCCGATAGCTTTCCCTTCTCGAGGTAGCCGGTCACGCAGGTGAAGAAGCGCAGGACTGAGGAATCCTTGTAGCCAACCTCGCAGGCTGACGCGATGTACACGGTTAGCTTCTTTGTCTCTTCGTTGAACTCGTAGTTGGTCGCGCTCTGGGGGAAGAGGCCTATTGGGAGGTCATATTCCTTGAGAAGTTCAGGCAGTGGTTTCTGCATCTTTCCTGCAACCAAGCGGTATTTCACTCAGACGAGTAAACAAAGGAAGCAAAAAGCATGTAATGGTGCTAGTTGAAATGAAACTGATTGATAATCACATTGCTGTAAAAAGGTGTCGTGGTAAAATAGCAGTTGATTGGTCAGTGAAGATAGGAATGTGAGAGGTTGTCCACCTTCGAGACATTCAAACACATCATAATGTACTGCTATAATCCAAACAGACGCTGGCAACTTCTACTTTTACTAAATTGGTCTCTCAGTGTTCATTTACACTCGCATATATGCCTCGAAAAATTATAAGTCAAAGTTACCAACCACAGGATTTTCACATGAATCTAAGAAATTTATGCAGGCTAAACTAGAAATAAGCATTTCAAGTGGAACATTTTTTTTCTTCACATCCAACACAGAATTAAAATGTACATGTGTTTATGGAGAACATAGAGAAGAAAGCCTGCATGTCGTACCTTTGCTACTAGAATCAGCAAAGCTAACAATGAACACCTTACCTTTGATTTTATTGACCATCCATTTAGCTCCATCTCCGATGCTGCTAGAGATTGACTGAATCAAAACGGTAAAAGGTTTGTGGAGTCAGCACACAAGAAAAAGGAATTTTCTGTTGCTTGCAAGCATGGTTTCGCAAAACTGCCACAACAGTCCATCATATAGTGTAGGTATTTGTACGCCATAGAGCATATCGGTGATGGCAAATTATACTTAAGTATGAAGTCACTCATGACAGGAAACGCTGAAATGACAAAACAAGATGCTAATTTAATGATCTTTCAAAAAATGCTAATTCAGGGACGCCCACATGCACAACAATACATCACCAATGCCAAATGTCAACTGAGAAACACAGTAACTCTTGATTCTGGTTCACCTACGAAGTCGCCAACCCACAACCTCAAGCAATGTGGTACTATTTCTCCCTTGTTGCAGCACTAGAAATTTGGAACTCAATTCGTTGGCTACACCATTTGCTTGTGGTGTTTCATACCCTGGTCTTCAGTCCTATCTTAAAAAGACACTCCGTTTGAAAGCTAGGTATTATAAAAAAAATCAAAAAACCAAAGGGCATTATAGTCACTTCAAGTGAGGAAAGTAGGGGTGGCAATGGAGCAGGGTCCCAAGGAGGCCCCCGTGGCCCCGCCCTGCTAAGGCTACCGGGGAAGATGCTCCCCGTCCCTAGTCCCCGCAGGAACTCAACCTCTACGGGGATCCCCACAGAGGATAAAAAATAGGTTAAATATTTTTTTTCAAAAATAATAATATAAATTTGTTTATTAATTTATAATTATTTAGTCATACTTTTTTTAAAAAAATATAGCTTCAAAATATATATTCTAACATATAGATTCAAGTTTTAGGCAAATATACAAAAAATAATATAATCTTCTATATTAAAAAACTACAATATATTATTTAAAAAGTTTTTTATTTACAGGTCTCATGAGCCCTCATGGGAGAGGACGACCCTCGCCCTGCTAGCGTAGCAAGGCTCCGCCCCGTTCTCTGCGAGGAGAGATCACCCCTTGCCCCCGGACCCACATAAGGATTCCCCATGGGGCATACCCACAGGGGAATTACCACCTATAGAAAAAAAAAGGCTAAAGGGAATGAGAATGACATTTTGCAGATGATGACGAATTGAGTCACAAATAATTTTTTTAGCAGTAAATTTTTAAGACCCTATCTTTTAAGTGACAAATCCTTAAACTTTCTTGGAACTAACGGCACCTGAATTGTAGCGTAAATATCACCGTGCAACTAAAGGCACCTAAATTATTGTTTAGAAATCCTCCGTTCTCTTTCTAAATTTTTTTTTCTAGCCATTGATCTCTCTTCACACTATGTACGAAGCAATCGTTACAAAGAACGGCAGCTAGACTTTCTCAGTTCACGTAGACATCTAGTGAGGTGCTTCTTCGCATTACTGATTAAAAGTTGCACAAAATATTAAAGCATAAATGATAGCGGAATGACGAAAATTTATCCCTTTACTTGCTCTAAAATTTATACGACTTGTATCGAGAGGATGATGCTAGAATCGTCTATCCATCCTTACAAAGGCACCTCGCCACGCTCGATTTTCCTCGTTCAATTCAAGCCACTCTACCGGCATGATCGTCCTGTGTAAATCGTAAGCAATCACCTCGGGATCATCTACGTCGGTCAGGTTGATAATGCCCTCGACAAAAGCAATGCACAAGGAAACGACAGCTTGATATTAATTCCATCGGATACAGCTGACACAAACCAACGAGTAATCCTTGAGAAATCAGACGATCCAAATCCGTGGTTGCCAAGAACGAGAGGCCACGATGCATACAGGGTTAGGACGAACAAGGAGCAAGAAAGAAAGATTGATCGCTTCATCGTGTAGCAAGCAATTCGAATCAGACGCGGAAGGAAAACGGCAATTGAAGAGCCGAAAGAAATCAAGGAAGGAAAGGAGGATTTTGGACTGACATTGATGTCGTCGCCGATGTTGTTCATCTCCTTGCCGGCCTTCTGGTTGAACCAGTACCCGCCCACCTTCCCCATGATCTGGTCCATCCCTCTCAATCTCAACCTCAACCGCAATCTCTCCCTCCCAGGATCAACCCAAATTCCACGAATTTGGAGCACTTCTCCTCTGTCGCTTCGGCCGGAAATGGCTCGAATCGATTTGGACCCTCGCAGGTTGCTCCAGCTCCAAATGGGGAGGCCTCCCAGGTGAGCTGGTGCCCTTGTTCTTGCTGTCGTTGGCAATTTTTAGAGGGAGGGGAGGGGTTGCTCTTCGTGGGCCCCACGCTGGGTGATCGGCTCTTCGTAGAATAAGTTTATACAATATTGTAAACTTTGCTTGAAAATTCATCTAGCACATTAACTATAAAAATCAGATATTTGACTTCTCGAGTATTGTAATCCGGTTCAAATAATATCCTGACCCGGTTTTGCATATTAGTATTGCCCACGTGGCACGATGAGTGAACGGTTTTACCACGTATAATGACACGCTAGCCAAGTTAATTCAATGATATATAAGGCCTACGAGGGATTTTCTCACACTAAGCTCCCAACAGTGCTTCCATACCACCTTGTAATTCCCTCTCTCTTTGTTTCGATTTGGGAGAGAAGGCCCTGTGCATCCTATCTGTCATTTATCTAAATTTTAAAACCATCTACTTATCATGTCATACTGGCAATACCACTATCCGAAACTAGAGGTGAAACGGATCGAACACGGACGGATAATACTTCTACCATAATTGTTTTCATATTTTTCCCTAGATGTGGATATGAATTAAATACAAATAATGTCGAATACAAATACGGAGCGAATATGAACCAAATCAAATACGGTCACAAAGATTTCTCAGAACATGAAAACCCTTCAAATTGCACGTACAAAATGAACAAAAAAAATATAATTAGTTTATTTGATCTGACATTCATGAATTATTCATATATGCTAAGATTCTTTCTCTAACTCCATGTATTAATGTATATGTTAATATATAATGGGCCACTAAAATATCATGTAAATGAGTTGGGCTAAAATAGAGGATGTAGGCTGCGGATATCCGGATAAACAAAATCAGTATTCGTATTCGACGGATAATGAGTTACCAAATCTGTATTCATTTTTGATTCGATACCATCTGACAAATATCCGAACCGACAGAACCCGTATTCAAAAATTGTTTGGATCAGTCGAAAACTATATGATCCGTTTTAACCTCTATTTGAAACTGGTCATAGTGTTATTTGAAATAGATTGTAAAGTTTGGGGGTCAAATATTCGTATTCATAGTTCAGGGTACTGGACAAACTTTTGAGCAAAGTTTAGGGTGTTATATGGACCTTTTCATTTAGGATTTTTTGACTTTTGTCTTTCTCTGAAAGTCGAAGCAAACCAAACGACTTCTTGAAACGGATTTTTAAATAGCTTTCTGATTCCAAAATCGTATGCACCATCCATATTGATATCTAAACTATCTACTACTGTTTATAAAAAATTATATAAAAGTCATTAGTCACAGCTAAAAGATATCTGCGGCAAGCAAAAGAAGAGGTAGGACGGGGCGTCGCACTCGCTGCGTGGGCTGTGTCTGTCGACCTGGAGGGATTCATGGACCGAAGCGGGCCAAATGCGCGGCCCACTTGGTAGGATATAAACAAAAAACTCTCTGGGCCACGTCGTCGATGGCATAACCGTATCCACGTCATACGCGACACGGCGCACGCGATGACGCGAACCTTTCCCACGAGAAAAAAAGTGAAAAAGCGACCGTGTCCGTTCCGCCTTATCGGGCGCGGGCCGGGCTCCTAGGATCCGATAGCCAATCCGACGGCCCAGATCTACGGATCGCGACGCGTCCCAACCAATCAGATAGCGCGGGCCACGTCATCCCCCTTATATCGGAGATCGGACCCGACCCGGCAAGCGAGCGTGCGGCTAGCTGGCTGCCCGCCTAGATAACAGGGCACGGGCTTAGGGTTCAGACGCGGAGGAGCATTCTGCATTCAGATTGCGCAAGAGCCACTTGGGCGAATTCATCAGGTGCGCGCGATCCTCCTTCCCATCTCTCAAATCGCCCGTCTGCGCCTTTCGATTCGATTGTGTCCTGCTGATTTCATCCGCGTTCTTGTTTGATCCATGCATTTGCGTACATGTGAGAGGCGTTTCCTTGTGTTTTCCGTTAGATCGCGTCGCCCGTCGTTGTGCTGAATGATTGGCCGGTTAGAATTCTCGACAGTAGGGACGGGTGCTTTGTTCGAGATCCGATTGTTCGGAATTCAGATCTGGCGCCGTCTTGACGCGATCTTGGTTTTGTTCTGCGGTGATTCGATTTACTTCTTGGATTCCCCAAAATGGTAGTGCTCTAGCGTTCTGTGAGAAGAAGTGGAACCGTTGTACATCACTTCTGTGGACGATTCTTGAATTCTTGATAGGATCTTCTGTGTTTTAAGAAATTGCCTTGATAGATGACTGCCACCCATGGCCTGCTAGTCTGCTCCATGTTGTTCGGTGCGAACTTGCCTTTCTGTTTGGTATATTGCCTTGATTTGCCTGGAATTGTGTCATTACAATTGTAGTCTTTGTTGTTTAGGCTTTTGTGTAAGCATTGGTTATCATGTGGTGAAACTGTGTAGTCCTTGTTGTTTAGGCTTTTGTGTAAGCAATTGTTATCATGTGGTGAAACTGTGTATTGCAATGTATGCTGCTGTGCAATGCCAGAACTTGTCTAATGTCATGCTAGTGCATGCGCGCACATACTATTTTACTAGATTAAGACCTTTAACCGTCTTCCTTAGGCAGCATATCAGGTCAATGGGTGTTTTGGCCAAGCATCAGGCACAAGGCTTTGAGTACAAGTTTGGTGTTAATTTCAATTTTGGTCTGGCAAGTGGTAAATTTATCTTTAATTAGTTTAGTTAATGTTGTATAATACTTGTTGGGGATTTGGAACTCAGTTTCGATCGGAAGGCACTTTTAACTGAGTTCTCTGCACGCTGTAGCTTCCTTTCTTTATGTGATTCCAACAAACTCATTAGTTGTTGCATAGTAAAAGTCACCAAGTCTTTTGACTCTTCAATTGCAACAACAATATACTACTTTTTTAGTAAACTGATTAAAATTTTCTCAACAATCATTTAATCAGTAATCTTTTCACCGTAGGTGCGTATCTGATTCACCACATCTATAACCTTTGAGAAGTAATCATTTATCTTCTCAGACTCTTCATCTGCAGATTTTGAAATTGTCTTCGCAAAGTTGTACCTTTACAGCTAAAACTTTTGCGAAAACTTGAAACTCCTGTTTTAGCTTGTCCCAAGCTTCCTTTGACTTCTTGGTGTCGATAATTCGCAGAAACTTTTGGGTGAGTTCTTTTGGGTAGTGGATATTGGCTTATGGCTTAAGTTTTTGAATTCTGACTGTTCGCGAGGGGTAGTATGCAGAGAAAAATAGTTGCGTGTGATTTTGGCCGGTATAGTTGAACTCAGTACACTCTTTACTACAATCTTTTTGTTGACCTCGGCTTAAAAAAATACACCGTTTGAAAGCTAGTTACTGTAGCATAAACTATAAGCCACAAGCCATAAATGGAAAAGAACTCAGCTAAACTTTCCACAACACCTTGTTGAATCAGAAATAAGGCCTTTTGTCATCATCTGGTTCTCCTCTAGAGTTTTCTTCTGCTCTAGTGTAAGAACATCTTCAGCGGCATACTCTTTCTAGCCGTTCTCCACAATATCCTACAACCCTTGTGAAAGTAGCAGGGTTCACATCTTGATGTTCTGCATATCGTAATTCTCTCTTGAGAATACGGGAATCATCAACTACACCATCCCGACGCCTGAGCTCGAAGCCATAACCTCGGCTTCGAAAAACAATACGAACACGCCGCACTACTTCGCTACGCCTGATTTGAACCTGGGGATCTAATACCAGTTGTTGGGGATTTGGATCACTCAAAAAAAGTAAGAATAAGACAGGAGAAGAGATTCAAGTATTTATACTATTTTTCTCCTTGAACTCTTACACACATATTTGAAGCTAACTAGCTTACATACATGCATATTGCAAGAAGGATGCTCATCCTTTTATAAGCTCACTAACCGACTCTTATAACCAAACCGACATAACATTAATTAATGGTTACAACTTATTTGTTTCACACGTCCAGCCTAGTTGCATGCAAATACTGAGCTGTCCATTAGCTTTTTTGACTTGTGTCTTGCACTTCTAGTTAACTCTTCTAAACAAGTTTCTAACTATATCTTGTCGACATGACCCAGCTCAAGTTATCCAGCACACATGCCACTTAAGTTTCTAGCTAACTCTACTGCTCACAGCCAGCTAACAAGTTTCTAGTTAACTCTATGGCACACAACCAGCTAATGAGTTTCTAGCAAATGAGTTTGCCGACATGAGTTACTAGCTATTTCAAATGGAAGACTTATCTAGAATTTGTTTTGCATGTCGGCAACTGTACTCAAGAAAATAAATTAAACTTAAACAAACAAAATTTGAAGGTAGTGACTAATGTTAGCCAACTCATTAGCTGGCCGTGTGTTGTAGAGTTAGCTAGAAACTTATTAGCTGGCTGTGAGCAATAAAGTTAGCTAGAAACTTAACTGGCAATGTGTGCTGGATAACTTGAGTAGGGTCATGTTGGCAAGATGTAACTAGAAATTTTTAGAAGAGTTAGCTAGAAGTGCAAGACACAAGTCAAGAAAGCTAATGGACAACTCAGTATCTGCATGCAACTAGGCTGGACGTGTGAAGCAAATAAGTTGTAGCCATTAATTAATGTTATGTCAGTTTAGTTGTAAGAGTCGGTTAGTGAGCTTATAAAAGGATAAGCATCCTTCTTGTAATATGCATGTATGTAAGCTAGTTAGCTTCTAATATATGTGTGTACAAGTTCAAAGAGAAAAATAGTATGAAGCCTTGGATCTCTTCTCCTGTTTCATTCTTATGAAGCCTTGAATCTCTTCTCGTATCTCATTATTGCTTCCTTGAGTGATCCAAATCCCCAACAGCACTCAGGAATAAAAAATACAAAGTTTGGTGGTGCATTAAGTATAAGCAATAGAACCGTTGCCTTTTCTTTTGGTTTTGCAATGCAAAGTCAATTGTGAAAACTTCACTTTGGCATACCAATGTAGATTTCCAAGATGTGCACTTCTGTGAGATTTTGCATTTTGGTTACATACTGCACATAGAAGAAATTCCTTGTGCTTATGAAATAGCATGTTTAGCAGTTACTTTTTACTAGTGAAATAATCTGCCAATTTCATAGCATTTATCATTGTCTTTCAAAAGAAAAGACATAGCTATTCCTTCCTATCATATGCAATCTATGCTTCCTTATTTTTGTATACCCTGTGGTTCTGATGCACTTACTGATGGTACCTGCTGCTTGATCATTGAGCTCTATATATGTTGTGTTTTTTTTTTCACAAATCACAATACTAGTGCTTCAAGTCTTATGCTTGAACCTCATGTTGCCATACAGAGACTATAAAACAAGATGGTGGCCAATGGTGACGCACCTGCTAGAGGGAGTGCAGCAGCTGCTGCAAGCTTGCGCAGGCGTAGAACCACCAGTGGTGCTGCTGCCGGAGGTGGCGCCAGTACAATGCTCCAGTTCTACACCGATGAGACTGCTGGGCGCAAGATGTCCCCAAACGCAGTTCTGATCATGAGCATAGGGTTTATTGCGGTCGTTGCCCTTCTGCATGTTTTTGGCAAGCTGTACCGCACCTCCAACTAGGTTGGCATTACCATATATCCGTGCATGCTTAGTCTATCAACAGCGGAGCCCGTAGACTGATTTCAAATGGATAGCAAGTGACTATCAGATTATGAAAAGATTTTGTTGTTTCAGAATTTTATATACCTTACAATGCTGAGATGTTCTGGTCGAATCTGTTGCAAGTCTTTTTTCGGTCATTGCTTCCTCATTACAGTTATTCCTGCGTATGTTAGTTTCTGTCATTCTGCTTCCCTTATTCTATTTCATCCTCGTTTACCTTTGGCCATCTCCCATTCTCTCAATGTTGCTTTATTGCCCACTCGATCCATTTGTTTCCCTTCTTACATTAAATCTAGGAAGCAAGGTTAATTGCAAGAGAGTTGGGTTGGATTAATCTACTGTCCTTGGCGATGTCCCTTTTTAAGATAGAAATCCCATATTTTTGTAACCTGACCAGTTTCAGTATTCATGTTATAATGGTTGTTTGCCTTCTGTGATTGGTATTACCGTGGTAGTGAGTATGTATGCCCTACCAGAATGAAAGTTGCCTCAGCTGATTGGCTGTCCGCGCAGACGTGCAGTTAGCGCCTGAAATGATCGAAAGTCGAACCCGATATAATTTCTATGGAGTTACAAATTAAGGCTCGAAGTTGAGTCCCGTCAGAATTTCTATGGAGTTTACAGAAGGGTTGCAGTTTTTCTGTTCTTCCTGTATTTACAGATTTAGATAGCACATGTCTCATTCAGATGCCAAAGTTTGCTATAGCATTTATCAATAAAGCATAGTCCAAAGATAATAGCTTCAAACGAATAGGATGTAATGAAGAGATGGACTGGCAATTTGGAACCCAAGTATTGCAACCAATGTTATTCTCTCCTTTTCATAATATAATTATATACACGAGATACTCCCTACATTGTGAGATACGATATAGAATGTAATTACACCCGGGAGTAGAAAAGAGGCTTCCTATATATATATATATATATATATATATATATATATATATATATATATATATATATATATATATATATATATATATATATATATATATATATATATATATATATGAATGAGTTACATTTACTGGACCAACAATTAGTCAATGTAAGCAAAACAAACCTGTGCATGCATGACCTGGCCCTCTCATTAAACTAAAAAAATAGTCTTGTATCTTTTGGTCTGGAAAGTGCAAACGATTGAATTAGGTTAAATTATATTGTTGAATGATGGGAATAATCCTAATTTTTATTAGTTTCAGAAGATCACATATTCTTTCAGCATATTGTTGTTCCACATTCACAAGATATACTATATTTCCTAAGAGCGTTTTTTTATTTAAGAACATGTTCATTCACCGGATAAACTACATAAGCATTCAACTTCCCATTGAAAATTCTAAATGAACAACATGTTACTATCAAGTCCTTAGTCAATAAACATGATGAACTTCTTTATCTAGATCACCAAAGAGTGGATCTTGCAATTGTGTCATAATTATCGATGATCATGTCAATGGGAAATAGATTATCGATCTTCGTTGATGTGTAAGGCCTACGTCTCGATAGCGGTGTTGTTTGTTTAAAGAAAATCATAATAGATTTATTTCTGCCTAGTCGGCAGAGTGTCGATCTCTAACGTAAGTGTTGGTACGGTCAAACCCAATATCACAGGTAAAAAAAATCCACTAAGACCTCGTTGGGGAAGAACACCGAAACAACTTACGTAGAAAAAACAAAACAATGAAAACTAAAGAAAAATATTTTTGGAAATTAACAGTCCCACCTACCTAATACCGGTAAGAAAGCCAAAGAAGAAGAGAAAGGCCGGTGGCGGATTGACAAAGTTGAGGCGTGGCTAGGGTTCCTATGGGAGACAGGAAGGGAAGGCGGCACCTGTACCACAAATGGGCTATTTAGTAGGCAACATTTTCAAATGGCTATCACAAACAAGCACGAACAGGCCCATTTTTTACCCTCATACGTGCTTTCGTGTGAGATAGCCGTAGCTTCCAGAAGAACCCACCTCATTCCGCGAGCCATCCCATCTCACCAAGCGAATGTTCCAGATCACACCACACTACCCAATCCCTTTTGCAGTAAACATTCCTCCACTCCCACACCTCTGTCTCAACCTTTCCCAACTAGAGAGGAGAGGGTTTCTCTTGCTCACCAACTCCCTTCCCAAATCACAAAACACCATCTCAACCCGCCATTGCCGCCATGAAGGGTTTTGTGAAGCTTACCCCAGAGAGGATCGAATGTTGTGAGATCATGTAGAAATCACCCTGTATTATGTGATAAGTATTTGACTTTATCCGTGCTTCATTGTTGAAGTTTGAGTATGATTTTGTGTCATGTGCTCTTTAGTTTTTGCTATTAGGTGGGAGCGATTTGACCGGCCTCAGAGGCTATATGACCGTTGTGTGTGTGGTTTGACTGGCCATGCAACGGTGGTCTGATCGGCTATCTGGTGTGACCAGCCTTGAGAGCGGTCTGATTGGAAATGTGGTAGCACTAGCCCATAATTGGCGGTAGCTATTTTCCAGATATGTGCTTGTTGCGTTGCGTGGAGTTTTTGGAAGCGAAGACTGACCTTATAATGGCAGTCAACCAAAGATTGTCGGGTGGTCTAACTGGCATGGGTGTCACAGTCAAATCGGTCCCCTGTTATCAAGAGGAGTTAAATTGGTTTGTGGTGGTTTGACCGACTGTTGGTTGGCAGTCAGACCGATCTCTAGTAAGTTGAGTGAGTTGAGTTGGTTTTGATTGTGCTAGTCATGGTGGGAATCCATACATGTTGTGTTTTGTTGATAAGAGTCAAGTGCATATCACTTGTGCTCGGAACGGTTGCTTGATCTTGATGTATAGGACACTTGGTGATTGTTACAGTTAGCGGTAAGATCGAGGCTAGGAAAGATGTTTTGAGGCCATAGTGTGTCGTGTAAGTTCGGGTGAAGCATCATCTCAAGCAGAGAAGTATGGAAGAAAGACTAGGATTGTGATGAGGAAAGCATATGCGTGTGGTGTGCCATTGGATATGAGCATTTTAAGTGCTTATAGTCCTTAGAGTAGGCGTACGATCTTAACAACAAGTTATTAGGCATCATGGACTTCGTGTGGAGGTTACTTCGAAGAGAAGCACCGTGAAGACCTATGGGTAGCAATTGAGAAAATTGTCTAATACCAGGTGAAAAGATAGTTTATGAAACTATAGTGATGGCCTAAATGATTTAGGTCACATCTTGGAGGATAGAGTATCTTTTTGGGTTATTAGAGCCATGTGAAAGTCGCGCTTTGAAAAGGCGTGCAAGTGTGTATGTGTAAAACGTGTTGTGTATGAGTTAACAGCTTTTTCTATTTGTAAGTGGTTCTATACACTAAGGGTGTGCTGGCGAGGGTTTGATGAGAGATGAGAAGCCTTCGCTATTTAAGCCATTATGTGTGTGAGAGATAAGCTCTCAAGCACTCTAAAAGAGAGAGATTAGGCTTTTCTTGTATTAGAAAACTTTATGTGTGTGTGCTCTACACTTAGAACTCTACTCTCTATAAGAGAGTGGCTATAAAATATTACTCTTCAAGTGAAATGAATATCCAACTTCGTCCAGGTAAGTTGTGCCATGGGTTCCTCCTCGTATTTTTGATTTGCTTGGTTTTATTAGTTGGATTTCATCTTCTCTTAATCTATCTTGGTGCTAAAAATGTATAAGAGATGGAGATATCTCATAGAGATTACGTCCCATCCATCTAAATACTTTCTATGGAAAGTTTTTGAGATTGTCTGCTTTTGATCAAGAGAGGGGTGAATTGGGGTTTTGATCTTGTGGGCATTTTGGCTTGAGATCGTGCTGTGATCTAGCTTGCTATGACATATGAAAACTCATGCAAGATTATCTAAATCATTAAGGACACATGAATAAGAGCAAATCGAAATTTTCCTCTTTTGCTTGATTTTGGTACAATCTTCCTTGTTTTAGATAAAGGTCATAACTTTGACATTGATCTTTATAATCTATGATTAGAATAGGTTTTTGATATCTTAGGGAGGACTACTACCATGTTTCATCTTGTTTGGATCCTTGGTTAAGAGTTAGCCTTTTTCTTGGTCAAGAGCTGTGCTAATTTTCATCTTCTATTTGGTGAGTGGTCAGACCGCCATGACCCAAGTGGTCAGACTGCCCGAGGCCTGGTTAGACTGGTGACTATATGGTCAAACTGGCTGAGCAGTCCAACTGCCCCTTAGTTGGTGGTTAGACCAGTGAGAGACAGTTGTCTTGGGTGATATTTAGCTCTTAGCTTTAGGATAGCTTGTAGGCTTGAGCTTTCCGTCGCATTGAGTTGCTAATACCAGGGGGAAGATTTTGAGAACTCATTCACCCCCTCTGACTCACTATACCCAATCCTACAAACACCAAGGAGGCATGGGAGGCACTAAAGACCATGCATATGGGAGCTAAACTTGTGAAGGACACCAAGGTGCAAACCCTCAAGTAGGGGTGAAAACGGTCGGAAACGATCGGTAGGAGGTCAAATCACTTTCAGTTTCACATTATTTTCTCGAAAATGAAATCGATACGATATTGTCGGAAACGAGAACGACATCGATATTCCGGTAAATTCGGAAACGAAACTATTCGATCAAAAGTGCATCGATAACGATCGAAAATCATAAAAGCGATATCTAAAATACAATAAACACACCAATCTGCACAGCATGACAATAGCTGTATATATTGACCTAGGTCACATGAAAAATAATACTGTAGTAATGATCCATGGCACAAGAGGCAAGACACATATATTATATAGCAATAAAAAGACACGACACAAAGCCACAAGCCCACAACGGCGACGAAGGCCGGGCAAGCCGACCGGGAGCACAGCGACAGCGACCGCAACGGCAGGAGGATGGACCACCAATCCGAGACCGTCAGCCCTGGGAAGAGAAGGAGGAGGTCACCACCAGGCGACGTCCACATCACCGGGAGAGCGACCGCCACAAGCAGCCCTGATTCATTCCCACAGTAACCCAACCATCCACCGGCAAAGGTAGCCCCAATCATACATGAACTTGAGATTCATTTCAATACTAAACCTTGCTTACCACACACAATAGAACACCAGTAGCCGTTGATTAGCACAACTATCCACCATGAACCAGCACAGAGAGTAACTACCGGAGATAGAAGAGGGGAGTAGAGGGAGAGTAGAGGGGACCGAGGCTCATCGAGGATGAAGGCGGCTGCGTGCTACCACCGGCCTAGCCACGTACCCAACTGCCACCGCACACTCCGCCGGCGTGCGGGCGGCTCTAGCTCGGCCATGAATAGCCCAGAGTAGCTCACCTCCCAACCTAGCACCTCAAGCAACCGTGAGAGCAAACCAAAAGTAGCAACTCGAAAATGAGTGGATCGGGTCCGAATCGGGAAGGAGGTGCCAGATCCAGGCCTTAGACCATGGATCTGGCCGTATCTTACCGTGCGGCGAGGGGAGGCGCAGCGGTGAGGGCCGGTGAGGTAGGAGAAGGCGCGGTGCGGGGAGTAGGTGAGACGGCGGAGGAAGCCGAGGAGCGACCGGGCATACGGGTCGGCGAGGGGGAGGCGGCACTTAGGAGAGAGAGAAAGAGCCGGTAGGGGAGCGCGGAGGTCGAGGCGAGTAGGCGCGTGGCGGCGCGGCTGGGAGAGCCGAGGCGGCGCGGAGAGTGAGAGACGAGGGAGCCGAGAGAAGGAGATGGGGGAGGTCGGGAGGAGAAGTAGAGATGGGGCTCGGCGTGGAGATCGGTAATTACCGATTAAATACGGTATTTTTCGAAAACGATCAGAAGAGAGCTAAATCGTTTTCGTTTTCATTATCGGATATTTTTACCGTTCTCGTTTCCGTTTTATCGGTTACCGTCACCGTTTCCGTTTAGGGGAAAAATCGGTAATTTTTCGAAAACGATTTTCGGTAACCGAGAATTACCGTTTTCGTTTTCAGCCCTACCCTCAAGTCAGAGTTCAAGGTGCTATGCATGAACGAGTCGGAATCGGTTGATGCTTTTGCTGCCCGGTAGATGACTATTGTCAACAAGATTTAGGAGCTCGATGAGAAGGTTGAGGAGATGTACGCTGTCAAGAAATTCCTTCGCGTTGTCTCCTGTAAGTTTCTTAAGATCTCTTTGACTATTGAGCAATTTGGTGATCTTAAGACCATGGCAATGGAAGAGATCATTAGGTGGTTGAAGGCGTACAAGGAGTGCCTAGGAGGATATGGCAACAATAATGAGGAACATGGGCTACTCACCCATGTTGAGTGGGAGTCTAGGGCTAAGAAGAAAGAGGGCACCGACAACTCTGGCAGGAAGAACCGCAAGTCCAACAAGGTGAATGTTTGCTTCTACAATTGTCAAGACTACAGTCACTACGCTTCCGAATGCAGCATGCCAAGGAAGGAGAAAGCGAATGTGCATTTAATTATGGCATATGCTAAGGATGAACCGACACTGCTCTAATGCTGAGTTGAGTAGGTAAAGTTGAGTCCAAAATGTTGAGGGGATGTGATCGTCATACTAAGTTGAGTCTAAGATATTGAGGAGATGTGTTCACCATCCTATGTCGAGTAAGAGTTAGGTAAGTTATAGCTGAGATTGATTACCTCAATGAGTTAGAGATGCGTTAAGATTAAGCGGTCATCATCTTTGTGTTTTGAATGTTAGTCGAGCTAGAGTCTCTACATGTAAATGGACGTGTACCAGTTAAGTTGAGTTCTTACATGCGGCTATGTGCATTTAGGTTGCATGTAGATCACTTCATGAGGAGGTGTAGCAGGTAGTTTGGATCATGCGTTGATTCTAAATTAGGAGAAAGCAATCTGAATTAGGGGAGAGATTGTTGGAAAGTAATCCACATGTTTCCAACTGTCAACTTTCTGTTTGCTATATCCGAGTCCCAGTAGTATTGCCGAATCCTAGTTTAGTTCATTTGTGTGGTTGAGTTCTAGTACTGTATAAGCAAGAGGCTTGTGCTCTGATATGTATTGAGTTAGGAAGTAAGAAAATTAGAAAAAGGCGCAAGTTGATTCACGCCACAAAATTATGTCAATCGCAAATTTTTTTCTTGTGTTTGCATGTCTTCTTCTTCAACATGTGTGTTGGCCTTGGTTCTAGCCAACAGAAGAAGCTAGATAGAAGTACTGCATAGGGAAGGTGACGCTCGCAAAGGCGAAGGCAAAGGCAGAGGAGGAGAACAACAAGCAGCAGGGGAGGCAAACGACGAAGGTGACGAGGGGTACACCTGGAGCGCGTGGTGCTCAGCCTAGAGATGCGGCTGCTGCGGTGGCCGATGAAAGTGGCCTATGCGGAGTGGGTCTACGCCACCGGCGACGCCTTCCTCTACTTCGAGGTCGCGGTCCACTGTCTCCAAAAGCTCGGTGCCCCTGTCGACGCCTGATCGTGAGCAAGCCACCGTCGTTGCGTTAATCACTAGAACATCATGGCCAATGAAACAAACCAAAAATTTGCAAAAACCAAATTGGAGTTGAATTCCCGTTTCTTCTTTGCCCATCTCATCCCTAGCCCTAATCTACACAAATCTCAAAGCAAAAACGCCTCTTAATCCTTGTCATCACGGCAGCATCACGGCGTGAGCGGGATTTTTCCGCGCGGCTACTGTTCACCGCCCGAAAACGTCGCCACCGCCTCTGATTTTTGCCGCCGCCGCCCCTCCGCGCACCTTCGCGCGGCCGCAGGCCCCTGCCAGCTCCAGGCCGCTTGTCAGCCGTCGTACACCCTCCATAAATGCGCCTGCCCCGGTGTCAGATGCCACCGATCGCCCCCGCTGCTCCCGTGCCCTGCTTTGCCACTCCCCGCCGCTGTTTCTACCCCGTTCGCGCTCCTTCCTCTCACAGCCGCAGCCGCCCCGTACAACAACTCCCCCTGACACCCTTGACTGTCGTGGAGTGACGCTCAAGCCGACCTTGCCCGTCTGGAACTCCAAGCCATGGCCACCGAAAATATCCCCCTCCTCCTCTCCGGTGAACCGACTAACCCCGCCTATTTAAGCACGGCCAAGCCCTCCGTTGTAAGCCACTAGCCTCCCCGAAGCTCACCGAACATCCCCAAGCGCCCCTCTCCCTCCCCACTGATTGTAATCAGAGAAATCCCCAAATCTGTGCCCTAACGTAATGTCCCATCTCCGGCCGTCCTCTCTCCAATTCCTTTCTCCAGTAGCATCCCCAAGCCTCCTAGAACCTCCCCAAAACGTTGCCCTAGCCTCCCAAACCCCCACCTTCCCCGGCACCGTGAGCCGCCCCACTGCCAAAAACCTCCGCCGTGGCCAGCCTAACTCAAGCCGCCCGAGCTTCGGCCAACCTTCCCACAAGCCTACCCAACTCCTAGTGATGCCCAAACACCCGCCCAATTGCCCTAAAAGCCTCCGAGTCATCCTAATTTCCAAAAATGGCCGCAAAAAGGGGAGGCTTCGCCGCCGGTGAACGCCGCCTCCATCAGACCTCCCACCACCCAAAATGGACTCCCCACCACCCGACGAACCCTCCCGTGCCCTCGGTTTGCGTCGCAAAACTCTGGAGCCCTGCCGCCACTCGCCGCCCATCTCCCCTGTTCCCTGCGCGCGCGGGAACGTGGTGGAGAAGAAGAACAGTGCCCCTGGGCACTGTTCATCCGACCGGCCACCCGACTCGGCTGAGCCAGCCCGCTTCGCCCGCACCCCGGCGCACTCGACCGCGCCCGCCCGGCGCGCCCGATCGACCCGCCTGACGCGGTCGCACCAAGCCAGCCCGGCCCCGCACGCGACGCGCCCGACCCAAACCCGCGCGACTTGGTTGCGCCGAGCCGCTTCACCGAGTCCGACCCGAACCCGAGGAATAGTGTCGAGCCCGATGAACAGTGCTTGACCCGAACCCAAAAATACATATTTATACTCCCCGGATTCGTTTCGAGCCCGTCAACCCAAATCCAAGGCCCATTTCCCCATATAGCCCTCCTACAAGCCCAAAAGCCCAATTTAAGGGAGTTTTTCGGATTTTCTTTATTCTTTTGTTTTCTTTATTCCAAGCTCAATCCTTCGAGTATGGGATTAATTTATTTCGCTTGTTTTGCATTAGTTTTCGGAGTCGAGATTTCGCAAGAGCAGGAGGGAAAAGCTCAAGTCCAGACCCGGCCCACCGAAGAATACGAACTAATTGAAATAGTAAACCCGCAAGGCAAGTCACACATATTCTTGAACATGTTGATCCTACATTCCCTAAGTTATTTATTTATTGTATTTTCATTATGTTATTTGCGCACTGTTATTTTATGTACAATAACTGCTTAGAATGACATGATATTAGTTATGCCCTACCACCCGAAAAGCCCAGTTTAACTTGATGGCCACATTCACCTTGACAAGACATAGTAATACAAAATATAAGATTATTAATAACATGGTAGTTTAGGATCACATTGAATCTTTATACGGTTAAGGTTTGGTATTGGTCTAGAGTTTTGGAAAGTTGGGAATAGGATAAACGAGGATCACAGAGATGGATCCGAAGACCTTATCCTAGGGTGGAGGCTGGTTGTGGATTGGTGGCAGTACAGGGTGTACTGAATTTGGGTTTGTGCGTGGTTGATGCCTCAGTTAAAATGTAAGGACTAGACCCTTGTGCTGAGTAAAGGACACAGTAATCGCCCAACCACAAGCGTTGACGAAGTCAAACTTGACTTCGTCAAACCTGGCTTAGTAGCTGCTCAACTTCAATTGAACCTCTGCAACTGGAAAGGGGGAGACAGAGGGTGAGTCCGTATGGGAGGTGGTTAACCATACAACTGTAGGACTGCGATAAGTCGGACGAGATCCGTGGGGTCATCCGGGCTTGTCGAGATTAAACACCTATTGGGCGGAGTCTATACAAAGAATTGAGCAGTGAACCTCCTTGTTGTCTTAACTCTCTGGCCGGAGTTAAGGGATCTTGTGGGTAAAGCAGGGCAGCTTTGCAAAGTCATGACAAATGGTATTCGAATACGCCGTGCTTCCGGTTAACGAAGCTGTGTTTAATGGGTGAATCTAGTAATGAGGCATAAGTAGTTTTGATAATGATTTGGAAAGGTTGAATATTGATAATCAAGTTTGCAAACCCCCCCCCCTTTACATTAATGAAGTACATTTTAAAGGTTTTCAAATGGTTCCAACCAAAACTGCATCCACATAAAATAATAGACTTGTTTCTCCTTTACTTGATATACCATGCATGAAATTATTATTAAGCTCGGTGCGACTTGTTGAGTACAAGTGGTAGTACTCATGCTTGCTAAAAACATAAACAGAAACAACAAATTTTAAGGATGCGAGAGAAGACGAAGAGATGATTCTGTACGAGGTTGGTGAAGCGTGGAATTAGGGTCGTTCTCCGCTCAAGCGTGCCTGTGGCTTCTTTTGCTGTAATGTAACTAAAGGCCATTGGCCTTGCTGTGATACTTGGCTTTTAGCCCATATAATGTAATAAAGTTAACTTTTGCCCTTAAGCTTGTGTTGGCAATGTTATGCACTCAATGGATGTACTCGCAGTTGAACAGTCCTGGGCAGCTGCGAGGATTTCATAATACTCCCAGAAATGGGGGTGTTACAGAGTGGTATCAGAGCCTGCTTGCTTGACCGTAGGATGACCCTAAGTGTAGGTTTGGTTACGATAAGATTATGATTTCACAAAACCGTAGTTTCAAATTCAAAAGAATTTTGAAAACCATAAGTATTATTGCTGTCTCACCTTTCCTGTTTCTATCTCACCCTCCCTAGACAAAAAGCAAAAGCTTTCCTTTTAAGTTTTGTCAAAAGCTTAAAACACAAGTAGACGTTTAGGCTAATTTCATGCTTAACCAAATGAAACCAAGGCTAACCCTAGCTTAAGAAACATTAAAAATGTAAAAAAAAATAGTATGAATATCCCAATCAAAAACTTTTCCTTCTGAAAAATTATAAGGTCACTGCTCGAGTAGTTAGCAAATGATGCCCGTTTGATATCCTTGATGCAAAGGGTAAAACCATTTAAATAGACGAAGATTTCTGTTTGTATTAATAGCCAAATTGCACTATTAGCCTGTAGGCTGCTATATAAGCAATTTGTGCAAAACTAAATTTCTGATTTTAAGTAAAGAGTAAGTTAAAAACTCTACTCCTATCCCATTTCGTCTTTAATTCTTACCTACTCTGTTCTGATTTCTCTTTACCTATCAGGCAAATCTTAGAAGAAATTAAATGCAAATTTCTGATTGCAACAAATAGATTGAATTATAACCATTGAAGTTTAGAGAAAGGAGTAGATAACCAATAAAGGAAAAAAATGAGACTATTATGATCAAAGAAATTGGTGGAATTGGGAAGAATCTGAAAGAATTAAGGTGATAGAGCTTGTTGGACTAAATTAATTAGAAGAATGAATAAATTGAGTCTGGTAATAAGAAAATGTAATAATGATTATTGGATTTTTGAATAAATGATATTATTCTTGGTGGATTTTTCAAATGATGAATTAAATGAGAAGGAGATAGCAAGAAGCTTAGTTAATTATTGAATTGAGTCGACTAAGATGATGAGTTGATAATGAAAATAATTGGATTTTTAAGGAAATATGAATACAAATGATATCGGTGGATTTAAAATATGGATACTGGATTATAACAGGTTTGATATTGGATCTATAGTCATGGTTGAAGTTTGAATTTTTGTAGAATTTGGATAACCATGATATGATTAATAAAGTTAGGAGAATGCAATAGGAATTACATTTTTGGTGGATCAAATGAATTTGCTTGGGATTATCGACCAAAAATGAGGTCACAACTAGGATATAGTGTAGCCTTAGTATGAAGTACAAGCTGAATAAAAAAGCACTGGATTTTAAGCCCATGTACAAGAGTAGTATGAGAATAAATTTAGCCTACGAATGTTGGCGGCTAACAGATGTGGGATTATCCTTGCAAGTAAGCAAGAAGATTTTCAAGAGGGGTCCTACAAACGCAATCAGAAACATCATTTAATCTCACTTCATTTTCTGTCCTACCTCTTTCTTGCTCTTCCCTCGTTTTCGTCTCACTTCCTCTGCTAAGCCCAAAAATGTTACAGGACTGATTCCTAAGTTTCGATTACTGTCAAATGAATTATTGCTGAGCAAACTAAAGATTCGATGGTGCAACAGATGGACAACGGAAATCAGAATAGACTATCCATCTTGTCGAAAGCCCTATCCACCACGACAGAAGCCCTATCTGACATAAAAGAAGCTGTGTCTATTATGGAAAAGACCCGGATTGAAGGCAGACAAGGACAAGTTAGAATACTAGAACAACAGGCAAGAATATTGGAGCAGCTCATTACAAAAGCGTCACCAGAAGAACTAGTATCAATGTCAAGTGCGACTGCATTCAAACTTACAACATTCCTGAAGACTCGACCACCGAAATTTTCATCAGCAACGAAGTCTCTAAGTGCCGACAATTGGTTGCAAGATGTCGAGAGGAGATTGGAAACTATCCAATGTACGGATAAGGAAAAAGTTCTTTTTGCCACTTATCAATTATCAGAATCGGCCATCAACTGGTGGAATGCTATCCAATGGATATATCAGAACAAAAATGAGATTACATGGAAGGAGTTTGTGACTAGATTCTGTAAGACTTATATTTCTTCTAAAGTTGCCACGGAAAAATATCGAGATTTTCTTGATCTTCAATAAGAAGACAAATCTGTTATGGAGTATTTGTAGCAATTATATTATTTATCGCAGTATGCTCCAGAAGAAATCGATACCGAAGAAAAAAGATGAACTGCTTTTTAGAAGGCTTGCAACCTAAGATAAGGCGTTATCTCGTGACCATAAGATTTTCAAACTTACAGGCTCTAGTTGATCAGGCTCTCTGGATAGAAAAAGAAATGTCAGAATATGTGAAGATCATCAAGCAAAGCGACCTTGTGACTATGACACTCAAGACTTGTTTTCACTGCAACCAGAAAGGACATATTCGCTCCCAATGCCCATGGAAATCCCTACCTAAGGAAGTGGCGTGGATACAAGCTAAGGGACAGGCATCAACATCTTATCAACTGCCAACAGAGAAAGAAGGACACCGCTCCAAAAAGGCTCGAGTGGAAAAGGAGACAAATGCACCTTAAAGAAGTGACTAAAAGAAAGCGACAAAAGAGGAAGTCAGAAAGTTAGGCAACACTTTTGGTTAAAAACGAAACATAAAATGAGTGTTATCTCATACTTTTGTATAAGTAAGTACGTTTGTGTAAGCAAGTGGTCTCTTAAGGTATCAAATGTACCCGTGAGTTATCCGTGAGTTATCTGTACAGTGGTACAAGGAATAAAGAAGTTTGCATCGCAATTCACTGTGAACCTACCTTCCAGCTTTGTGTAAGAGAAGTATGGCAATATTTAAAACACTACGTAAAGGATGGAAGAACCAACTCAGTTTGGATAGGAAATCAGAATGATACAAGGGGAGTATGGACACTAGAACAAATAAATCAGAACCGTCTCAAGAGATATTAAGGGGAAATTATAAGGAATGTTGATATGTAAAATACCTATAAAGGTTACGGTAAATAAACCAGGAAAGTTTATGTGAAGATACAAGACATGAATGATTTGGTATATACAAGGATGATATACAGGTACAAAAAAGAAGAAGAAAGAAAAAGAAAAGGAAGTATGTATAAGTTCGAGCGTAACAAGAAAAGTTCTTAGAAGATAAAGATTATAGCCTCAGTCCTATTAAAGACTAGATTGATTATGGCTCCAGTTCTAATATCCCCTAATAGAGATTTCCAGCCCTACGATCACACCTCAGAAACAGGGATTAAGATGTATGTTAATACAAGACGGAAGGATTATAACTTTTGCATTGAGATGCCGACACCTGAAGAGAAGTATACTACTTATGGCCTAGAATTAGTAGCCATAGCACATGCACTGGTCGGCTAGAATTAAATTCCCGACAATGAAGATGGTTATAAATAATCAGAGACTGTGAGTTGGATAGTCAATGAAAGTGAGTGCCCTGGTATGGTTACTAAGTGTTATCTCTACTATGACAAGTAAATTCAACAGAATCCACTAGGGAATAAGCAAGAAATCTTGGGATCTCACGGTCACTCCTAATATTGAATGAAGAGGCAATTCAGAGACTCAATTATAAAAGGAAACTCACACCTCATAGCTCTCTATACGGTTTGATGGAATAAAGATGAATCCAGGGTTGAAGAAAGAATTTTGATGAGGTAATAAGAAGAGAGGAATCTCAGGGTATAACACTTATAACATCTGCTAGAAAATAAAAGACAAATTACCACAGTCATAACTAGTCTTTGAATGGAGAAGAGGAACCAGAGGATATTGGTATAGATCTGTGTTACAGATTCCCGAAGACATAAAGAGTATACGAGGCTACAAGTAATCATGGGTCGATTCATTAGTACAAACACTACAAGGCAAACAAACCTACTGAAGAAATAAAGTCAACAGAACTCTGCTTGACCATGGTCGTGCTATTGCATAAGTTTCCAGATGAGATTATCTTAAACCAAGAAGCACAAGTCATATCTGTACTTTGAGAATATCTTCATGAAGTTTTGAGAGTCCAGATAACCAGAAAGGGACAAAGCACCAGAAGCTCAATTAACAGTCACCACTGGAAGCTTACCCTGAGTAAAACAAGATCTATGGAAAGGAATTAGAACTGTAAAAAGTTTTGTTTTTCACCCATTCTTTAACCTGGGTGAATCTCGGGATTCTTTTTAAGGGGGGAAGGTTGAAACAAACCAAAAATTTGCAAAAACCAAATTGGAGTTGAATTCCCGTTTCTTCTTTGCCCATCTCATCCCTAGCCCTAATCTACACTAATCTCAAAGCAAAAACGCCTCTTAATCCTTGTCATCACGGCAGCATCACGGCGTGAGCGGGATTTTTCCGCGCGGCTACTGTTCACCGCCCGAAAACGTCGCCACCGCCTCTGATTTTTGCCGCCGCCGTCCCTCCGCGCACCTTCGCGCGGCCGCAGGCCCCTGCCAGCTCCAGGCCGCTTGTCAGCCGTCGTACACCCTCCATAAATGCGCCTGCCCCGGTGTCAGATGCCACCGATCGCCCCCGCTGCTCCCGTGCCCTGCTTTGCCACTCCCCGCCGCTGTTTCTACCCCGTTCGCGCTCCTTCCTCTCACAGCCGCAGCCGCCCCGTACAACAACTCCCCCTGACACCCTTGACTGTCGTGGAGTGACGCTCAAGCCGACCTTGCCCGTCTGGAACTCCAAGCCATGGCCACCGAAAATATCCCCCTCCTCCTCTCCGGTGAACCGACTAACCCCGCCTATTTAAGCACGGCCAAGCCCTCCGTTGTAAGCCACTAGCCTCCCCGAAGCTCACCGAACATCCCCAAGCGCCCCTCTCCCTCCCCACTGATTGTAATCAGAGAAATCCCCAAATCTGTGCCCTAACGTAATGTCCCATCTCCGGCCGTCCTCTCTCCAATTCCTTTCTCCAGTAGCATCCCCAAGCCTCCTAGAACCTCCCCAAAACGTTGCCCTAGCCTCCCAAACCCCCACCTTCCCCGGCACCGTGAGCCGCCCCACTGCCAAAAACCTCCGCCGTGGCCAGCCTAACTCAAGCCGCCCGAGCTTCGGCCAACCTTCCCACAAGCCTACCCAACTCCTAGTGATGCCCAAACACCCGCCCAATTGCCCTAAAAGCCTCCGAGTCATCCTAATTTCCAAAAATGGCCGCAAAAAGGGGAGGCTTCGCCGCCGGTGAACGCCGCCTCCATCGGACCTCCCACCACCCAAAATGGACTCCCCACCACCCGACGAACCCTCCCGTGCCCTCGGTTTGCGTCGCAAAACTCTGGAGCCCTGCCGCCACTCGCCGCCCATCTCCCCTGTTCCCTGCGCGCGCGGGAACGTGGTGGAGAAGAAGAACAGTGCCCCTGGGCACTGTTCATCCGACCGGCCACCCGACTCGGCTGAGCCAGCCCGCTTCGCCCGCACCCCGGCGCACTCGACCGCGCCCGCCCGGCGCGCCCGATCGACCCGCCTGACGCGGTCGCACCAAGCCAGCCCGGCCCCGCGCGCGACGCGCCCGACCCAAACCCGCGCGACTTGGTTGCGCCGAGCCGCTTCACCGAGTCCGACCCGAACCCGAGGAATAGTGTCGAGCCCGATGAACAGTGCTTGACCCGAACCCAAAAATACATATTTATACTCCCCGGATTCGTTTCGAGCCCGTCAACCCAAATCCAAGGCCCATTTCCCCATATAGCCCTCCTACAAGCCCAAAAGCCCAATTTAAGGGAGTTTTTCGGATTTTCTTTATTCTTTTGTTTTCTTTATTCCAAGCTCAATCCTTCGAGTATGGGATTAATTTATTTCGCTTGTTTTGCGTTAGTTTTCGGAGTCGAGATTTCGCAAGAGCAGGAGGGAAAAGCTCAAGTCCAGACCCGGCCCACCGAAGAATACGAACTAATTGAAATAGTAAACCCGCAAGGCAAGTCACACATATTCTTGAACATGTTGATCCTACATTCCCTAAGTTATTTATTTATTGTATTTTCATTATGTTATTTGCGCACTGTTATTTTATGTACAATAACTGCTTAGAATGACATGATATTAGTTATGCCCTACCACCCGAAAAGCCCAGTTTAACTTGATGGCCACATTCACCTTGACAAGACATAGTAATACAAAATATAAGATTATTAATAACATGGTAGTTTAGGATCACATTGAATCTTTATACGGTTAAGGTTTGGTATTGGTCTAGAGTTTTGGAAAGTTGGGAATAGGATAAACGAGGATCACAGAGATGGATCCGAAGACCTTATCCTAGGGTGGAGGCTGGTTGTGGATTGGTGGCAGTACAGGGTGTACTGAATTTGGGTTTGTGCGTGGTTGATGCCTCAGTTAAAATGTAAGGACTAGACCCTTGTGCTGAGTAAAGGACACAGTAATCGCCCAACCACAAGCGTTGACGAAGTCAAACTTGACTTCGTCAAACCTGGCTTAGTAGCTGCTCAACTTCAATTGAACCTCTGCAACTGGAAAGGGGGAGACAGAGGGTGAGTCCGTATGGGAGGTGGTTAACCATACAACTGTAGGACTGCGATAAGTCGGACGAGATCCGTGGGGTCATCCGGGCTTGTCGAGATTAAACACCTATTGGGCGGAGTCTATACAAAGAATTGAGCAGTGAACCTCCTTGTTGTCTTAACTCTCTGGCCGGAGTTAAGGGATCTTGTGGGTAAAGCAGGGCAGCTTTGCAAAGTCATGACAAATGGTATTCGAATACGCCGTGCTTCCGGTTAACGAAGCTGTGTTTAATGGGTGAATCCAGTAATGAGGCATAAGTAGTTTTGATAATGATTTGGAAAGGTTGAATATTGATAATCAAGTTTGCAAACCCCCCCCCCCTTTACATTAATGAAGTACATTTTAAAGGTTTTCAAATGGTTCCAACCAAAACTGCATCCACATAAAATAATAGACTTGTTTCTCCTTTACTTGATATACCATGCATGAAATTATTATTAAGCTCGGTGCGACTTGTTGAGTACAAGTGGTAGTACTCATGCTTGCTAAAAACATAAACAGAAACAACAAATTTTAAGGATGCGAGAGAAGACGAAGAGATGATTCTGTACGAGGTTGGTGAAGCGTGGAATTAGGGTCGTTCTCCGCTCAAGCGTGCCTGTGGCTTCTTTTGCTGTAATGTAACTAAAGGCCATTGGCCTTGCTGTGATACTTGGCTTTTAGCCCATATAATGTAATAAAGTTAACTTTTGCCCTTAAGCTTGTGTTGGCAATGTTATGCACTCAATGGATGTACTCGCAGTTGAACAGTCCTGGGCAGCTGCGAGGATTTCATAATACTCCCAGAAATGGGGGTGTTACAGTCAAAAATACGATGTTACTGGAGAGTAGCTTAATTCATGGATAAAAGGTTTAGCTTAGTTGCACCGCTACGATTTCGTTGGGGCAATTAGTGCTAATGCAGATATGGCATTTGCTAATGGTATCATGATATGGTGAGTAAGTATGATGGGAACTTGATGTACTGTACTTGGATTGGAATGGATAGGGTGCTGCTGAGTTGAGAACTTAGGCAAGCTAGGTTTGAGATCTTTTGTGTTTGCTTGTTTAATTTCTCTACGACTCGATCGGTCATTGCATTGTGCTTCGTTCGTGTGATGATGTGAATTTTGGTTGATTTGTATAAACTCAGGGAGAAGTCCTTGGAATTACGCGTGGGAACAAAAAGGTTTGCTGCGGTTTCCTGTCACACATGGGCTTGAAGCAGCTCATTTTCTTTTTGGTTTATCTATCTTTGAACATTATTTTTTCCTAATAGTAAGAAAAATAAAGCAATTAAAAATCTAAATAAAAATAAGAAGCGAGCAATTCTTGAGCCAATTCTTGAGACAATGAACTAGAGACAAATATCAAAACTATTTACTTCAAGTAAATCGCATTCGTATCAATAATATATTTATGCTCTGTGATCTCTGAAATTCAGAATATATACTCCTTTTGTTAGCCAATTAGGCTTATTTTGCCATTTAAATGCTGGTGGAATTGTGCTTTAAAACAATAATATTTTACTATAATTAAATCTGAATTCATGGTAAAACCACATTAATTACAATAATCTAGAAAACCAAGCGCGTGTACAGCAAAGCATATATCCAAAGACATGATAATAACATAGAGATCAAACTACTATATCTCAATATGAACAATGTAATTAAGTTAAAGGATAATATGCTAAACTGAGCACAAGCATAAGCATTTGTAATTCATATAATGCATAGATTAAGAAGTGAGTTTTGCTCTCAATTTGAGGAGTTGTTCAAGTTAAAACCTGGCCTTCTTCCCTAGTGCTAGACCTTATGAGGAGGGCCGCCAGAGTTGGGGGAGGTGGTGATGGCGTCAGGGAAGGCGGTGACGGGCTCAAGAGGAGGAGGGCGACGGCCATGGGGGAGGAAGGCCACCGGAGTCAGGGGAGGCGGCGACTGGCTCGAGAGGAGGGGGAGGAGGACAGCCTCGGGGGAGGAAGGGCACCGAAATCGGGTGCGGAGGAGGAGGGCGACAAGCTATAGAGAAGGAAGGGGCGACGGGCTCGGGGCGAGACGGCGACGTTAGTGGGCAATACAGTGTGGATAAACCCTAATGCGCAAAAAATCACAGATAGTTCTATTTAAGAACCATTTGTGATATTTATAATCATAGGCAGTTCTTATTTAAACTATCTACTAGGGCTGTAAAAAAAGCTCGAGACTCGTGAGCTACTCGGGTTCGGTTCGTCTTAGACTTGACTCGAGTTCGGCTCGAATTATAAACGAGCCAAGCTCAAGCTTGAGCTGAAGCTCGCAAGCTTATCGAGCTCGAACTCGAGCTCGAAAAGCTCGAGTAGGCTCGTTCATTATTGCTAAGCATGACTCTTTAAAGTGTATACACATGTATTTCAATTTTTTTATCAATTGTACTGTCCAAATCACACCGGGCTTATAAATAAGACAATGGTTTAAGCCTAAGAACAAGATAGACTGCAGTTGGCTAAGCTTATGGTAGATAAAAAGCTAAAGACTCGTGAATTGCTCGTGTTTCGCTCGTCTCAAGTTCGACTTGAGATCGGCTCGAAAGATAAATGAGTCAAGCTTGAGCCTAACTCTAGGCTCGGGTGATTCTGAGGCTCGGTTCGAGTTCGGTTCGATTCTCTAACAAACTCAAGCTTGAGGCAGTGAGCTCGCTCGAGCTCGGCTCATTTACAGCCCTACTATCTACAATAACTTAACATCATAGACAATTTTAATATAGAACCATCTATGATGTCACATATCACACATTCTCATATATATAAATGCAAATTCACATATATATGACTCATTCTCATATACATAAATGCAAATATATATATATATATATATATATATATATATATATATATATATATATATATATATATATATATATATAAATGCAAATACAGAACATATGACACATAAATATTTTATTCATCATTCCACTTGTTTATTTCCTTTAAAAATTAGCCCTTCATGATGATCGACGCGTATGTAGTTACTTTCATCATGCCCTTCCTCTACCCTGATGCCATTTTCGAAAGGAGACAACTCATCAAATTGATTGTATTCTTTCTCGTCCACTACATTCCCAGCTCCGACAATCTTTCTTTTTCTACGAAGAACTACGTGGCTCTTCTTATTTGCCTGGTCGGTTACATAGAAAACTTGAACAACTTGGTTAGCGAATATAAATGGTTCGTCTTTGTATCCGACATGTTTGAGGTCCACGGTAGTGACACCGTACTTATCGACCTTCACCTGTGAGAGATGGACCCAACGGCACCAAAATAAGGGAATCTTGAAAAGCATGTAGCCGAGCTCCAAAATCTCTATGAAACCATAGTAGGAGTTCCTCAATCCATCGATATTGAACGCATATATACATATACCGTTGTTCTGGTTAGTGCACTTTACATCCTGCACCATGCAAGCACTAGCACAGTTCAATTCTCTCAGCCTTGGATAGAGTGTAACAAGTAGGGGGAAGATAAGTTTATTCTTTATCGGTCTTTATCGGTGCTAACTCAAGCCTGATGTCCATGTCAACCAAGTTAAGCCGTACGTTGACACCATCTTTTGTTTTGTCACAAATGTTCAGTAAGAGACCAATGAAGCTGTCACATACATGCTTCTCTATGTGCATGACGTCGATGTAGTGGCAAACTTCTAGGTGCTCCCAATAAGGTAAGTCTCAAAATATTGATTTCTTCTTCTAGACGTTCTTCTCACAGGTCGTCGATTTACGTCCCTTTCCGAGCACAACATTTAAATCCTTAACAATATCATAGATATCTTTTTTGCTTAAATGTCTTGGAGCTGAACTGTCCTCATTCCCTCCGTCGAATTATTTCTTCATCCTGCGGTATGCGTGAGCCCTCCGAAGGAACATACGGTGATGCATGTACACGATTTTACACGAGTGCTTTAGCCACATACTCTTGGTATCATCTAAGCAATGAGTACAAGTTTTGGCCCCTTTTGTACTCTAGCCCGACAAGTTAGTAAGGGTAGGATAATCATTTATAGTGCAGAATAATAAGGAACGTAGAATGAAGTTCTCTCGTTTGTACACATCTCATACCTGTACCCCTTGAATCCATATTTTTTTTGTAATCTTCCACCAACGGTGCTAGCTACACATCAATATTGTTCCCAGGTTGTTTCGACCCTTAGATAAGTATCGACAGAAAAATATACTTTCGCTTCATACACAACCAAGGAGGAAGGTTGTAGATACAAAGAGTCATGAGTCAAGTGCTATGTTGGCTACTCATGTTACCGAAAAGATTCATTCCATATGTACTCAATTTGAACCTTATATTCCTCGGTTCTGCACCGAAATTTGTAAACCTCCTATCGATGTTTCTCTACTAGGTGGAATCAGCAAAGTGTCTTAGTATTCCATCTTTCTTACGCTCTTCTAAGTGCCAACACAGCAGTTTTGCTTTATTTGGATTCACAAAAAATCGCTTCAAACGAGGAATTACAGGAAGATACCATGCCACATTAGTAAGAGATTCTCTCTTCACCTATATTCCCTCATCGTCATCTAATTGATTCTTACGCTTGTATCGGGATGCATTGCACATTAGACATACATACATGTTTGCATACTTTTTACGGTAGAGGATACAGTCGTTTAGACATGCATGTATTCATTCTACTTTTATTTCCAATGAACAAAGAATATTCTTGGCTTTGTAGGCATTTTGGGCAACTCATTCCCCTCTGGAAGCATGTCTGCTAAAAGACCTAACAGTACCGTGAACTCTTGTCAGACCAACCGTTGCTTGCCTTTAATTTCGGCAGTTCAAATACAGCTGACAATCTCGTGTACTTTGACTTGCAACACATGAACAAAGATTTCTCCGAGTTCTCTATCAAGCCCTGGAATTTAACATACTCTCTCTCATCATAGTTCTTTTCTGCATCGTGAAGCATCTGATCTATATTGTCATCATTTAGTCTATCCGAATCCGAACCACAATACACATAATCATCCGGCGGTATATCATTAACTACATCGGCGATGTCATTTCTATTACCTTTCTATGTAATCTGCTCTTCATCATGACTGGGCAAATCAAGTGCGCTTCAATTTGCACTCAGCTATTAAACATCTTTAGATTCTTACAGTCCAATGGGCAGTATATATATTCCATAACCCTTATTCAACATATCCTCCTCGGTAGCTTTTATAAAAGTAGAAACGTCATTAATGTACTCTTCACTCACACGGTTTCCAGCGTACATCCAGATTCGGTTCTACATTACGCATATAACAATTTAGTATAACATATTTAATTAATTAATTACTATACTATATATGTACGATGTAAATTAAGTAGCTATATGTAGCAATAATAATTAATTAAATTGAATTAAGGAGAAATAGACTATGAATTGACTAAACCCTAAACCATACTAGATGTAAAATAACCTTCTCTCTACATCAAGTTAGCTAGATTAACCATCTTCAATTCTCTTTTCACCAAAATCTATAAATGTAAATTATAAGAACCAGACAAAAACCCGCCTAGCGGACGGTAATGGTATCTAGGAAATCCCCCAAAAAAGGGATAATATTCAAGTATTAAGTTTTGAATTTGGGCTATTTTAAAACCGGTAACCGGAATGGTTATTGGGCAAAAACTGAAAAAAAAACCCAGAAAAACTGTTACCAAAACCGCGAAAAGTCAGAGAAAACTTAGGAACACAATAATTGAAGTATATTTAGTTCATACAATAGGTAGTCTAACATAAAAATGCATAATCAATCTAGAAAGTGTATTATACAGTCATAAATTTAAATTTATATTTAAAAAAAATAAAACACTTTTTTTCCCTCCTACTAGTTTACCGGTTTTTCCGGTAATCGCCGATTTTTTCCATGTTCCCGATCGACTCAACGAGCCACATGCATTTCACGAGAGAGACAGACAGTGTCCTTGCATAATAAACCTGAACCCCAGTTATGGAATGTGACCATAGACATAAATCAGCCCAGTTAGGTGATCGGTTGGGCTTCAGTTTTTAGCTTTTGGCTTTTTTTTCACTATTCATAAATTTCGTGTTTTTCTGAACTTTTGGCTTTTTGTTGAGCTTTTTTGCCGGTTCTTTTTTTCCTGTATGTGTTTGTATTATATGTAATGGGCTAACATATTTTTTTATACTTTTTTTAATTTTTTAAAATTTAATTATGCTAAATAAGCATCTGTCATCTACAGTGTTTTTTTCAGCCAGCTACAGTGCTTTTCAGCCATAAGCCACCAAAAATAAGCCCAAATAATCACCACCATAAATCAACCTAAAAAGTGTATTATACAATCATTTATATTTGAAAAAATAAACCAGTTTTTTCTCCCAGTTTCTATCGGTTTTTCTGGTAATCGCCGGATTTTTCCCCCCTTTTCCCGATCGACTCAACGAGCGACATGCATTTCACGAGAGAGAGACAGTATCCTTGCATAATAAACCTGAACCCCAGTTATGGAATGTGACCATAGACGCCCGATTGCATTGCCACAACCTACAAGACTTCCTCAGCTCAACTCTCTGTTCCACGCTTCGGTTCTAGTGAAAACAACCGCCTCGTCTCTGTGCTTGTAGGTAGATTTGACGTTAGCAAGAAATGGATCATCAAGTCGGTGTAAACCTGCAAGGTGATGGAAAATGCACCACGCATTCACGCAGCGAGTGCTACATACGGTTGAAACAGGGGGGCAATGGCCAAACAAGGCTCAGATCGGTCGAACAAGATCTCAACGTCAGCATTCCATCCATTTTCAATGCCGGCAATGGTATCAGATCACCAAGTGCACATGCCATACTAGTGTAGAAACAGCACTAGCTAGTGCTAAACACACACGGACGAACAACTGCACGCAGCATCAGCGAAAGCAAAAACTTGACGTACCCAAGCATTGAACCTAGCTACAGCCTACGGATCATGTCCATGAGCTAGTGAGATGTGAGCACAGCTGCAGATCGTCGAGTTACCTCAACGTTGGCGGCGCGATCGAGCGAGACGGCGGCACGTACGGTAGATTGTTAGTTTTGATACGCACTGTAGCAAATATTACAACAGCCAAATGAGCCAAGACTTGGTTTTGGTGCTGCGAAGAAGCGGCAGCATTTTCTGATGATTCAGTTAGCTATATAACAGAAAATACAACAACTGACTCCTAGACTCGTGCTCCCATGATCCAGAGCACAATACCCATGACACCACTAGCTCCGCGCGAACGCAGCGCACGTCAGCTGACACTGCGCACAACTGAAGTCATGCGCCTAACTGAACAAACGGGAAAGTAGGAAACTGAAAGAGAAACAAATGTTAAACAGCAGCTAGAGTTATTCCTAACAAATCACCCCCTAAGTCTTGCTGCTGGTCCCGAGATTGACAACGCCGATCTTGGAACAAAGCTCATGGAATTTGACTCTGCCTAGCGACTTGGTGAATGTCTCCAAGTTGCTAAGCTGTGCCCACAAACATGACTTCGATCAGCTTCCTTTCTGCGCACTCTCGGATATAATGGAACTTGACATCAATGTGTTTCGTCCGGTCATGATGCACAGGATTCTTCACAAGCGATATTGTAGACTGATTGTCCACCATCAATGTTGGAGTGACTGGATTGCTTCCTAGCACATCGGCCAGCAAACGTGCCAACCACACCCCTTGGCATGTCGCGGCAGCCGCTGCAATGTATTCGGCTTCGCACGATGATAGTGCCACCACTTTTTGCTTCGATGATTGCCAAGTGACACGTCCTCCATTGATGAAGAAGATCTGGCCTGAGGTGCTTCGACGGTCGTCGGTGTCGCCCGCCAGGTCACTGTCACTGTATCCAAGCAAATACGGGTGTGCAGTTTCTTTGGCTGTGTACCGAATTCCCCAAGCGATGGTACCTGCAACATAGCGCAAAATGCGCCGAACAGCAGAGAGATGTTCTTCCCTGGGAGCCTCCATGAAACGACTGACGTATCCAACTGAATACACCAGGTCGGGTCGGGTGTTGACGAGGTATCGGAGACTTTCGACCAGGCTGCGATATTGAGTTGCATCTGTCAGTGGAGAGTCAGACTCTTTGCTCAATTTTAGGCATACCTCCATAGGAGCCCGAAGTCCTGCCTTCTCCAGTATTTTGCTAGCATAAGCAGATTGCCGAATTTTGATACCGGCTGCATTTTGAGTTACCTCAATACCAAGGTAATATCGGAGTGCTCCCAGATCGCTCATTTGGAACAGCTTCTTCATCTCAAGCTTGAAGTGAGTGATATCGCCAGGGCGGTCTCCAGTGACGATGAGGTCGTCCACATAGACCCCTACAATCAGCCGCTTGCCTTCATCAGCCCGTGTATACACACCATGTTCTGAGCTACTGCGTGTGAAGCCCAACGACAGCAGGGAGCTGTCCAGTTTGGCATTCCACGCGCGAGGCGCCTGACGCAGTCCATATAATGCTTTGTGGAGCTTGTACACCTTCGCCTTGTCGTCGTTGTCGATGAAGCTAGGTGGTTGGCAGACGTAAACCTCTTCTTGGAGTTCACCATTGAGGAACGCCGATTTGACGTCCATATGGTGTACCTCCCAAGCTCGGTGTGCAGCTACGGCAAGGAGAACCCGGACTGACTCCAACCTTGCAACAGGAGCAAACACCTCGTCGAAGTCTATCCCTTGCTGCTGGACATACCCCTTTGTGACAAGTCTTGCCTTGTGGCGCACCACTGCTCCTCGCTCATCACGCTTCAACTTGAAAATCCACTTCAGTCCGATTGCCCGTTTCCCGGGGGGAAGATCAGACAACGTCCACGTCTTGTTGTTGACAATTGACTTCAACTCCTCCATCATGGCAGTCTGCCAATTTGGATCTGCAGTGGCTTAGGCCAGAGAGCTTGGTTCATCGGCACTCACGGCGTGCAGCTCGAGTTGCTCAAGCGCCCGAGGTGCGTACCCGGGTGGAGATCCTCCTCCGAGTATGTTGTCGACGGTGCGATACCGAGGCATGACATCATCGTCTGCATCTGCGTCCAGGTTGGAGTCGTGGGTAGGCGGCATGGCGTGTTCCACCTCTGCATGCGTCGGCAGTATCGGTGTCGATGGAGATGAAGCAGGTGGTGTTGTCCCAAGTACTGGAGCTGGAGCAGATGGTACCGGAGTTGGTGAAGCTGGCACTGGAGTTGGTGAAGCTGGCGATACAGAGGGTGCCACGGCTGTCGTCGATGTCGTGCTCACCATGTGTTCAACCACAAACGGTTCAGGATCTGTGGAGACTGGTTCTTGCTCTTCCCAATTCCATGCCTTCTCTTCATTGAAGACGACATCACGCGAAACATGAACTTGGTCTCTGACAGGATCATAAAGCCGATAGGCCTTGGATCCTTGTTCATATCCCAGAAATACCATTGGGCAGCAGCGGTCCTCCAGCTTCTTGATATTTGGTTTGGTATTCTTCACGTAGCCCACACACCCAAACGTGCGTAGGAAGTGCACGGCAGGCCGCTCTCCGTACCAGGCTTCATACGGCGTTTTGTCGTTGAGGGACTTTGTTGGCGACCGGTTTAGCAAGAATACCGCAGTGTTCACCGCCTCCCCCCAGAAACGTCCTGGCACATTCATGGCTTTCATCATGCTGCGAGCAGTGGCAATGATGGTCTGATTGCGACGTTCCACCACCCCGTTTTGCTACGGGGAATATGGTGCCGTCAGCTGTCGGTGGACTCCCTGTGCGGCGCAATACTCGCTGAACTCAATGGAGTTGAATTCCCCGCCTCGATCTGTCCGGAAAGCTCGCAGCTTGTGCCCGGTCTCTACTTCAGCCCGCGCTTGGAAGTGTTGTATCATCTTTGCTACTTCGTCTTTGCTCCTGATGATAGTAATCCACATATAGCGACTCATATCATCAACAAGCAAAAGAAAATACCGGTTGCCTCTCGGAGTTGCGGGTTCAATCGGCCCGCACAGATCACCGTGGACAAGGTCCAGTGCTTCAGTGGCGCGGTATTTGGACTGTCCCGGGAATGGTGTTCGCCGTTGTTTCCCCACCAAGCAGCCATCACAAATCTGGTTGGCTTGCTCCACCACCGGCAGCCCTCGTACCATGGACTTCTGTGCTAGCTTGCGGAGCGCCGGGAAGTTCAGATGGCCGAACCTGGCGTGCCACCTCCACGCAGTCTCCGAGCGGTGCGCGGCGAGGCACATGGGCTGACTTATGTCCAGCTCGATGATGTACAGACAGCTCGAAGAGCGGCGGACTCGAGCAATCAGTCGGTGCTGGGAGTCCCAAATCCGCAAAAGACCTTGGTGAATGCGCACCTCGCTGCCAGATTCATCTAGCCGGCCGAGACTCACAATATTGGTTGTGAGCCGCGGGATGTAATAGACCCCAGCGAGTGCCCGATGTTCGCCGGACCGGCACGCGAAGAGGATGGTCCCGCGCCCTTCGATCTGCACGAACGAGCCGTCGCCGAACTTCACGTTCCCGAAGACGCTGGTGTCGAGCTCGGCGAAGGCAGCCCTGGACCCGGTCATGTGGTTGGTGGCGCCCGAGTCCAGGACCCATCTGCGGTGGTTGTGGTCCTCGCGGTCATCGAACTATGCAAATACTTTGGCTTCGTTCACACAGGCGATCTCGGTGACCGGCGATGGCTTCGATAGTGGCTGGATGGAGTGTGTCGGTGCAAGGGGGAATGTATCTGGGATTGCGTTGAGCATCAGCAGCGTGGGGTCCTCTTCTTCCTCTTGGGCCACGTAGGCCTGTTGCTGCTTGGGCTTGCTTTGGCAATCACGGGCCCAGTGCCCTTTCTTCCCGTAGTTGTTGCAGTTGCCGGGATTACGGCTCGACTCAGTCGCCGGTGTGGAACGAGTGTCCTTTGATGGTCCGGATTGCTTCTTCCAGCGGCCCCGACCACGACGCCCGCCAGTCCCGCTGCCGGAGGAGGAGCTTCCGCCATGGCCGCTCTCCTGGAGTGAAGCCCCCTTGCGGAACTTCGCCAGCCATTCCTCCTCCGTGAAGAGTAGACGGCCATTGGGGTCGATGCGATTTGCCCCTCCTCCAGACTTGCGCAGCAACCGTTGTTCGACGGCGCGTAGTCGCCCGGTCACCTCCTCGAGAGACAGCTCGTTGACGTCGAGCAGGGTCTCAATCGAGATGGCTACCTGCTGAAGATTCTCCGGGACAACCTGCAACAACTTCTTAACAACCTCCGCATTAGAGATTTGGTCACCCAAAGTGCGCAAGTTGTTGGCGAGTCCCCCGATTCGCAACGAGAAATCGTCGACTGATTCTCCGTCTTTGAATGCGATCACTCCGAGCTCGCGTCGTAGCTGTTGTGCATTGGCCTCGCGGACCCGCTGCACGCCAATGCGACGGACTTTGATGGCCTCCCAAACCTGCTTTGCAGTTCCCTTGACGGCCAGTGCGGCGAGCATCTCGGCAGGCACCGCTCGAAGTATCGCGGCGAGTGCCTATCGATCTGTTCGGAAGTCGACGTCTTCATCTTCTTCGGGCTCCACCGCCGCCCACAGGCCTTGCGCCTACAAATTCATCCGCATTACCAGAGCCCAATCCTGGTAATTTGTGCGGGTAAGGATGGGGTAGACGACGCTACTTGTTGTCGCTTCCCTCACCACTCTCTCCACGATGACCTGGCCGTTGCGCCTGGCATTGCGGCCGCGGCGAGGCGATGGGGAGCGTGGTGCAAGGCGGCGCGACGGAGTGCGGGATCTGCCAGCGAGATGTGGCAATGCAGACATCGCTCAGGAAGGAACAAGAACTCGGTGCTCTGATACCAACTGTTAGTTTTGATACGCACTGTAGCAAATATTACAACAGCCAAATGAGCCAAGACTTGGTTTTGGTGCTGCGAAGAAGCGGCAGCATTTTCTGATGATTCAGTTTAGCTATATAACAGAAAATACAACAACTGACTCCTAGACTCGTGCTCCCATACTAGCTCCGCGCGAACGCAGCGTACGTCAGTTGACACTGCGCACAACTGAAGTCATGCGCCTAACTGAACAAATGGGAAAGTAGGAAACTGAAAGAGAAACAAATGTTAAACAGCAGCTAGAGTTATTCCTAACTTAGATCTCAGGCGCCGACTGGGGCGTCGAGCTTCTGGAGGCAGCGGAGCGCGATCTCGAAGCAGAGGTAGGCGTCGCGGGTGGCGTACATACACTCCCCGTGGCCCAGCTGGCTGTAGCCGCCCCAGTCCGCGTCCGCCACCTTCGCCGGCCACCGCGCCAGCCGCATCTCCGGGCCCAGCGCCACGCGCGCCATGCGTTCCAGGCCCAGCCCCTTCACCACCTTCGCCGTGCGCCTCCCCTGCTCGCTGTACTCCTCCTCGTCCTCTGCCTCCGCCTTTGCCTTTGCCTTCGCCCTCGCGAGCGCCGCCTTAGACATCCAGTACTTCTCCGACTTCTTTGCCTTCCTCTCGGCCTCCACCCCGGCCACCTTCCCGTACGCGCGTGCGCACAGATCCGTCAGCTCTGCCGGCCGCGCCACGTACAGCCCCCACTCCTCCGCCAACTTCCCTGCCGTCTCCCTCGCGCCGACGCAGGCCACGGTGACGCGCGCGTCGCCCAGGAACGCGCGGAGCTGGCGCATCTTGTCAAGGTAGAAGGCGAGCGGGCCGCCGGTGTACTTGTGGTTGTAGCAGTCGGGCTGGTACATGAGCGTGTGGGAGCCGCCGACGCAGAGCGCGATGCAGCGGATGGGGTTGTCGCGGTGCCGCGGGTGGCGGCGCGCGCTGCCAACCTCCCAGTGCGAGGGGCCGGGCGCGCGGCCGCGGAGCGCGAGTAAAATTTTTGCTTTTTAGCCCAAAATTTGAAAGTTTTTTACATATGGACCCCTGGAGAAAAGATTTGCAAAAATGGACCCTTCTCTCGGCGCCAAAGCATATGGCGCCCAGTGTACATGTCACGGCGCCATATGCTTTGGCGCCGTGCATTGACACGTCAGAGCCAGGGTGGCATAGCACGACGCCAAGGCCCACGGCGCCGTGATATGCACATACGGCGCTAAAGGTCGTGGCGCCGTGCGTCGGGACTTAAGCCCGAGCGCGTCCCCCGGCCCCCAGCTCCCCCTCACTGCTCCTCTGTTCTAACAGTAAACCGCCGCCCCCCCTCTATTCCCCCTCCAAATCCTCTCAAATCCACCAATTAATCTCGCGATTTTGCTTCCAAATCGGGCAAGCAAGGTAAACTCTCTCCCCTCCCTTGATTTTTTGCAATAGATATGGATTATTTGAGGTACATTTCGTAGGGCAAGATTTGAATCCCTAGATGAAATTAGTTCAATTATGAGCGATTTTAGGTTATGTTTGCAATGGATATGCGTAATGTAAGAGAAGTACTATGTATTTGGATAGGTTTTAGGGTTTGATTATTATTTATACATGGTTGTGTTCGGATTTAGGTCTTTAGGGTTTCATATACCAAATAGGATGATTTCATGTCAACATGGGCAAGATTGTATGTCCACCTAACCCTTAGTCAACATATCAATAATGTCTTTGATAAATATATCTCGGTATTTACAGTTAATATTAGTGACGTAATACTTAAATTATTTACCTTAATCATATAATCACTATTTGAAAAGGGGCCCCATGGATTTTGAGATATGTAAATAATATTTATTATTATCATAAGGTTTATTCTTACACTAATTATTCTTATACCATAATTAACTTACTAATCTTTGTTGACATGTATTTAACCAAGGGTAAATCAATTTGATTCCAATTAATATTCATGTTGATTCCAATTTCATAATTCAATTTGATTATTATTTTTATTTATAAATCATGTTTTATAAATTTCTTATTTAAATATTTCTTAACCATTGAATTCTAAAATTTATCACAGGATGGCGAGATACCGGCTGCTAGACGAGTCCTACGAGAGGGAGCACCGCGGCAGGCTCACGGAGGACGGCCGGGTACGTGTGTGGTCGAAATGTACATGTGTTCAACTTGATGGTCACGCAGCTAACTTTTATAGCAATTTTCAGGAGATACCCATACTTCGTCCTCGAACCCATGATGGGTTCCAGTTGATGCGCTACGACGACCGCTATACCCCACTGCTGTGCCATGCTGGGCTTCACACGGTCGCTAACCTATTACGGCGGGGCATGCCGGTCTTCAACCCCGCAGCTTTGACCGCACTTGTCGACAGGTGCATTTTCTCTATCGGGTCTATTTGTTTTCGCTTCTATATTCTTACGTACGTCACTAATTCTTTTCTCCTTGTACTACTAACAGGTGGAGGCCAGAGACACACACGTTCCACCTTCCCTGTGGGGAGATGACCGTCACGCTGCAGGACGTGGCGATGATACTTGGACTTCCCATCAGGGGACAGCCGGTGGTCGGCCCGGCGGTGTCTGAGGGCTGGAGGGCACGTGTGGAGGCCTTCCTGGGCACGCCATTGCCTCCTGCCCCAGATAATGCCAGGCGAGTGTAAGATCGAGGAGGGCGACTAGAGGGGGGGTGAATAGGCGGTTTAAAAATTCTCTACAAATTAATATTAGCAATTCAAAACCTTTTCTATTTGCCTAAACCAAGTATACAATGCAGAAGCTAAATTCAAGTTGGTTTAGCTCAAATAGCGCCTACAACAATTAAATTCGCCTAAGTGCACTAATCGTTCTAGCCTAGGTCAAGGTTTGCAATTCTAAATATACAAGCAATCAATTTAATTCTATGAATGTAAATTGCTTGAATATAAATGGAACACAAGAAAACAAACCACAATTGACACAATGATGTTTTACAGTGGTGTTCGGAAACTTGCCGGTTTCCCATAGTCCACGTTGAGGTTAGCCCGAACGAATCGGACCGGCTCCACGAATTAAGCCGAAACACCTCGTATCCACTAGTGGTAGCTCTTTCCCGCTCCGGGTAGGTGAGCTCCAACCTTCACAACTTCGCCGGGTCTTCTCACAACCTTCTTGAGAAGATCACCGCGCACGACGCCTCCCACGCCGTCTAGGAGTCGGCAAACTCCAAGAGTAACAAGCCAAGCCTCTCGCTTGACTCTCACCACGTGCAACGAATGCACAAGCTCAATCGGGACACAAAGTCCTCCTCTAGATGCAACACATGCACTCTAGATCACCTCTCCTCTCTCACAAAGTGCAACACATGCACAATTGAGTGGAGAGCCTCACTCTAGCTCAAGACAACAGAAATGGATCAAGCAACCACCTCTCCAACCGGTCACAAGGGGGTATTTATACCCCACACAAGAAAACTAGCCGTTGGAGCCAAATCCCTGAAAAAATCAGGAAAAACGGAACTACCGCAGTACAAATTGCGGAACTACCGTTTTTCTCGCCAACGGTCAGAAAACTAGCCGTTTCTCAGCAAAATCGGAACTACCGCAGTACAAATTGCGGAACTACCGTTTTTCCCGAGGCTAAGTCATTCAAAAAGTCGCTCTCTGGAAAAAATGTTCTGCTCAGAAATCGGAACTACCGGAAAATCGGAACTACCGGAAAAATCGGAACTACCGTAGTACAAATTGCGGTACTTCCGCAAAAATCGGAACTACCGCAGTACAAATTGCGGTACTTCCGTTTTCCAGTTTTTCAGCACAGGCGACACTCGGAAAAACGGTCATAACTTTTGACTCCGAAGTCGGAATTGAGTGATCTTGGATTCTATGGAAAGCTTATTCAGAGGGCTATACAATCCATCTATTTGCATGACCTCAAACACATTAGATCAATGCAAAAATCACAAGACATCCAAAGAGTCACTACTATGGTCTAATGTCAAAGGAAATAGCAACAAATAATTTTAGACCATGCCAAGGGATAATGCATGATCTCCAACTTTTGCAAAACATATTTGCAAACTTAGATCATGCTACAAGGATTAGGTACATGGACTTCTCATGTTTGCAAAACACATTCGCAAACCTAAGTCACATACCGCAAGGATTAGATACATGAGCCTCAACTATTTGCAAAACACATTCGCAAATAATGGCATCATGTCAAGATGAGCTAGAGCAAGTGAGGTTTGAGCTATCAACACATGATGAGACTCAAACTACTAGACATGACCCATCTTAATAGTACGGCAACCTATACTAGCAATCCGGTCTTCCAACCAAACACCAAGACCGGTAAAAGACTAGGAACACATCCTTAGCCCTAGCTAGTCATACCTTTGCCTTGGGTCATCGTCTCGATATGCATCAACTCATGATGCATCCTTTTCATCAACACCATCAACTCATGATGGTCTTCGCTTGATCAACACATGATCAATCTTTGACATGCTTCAACACATGAAGCATTCTCTTCATCAACTTTGACTTGATGACCTTCAACTCATGAACTCATCCCAAGTCATCTTCATTTGTGGAACCTAACCTATTCATCCAACCCATGGAAATCGTTAGTCCACAAATCAATTGCCATCAATTACCAAACTTCACCATTAACACATAATGGAGGGACATGATTCAACAATCTTCCCTTTTTGGTAATTCATGACAATCTCAACAAATCATGAGATATAAGATTGATTTGCGAGTATACACATTGTACACAACAAATGTATACTCTATGATAAGCTTTAATCAAAGCTTACTTATCCGGTTGTCATTAATCATCTAACCATTAACACATAATGGAGAAGTTAGATGACAACCGGATTGCACATGAGTATATATATACTGCACAAGCTATATATATACTCAAGTATGTATTTCAAAGTAAAGATCCCAAATATGCATATTGAAAGAAGTATGGATCAATACTTATGAAACTCCAAAAATATATAGAGAGCTCCCCCTAAATGTGTGCATACAAGTGTATACAGTGAAGACATATGCACATATTCATTTTAGACTAATTGAGAAGTTCAATCTATATTTTGGATCTAAGGAATGCATTTGTAAATGAGAAAGCGATTTTGAATGCATACCTCTTTGATTTCACATTTTCATCCAAATGAGACTAACCAAAGATAAACTCAAATAAACATATTAGTCTCATAAATTCATTTATCATTTTCACCAAAATATTATAAAGTATATGTCATTAATATCATAATGTCATAATGGCATTTGTCATTAACACCAAAACCAACTTAAATAGAGCTTGATCTTTCAGCGGGGCCGCGTCTCGGGGGTCCACCTTAGATGGTTGCGGAATACCTTTGGCGAATGCCCTGATACCACGGACGACGCAACGGTGACCTACCACTGCCGCGCCTGGGTCCTGCACATGTTCGGGGTAGTGCTGTTCCCGGACGCCACGGGGGATGCCGCTTCATGGATGTACATCCACTGCCTCCAGGACTGGGGGGACGCTGGACAGTTTAGCTGGGGCTCGGCGGTCCTCGCGTTCCTCTACCGCCAGCTTTGCGAGGCCTGCAGACGCAAGGCACCCACGTCGACGCTCGGTGGCTACGTCTTCCTTCTGCAGGTGTGGTAATGCATTTATTTTTCCTACAGTTCTTTGTTTTTGTGCATGGCTAATCGTGTGTCTGCCCGTATGTTCGCTTGCTAGGTGTGGATGTGGACACGCATTCCAGTGGGGTGCCCTCGAGTGTTCCAGGCGCAGCCTTGGCATCCACTGGGTGTGGATGACCTCGGCCCCACTGTTGCGTACCTGTGGGATACAGTGTCAGTCCCGTTCGCGACTACTCAGCGGGCGTACGTGGATTTCAGCAACGAGTTTGACACTTTGTCTCCCACGATGGTAAGAAATTGGTACTGCATTTATTTATTCTACAGTTCTTGGTTTTTGTACATGGCTAATCGTGTGTTCGCTTACTAGGTGTCCTGGGAGCCTTACTCCGAGCCACAGGTTCTAGCGCTACCGCTCAGCACCATGTGCCGCAGGGACTCCCATATTTGGAGGATGAGGTGTCCGCTGATCTGCTTCTATGCCGTGGAGATTCACCTCCCCCACAGAGTTGCGCGGCAGTTCGGCCTCGTGCAGTTCTTCCCCCCAGAGGGGATGTCGACTTCTGTTGAGTTGCACAAGTAAGTGACAATTTAAAATTCTTTTGGTTTGTACTAACAACTATTGTTGACATCCGCTATATGTACAGGTTCGACAGGGTCCGCCAACGAAAGGTGACGGACTTCGCTGATCACCACCGACAGTACGTGCAGTGGTGGAGGAAGATGGAGGACAACTGCGAGCCGGACAGTACCCCCCACAGTAACGCCAGCTTCCGGAATTACTTGTCCTGGTACCACACTGCCACGCGCTACAGGCTGAGGCAGCAGTGGACCGATGTCGACTACGCGGACCTCGCTTCATCCGAGGACGAGGACACTGCGTACGACAGGCGTGCGAGTGAGGGCACAGTGGTCGAGGCCGCTCCGATTCTCGATCGAGTGGTACGGAAAGCATGATATTTGCAATACTTTGGTTCTATACGTTTATCTCGCACTTATGTTTACTTATTTCTTTAGGGGACTTCTCTCCAAACCTCGGTGTGTGAGATCGACGAGGTTCTCGGCCACCTGGACAGCGAGAGCCACCCCCTGAGGGACTTCCTGCAGGTACGAAGATAATTCGTTAGGTTAGATCGATTCAGCATGTATGCAATTATGACATATCATTACTTGCAGAGACTTCGACGTCGCCTCAGTCGGGCGGCAGGTCGGTGTGGTTGCCGCGCACGCTCAGACGTGATCGTACCACCGGCCTCCCAGCGCTCAGCCGATGCAGCGTCGTCATCACACGTCGGCAGGCGCCAATCCACGAGGAGCTCGTCACGCACTCCGACTTTTAGTCAGGGCGATGACGAGGCGGAGCAGGGTGACGACGTCGAGGAGGAGCAAGGTGACGACGTCGAGGAGGAGCACGAGGACGAGGAGGCATCTACCCACAACGAGATTGGGATGTCACAGATGCCTGACGCACCGTCTACTCAGGCTTCGCAGCGGCCTCGTCGTTCGGCTCGTCCCCCGAGCACGTATACTCCAGGGAGTGATGCTCTAGCCAAGGGCAAGGGGAAGGCCAAGAGGCAGTGATGTTTTGAGACTTTTTTATAGACATGTGATATTTTCAGACTTATGTGATATTTTGAGACTTTTGTATAGTTATGTGGTATTTTGAGACTTATTGATAGTTATACGATGTTGTTATTTAGGTTTTCAGATGTTTCATGTGTGAATGTATGTGTATGTCTATATGTGCATATGTTTTACAGAAAAGTTTGCTGTTTTGCTATTTTTTGTCAAGTGTAGCTTACACGGCACCATACCCTTTGGCGCCGAGATGTGTATATACGACGCCAGATTGTTTGGCGCCAAAAGAGGCGCCAAACACCTTGGCGCCGTATATACACATCTTGGCGCCAAAGGGTATGGCGCCGTGTAAGCTATGTACGGCGCTCGCATGTTTGGCGCCGAGATAGGTGGACTTGCAGCAAGCACCACGTTTGACTGGCTAAGTCAATACACGGCGCCACGGCCTTTAGCGCTGTATGTGCATATCACGGCGCCGTGGGCCTTGGCGTCGTGCTATGCCACCCTGGCTCCGACGTGTCAATGCACGGCGCCAAAGCATATGGCGCCGTGACATGTACATTGGGCGCCATATGCTTTGGCGCCAAGAGAAGGGTCCATTTTTGCAAATCTTTTCTCCAGGGGTCCATATGTAAAAAACTTTCAAATTTTGGGCTAAAAAGCAAAAATTTTACGGAGCGCGACGAGGGGCGCGCGGAGGCGGCGGCTGCGGGAGATGGAGGCAACACCCCAGAGCCAGGACTTGGTGACGTCGTTGCTCTCGGAGAAGGTAGTGTCGACGACGGCAAGGCCGCCGCCGATGCGGACGACCGCGACGGCGCGACCTCGCCGTCCTCGACCCAGTCGTCGTAGGGGGAGCGCCAGCCGCGGCGTGGGAGGGCGACCCTCTTCAGAGTGATCTCCACGGGTCCCTTCATGGCGGCGGCGGCGGGGCACAAGGTGGGGTTTGGGGTTTTTGTGACTTGGGAAGGGAGTTGGTGGTGTCTTCCTGAGGAAGAGAGCTGTTCGAAAAGTGATGGAGATGGGAGTGGGAAGGAGGCTTTATAGCAGAAATGGGTGGGGGCTTACGTGGCTCGATCAGGTGCGTACGTGGCTCGATCAGGTGCGTTCAGCAGCTGAAACAACATGGTGGCCTTTTGTTCTTAGCGTCGAAATGAACAACGGTTTCGAAGTAGCATTCTAAGCCCGTTTTTTAAATCCAAAACTGCACACACTATCTACATCAGTGATTTCAACTTGTCATGTGCCGCTGCCTAAAAAAATGCAGACAAAGGGTGCATTCGGCACCACTTATAAGTGGCTTTGGCTTATAATTGATACACTAATTAATTTTTAAACAGCGTGTTTTTTAAGATAGGACTATATAAAGAATAAAGTACAAATTATACTGAGTTCAGTTGTACCGATCAGAATCACATGTGACTATTTCTTTTTATGTACTATCTCTTACAAATAATTCAGAATTTAAATTTTTTAATTATAAATTACAGTTTAAAATACCCCACCAGAAAACATGAGCTGCAGAGTGCAGACCAAAGAACATGCCAGGCTTCCAGTGGCACGGCTGTCTCCCGTCTGTCGCCTCTCGTCGCCGTGTGGTGTCCGGAATGGGCCTTGCCAGGTTCATTTTGTGCGACCTGTTTGAACCGTCGCCCATCCACTGCCCATTTAAAGGTAGATCGCTCTCTTTTCTGACACATTTCAAGGTAGATCCCTCTCGTTCTTACGGTATCCGCAAGTTCAACGTATACAAATGTTTCTGCACCGAACTGCTCCCTTATTTCCCAACAGTCAGACTAGATTACATCAAACTTCTTCAAAAAGAGATTAGATAACATCATGGAAGAATTTGACAAAAGGGGCTATGGTAGGGAAGCCTCCTAAGAACAGAAAATCCAGAACTTGCTTTAGTCGACAACCAAAATTTCAGAACAGAAAAAAAGAGTGCAAAAATCCATCTCGCTTAATAGCCGACATCTACACATGTTATTATGCTTCATTGGCCGGCCATGGTTTACAGTCTTACACCGGCTACTGCACTGTACAACATAAATTGAGCCATCACACTTGGAATTGTACAGCAGCCTATATCACTATACACACAACCTATTCTCCATACAAGCGCAACCATTTCTGGCTGTTTCTTCCTCCAGTAGCACGCACTGTCCAATGCAAGTTACAGAGAACCCACTGTTGAACACACGGAAAATTATCCTTTATACCAGCAGGTCAGGACACAAAATTCCAGTCACTGCATAATCACCGTAGCTACAAGGCCGTCACTTTGACAGAACCCTGCAACCGCAAATCTACAGTGAACAGAGAATCATATCATGTGTCAACGGTCAGGATTACCATAGGAGCTAGCACAATCTGGCTAAGCTCTCTCCACCACATTCATGGAGAGATCAAATGACATCCACCAGCTACGAGTGGTTCCGTTGCCTCTCCTTCTGTATCGACCGGAAAATCCGCGCTGCTGACACTGAAGCAGTCTGTGAGTTATGCGGAACAACCCTGATTACATGGGTTTGGTTGTCCCGGCTGCCAGAGGAGAGCTGAGGCTGGGCGTTCTGAACTGAAGCTGTGGGAAAGAGTGACACTGGACCACTTCCATCACCTTGGAGCCTGTCAAAAGGACTGCTAGCGCTGCTGGCTTGTGGCTCGCTATCCCTTGATGCATGAAATCTCCAAATGCCACTCGGGTGCGACATGTTACATGAGATCCGCGAGTGCTGCTCTACGTGCCCATTAGGCTGTGACGCAGCAAGATGGCTCCCTTGTTCGACTGAAGATGCTACTGCAACTGGGTTCATCACCGGTAAGCTGAAAGGTGGGAAGTAGTTCATAGGCATGGCAGGAGTGCCAAGAGGACCCATATGTTGTGGCTGATGAGGCATAGGAACACCGTATGCAGTAGATGGGAGACTTATAGGAGTACAGTTGGCATAAAATGGGGGCAACAAACTTCCAGCTGGAGGACACAGCCCAGCGTAAGGCTTGTAGACAAGCCCTTCCGAAGGAGACATAACTGGAACAAGCCACTGGTTTTGTGGTGGATGAACGCGCCAGTTATTCTGTTTGTTGTCAGGAGCAACAGGCATAGCTGGAAGATTGCTTGTAAAGGCGCCATTAGTTGCAGCTTGATCATGATGACCACCACCAAGCCCATCACCACGAGAAGGGGAGGGTGGGTTTTCTTCAGTGTTTTCTTTTGATAACTCTGGTTGCTCTAGAGTTGGCTGCATATCATCCTTGTTTGTGATTGACAGGGGTTGTGTTTTCAAGTTTCCTTCAGCCAGCTTGTTCTTACTACCCACCAAGGCATTGCCAAGGCAGGGATCACCTTCAATAAGCAGATGTGGTGATGCTGCAATCAACTTCTGCACCTGCTTGCAAGTCAATTACAAGTTCGCATTATATCCCCATTCTGCATGAAATTTTACCCACACTAACCTGCTTATGAGTGAGAAAAGGATGGTAACTTCATTTATTTGCTGTAGACTCACTTTTATCAACTTATGCAGCTCGAATACTTGGACCGCAAAAACCCTCTGTTGACTGTATAGAGTTTGAAGAAGATCCGAGTGTAAAACAACAAGAAAGGAAATCATACAGCAATTTGGAAACAAATATTCACAATATCAGTATGACAGGAACACATTTACTAGTTTTTTCAATGAAACTATGCATTTCTACTTGAAACTAAAGGAAAAGAAAACTGAAGGCATTCAAGATTAATATTACATTGAAATCTAGGAAATAGAACAACTCACAAGCACAAGTGTACATGTAACAGTAATAGCTGTGACACAAACAAAAACCAAGCACAAACTGATTGGATAAGTCGGAAACAAAAGTTGGATCTTTATCACATGATATCAATTTTGAATAGACCTGAATGCGAATAAACCTCCATACTACATCTAGTCTAGTTAGCAAGCAGCAAATTTGAAACTAGATAACTACCCTATCTCTGTCAAAGAAATTGGAAAAAAATGCTGACCTACCAGCGTTAATAAATTGGCATATGTTTTGCCCTCAGTTGTTCAATAGCAAAAGCATGAATATTTCAAATATCATATGGGTTTCAAATATTTTAAAATTCAAAAGCTCTTTAACAGAGATACACGATAAACCCAAAATAACAAAGAGAAAAATTATCTTGAAGCTCTTTTTCCTCAGATGATAACAATAAACATAAATACTGAAAACTCAGAACAAATAACAGTAAAGAAAGTGAAACAGAACATAGTCATTTTCTCATGAATGCTACAAACATTTAATATAAAACGATTACTCAAGCGTCATATACTTACTTCAGAATAGCTCTTCTTGCTTTCCAGAAATGCTTTGGACCAATAGCACCAACAATTTCATCTGGAGAAATCTCCCACCCCGGTATACATTTCACTGAGGAGTCAAACAAATCATCATTTTGCTCTGCATCATGATGTGCTACTGACCTTTTTCTCTTTGCACAAGTTTCCCTTAAACCTCCTTCTAGTAAATTAGAATTCCTTTCTGTGTTATCAATATTGGCACATGGTTTAGAGGATACTGCATTTCTTGCCATTGGAGGGTTCTGCATTTTCATGGAACCTCCATTCCTGCCTGTTACTTGATACCCACTATTTCCAAGATGTGGCTTATCGGAATTATTCATACTGCCTGTCTTGTCCCTCTTTGAACATACTTTAGAATCTTTGTTTCCAAACTTATCTTTGGACCATTGAACTGATGAATTTTTTGCTTCAACTTCAACATTTTTTGATACTTGTGCTGATTCCTTCTCAACTTTTGGAGAACTCTTTGATCTAACATCAGAAACATCGATTTTCTCCAACTGTTTGTTGACAGCAATATGACATTTTGTGGATGATTTGGACACTGTATGGAGACTTTTGTACGGACTCGTAGTACAAAGGGGTGTCAGTTTCTCTTGAATCCCTGCATGTTCTTGAGTAGAATGTTGAGGAAATCTGGAATAAAGGATGGAAGGGACCATAAATTCATCATCATTGGTCAATTTCTTCCCAGAAGAATTCCTGATTTCATTGTCCGCTCTATGCTGTGAGCTGCACCCAGCGATTGATCCTGCCGCATGAATCTCCTTGCTCTTTGTCTGTGAGGATAGCATCCCAGATTCTTTTCTCGTGCTATTAACCTGCCCGCTGATAGAGTTTGCATTGATCTTTTCAGATGAGCGAGCAGGTTCATTTGAAGGGACATCAAAAGGCTGGAAGAGAGGCATGTCATACCCATAAACCTAGAAGCAGAAAGTTTTTGTCAGTACTTACAAAGATTTAATTAAAAAATTGTGAACAGAATAGAGTATACTAAGTTATCTAAGTTTGCCAAGGTGCATCTATTGAGGATCCCTGTATGAAAACTACTGAGGAGAACCTTTAAAGTATCCAGGAATTTTCATTTAAAACTAAACATAAAAGGTGAAAGATGAGTACCTCAGGTCAAAATCTCAACTCTATGATTGCTCTAACCCCCTAACTTTCCCTTTATATTTCCCTTTCAGCAAACAAGATTCCTTGCAAGTTTGGCCACATACTATTTGCAATAAGCTAGAATAGTACAAATTTGGATGCAGATGGTGCCCCAAGGAGATTTGTTGCAGACAAGCAGGTCGCACTCTTGTGTGTTAGGCCAAGTATTCACCGGGGGCTTGCAGATCGAGCCAGTGTGGTCACACAAAGGTTCTCAGTCCGGAACCCAGCTATTCTAGATGTCCTGAAAGAACTACTAAGCTGCAAAATCTTGAGCCTAAACCGCAAAACAGTACAAGAGGCCAGCTCAACATTTCAACCTCACAAAGAACTCCGGGGGACTCGCATCAGTTACATTCTTAACTGGGATGGACCTGCCAAATTAGGAGTGTTGACAACAACAGAGCTAGCTGAGCTAGGAACTTCCCACTAGACCCACAACACAATTGATTATCTAAAGCACTACCAAATTTCTGATGCCAAGTGCCAAAAGTTGATTTCGCTTTTCCCTCTTGTCTTTGATGGTCACAGTAAGTTATCACCTGCTGAGGAAGAAGCACAATTGTTCACAGCGTGGTCTAGTTCCTCTGAAGACCTTCTTACCACTACCTATGCCACTAACACACAACGCAAGCAAAGGCACAGACAACACGGTAGAGGAATCTGAGCGTAAGGGAGACGTTGTCTGCGCTTCGAATTCTAAGTTCACCGAAATTTTGTCAGGCGCAAGGGAAAACACGTAAAGGACACATCGTGAACCCCTCTCACCCGGCTCGCCGACGTCGAGGGCACCAGGCTGGTCGTGCCGCCGCCGCGAGTCGAGGCCGACGAGCTGAAGCGGTTTGACGGCACAGTGAACTGCTCGTAGAGCGCCATCTTGTTCCTGGGCGGCGCCCGCGGCCCGCCGCCCCTGCCGGCATCGTTGACGTGGAGCCGCGGGAACAGCGGCCCCATCACCTTCCCCTCATTCTCCTTCCCTCCTCCGCCTCCGCTCGTCATCGTCTCCACGCCCAAGAACCGCCCCGTCTCAAACAGCCTGCTCAAAGAGAGGGGAAGATCCCAAATTCCGAGCAGCTCCGGCCGATTCTTGGCATCAGAGTCGGCGAGGAAGCCCTGAACGCAGGTGTGCAGCTCCTGCCACGGCCATGGCGGCGTCTTGAAACGAAATCCCGAATCAAATCGGGAGGATGGAAGATTGGACTCGAGAAACGCGAGGTGGTATTTGTTGCACGGAGTTTTTTTCCTTCACCTTTTGTTTCCGTATGGGTTTTTGGTTGGACGGCAGAAAGGAGAAGGCGGTGCTCATCCATAGAAGGGGGGAAGGTGGGGCCCACCGTGAGAGGGAAACAGGAGTGGATGAACTTTGCAAAGTGCTCGCTGAAGAGCGGGTATTCTTATGAGATAATTGATCTTTTTGCCCCTCATTTTAGCTATCTTTTGATTATTTATCTTCTTTTATTTTGCTATTTATATTTTGCTCTAAAGTTTTCATGCCAATTAATCTTTTACCCTATCTGTATATTTATTATTTTTCAAATCGCTTTTTCTATTAATGACCAAAATACACATCCCCTTCCCTTCTACTCATCTCCTCACCTTGTGCGGTGGCCGCCGCCTCCCCAGCACTCACCCTGGTCGTCGGAGGGTAGCACCAAAGAGCTCCTCGAATACCACCTTTCTCCCCTCGTTCCTCGGCCTCTCGTCTCCCAGCCGCGACGCCAACCTTGGGCTTCGCCACGGGCGTTGCCTTGGTCCACAGCTTTGAGGTGGTGGCAGGCGTGGATGGGTCATCAAGCACGGTGTGGAGGCAGTGGAAGCGCATGCCGTCATCCTTGTTGCACCCCACATACAGCCAATCTGGGATACTATTATGGAACATCATCGTCAAAGTAAGAATAAATAATAAAGGCAACAATGGAAATCACAAGAAAATTAAAACCTTAAAGGTACTTTATTAGGGAACCAACGGAAGCTAAAATAAATATTTGAAATATGGAACCGGTCCATTTCTAATCAAATGAAGAATAAATAAAATGACATAAATGGTAGTAAGCCACATTGATGAAAACTCGAGTGCTTCCATCCATGCATGTTGCTATCACTCCACTGGCCTTTTACCTGAGAATGGAAAGAGCAACCATGAGATTTGGAAATCTCAGTAAGTACCCAACAACGATCACAACACGATGAATTCTATAGTCGAGCATTATACAAGCTACAAGTGTACAACACTAACTAGCCCAGCATATTAGAGTCTACCTAATTCTACAAACAACATACAACTGGCAATCAATACAGTGAAATAATCGAATACTAAGCTAATTGTGATAGGTAATGTGCGAAAGGACGGGTTACGACTGCGAGGTACTTGCCTTGAGCACGCTCGATGGACACCCTGCATGATGGATCCGGAATGTGCAACTGCCAACTGCTCCCTCAATAGCTACGTGCGAACATACAGGATGGAATGGAAGACAACCAATCAGATCCAGATGAATTTAATAAAGGAACAACAAGAGATGGACTTGACTAGAGAGGAAACAGGTTCGCTAGCCCCCATGGCTGCACGAACGGCCGTTCGGCCGAGCGAACGACCGTTTGGCCGTGCGAAACCACATTCGACCGCTCGAACGGCCGTTCGGCCGAGCGAACGACCGTTTGGCCGTGCGAAACCACATTCGGCCGCTCGAACGGCCGTTCGGCCGCGCCTCTGCCACCTGCCACCGTTGTTGGCCTAACCGCAAGCGCGCGTGCGGCCACCGCCGCTGGCCTAACCGCGTGCGTGTGTGTGGCCGCACGCTTTGTGCCGCTGCCGCCACCTCGCCGCACGCGCGTCCAGCAGTCTCGGGCCACAGTCGGGCGCGTGCGCGCATGCGCCTTGCCATCGCGCACCGCTGCTGCCTGCCGGCCGCCGCCGCCTTGCACCATGGTCATGCACATGCGCCTTGCCGCCGCCGCACGTCACCGCCGCGGCGCGCCACCGTCGGGCGCGGCTACCGCATGCAGTGTGCACGGGAGAGAGAGAGAGATAATAAATGAAAAAAATAACCTGGTGAAGGAAGGCTGCGCACAGGAAAAGAGTAGGGAGGTCCCCCATTTAAAGCCATACCTAGATTAGGTTATTATTATTATTATTTTATTCTTATATTTTTTAGTGCTATAGTCCTCGCCGGAGAACGTGGCCAGCTGGTGTAGGCGCTATGGTGCTTGACCTGCGCCTCAGTGGCATCGATGGAGGCGAGTGAGAAAGCGGAGGGCGAGGTGGTGGGGCCAGGGCCAGAGTTGCTGCTTTTGGAGGAGGAGCTGGCGCTCACCGGTGTGGAGGTGCTGGATCTCGCTCACCTCGATCTCTGCGTGGTGGAGGAGCTTGCAGCTACTGAAGTTGGCCTCAAGGAGCTGAAGTCGCCGAAGCAGCATTGGACTGGAGGCTGGCACGACGGTGAATGGATCCGCCGGATTTGGAGAAGAAAGAGGAGGAATTGTTCAACTATTTCACAAAAGGGCAATATGGTCTATTTACATGAGCTCCAAGGAGTTAAACAAATGAAAAATGATATAATATGCAGATCGGGGAAAAGATCAATTGGCATGAGAACTTCAAGGCAAAATATGAATAGCAAAGTAAAAGAGAGCAAATGATCAAAGGAAGCTAAAGTGAGGGGTAAAGGATCAATTATCCCTATTCTTATTTGCTTGTCTTAAAAGTCAGAAGCCAATATAAATATATAGCTTCTTAAAACGATTTTTTTCATTCTTCTGCTCCTGTCGCTCCAAAGATGAGGTGGAGGTCACGGGCATATCACGCACTTCACTCCTCTTGCTCCATCTCACATATGTATCTCTCCCTCACTTTTTTCAGCGTTCGTTCCCTCCTTCTAAAAGCCACTTTTTTAGCTACTACTATTCATTTTTAACCTAAAAACCATCAGCCACAGCCAATACCAACACCCCCAAAGTTCAAACACCCAGATTAGCGTGTCTGGCTTAGTATGTTTTTATCTATTGCCCGATTTATGTATTTTCAATGATATTATTGATATTTAGAAGGTGAATTATCTTTGTATGATAAAAGATTTTGGTGGATGTATGTCTGATTTGCATGACAGCCTATAAGAAAATAAAATGTTTAGTTTAATGAGAGTTTTTACCATCTTTACAAGGTACCAGGAAGGCAGGAAGTACCGGTATCTCGCCACCAAATTATATATAAATTTCTAGTAACTTTTCAAAAATGGTAAAAACTCTCTTGTTTAATAAGGATGATGGAAATAATTTTTAGTTGGACTAGTACTTAGCGTATGTATATTGACGCACGGTTATAGTGCGTGCCGGCAAAATAGGTTATAGAGTCAGGGGTCAGCTCCTAGCTCCTTCAGTTTTCATGTGTATACGGTATACTCAACGGTTTCTGTGTGTGTGTTGACATGTCTGCGAATTTTTTTTGCATATGCGTTGATAACATACATGTACAGGCACCGCTTTAAGCAGCTTAAGCATTTTGGTTTCTAAATTTCGGCTTTTCTGAAGTTTTTTTTGTCTTTTTTGAATTTTTTGTTTCCCTTTTTCTTTTGTTTATTTGCATTGCCCTCAACCGAGTGAGCTTTGCATTTGCCACTAGGAACTAGGAAGGGTCGTACTTACGGTGGGGCCCATGCCGCCTGGATGGAAAGCCCATCCCCACGGTTGCTTTGTGCGATCGTGGGATATCCCTAGGCCCACGTAGCGCCTTGTCGTACGAGAGCATCTCCGCGGGATATCTTTTCCGTGCTAGGTAGACCCACGTGTAGAACCGCAATCCTACAATCAACCGACTCCTCGAAACATTAGGCTAAGGGTGTGTTTGGTTCGTGGATGGAGGTTGCATCGTATATCCTGGATGAGTGGATGCGGGCTGAGTGGAATCGTATTTCAGAAAAAGAAGATGTTTGGTGAGGCTGTATGAGCGGATACAAAAAAACTGAGATGCTGTTTGGTTGCCTGTATGAGCGGATGCAGTCTACCAAACCTGAGAGGCTGACACGTGGGACCGCATAAGATACACTGCATCCACTCATCCAGGATGGCTAGTGAAGCTCATTTTGAGTGTATCCACCCATCCAGGATGAGGGCGTATTTTTGCATCCGCTCATACAGGCTGTATCCGCTCATACAGGCAACCAAACAGGCTCTTTCTCAGATTATACGGATCCACCCATCCAGGACAAAGGAGATTCAGGCAACCAAACACACCCTAAGTTTCTTTTGTTCTTGCTGTTTATGATTTTTATTTATACTATAGTAATTAGTTTTAAATAAAATGTGTTTTTAAAGTGTGGTCCACAAATTGATTATAATAGGCATTATACCGATTTTATTTATATTGGCTAAAATCACACGTAAGTGTCTCTCTCTACTCTCTCCTGGGAACAGCCAAAATTCAAAAATTTAAGCCAAAAGGTATAATCCACAGTTCAAAAGAACCCACATCGTGAGCTAGTGAGTTGCCAGATCTTTTTTTTCTTTTGCAATTACAAGTAAAACACACGCATATATCACATACCAGTACACCCCTTAGCATAGGAAAATTTATGTTTTTGCCACCCTTATGAGGTGAGGGGCAACAGATTTGCCACCCTGGCCCGCTGTCAGTGACTCAGACGGGCCCACATGTAAATGAGAGAGATAATTGGTCAATCTTAAGAGTGGCAAAAACATGAAGCATATGTCTAAAGATGAGCAAGTACACATCCTTAACATATCTAAATGTGAGTATCAGGACCTGAATCCTATTGATAGAGCCGTACACGATGACTCCACTGCCAGCAAAAAATGATCACCTAGATGTTTAAAGAAGCAAAAGTAAAGGAGATAATCCTAGAATTTTTTTGTACGGATAACCTTTTTTTTATTCGGAAATACAGAAATATACCCGCGGTTTCATTTTTTACAAAAATAGCATCGAGTCGCCCAATGGGGAAGCGACTCGAGAATTTCGCCCACCCGAAGAGCGACATTTAAGGAATCTACGAACCGTTGGGCGAATCAGCGCTGTCGCCTGTACGTTGGGCGACTTAATATAAGTCGCTGTACGGTTGGGCGACTGCAATGCAGTCGCCCAACGCTAGGGCGACACAGGGGGGTTAAGGCGGCCTGCCAGCCGGCTCCCACTACCAACCACCTTTTTCACTCATTGAGCAAACACATTCAGCGCATAGAGAAGAGGAAGAAGGAAAAGAAACAAGGGGGAGAAGAGAGGAAGGAGGGGAAGAAGAGGAGGAGAGGAAAGGAAGGAGGGGAAGAAGAGGAGAAGGAGAGGAGGAGGGGAAGAAGAAGAGGAGAGGAGGAGGTGAGGGAGGAAGGAGGAGTAGAAGTTATTCTATCAATTTGGATCCAGGTATTTTTTTGGATTATGTTGTATTTGCATTATTATTTATATGAAATGTTGGTGTTAATAAAAATTATAGATGTAGAATAATTAGTACCGTGTTAGTATGGAAATATTATTGTAGAAAATGTTTGGTATGCAATTTGTAGTATGGTATATGAAGTTTAGTATTGTGCGATATTATTTGACATGTTGCAAAATTGAAATATATATGCAGGCCGACATCATCAATGTCCACTACATTGAGAGTGTATTACGGAGCTGGAACCATTCGTGAAGGTCCGAATGGTGTGGATTTGAGCGATTTTCCGCAAGTCACTCTCGTACTTCCGGATGACGAGAATGCTCGAATGGGAGATGTGCAGCTTTGGCTGACCCGGAGTTTTTCGTTGAACCCCGAGGTGTACAGCGTCGTCGTGCAAGGGCTTTGGAGCCGGTCTCCCACGGACATCAGATGGGAGTTGAAGACATTAGTGCGCTCTGCCACATGGAAGGGCTTTGTGCTAGGGTGCCGGCGTCGTGGATACGAGTGTGTGCTGCTTGTGCAACCGTGCTCAGTACAAGCAGCTGAGGAAGCTCGTGCAACAGCCGTTGTTGTGGGAGGTGCTAGCAGCTCGGGCGGGCCGCATGTTGGCGGACATGATGAAGTTGCTCGTCATGAAGCCGATGCGGTACATGAAGGAGAGTTACAGCCGTCAAGCCATATAGAGCCAACTGGGCAAGCCGATGAAGGAGAGTATAATGAGTACATTGTGCAGCAGATGGACTCTGATGACGAGAGGGCATGGGATGAAGAGGAAACTGTAGAGGACGACGACGAGGACAGTTCCGATGAGGATGAAGTTCCTATCCCCCAGGAATGGAACCGGTTTAATGCGGAGAGTCTTTCCGCACATGATGAGCATGAATCACAATGGGAGTACCATGAGACAGAGGTTCGGTTGCATGCTATGTTTGCTATTTGTTAAAATGAGATACTTTTGTGGCTCGTGCACAAGACAATCAATTCATGACATGCTTAACAACATTGCACATTATTTCGATCGACCCTCGTACATACTACGGTACAACCATACACATGGTTGCTTATATGCCAAATGAGCCTCGTGGCACCCACATGGAGAACTGCTGAAGTGGACGCCTCGGACGGGGCTGGCCATCGTGGTAGTGGCACACACATATGCAACTTGGGTTTGCACAGCAACATGTCGGATCGTACGAGCTTCCTATGTTGACAACCTCCTCGTTTCCCCTCTCGTGTTGCATCTGTTGGCGGAGCTCATTGTTCTCCTCATTGAGAGTCTCCATTCGGTACTCCAAGTCCATTATTCGGTCCCATAAAGTACCCACATAACGGTCAATATACCGTTCATGAGGAGGGTCGATCCAGCGGGAGAAGTTCGCATTTCGCCATCTGCGAAAAAGGACAGTAAACATGGAGGGTCCATAAGCAATAAAAAAATGTACTATTAGTAATTTGTACCCCGGAGCGTGGGCATCGGAAGAAACGGCGCCCGCCATCGTTCGGCCCTTCCAGGACCTGCACGACCACGTACTCATTGTGTTTGCATTTCGGCCACGCTGGTTGCGCACGCCGGCTTGGTACCAAGCGGTACTGTGGACCCAACATCTCCCTCCTTTCCAAGGGAAGGTCTTCCTTCGGTGACCCATATCCGACTGGCCCCTCATCTTCCGCCATGGTATGTTCCACCACGAAATAGAAGGTACTTCTTTGTTCGATTTACAGGGTTTTCTGGGTACAACTTCATGGGACCTCAACCGTGCTATTTATATCGAATGGCGGGACAAAAGAGGGCTGCTTTGCCCAGAGACATGACAAAAGCGCTCAGCTTTACTCGGTGAGATGACAACACATGCCAGCTTTACACAGTGATATGACAAAACGGGCAGCTTTGCCCAGTCAGATTACAACACATGCCAGCTAAACTGCCTACATAAAGGCTACGATCTGAAAAGCCTTCATAGGGACATTTATTGCTACCCTGGAATCCTGAGGATACTCCAGGCCTATCGCTACAGAAACCAACAAAATAGGGGCGTAGGCTGTAGCCTTTACAGTGAGTGTTCACGTCATAGGCATGTATCCTTTCCAGTGAGTTTTCATGTCACCTTTGCTTGTTGTTTCAGAAATACAGACTACAGGCTCTGAAAAGCCTACATAGGGATATTTATTGCTAAACTGGAATCCTGAAAAAGCGAAAATATTCATACGACCTCCTCTCCATGGACTATGCCCACTGCACCAGATAACCTGCGTACATAAAGGCCTCCTATGTCTTCCATACCACATCTCCTCCTCAAGCCTTCACAATACTACTACACAACAATGTCTTCCTGGAGGTCCGACCCATTTGGAGTGCCGGAGTGGCATGAGCGCCCGAAGTGCCGCTGCGGCTTTAGGACGATGTTGGGAGTCTGGACGGATCAAGAAGAGCGAGCCAAATACGGCCATACGTTCTTCAAGTGTCCAAACCTGGATGACGATTTCATGGTAACGACGACAACTAAATCATTTGTTTCTCGTTATCGTTTTTCAACTTGATCCATGACATCTACCACGCCACACATAGGCTTGCAGTTTCATCGAATGGGTGGATCGGGTGTCGCCGACATGGCCACATAACCGGGCAGTGGAGGTGGAAAACAAAGGACAATACTTTGTCAAGATGACTCAGGCTCGCGAGGTGGAACGACAGATGCGGCATGAGCAAGAGCGCCGCGTGAGGGTGGACCAAATCCGTCTGAAGGGCAAGGAGGATGAGCTGCAAATGAGGCGGGAGCAGTTAAGTCTGCGTGAAGCAGCCATCAAGCGTCAGGAGGAAGAGCTTCAAGCTCGTGAGGCAGCTCTCAAGACCAAGAGTGACCGGAACAAGGATGCAGCGGAGCCATCTTCAAGGCACGATAACAAGGGGAAACAACCACGCTACACCCAGTAGACCAAATGTAATAGACCCAGTAACTTTTATTCCCTAAGGCAGTACTGTCGGAGTTGCTCTTGGTCGCATATCATGCTATATGTTGTGCATGTAATAACAATGTACGCGGCATGTTACTCTCAACTGTATTATGAAGTTTATTTCTATTGACATAATCTTATTATCTAGCATGTTCGCATTCAATGATTCAGATAGCAAGTGATACCGGTTCTCTCCGTAAACTATTTCTCAGCAACATCAAAATATCACTTACCACTCTATGTATCTATCGTTCTACGGTCAATCATTCTTAAAAAAATATTTCGAATTTGTTTTGTGCATCTACAACATACAGTGCACATAAACTTTTATTACAACTATACCAGATTTTTTCTCTGTTTCAAACTACAAAATTGCCAAAACTCTACAAATTTCAGGGGGACTGAATGAAGTCGCCTACCTACTGGGCGACTGCATTACAAGTCGCCCAGCCATTGGGCGACTTCGTTAAATCGCCCAGTGAGGAAGCGACTCCCTGATGTCGCTTTCCCGTGAAGCGACATAGCTTCTTGTCGCTCTTCGGGTGGGCGAAATTCTCGAGTCGCTTCCCCATTGGGCGACTCGAGGCTATTTTTGTAAAAAATGAAACCGCGGGTATATTTCTGTATTTCCGAATAAAAAAAGGTTATCCGTACAAAAATTTCCACAATCCTATCTAGATAACACTTTTGCTTAATATTATGTTGTACTTGTTCATACCTCATTTTAATAATAGTTATTAGCGACTTGTCGTTGGGTTTGCACGTTGTCGCGATGTGTACTAAAATACATAAATTCCATTAACGAAGGGACCTGGTCGTTGCAACTTGCGCACAAGCCCACCACTACTAAGTACTAACGAGTGGCAAGGGTGAGCGAGAAACAAAATTTTAAGCAAAACAATTCACGCTTTGCAATTCATAAGACAGTAGTAGAGACGGCACTTTGCAAGTCCTACCTTGCCCTAACTATGGTTGTTGGTCGATAGTTAGAGATGGGTATACAAGTATACAACTGACAGAGCTGTTTATTTACGTCCACGTTTCAAAGCAAAAGGAAAAGAAAACAAACGAGTTGCTTGTTGTGGCAAGCAAAACCGTATATAAATGGATTGCATGCATGGCCTACCTGCATGTATACTGTATCATTTGTGATGATTGTGCGCGGGGAGGTTGCTTCTACTGGTGTTTCTTATTTCTCTTCGTATTGACTTCTGTTTCTGATTTCTGTTTGACTTTTAGTCAATATAAACACTTAGTTTTTTAAAACAACTTTTTCACTTTTCTCGCTTCGAGAATAAGGTAAAAGGTCACTGGAGTATCACACATCCCATTTCTCTCACTCTCGTCTCGGCCCATCCTTGTAAAGATCACTTCTTTCAACTATTACTATTTATTTTCAGCCAAAACCTATTAACTACAGTCAAAAACCATCATCCATCACCAATAAGAACACCCCATGGCCGATCGGTCCGTGCAAAGCTACCTTCTTGGCTAGTTCAGTTCATCATTGCTGAGATTGCTTGAAACAACCCAAAATTTCAAATTTTCATTTTTTTAATTTCTTTTGAATTTGCTTGAATTCCCAAAACCCCTCCAATTTGGCAAATTCCTTTGAATTCCCTGCCTCCCCTTTTTGGTCAGCTGCCTTCCACTTCTCTCCGGCGACTTCCAAGAAGCCACCACCTTCTTCTACAGCTCCCAGTCACGCGGCCGTCTTCGCTTCGCTCGCGTCGCAAACCTCTCTGCCGTTCACACATGGTCGCATCTACTTCGCTAGCACATCGCTTCTCTACTGGCTACCCATCACCTCGCCTACGCCATGCCAGCGTCTAGCACGCAGACGCCGAGCCCACCACTGAAAGATCAAGCTCCGATTAAGTTGATTAAAAGGGATATTGAAAGATCAAGATCCGATCAAGTTGGTTTTGGTGTCAATGACAAATACCATTATAATGTTTCGGTGACAATGACAAATGCTTATATGAGATTAATATGCTTGTTTAAGTTTATTTATATTTAGTCTCATTTGGATGGAAAGGTGAAATTAAAGAGGTATGCATTCAAAATCACTTTCTCATTTACTAATGCATTTCTTAGATACAAAATATAGATTGATCTCCTCAAATAGTCCAAAATGAATATGTGCATATGTTTTCATTATATACACTTGTATGCACACATTCAGGGGGAGATCTCTATATTTTGGAGTTTCATAAGTATTGATCCATGCTTCTTTCATTATGCATATTTGGGATCTTTACTTTGAAATACATTCTTGAGTATATATAGCTTGTGTAGTTCATATATACTCATGTGCAATCGGATTGTCATCTAACTTCTCCATTATGTGTTAATAGTTAGATGATTAATGATAACCGGATAAGTAAGCTTTGCTTAAAGCTTATCTTAGAGTATAAAATTTTTGTGTACAAGTTGTATACTCGCAAATCAATTTTATATCTCATTATTTGTTAAGATTGTCATGAATTACCAAAAAGGGAAGATTGTTGAATCTAGTCCCTCCATTATGTGTTAATGGCGAAGTTTGGTAATTGATGACAATTGTTTTGTGGACTAACTTTTTTCATGAGTTGGATGAATAGGTTATATTCCGCAAATGAGGATGACTTGGGATGACTTCATGGGTTGAAGATCATCAAGTCAAGATCGAGAAGAAGATGGCTTCATGTGTTGAAGGCCATCAAAGAAGAAGATGCTTCATGAGTTGATGCATGAGGAGATGATTATTTGTTTATCATCAAGTCAAGGAAGACCATCATGTATTGATGGAGTTGATGAAAAGGATGTATCATGAGTTGATGCATATCGAGACGATGACCCAAGGCAAAGGTATGACTAGTTAGGGCTAAGGATGTGTTCCTAGTCTTTTACCGGTCTTGGTGTTTGTTTGAAAGACCGGATTGCTAGTATAGCTTGCCGTACTATTAAGAGGGGTCATGTCTAATAGTTTGAGTCTCATCATGTGTTGATAGCTCAAATCTCACTTGCTCTAGCTCATCTCGATATGAGGCTTATATTTGCGAATGTGTTTTGCAAATAGTTGAAGCTCATGTGGTGAATCTTAGCAACATGGGACTATGCATTGCAAATGTGTTTTGCAAGTGCTTGAAGTCCATGTACCTATTCCTTGTGACATGATCTAAATTTGCAAATGTGTTTTGCAAAAGTTGGAGATCATGCATTATCCCTTGGCATGGTTTAAGATTGTTTGTTACTGTTTCCTTTGACATTAGACCATGATAGTGACTCTTTGGATGTCTTTTGATTTCTGCATTGATCTAATGTGTTTGAGATCATGCAAATATATGGGTTATGTAGTCCTTTGAATAAGCTTTATATAGAGTGCAAGATCACTCAATTCCGACATCAGAGTTAAAGTTATGACCGGAGGTCTGACCGGTGTTGAGCTGGAGGTCAGACCACCCTTACAATGGCGGTTAGACCGCACTTATAATGGAGGTCAGACCGTCCTTGTAAGAGAGGTCTGACCGGTGTTGATATGGAGGTCTGACCGGTCCTTGAGCGGTCTGACTGGAAATAGCGGTCTAACCGGGTTTTCTATGGCGGTCTGACCGGTTTTCCAGCCCAACGGCTAGTTTTCTTGTGACCGTTGGGAGGGCGGAAGTACCGGCCGTTTTAACGGCGGTAGTTCCGGCCCTCGGGCTGTTTTTAGCCCTCTCTCTTCTCCAGCGGCTAGTTTTTAAGAGAGGTGTATAAATACACCCTCAAGGCTGGTTGGAGATGTTGTTGCTTGACTTAATTCTATACTATTGAGCTAGAGTAAGGATCTCCACTCAATTGTGCATATGTTGCACTTTGTGAGAGAGGTGAAGTGATCTAGAGTGCATGTGTTGCATCTAGAGGAGTACTTTGTGTCCGGATTGAGCTAGTGCATTCGTTGCACGTGGTGAGAGTCAAGTGAGAGACTTAGCTTGTTACTCTTGGAGTTTGCCAACTCCTAGATGGCGTGGGAGGTGTCGTGCGCGGTGATCTTCTCAAAGAAGGTTGTGAGAAGACCCGGCAAAATTATGAAGGTTGAAGCTCACCTACCCGAAGCGGGAAAGAGCTATCACTAGTGATTTAAGGTGGAAGGCTTAATTCGTGGAGCCGGTCCGATTAGTTCGGGCTTACCTCAACGTGGACTAGGGGAGACCGGCAAGTCTCCGAACACCACAGTAAAAAAAGAACGTGTCATTTGTGGTTTGCTTTCTTGTGCTCTTTTTACATTCAAGCAATTTACTTACTTAGCATTATTTTGATTGCTTGTAAACCTAGGATTGCAAACCTTGACCTAGGTTAGTATTATTAGTGCACTTAGGCGAATTTGCTTGACTTAGGCGCTATTTGAGCTAAACCAAATTGACTTAAGCTTCTGCTTTGTTTACTTGGTTTAGGCAATATAAAAGGTCTTTAATTGTTAGTATTAACTTGAAGAAAATTTTTAGACCGCCTATTCACCCCCCTCTAGTCGGCCTCCTCGATCTTACAACCGCAACATTACGCGCGGTGCGGTCGACGCACACACACACACACCCATACCTCACTCCCATCGGCGCGCGCAACTTCGTCAGAGCTGTAGTCCTACCCTACCACCTCATCTACAACTATGCCTCGTCGACTGCACTGGACTGCCACTGCAGCATCCATGCGCCGAACCCACCGAGTGAAGCCTTATTGTTCCCACTGCCTCTCGGCCATCTTTAAGCCCAACCAAGCCTCCGAATCACCTCGAGATCACCCCAATAGCACCACAGAACAACACAATCGTTCACTGGACCGCCGCACCACTGCCGTCAATCCTCCCTGCATCAGTAAGTCCTTCGGCCGATCTTTTGCTCTAGCCGTTCTTTTGTTGATTCACTGAGACCGTAGAACCCTCAAGCCACCCTAAGCCCATAGCTGAGCACTCTGAGCCGATTGTTGCATTCCTCTTCGCTGGCATCGTGCCGAAGGGTCACACGTGGACAACCTAGAACGAGTCACCCTAGCCAAAACCGATACAACCCCTAACTTCACTGAGCACTGTAGATCGTGAAATCCCTGGCCACTTTGCCTGAACATCACTTGAGCTGCCTTGTGCCATGACCAAGGCTGTGGAGCTTCCCCTCGCTGCCAACCAAAATCGTCGCCTCCTGAGTTGTGCCAACCTCAAAAATGGATTCCCTAAGTCAAGAGGAAGCCGTAGATGTCCTTGGCAGCCATCGGAGACCCTCGCCAGAGCTCAATTGCCGTCCCCGCCATTGCCCTGTTTCGCTGCCCTGTAGCGCTGAATGGAGGAGGAAGAACACACTGTTCATTTGGGCCGTGGGCCATAACAGTGGAAGCCCAAAACACTTAAGCCTTTCGGGCCGAAGCCCAATACTGTAGATCACTGTTCATCAATCAACCTGAACCCATTAGAGACCCGTTACTATTTAAACCAGATCCACAATGCACAGTAAACTGACCCGGTATTGTTCCTAGCTCGATTCATAGTGAACAATACCTGCCCATTATAGTTCATTCGAGCCCCAAAAATCAATAATCTCAATTTGACCATTTGGATCCTGTGAATCTATTTCCGAACTCTGTTTTACCAAACAAAAACCCGATAAAAATCACACTATTTTAAAATCAATCTGCCTTTTTCTATTTGTCCCAAAACACATCTAACATACGTATGGCCTTTCAATCGTCTCAATCTCACCTAGCCTAATTCCAACTTCATCCAGTCAAACCGAGAACCACCTGAATCCTGACCACCCAAACCTATTTTCTTTGTGTCTTTTTAGTTATTTTATTGAATTTTGTTCCTAGCTTGCATTCAGTAAAGTAGGGACTTATTTGCCTTCGTTTTTTGCGCTAGAATTCGGACCTAGCGACTTGGTTAATATAAGAACCGCAAGAGCAATTATAGAGGTCAGCATTCTGTGTACAAGGAGGCAAGTTACATGTTTTTGATCATATTGAATCCCATGAGTTTAAATTATTTAATTACAGTGTTTTCATTATTGATATTTATGCACTATTATTTTATGTACAACAAATGTTTAGAATGACATGACACCTAGTTACATCCTACCACCAAAAAAGCCCAGTTTTATTTGATGGCCATATTCACCTTGACAAAATCTAGCAATTCTAAAACTATTATCTAAGTAATTGTAACAGCCCAGGTTTCTCTCAAAATAAAAATAAAAAATTAATTAATAAAAAATTAATTAAAATAAAATATAAATTAAAATGAGTATTTTTTTGCCTAAATTTTAAATTTGGATTTGCCCTGAATTTCTGTTTTTAAAAAAGCCAGATTTAAAAAAATATTTTAAGTGAAAACCTAAAAATATTATTAAATAAAACAATATTTTGATTTTCCATAAAAACACTATGTCAAATTAATTATTTGGTTTTTTTATTTTTCTAGAATTTTAAAATCTATTTTGAAAATAAAAAGTATTTTAAGTATGAAAATTAAATACCAACTTTAGTTGGAAATATTTTTATTAAGTCCAAAATGTCACCAGGAGCTTCTGCGAATTTTCCTGGAATTTTTGGAGTTAATTTCATATTTTTCTGAGGCTTAAATAATTTCCTAGCCTTTTTCTGAAAATCTGAAATCAAATTTAAAAATTAAAATTCCTTTCCCCCTCTCCTCCGGCCGCCACGTGGACGGCCGGATTCCACCCACGTCGGCCCGGCCGATCCCGCCTCCCTCCCCTCCCCGGTTGCCACGCGTCCGGCCCGGATCATTCGGCCCCCACGCGCCTCGGCCCATCCACCCGTCCGCCCCGCCTTGCTCTCGGCCGCCCGATCTTCCCTTTCCCCCTCATCTCGGCCGCCCGCGCCTCTCCCTTTCCCTCTTTCTCTGGCCGCCCGGCCCCACTTGTCGGCGCCCCTCTCCCCTCCCTCCGCCTCTCTCTGCCCACGGGCCCCGCCCGTCAGCCGCCCGCGCCCCCTCTCTCGCTGCGCCCCGGGCCCACCTGTCGGGTCCTACTCCTACCTCCGGCCGCGCCCCTTCTCTCTCCTCCCGCACCATCCCCGCCGTCATCTCCGCCGCCCCTCGCCCCGCTCGGTTTCATTCCTTTTCCGCCGCCCGTGCGACCCGCGCCCTCTCCTTCTTCCCCGCGCCCGAATTTCCTCCGTTTCCGCGCCGTGTCCCCCCTAATCCCGGCATTTCCGCCGCCGCCCCGCGCATCTCCGGCGAAAAATTCGCCGCGCCTCCCCCCTACCCAACCCCTATAAATACCCCACTGGCCTCCCCTCCTTCCGCACTCCCTCCCCCTCCACTCCGCTCTCCCTCCCGGGCGCTCAACCGCCGTCGCACCGGAGTGCCCTGCCGCTGCCCCTTCTCGCTCGCCGCCGACCTACCTCCGGCCGCCTACGGTAAACCCCGCACCCACCCCCGAGATCCCCGTCGCCTCCTCTCCCTCCTCCGCCCTTCGCCGGCCGCCGCCGTGCGCCGGAGCGCCAGCGAGCCATGGCTCCCGATCACCCCGCCGCCCACCGTGCCCCGTCATGGCGCAAGCGCCGACGTGGCAGCCACCTGGCGGCCCACCTCAGCGCAACCAGGCACGCGTGCGCCACCTCGGCCACGTCAGCGCCACTCCCCTCCCGTGCCACCTCAGCCTCGCCCATGATCCGTGGACCTGGACCACGGTGGATCAGGCCCACCTGCCAGTCAGCCCACCCCAGGGCTGATCTCATGGTGACGTCATAATCCCAATTTTCAACAGAAAAATAATTTGGCCAAAAAAGGAAATTCAGTGCTGACGCAATAATTCCAATTTCCGTTAGAAAAATAATTCCAGAAAATCAATCCTTTTCTTTTTCTCTGAATTTAAACTTCCCGGAGCCCGTTCTTCTTCATCCTAACTCCGATTTAGCCCATTCAAATTTCTAAATTCATCAAAAATTCCCCTCTATCCATTTCTGGACTCAATTCAAATATTTTAAGTCAATTTGAATTTATTTTCAATTTATTTGAATTTGGTGGGTTATTTTCACGTGTAGACTTCGACGATTCGGGAAAATTCTTCGACAAAGATTCAACCCAAATTGAAGAGAAAGGCAAGTCACACTCCTTGATCATGTTGATCCCAGTTTTCAAAATAAAATTATGTTGATTTAAATTATTCTGCATGCATATTTTTATTCAACGTATTTCAATTCAGTTTTAAATATAGTTAATACCTACTTGTTAAATTCCTCCATTGGTATTGAATTCCTCATACCTTGTCACCCTAGATTAAAACTCTAGTTAGTACACTAGTATTGGCTAGAGAATATTATATCAAATGCTTAGACCTGCTTAGTCCTAATATTTGTTTTGAGATACCTTTTAACATAAAATGATGACCTTTTCACATAAAATGATAAGCTTTTCAAATGTACTCTTGACTTTGGTGAGTCAAGGAGGTTTATGAAATATTTTGAAAATAAAATATAAAAACTGGTTTAGACTTAGGCAGTTGGTTAGATGGTGGGTGCATGCATGCCCTGTTGGTCGGAGCCGCAGTGGTTGATTGTCGTGCACAGGGGTATGTGGTTGGGCCTAAGTCAAGTTAAGGACCGGTCTGTGAGCTACTGTTGCAAAGCCCTAACGTACTACCACAAGGCTGGTATGGGACAGCCTTGGCTGAATAATTTGCGGGTCCCAACCTGAGCCATTTCGTAGGTTGAAAGTGAGCGTGGCGTAGGCCATAAGAAGTCTCACTCGGCTCAAGAGGGGGTCCCGGTTTGGTGGATTTCTTACTGGGGTGAAACCTTAGTGTTGGCTTGGCCAGGTTGAAGGCTTTGCATTGTAAAGGCCTTGTCACAATCTCCTCGCCGCACACCTAAGGAAGTGTGTAATCCGGTGGCAAAAAGAGATGATCGTGTCTTGTGGCACTACAAGGAATCAGGTGTTTCGCAACGACGCGAAAACGTTGCAATAGGCCCAGTTTGGTTGCAATAGGTACCAATGCCAACCAAATCACTTTCGTTGCCAAGCGTTGCTAGTGCTAGCGTGCTCTAAAGTTTGCGCATCGGTTTTGTGTTTCGTTGCAATAGATATGCTTATTGCCACGAAGTGGAGCATGGCGATACATAGGAGATGCAACGAAGTTATTTGTGGCAACAGAGGCTTTTGCCACGCTGTCATGGTGGCGATAACCTCTAGTGCCACGAACCTATTGCATTGCGATTGCAAATATTGCCACGAGTGACGCCGTGACAATAGTGTTTGGCGCCACGAACATGCTCTGTTGCAATAAACGTTATTGCCACGACAAAACTGTCGTTGCAATAGAACCTTTTGCCACGTGCATCGTTTTGTAGCAAGTGTTTTTCACGCCACGTGACACATTTTGTTGCAATGGAAATTATTACCATGATTATAATTTGGATGCAATAGGTTTTATTGCAACAAGAAATGTTTGGTGGCTAGAGATGTTAACGCAACGAAATGAGTTAGGTTGTAAATAAGACTTATACCATCGATGAATGTACGTGGCAATAAGAGCTGCATCGCAACGAAGGAGCAACGTGGCAATAAGCAATGTATCGCAACGAAATAATAATTCAGGGTAGCATATTGCATTTTATATATATTCAATGAACCGCTGTTGCAATACAGTAGTAGCGACATATAAAATGCAGCATGACATATGAAATCCAAACATCTTTATTTTCATCCACCATATTATGAAACTAAAAGGAGTATCATGTCCAGTGAAGCAAATAATACAAGATTATAATGTCAATCTCCAAAATGAGACTAAAAAGATCCTAAATAATCTTGCGATAAGAAAAGAAATCTCCAAGGTCGATCTTTGTTCATATGCGAGTTGCTCTGAGAATTCTTGAACCTCAGCGCCCCGCTCAATTACTTTCCTGTGCAACACAAGCACAAAATTGGCACATTAATAAAATAGGCAAACTCATCCATGCAAGAAACCTATACAACTTGGGCTACAACATGGTTCTAAGCGAAAATACAAAAATTTGGTTAGCGACGATGATGGTGCCCAGGTAACTTAACAGTTCCAAGTTTTTTGATAATAGGGTGTGAATTTAGATGGCTCCTTAAACTGCAAGAATTCAGGGCTTAGAAGAATGCCTAGTAAACATGCAATCTTCCATTTACTGTTTCTCAGAAAAAACATGATGTATCTATTAGTAAGCTGGTTTAGTTACCTATTGAATATTGTTTATCAAAATGGATCATCACACTGCACAGACACATGGTTTATCTATTAATAAGCTGATTTAGTTAGCTGGAAAGTGATTACAGGTTTTTACTAGTAACCTGTAAGTGTTTACAGAAATTTGGGCTTACTAAACTGGTTTATCAAAATGGATCATCACACTACACAGACACATGTTGTCTCAGAAAACATATTTGTTATTTCCATTTGTAAAGATTCATAAATTCATGAGAAGGGAAAATAATATGTTCTTCTACATCGGTTGTTACCACAGCATTCTACATTTTCATTAAGACAATTGCAGTATATTGCATGTACCGACGATTAAGGATGAAGTACAAGAAACAAGATTGTACAGGGTTTTCATTACCGGATTTTTAGCTTAGTATCTACTGAAACAAGAATCAATATCTGCAGGAATTGATTAATTGATCATAAACAATGATTATCAAGTCCTATGCAACCATATGATTTTTACATGATTTTATGGAGCCTTAAAACATTGGGGAAGCTGAGAAAATATAGGACTGCACAATCTGAAAATTACTTGGCAAAACTATGTACTGACATTTGCATTTCTTACATTGTTCTTTTTCTGTGCACGGGTTTTAGCAGAATTCTGCAGCTGTTGTAATGAAATAATAGTTGGTGCCGCATTGGCATTGTTGTTATTGAATAGACTTTTGTTAACAGTAGAAGCTCTATTGGTGCGAGGAGGTGGTCTAGCTTCTTTTTGTGTGGTCAGAACACTTTCCGGCTGAGTCTGAAAATATTTAGATGTCGGATCAATATTACGTTACATTAATGCAAGGTAGAAATCCAAGATGGTTGGATCCATTGTTCAATTAACTTACCTGTTGTAATATATCTTCTCCATGTACTAGCGTTTGGACATTGTTCTTATCACTTATCCTCGCTGCAACCTCTGTTGTACCTAAGGTTTGAACTGGTTCACTGCAGTTGGTAGACTGCTAAAAGCAAAAGATAAATGGAATGTCACTTAGATGTTCTATGCACGAATAGAAGTATAAAATGCTGTCCAAAAGGAGAACATGAGCAGCAACCACAATTGTGGAGGGCAAGGAGAAAGAGAAACATATACATTCTAAACTTGTAAAGTTCAATAGCTGAAAATGTACAACCCGACACAAGGTATACTAGTTAATAGTTATTACTAATATGTATTCCTAAGTGGAACAAAGCAAATCCTAGTATACTAGATATTACTTCATTCTTGGTCAAGTAGATAAAATTGCATTGCATTTAGTTCTAAGGAAAAAAAGACCAGGGCATATGTCCACTCTGGCCTGTGCTATAGTAATAAAGGTACTAATCTGAAATCAATATATTATCTACATTGGAGAACATCACCTATGCTATAGTAACAGATGTACTAATCTGAAATCAATATATTGTCTACATTGGAGAGTGAACATCATGCAATCTACTCTGTCAATGTCCTTCAATTTTGTACAGAAACTAACAAAGTGTGAAATTAATAGGAAGCCAAATCATAGCACAGTGCAAAACAAATAAATTCACACCAGCTTGACACAGTGTAAGGCTGGTGCTTGGATCAAGCTATATAGCATAACACCGTGTAAGCAATTTTTAGTGATTCGAAATAGGTTTTCTTGAACCATGTCTAGTAGGTTAACACATTACTACTAGTTGTTGTGTTGCATAGGAAGATAACATTAGAAGATCAACACAATCAGTGCATGCATAGTTCGATCAGAATGAGGTACTTTGGAAAGAGCAGCTGAAACCGTGCTTACAGTATCCTAGAATGCAAAGAATGAGAAATCTAAACTCTTAACTGGATTTAGAGAACAAACAACTGCAAGAGCAAGTTCAGTTGACACGTATGACAGCTAAATAACATCTTTCTCCTCATTGGAAGCATGTCGTCTTGTTGAGGCAAGTGCAACTATCCTATCTATTTACAAGTTACATCATTTCTCTATTTTACAGTATCCTTTTGTTACATTACAGTTTATTTTGATTTAAGCTGACAGTTTATTCAGCCATCCAAAATCTATATCTACCAAAAGATGAGCTCTATGGTGAGAAATGACATTGGAGCAGTGGCGGAGCCACCGCCCGACCAGACCGAGCTCCTAAAAGCTTCTGGCTCCGCTACTACATTGGAGGAAGTTCAAACTAAGCAATATGGCTTAATGAACAATGCAAAATCTACAACCTTAATGAAAAGAATCATGTAAATTAGCTTTGTGCATCTGGAGATTATCTCACATACGGTGTACAAATCCATGAAGGTTTAAAAAATATTCATTATTTTGTACCTGATGTAATGCTGCTTGTATCTGTTGCGCTACCATAGACTGGAACTCTTGCCTCATTTCTTGCATCTGTCTCATGCTTTCTTCCTTGTCCCTTTCCCTTTTAGCCTTTTCATTTGCAAGCTTTTCATTTACAATCTCAAGCTGTTCTTCAAGCACATCATTTTTGTGTTGGGTTGCAGCGGCAACACGTGCTTGTTCTTCGAGTTTGTCATTCAACAGTTGGCTGCGAGTTGGATATTTTGCCAAGTATCCATGGCCATGAACTTTGGATGATTTGCTTCGCGTGGTTTCCTTGTACGTTGACTGGAAAATAATGTTTTCCTCTTCGGATGTAATCACGGCTCTTTCTGATGATGTTTGTCTCTCAGTAATTTTGGAAGCTGCATTATACTAATTGACAGTACAGAATAGATTAGATTTATTAACAAGGGCAAATGAATCACGATACTACTCGCAATGACAAAGTCATGAAGAAAGTTGTACTCACGTATACATCCTTAGAAACGTCGTTTGACCATTTGCCATGCTTCGTGTGAGTAGCCATCCAAAGAGATAAATCACTTGGCTCTTCGCCAGTTTCGCTGTTTCTCTAAGAAGGCAATAATATATGACATGGATATCACATCATATAATGGAAAGTCTAGATTAATGAACCAAATGATTACCTGCTCATAGCTTAACCGGGAGAATGGTTTGGAACCCATCAGATGCATGGTTTTTTGTTGTTGACGGTTTGCAGAGTTCTGGCTGCTTTTCTTCTGTAAAAAATGAAGTGTTATTCAACAATAATGTAATATTTAGATCATGTGCGTTTGCTGAAATAATTGAAGTTAGTACCTGAAATTGTTCAGTTCCAAAATATAACATCAAGTAGTGCCACTCAACAATGTCTACATCTTCAGGCATATGTTTCATCCTCTCAGCATAACTGGCGTATGCCTTGTAGGTAGAACTGAAAATTGATCGCCATCCTTTGTACCGCTCCTTTGCAACCTTCCATATCTTTTCCTTTGGATCCTCAGTGTTGATAAAGTCCCATCTACTCTGTTAAAAATAGAAAAACAAATATGGGTTTCAGGATAAGATAATAGCGAAGTATTGCTGGATGGTAAAATGAAGAAAACTTTGCACATACAAGTGTCAAGTATGAGTTCAGCAGTACTGGTCAAACAGAATTGAACTATACTGGGCAAAAACAAAACTGTACACAGAATTGAACTATACTGGGCAAAAACAAAACTGTACTGAACTGAGAATGAACTGAACTGGTTCAATAGAACAGATCTGGTGCCTGTTTGATACTTGAACAAAATTGTATTGAAGATTACACTATTAGACATCCGACAATAGAGTGGTTTGATCCCTATGAAGACTCATAGACTGAACTGATCCTGACAATAGAAACCACGTCATACACTAACCATCTGAAGCACTACAATTCTAATTACTTCACAAGTAATTAGGTCCAAATGCTCACCTCCAATTATAAACATATAAGTACATACATGATTTATCTCTGAAAACATGTTACAATCTGAACAGAGCAAAGTACAGACAACATTAATCTAAAATATAGACAACATTATTCTCAAAAATTTAGAAGATTTAGGCATTAATGTCCTTTAGTTTTCCCTGTTTTCGAGTAATACAGAGAATTGCCCTTTCTTTTCCCTGCTGCTAATATGGTTTTTTATTGAAGACAAAAGACACATATTTAGGCAACAAACTTATGCAACATACCTGTATATCGTCTGCAATAGCCAGTTTGACATTATCCATCACATCTTTCCAACTGTTAACTCCAATTAGTGGAACCCTTTTCCTTGTAAAAATTACTACTTCATCCACAAATGTACGGGAGTTTTCTCCAATCGGACCTCCCATTCTTGTTGAAAATTGGATGGGTAGTTTCTGAGAGCCATTCCTAATTCTCTTTGCGGTAGCCGCTAATCCTTTAAGGGTACCACGCGCACCTTTCTTGCCATCTCCTTACAAAGGGTTAAGAAAAAAATGTGAGCACACATATATTCAGCAATAGAGATTCAAACCCCGAATTAAAAGTGTATACGAAGCATAACGAACCATTTCCCTGTTTTCTTTTCTTCCGAGCATGAGTTGGCCTATCTGTGGGTGGTGTGGCGCTCATATTATGACAGCCGTCTTCATTGCATTGTTGATATAAATACGACACTGCACACAATATCAACAGGTTCAGCTAGATAATTTTGATTTTTTATAACGTATAGAATGTGAAAACAAAATAAATTACTAATTTCTTGAAGGTGCCCTTTCTGCCTCAAAAATTCTGTGTATGTTTTGGTTGTTTCCTCCCGGAAGTCATCCCTTAAATCTGCGAGTCACCAACAGTGTTCAGTACTATATATTGGTTATATGAATATAATTATGATCTGTGCAGGTACGACAACGTAAATATCATACCCGTTTGTTGGTCCCTCTGCAGCTTCGCCAGCCAAAGTTTGTATGCATTAATTGGTTCATATGTACAAGGTTCAGCAAGGTTTCGTGACTGCTCCCTTGGTCGCTTGATGGGTGTTATGCTCACTTGCTGTTCAGTTACTGCATCCCTTGTCAATAAAAGTCTGATTTTCCTATATGCCACATTGTTTTCTATCATGCTTTCTATGTCTCTGGAATAATCAATCAGCTGAAGACTTGCTACGTTTTCGCCACATCTCTTCATATAGTATAAGTAGTCCCTCCCTGCATACCCTAGCTGTTCTTTCCAAGCTATCAAGTTCAAATATGTTACATCGGCCCTATCAATGGTGATCCGGACGATCTCTCTCTCTGGACATTCTCCCTTGCAACAAAAACGTAGTTTCCACATCTCACCAGTCAATGGGGCACTATATAGATAGGGAAATTGTTAATAAATGAACATGTTGACAAGATCAAGAATGCAATTAATTATTTGCCATGAGTAGTTAATAAAAATCTGGTGCCCTACACACAACAGATTAATATTGAAAATTAATAGTAGATTCAGCACAAAACCAAGTATCCTATGCCATGATTTGTTACATGAAAACCGTGATTAAATAGTAAAAACAAGATGACATAACCAATTCTATATTTGTTTGGCCTGATTATAAAATATAAAAAGAAACTATCCTATGCATATTAAGAATAGTAATGGGAATGACATAATGTTAGACATAAATACTTTGCCCAGCAATGTTCCTAAGACCTTATTTTATTTGTTTTACGATAAATTTTGATCTGTGTTGATGTTATTCTCAATTCCGTAGTGAGAACTGTAATTCACATATGAAAGCCGTAGTGAAATATGAATTATGGATATGTACAGATTACTCTACAGTAATGATACTAGTTGAAGGATACTATCAAGTGATCCTTATTGCTTGAATGGGGGCACAAAAACTGAAATTAACACTTTTCTGTATGAGCAAAATGCCCTATTGTAACCACAACAGCAAAGAGTATCATATGCAAATCCTACATCTCTATCATGATCCCCACTTATCTTCCATAATACCTGCTGGATCCTTCAAGAACCAACTGATCGTCTTCAGCAACCTCGGATTGAACCTCTTCACGATCACGATGTGAGCCGGCCAAGTTCCCACCTGGTGCCCTACAGAACAACAGATTCGTATTGAAAATTAAAACAAGATTTAGTAGAAAACCAAGTATCCTATGCACTCTAGTTATATGTAACGAAAATAGGAGGGAGCAGCATCAGTGCATCACACATAATTTTACTCATATTTCTTGATCCTTTAAGGAGCACTGCTGCATAGTATAGTAGCACTGAAATAAAGATTGTGCTCTTTGTTTGCTTGATTCAGAAAGTGAAGCTCCAATATTTCAGCAAAATCGAGATATGCTGTTCGTAAAATTCAATAAATGTGAGTTGCTGGTCTTCATGATCATGTCTATTGTAAATTCCTTTTAAAAAAACTTTTATTCACTCTTTCTGCTAAGTGAATAGATACAGAATTACTAACTGAATCTTGTCCTTGGAAACAAGATGAGGATGAACATATTTTTCGCCAAGAATTACTAACTGAATCTTTGTTTGCTTGATTCAGAAAGTGAAGCTCCAATATTTCAGCAAAATCGAGATATGCTGTTGGTAAAATTCGATTATAGAATTCTTTCTCTGCTTCTTTCAATAAATTATAGAATTTCCTAGCACTCTTATTTGGCTCTTGGTTATTACCTATAATTTCTCCATGTATTGCACCACTGATTAATGACGAAACCAGATCATTGGCAGAGGGACCATCACCTGCTACGCCTTCATCATAATCTCTGTCATTAGCTGAAGGTTCAGCATTACCTTCACCTTCAATGAAAGTCTGATCAAACCCTCTAATCAGCAAATGCCTTTGAACCTCACTTTTTGTTCTGTATGCCATGCAACGACACTTTGAACATGGACAAGGTGCAGTTTGTCTTTTAAACGTTCCCTCAATGTATTATCAATAAACTCGTTGAATCCTTCTTGTCACTCATCAGTTGACCTATCCAAGCGCATCCAACTCCGGTCACCATGCGCCATGCTTTCTTACTAACTGAGTCAATCAACTAGCACCCAAGCTGTCCAAACACTGCATGAATACCAAAGTAAAAAGAGAAGATTAGTGCCACGAGCATGAGATAAAACATAAACCTTCAAAAACACATGTACTATTATTACCAAAATATTTATGAAAGCAATAACACTGGAATAAACACACTTCCAATAATCTGGTTTCTTTTCAAAAAACACTGGAATAAACACACATACATCCTATTAATTAACAACTAGGTTAGTGCAAATAAATCATGGAGCTGCAGCCACACATACACAACATTTAAGTTCAAAACTAGCATAAATTACAAGGCAAATAGTTCTGACACTAAAATATTTGTTCAAAATATTATGAATGAAAGAAGTTTCTAAAAACATATGAATGTCTACATTTTTTTCATAATTGAACAATTAAAAAAAACAAAATTCACAATGCATCAAGAAGCTACTGTAGTAATTAAATTAATAGCAAGTGTAAGTACATGAGTGATAGATGATCTGATCTCTTGAAGAAGACTACAGTACATGAGATGCTTGATACATGATCTGAATTTTTAATAAAACAACTAAAGATTGCAGTACATGACTCATGAGGGACAGATGATCTGATGTATTGAAACAAGATTACTACTTAATGTTCTCCTTTCATTCAAAAATTATATTCTCTCATGTATGACTGGACAATGTAGTTGAAAAAAAGTTGTACAACAATTTGCATTATTGGTGCTCTGCTCGCAGTCCATGATCCAAAAGTACTGAACGGCCTTGTATGATTGTTTTAGGGGATAATATCTTGTGTGGTGCATGTTAATCCACACAATCAAACCATAGGACACCAGGACTGCTATCCGGAGGTAAAGAGCTTCGAACCCATTTTATTCTCAAAGTTGACTATTTTTTTTCAAAATCTGACCTTTTTAATTTTTCCTATCAGTGAATTGCTAATGGCCTCGAGCTATCATCGCGTGTGAAGTGATCGTTTTAAAAAAATATTTTGATATGTAATTCTGCTGTACTCAACACCCCCAGAAAAGACCAGAAGCATAGTTGGAAGGTTCCCCACAACTCATTATGAATTAATGTCCTTTTCACAAGTTTTTGGGTTTAAGAACTTGCCTCATGCTACATGCCACCAGAATTCACTTGACCTTTGTTTTTCCAATTAAAATGCTTAACACGAGGCGACGGCATGGTACTATTCACCTATACAATTACAGATACATTTTTCTTTTTGCTTGTAACATAGCACACTTCATACAAAAAGATATACCATAGGGGTGGTACATTTTTCTAGGTATTGTTGGGATCTTTAACCTGTTTCTAGCTTTTGTGACCTATATTTTCTAACATTTATAATATACGTACACAATCCTTCGTACTGGTTATCTAAGTGTATTGTCTTTTCCTAACCTCTACATGTCACATATTTTCCTTCATGGCTAGTTTATATTTTACGTGATTTCTTCGAGGAAAAGGAGACATAGTTCTCAAAGGTACATCATGAAAAACAGGTGAAGTTCCATGTCACAAGACAAAACAAGGTAATAGATAAATGGAGCACACGCAACTTGATAAAATTTCAACATATCATTGCATTGCTCTACACTTTTCAGTAGAACAATAATAGTGGGAGTTCCAGAAATATTGAAACATACTGTCATGTCCACAAAGATAATTCTTACATGGGCTGCACCGTCTAATTGGCCCAGAATATCTCAGGTAAAGTGGAAATATTAAGAAGATATGCTTCTTAGATCATGCACTATCACATTATATAACTGGCAAACAAGCTCCAGCAATCGTTACTTTGAGCCTTTGCCTGCCTCTTTAAAATAAGGTCCATTTGTAATTCTCCTTGCGCTTGTAATATGGATGAGTTAGGCTACAAGGGGAATGATGCTATTCAGGAGCTTGAGATGCTGACAGTGAATGCCAAAGAAGCCCAAGAGCTTATACTGACAAAAAATCCTTGAGAGGAATCGGGCTACTGAGTACTAAGCAAATTCATGAATGGGTCCACAGACATTTCTGCCTTCAAGAGAAATGTTCCAGTAGGGACATATGATGTGGTCCAGCCCTACGTTGTGAGGATCGCAACTGGTCAGGAATCTTCAATTTTATGTGGAGAACGAATCGTAGAACTGCTGAGAAGGTGCGACACTCAATTCTGATGCTCTCATCAGTTAGCATTTTAATTTGCATGTATGTGGTAGAGATAGCAAGAAGCAGCATATTTTTTTGGTTGGAAATTTGGCAGGGCCTACTTGTACTTGCCTTGGTGGAAGTTGGTTTTAGTGTATTATGCCGCTAACTGGAGAAAAATAAGTATTTTTCAAAAAAGGAAAAAATAAGTATTCTTGTTACTTGTTAGGCTTATTTTAATTACTGCAATGCGTTAGGGGTAACATAGATTTACCAAGTAAAAATGGTTGTCTTTAGCATTGCTAAGCTAGAAATGCCAGACCAAACTAGATTGGTAAGTTTTGGTAGTCTAAAACGATCCCATGCATGCTGTTGTCACATGTAACTTGTAATTTTTAAGGACTTCTGTGGAAGGATTTGCAAGTGAGGAGAACGTCAGGTTCTGTTATTCCTCGTGTTTACAAAATCTTTTCAACCCTGCAAGGTTCATGGCACTATTCTGCTGCTAAATAGTTAAACGAAGATGATGCATTCACCAAGTCATTTTTTCTAGACAGCCAGCTCTTCAAATATAAAAAATTCCTATCTATCTACATGAGATTTTTCAAGCTATTCAGCCTCAACGTCTCCTAAGCTATCCTTTGTTCTCCATATGGAAGGATAGAAGTAGACTAGTATAGCAGACACAAAATTTAGAAAAGATAAATTATAGTTTGTAAACACTTTTCTTTTGTTACAAGCATTTAGAACATATTTTTTCAAGAACATGCAGAAGCGCTTGTCCGGAACAAAAATTCCAAATTGCTTCACCACCAGACGCTCTACCAATTCTATAGATATAGGGTTTTGATGAGAATGAAAAAAACAAGTTAAAGCAGTGATACTAATCCAGATTGTAATCTAATTCACAGTGTCTGCATTCCACAACAAAAGCAACCAACAATTAGGGTTTCAGCAGCGCGTACCTTGACGGGGATGCTGAGGAAGAAGAAGCGGAAGTGGCCCTCCACCTCTGCGACGGCCTCGCAGGTAGATCGTGTCCTCGACGACGCGTATGCCGTCGAGGCGGAGGTAAGCGTCGATGTACGAGACGGCACGCACACGGACGCGGCCGACGTGACGCAAAGTCGCGGCACGTGCGGTAGGCCGGCAAGCGAACCGTCAGCGGGTGCGTGCGGGTGACGTGAAGTCGCGGCACGTGCGGCAGGCCGACTGGCGCCAGTACTGCGGCTGGGCCCAGGTATGCTGTGGCCCACCCGGTAGACGCGTCGTCGCTCCGGCCAATCACAAGGAATCACAAGAACAACGGGGAAGAACGTCCGATTCCCCTCTAGGTTGCATTCATATGTCAAACCCTAGGAGGAACAAGCGTATATGGCTCTCCTTAAAAATAATAGATCTATTTCTTAATCTGTTGTGGTCTGTCTTTACAAAAGGGTATATAGACCTATATATAGCCAGACTCAATAAACGAAAAAACCAACTCGTACGCAACAAACGGAAACAACCGACACGGAAACATACTCGTAAACAATTCAACGGACTCAATAAAACCGATCCAATCTACTGTGCCAACCAATCACATGGCCGAAACAAAGTTATATTCGGTCATTACGAAGGCATGCAGGATCTCCTCACGATGTATTGCCTTGGCTGTTCTGATCCATATTCCTTGCGTCAAACGAAATCAACACAGAGCATCAATTGCTTGCCCATGCATGTAGTCCATCTGAAGCATCTAAATAATTCTCTCACGTGCATGACAAATGAAGACCAACTAGATAAGTCTTTCACGTGCATACATGTATTTTCTTTCTTTTTTTCCTTGATATTTTTTTTCAAATTTTTAGCTGTGATAAATCTTTCACATGCATGACAAATGAAGACCAACTAGATAAGTCTTTCAATTTTTTTTCAAATTGCCCATGTGGAAGTTTTAGATAGCAAATATTTGCATCTTTGTGCAATAATAAGTTGGTAACTCAGTGGTAAGCACTGCAGTGTTTTATTGACAAGTCATTGGTTCGAGTCCTATTTAGCGTAGCTTAAAATTTTATTTTCCTATGTTTTTTATCCCTCGAGGCCCCTACAAATTAACTAGATAATTATGCTTCCTACCGAGCACAACTGAAACCTTAATTTTAATTTTCTAAATTTTTATCCCTCGAGGCCCCTACACATTAATTAGATAATTGCGCTTCCTACCAAGCACAAATGAAATTTTAATTTTCTAAATTTTTATCCCTCTACAAATTAACTAGGTATTTGCGCTTTAGTTACTTTTTATTTTTCTACTAGTATTTTTCTTTTATCCCACTAGCCAGTGCTAATACAAATATTTTTCTTTTCAAACAACGGAAGCTGTCTTATTGCAACGAAAGATAGTTTTATATATCAACGACTAACAACTGTGGCAATACAACCCTAGAAGATGCAACGATCTCAAATTTCGTGGCAAGACAACCTTGTTATTGCAACGAAAGATAGTCTTCTATACCAACGACTAACAACCGTGGCAATACAACCCTAGAAGATGCAACGAACCCAAATTTCGTTGCGATAGATAAAGCCCTATTGCAACGCAAGCAATGATTCATGCAACGAATCAAATCCGTTGCAAAACTGTCCAGTATTCGCAACCATCAGCAAAAGCGTGGCAATAATGTCGACATATTGCAACGCAAATCAAATGAATCACAACGCAAATTCATTACGTGGTAATATTGTCAAGTACTTGCAACCGTTTTATAAATGGTGGCGATAGCACCTACCAATTGCAACGAAATGCATGGTAGTCGCCACGCAAAAATATCCGTGGCAACATGGTCAACTATCGCAACCAAAAATGAAAATGGTGGCAATAGCCCCTACCTATTGCAACCAATTTCGTGTCGTTGCAAAGTTGATCGTGGCATTAGGGTCAAAACCTTGTAGTGTGGGTAAAGTTGTACAACCTCTGCAGAGTGTATAATCTATCATGGATAGCCGTGCCCACGGTCATGGGCATGCTGAGTAAAAGTTTTTCATGGATTAGACTTTGTTTTTCAAAAATGATTTTTGGAAACCTTGTGGATGGATGGAATCCACGAGAAATGAAAACCTTGCGGATGGATGGAATCCGTGAGAGAGTTGCGCAGTGCAAGTGTGTGGATGGATGGAATCCATACGAGATCTTTTGGAAAAGATGGTCCGGGTGGGAAGCCCGTGGATAGGTTGGTGTTTGGTCGGAGCCTGCACTGACGGTAATATTTTCAATTACAAGCACTGTTTTACTTATTGTATTAAAATCAGCAATTTCAATCTATCTACTGTATTTCGTTAAATGCTGTTTTATGCAAACTAACCCTATAAGCCTTCCATTGATGCCTTTATCATTATATTGCATTTCTCCGTGTGACTTGTAGAGTACAAGTTTGTACTCACCTTGCTATCTCCACACAGAGGAAGACGACGTCGACTACGGTGAAGATCAGAACGAGTAGGCCACGTCTTGCAGTTGTTTGCCTGTGGGCAGGCTTGGGCTTCGCCTTTTCATCTTCGCTTCCGCAGTTTCTTTCACAGTTATTTTTGCCAACGTGCGATGATGTAAACGCTGGCCATAAGGCCGTACTCTTTAAATTAAATAAATATCATTATGCTTGGTATTTATCTTTGTTGTCCACTGTGTGCACTAGCTGATCTTAGACTAGTGCGATTTACACAGAGGATCCTGGAGTTGCTGCTCCGAGTTCCGACAGTAATCATGATAGATTAAGAACACAAATATTTTATACTACTAAACGAGAGCACTTTGCCGGTACTCTTGCAAAAGAGATTCTAGGAAAGAGAACATCTTGGAAAACCACGAGATGGTTGGGTAACACTGTCGTCAACTTTGGGATATGGGTTTAGAGATGGAAAATGCTTCCGAGTAAAGTAAAGACAAAGCTCGGATAAAAGTAAGGACAACCTTATGCTGAGCAAACAACATAGTGATCGCTCAACGATAAGTTTTGACTCATCAAATCTAGTCTAGTAGATGTTCAAATCAATTGAATCAGTACAAGAGTAAAGAAGAGTTGGTATGGAAATGATCAAACCATATTGAACAATCGTAGATTCCTCTTAGGACGGGCGGATGTGTTTTGACCTGACCAGTGGATACCCGGATCTGAGTTGGAGATCTACTGGGTAGAGCCTATATAACGAGATGAGTAGTAAAATAACCTTGTTTTCTTAACTTAGTCATTAGCATTAAGGAATCTTGTGGGTAAAGTTGGGCAACTCTTCGGAGTCATCACAATGGTATTTCAAATATGTCGTGCTTCTAGTAAAAGAAACTATGTTCATAGGTGATTCTAATAGCAAAGCATAAGTAGATGGAATTATTTTGAAAAGTTGAAGACTAGAAAATCAAGTTATTGAAACCTCAACTTCTTAAGAAGTTATTAATCTTTATGTTTGAAAATGTTTACAAATAAAATTGCATCCACAATATCTTAACAAAACCACCATACCCCATCTCTTGAAGATCCCTACACATAGTTATATAGTGTTTCCCCATGTGACTCATTGAGTATAGTTGGTTGTAATTAGTCTTGCTTTATTTTCCACCAACATAGATATCAGAAGAAGAATGAATGTTATAAGACTTTGTATTAGGGTTACGACCGCACTCAAGCGTTCCTGTGGAGTTTTATTTGGTTCTTCTGAATGTAAGTTAATTTTTAGGTTTGGATGCCCATAAAATTGTTAAAATTAACTGTTAGGTCTTATTTTAACTAAATTAACTCCTTTTAATTATTCGTGAGTAGGTATGATACTTCTTCTGTCCGCAACTAAACTCTTAGGCAGTCGCGGATTGTATGACGTTACTGTTTTCAAAAACGAGAGTGATATATTGCTTTTCGTACTCCAGAAGTACATACTCTCAATTCCAATATATCACTATAACAATTATTTTATACCTCTTTATCACTTTCGGTATATTTAAATACTAATTCTAAGATACTCCAATATAACTTGGTTAAAAAAATTTCATCAGAGCCCTTTATTTTTGCTATAGATACCTTTTCATGTATAAAAAGAGTACATACACAAATTATGCTATAAAAAGTGGACTTTGATGAAATTTTTCATGGAACTCACTTTGGAGTATCTTATAATCATTATTAGAATATGCCAAATAGATAAAGAGGTATAAAAACATCATTAAAGGGGTATATTAGAAGTGGGAGTACGTACTCCTAGGAGTATAAAACCATTTCCTATATAATACACACATACACACACAGTAGGGTACTTTTATAAGACCATGTGGGGGCAGCCCCATGAGAGTGATAAGTATTTGATATCGCTTGTACCTTGTTTTTGTTGTTTGAGTTTGATTTTAAGAAATTGCATTTTGAGTTGCTGTTGTCTGAAACTGGTGGTAGTACCAGCATGTGGTTGCTGATAGCTATTTTTCAGAGAAGGCCTTTTTGGAGTTTTTGGACTAATACTTAGTGTAGTAGTACCGGTGTTGTAATTGCAATATGACTGAGGTGTAGCGGTCTAACCGGCCTTGGCAAGGTGGTCTGACTGGTGTAGATTTGGTGGTCTGACCGGCTTGGTGACCGTGGTCATACCACCCCCTATGCTGAGTTGTTAGTTTTGGTGGTGTTAGTCATAGCATATGTTTTGGTGGTGTCCATAAGTTCATGCATATGTTTTGCTAATTGAGAGTCAAATGCATGTTATTTGTGATTGGATCGATTGCTTTATCGTTGGGTCATGTTCGTGCTAGATGTCCTAACCTTGTGGATAGACATGGATATGATCATGGAAGGAATAACTACAAGGAGTACAAGAAGGACTACAACAAGAAGTCTCATCGATCTTTCAAGAACAAGAATGCAATCAGGAATGCCACCATATCGTCGCTCATAGCTCTCAATGGTTGAAACATGAGCGATGTTGATCCTACAACTTCAAGTGATGAGGAGAAGCAAAGGAAGGAGAAGAAGTCCGTTGGCTTCACCAGACTGTGCCTCATGGCTGCTAGCCACGTTGATTCCTACAACATATATGACAAGGATGATCCCTACACCGAGGATGATGACAAGGTATATTAAGTACTTGAAACGATTAGTGAAAAAATGACAAGCTTAAAACTGAAAATGAGCTCGTAGTCTTGCAAATGGATAGGCTTGATACTTGTCTTATTTTGCATGCTACAATTGATAAATTGAGATCTTCTGAGTCATCTTTACTAGGACAACTAGAAATGCTAGAGCAAAAATTGTTGACATCAAGACTAGTCCATGTTCTACATGCTTAGGAGCTAGGGACATTTCTAGAGCTAGTACTTTGCCATACTAGAATTGTGATGAATTGAAAAAGAAACTTGTCATCCAAACTAAAAATTTACTCCAATTTTGTCCTAAATATCCTCATTGTGAGTTTAGACAGAAAAATTGAAAGAATTAACTGACAAGCTTACTCCTGCTTACTAAACTTTGTGATACTTGCTCTAAGCTCAATTCTAAAATTGAAATTCTCACTAAGATGTTGCAAGATAAACATGATAAAGAATCTATTTCTCATGTTCATGCTCCAAATGTTGATTCTATTACTCCAATAGTTTGTGTATTTTGTGCTGAAATTGGAAATAATTTGGATGATATGCATAAAATATTTAGAGTTAAATTTGATGAGCACTTGTGTAGAATCAAGAATGCGTGCTGTATTTCTTGTGAGGCTTTGAAACTAAAGGTGGCTGTGTATAAGGAGAGATATGCTAGAGCAGTTAAGAGCCAAGCCTATGAGTCTTATGTCATCTTTGCCAAGGAGAATAATTATCTACAGAAAACTCTTGAGAAGTTCTCTAGTGGGAAAAAAACTTAAACCTGATTATAGATCAACCCAAGGTTAGCAAAGCCAATAGAGGTTTAGGTTTAAACCCTTATGAGCATTCCAAGAATCATCCTCTTAAGGTAGTAAGCATAGTTGAGAGTGCGAAGTTTGATGTTGCCCCTCCTGAGCCTACTTAGATTGTGTTTAAGTCTGCATAATTTATCTAGACCCCCTTTTATCAATGTAGGTGCTCTACTTCATCAAGTACAACTCCTCAAAAGGTGAAATACTAATGCACCTTTTTTAAAGAAGGATGGCCATATCGCAGAGTTCTACTTTAGGTAGGCCAAGAAACTGTGTCGTGACTGTGCTAGAGATTTGAGGAGCTTTTAGGATCAATCCCGTCTAGCTAGTGTCTCTAGAGTTTTCTCTAGACATCACTTTGTAGATGGGTTCTTTGATTCATTTGGTGGCTTTAGAAAGCAACGTAGTTCTGGGTTCCAGAGAGTGGATTTGGGTCTAGAGCTTCCCCTGGACAGGATTTCATCGTTTTGGTCCACGGCGAGAATTTGAGAGGGGTTTTGGTAGCTCTAGGTTGCATCCTATTACATATCATGCTAACCCATATTTTGGAGATTTTTCTGCTGGTCGTGTGTCTCAATACTGGATTCCTCATTCTTATATCACTAACCTTAGTATCGAGGCACAGGTTTCTTTCTGTCTCTTTGATGTAGGCTTTACCATGGGGAGGGGGTCATGTGGATCATATTAGTCTTTTTAGATCTCCTACCTCACTTTGGACATCTGGTGATGGCTATCACTTCTCAGGATGCAGCTCGCTTGCCCTATAGAGTGATGAGTATTTGACATTGCTTGTGTTTTACTTTTGTTATTTGAGTTTGATTTTGAGAAATTGCATTTTGAGTTGCTACTATCTGAAGCTGGCAGTCATAATGACAAGGGTGTCACGTCATGACCGACCGAAGCGGTAGTACCGGTCTATGGTTGTCGGTAACTATTTTTCAAAGTAGGTATTTTTGGAGTTTTTGGACTGAGATCTAGTTAGGTAGTACCGATGTTGTAATTGTGGTATGACTGGGATGTAGCGGTCTGACCAGCCTTGGCAAGGTGATCTGACCTGCTTGGTGGCCGTGGTCAAATCGACCCTTGTACTAAATTGGTTTTGAGTTGTTGGTTTTTGTAGTGTTAGTCATGGCAGGAGCTCGTACAGTGTTTGTCATGGCGCAAGTCTATACATATGTTTTGCGAATTAAGAGTAGAGTGCATGTTATTTGTGTTTGGATCGATTGCTTTGTCTTTGGTCTGTAGGTGCTTTGATGATGGATTGTGGCTAGCAGCAAGACTGAGGCTTGTGGCCATGGAGTGTCGTGTAAGTTCAGGTGGAGAATCATTTCAAGTCGGGAGCATGGGAGAAAGACAAGAATCGTGAGGAGGCAATGCATGCATGTGGTGTGCCAATTGGTCTTGTGTGTTTCAAGCAGTGACGGTTCTCGGAGTAGACATACGATCTTGGTGGCAAAACAGACTATGTTGTGATGTTAGTGTGCGATGGGACTTGGGCGTTTCAATTAGTGATAGCCTTGACGCAAGTGTACGATCTTGGCGATAAGTCATGACATCTCATCATTCGTAAAGACCAGTGGGTGGTAATTTACAAAATTGTCCAATACCGGATGGAGAGGTTTGCGAAATCGCGGCGTTGGCCTAAGTAGTTTAGATCACGTCTTTGTGGTTGGAGTGCCTTATCGAGCTTGTGGAGCCTTTAGGAAGTCATGCTTTGAAAGGCATGCAAGTGCGTGTAATGTAAAATTCATTTATGTGTGGGTTATTGGGTTTGCCCATATATAAGTAGTGTGATCCACTAAGATGTGACTGATCTGGTGTGAGACGGTAGCCTCCACTATATAAGCCTTATGTTGAGTTGAGACCTGAAAGGTTAGGGCTAGATTCCTTGTGTTGGAGCCTTTTGTGTGTGTGAGGCTTAGAGTTTTGCTACCCTGAGGGTTGGCTATAAAATATTCCTCTCCAAGTGAAATAAACATTCAAAGTTTGCCCACGTGAGTTGTACAATAAATCGCTTCTTGTGCTTTTGATTTTCTTAGTTTTTTGTTTGAATTTCTCTTCTTTTGATCTTTTCTGGTGCGAATGACGTGTTAGAAGTAGAGATGTCTCCTGGAGACAATATCTCGTCCATCTAGTATGATCTAGAGAAAATTCTTAAGTTTGCTTGGTTTTTCTTAAGAGAGAGAGAGATTATTTTTGGTTTTACTCTTGTGGGTGATTTGGATCAAATTTGTGTTGTGATCTAACTTGATTATGACATGTGAGAACCAATTTAAGGTCACATAAATCATCTACGACTCACGAATGAAAACAGATCGAGATTTTTTATTTTTGCTCGGTTTTAGTGTACTCTTCACTCAATAAGAAAAGCTCAGAACTTTGTCAACGATTCTCTCAATCATTGATTGGTATGGATTCCTAACATCCTAATGAATTTGCATGCCAAATTTCAAGTCATTTGTCCAATAAATTAAAAGTTCTGTCTTTTTTATTTTGAAATCGTACTTATTTTACTATTTCTATACTGAATTCGTTGTAGTGGCACTGTTGATTTTACTATAACAGTACTACCGATTTTGCTCAATTTAGCTTGGATTTTTCGTGCAGGTGATTAATCTCTGAATTTCATAACTTTTCATAGTTATTGAAGTGAAGAACTTGCAGTCATGCATCCACTTTAAGAAAAGATTTAAAAATATCTTATAATCATATCGGCTCCTATTCACTATCTCTGGTTGTCGTCTTCATCCTACAACTTTCCATCCGTTCTTCCTAAAAGCATGGCCGAGGAGGTGTAAAGGGGCTTACGAGTTGGGATGCCATGAACAGGAAGCTGTTCCTCCCTGCGGCCGTCTAGTACACACTGGAGGGTGGCTAGCCTCTACATTGTCCCCAAGAAGATGCATTCCACGTGGTGAAGTATACGGGATGCAACGGGGACAGGCCGCAGGAGTTGATCGATGTCAATGATCCGCTTTTCCAACACCTGGCGGAAAATCACATGAGCAAAAAGGGATAAACAAGATGAAACTCTGATCTCATCTCGGTAGCAGCTAATAGCCAAAACACACACCAATCCAGCTATTTTTAACTCATGGTGTAAGAGGCTATAGTCTATACTCTACATGGGCTTTTGCTTTGACAATTCGTTGCAGCCAAAGCTGATGCATCTACCGGATAACATAAACATGCGTGCAAGCGTATCGTTAGTTTTTTCTACTAGATTAGATGCAATAGAACGGAATGAATAGTGCCAACTCAAAATATTCTCTAAAGCATTCAAGATTCTATTCTCACACAACTACACCGTTGTAGAAAATAGAATTTTTATCCAAAACTCAACACAGATAACTCGAAGACACAAAACCTTGAAGCAACCACTTTCCGGTGGTCTAACCGGCACAGAATGGTAGTCTGACCGCTCCTTCAAAGGCGGTCTAAACGCTGCCACAGTAAAATCAGGAAAATAAATAGTATTTTCATCACGATTTCGAAAACCAAAATTGAGATAACTTTTCATCTGTAGATCTAAATGACATAAAAATTTGCAAAGATCTACTCTAGGATATCAAGAACCTATTCCAACAAACGATCATGAAAATCATGGCCAAAGTTGAAACATTTTTTAGTTAGAAAGAAAGGTGCACCGGAATCGAGCCAAAACCAAAATCGATGAATACAACTTGCTCATGTGTGGACGATAGCCAAGATGGCTTTAGATATATTTTTATGTCACAGCAACCTAGAACACTAAAGAGCATGATCTAAAAACCCTTGAAATAAGAAATCAATCGAAGATGTCAAAATCAAGCAAAACCGGGTTTTCTTGATAAACTTGCTATCAAAGTACCTAGATAGGTGGAGATAGATTTCCAGAGGTTATTTCTATCTCTTACACGTCCTTGGCACAACAAGATTAAGAAAGGGAAGAGGAAAGATGAAAACACCAAAATCAAGAGCAAATCAATCAAAACATGAGGGATTCATAGAGCTGATCAAAAATGAATATATTGCTTACTTGAGGAGGTGGGTTTTACAGCCACTTCACCTTAGAGAACAAAGATCACTTAAGTCACTCACTCTCAAATCCTAACCCTAGAGAAGAGAGCACAAGAGATAGGTTGAATGGTTAATTTACATGTCTCTATCCAACCCCCTTTTATAGGTGGGTAACCAGCCACATATTTCCTTAGTGGATGCTATCCACTATTACAATGGGAGAAACCTGTTACGGATTTTCCTCACACAAATTCACTTATGCACGTTTTTCAAAGCGCATAAGTTCATAACCGCTAAATCCTTAGTTTTGATCCGCCTTGATGAAACCAAATCCATCTTGACCTAAATCGCTCTCCAACGTATCACCCATGCACTGTGATTTGGATTCAAGATGGTTTCTGGTATTTTGGTCAAACTACCAAAATACTCTTTCTTGACCCGGTCATCACCAACCAGTGCAAACAATCGCTATGCTTGTCACGTGTAAATGCACCACTATCTTGCTATGTGTTGCCAAGTCTCTCCCGTCCTGGTTCCACGAACGACGGCTCACTTAACCCATGCAAGTTACATGGTGCCATCCCGTCGTTCAAACTCGCCTTCAATATTTTCCGCTTTTCTTATGCTATTCTTGAGCTCACCATCTCACCTGATATCCATGATCGTTCTGGGCCTCAGCTCCTCCATAAGCCTAGCCCTGATCCTCGCCGTTGACCATGGTTGACTCCAAATGACCCTGCACATTCAAATAGTTTCTGTGAACAAATTCATAACAACTTTACTCACGTTAGCTAAAAAATGCATCATGCAACCTTAATGCAATGACTCAGGTCATCCCAAACGAATCCATGACTCAAATCCCAAAAACTTATTTTTCTAGGAAGATCGGTAGTACTGCACCTACAATGCCGGTACTACCGCTCCCAAAGCGGTATTACCGCATTCATAGCTGCGGTACTACCAATTTTTCTGGGACCTCCAGATTTCAATCCAAATCAAATGCAATCTTTGCAAAATCATTTGACCACTCCACGAATCATGCAAAAGTTCATCACAATAGTATCTTAGACCTTCTCACATGGTCTTTCATTCTCCCTTTGATGAACACATTGGCAATACTCAAAAATGCAAATTGTATGTGGTTTTAGAGAAGGAAAGAAGAATTTTGCAAAGTGAGTTCCAAAGGGTCAAAAGAAGATAGCGAAGAGCTGGAAATGACCATTTGAGGCAGAAATTGATAGAAGCTACAAAAATAACAAGTTTTCCACACAAAACTTCAACTCCACCAAATGAGTCATGAAATCTCACTCTACGTTCAAATCAAAGAACAATTATTCTATTTGACCTTTATCTTGGTGAGAATAAATCAAAAGATCCAAATTAGCAAAAAATTTGTGCGCAAAAACACAAACTTCAAAACATGCTCTAGATATGAATTTTTACCGATCTTCCTCCCCCTTTGCCAATAGAGTCATCAGGATATATGGAACAAGATAGAGCATGAAACAAATGGAGTGGCTGTATTTTATTCATTTTAAGCATTAGAAGCTATGAAGATTATCCAAAATAACTTTCTAAGTATTACACCAAGGTATAAAAATAAAAGTGCTATCAAGATCATGGCAAGCCATATATATCCAAGCTAAGGCCAAATAAGCATTGATATAAAATTCAATGGCTTGTTAGCATGTCAAGATACTCAGATTCATAGTTTAGTCGAAGTGATCCAAAAATGAGTCAAATCATGTCAAGATTCTAAATGAAACTAATAAATTATAATTGAGTCAATTTAGAGTGCTACAAGTTCAAGATTGAAACATTTTTGTTCAAACACTAGATACAACTTGTAATGGAGCAAATTTAGTACATTTGGCATTTTCCTTTGAAATTCATTTTTTATTTTAGCTGAGTTTCAACCATTTTCACAAGATTGATCTCAAGCCTTATACAACCACCCTAAGCAAGAAGCTTAAGTAAGTGGTTTTGGCCATTCAAAACTCCCCTTGAGTTCATGTCTAGTGCAATGGCAAACCATTCTATGAGAAAGAATTGGTGAGATCAATTTTTTCGCAAAAAAGAGATCATTTTGCACTTCCCTGACTTAGTTCAAAAACATAGAGTTAAAACTAACTCATGTTTTAATAAAGAACTAGTGTAGCTTAATCTAAAACTCAATCTAGATTTAAGACTCAACTTAGCTTATTTGATATAGCATGAATTATAAGAGACTAGAGCAAAACATGATTTAATTCAAGCTTTTCATATTTAATAGAGCTAGCATAGCAAAAGCTAAGTTGCACATAGAAGGACATGATAAATCTAACACACTAATACAAGATATGGCAAGATGTAAAGTAAAGTATCATGTCACATAAGGATAATAGCCAAGACTCTATGTATTTATTTTATAATATACATTGTTGAATGTAAATGCAATAAGATGAAATTCCAGCTCTCCCTCAACAAGTGAGTCAATTTTAGAAGAAATTTGGTTCAAGTTGAGTATGACAACATTAAGCTTAAGAAAATCTCAAATGAACTCCCTCTAAACTAAAGCAATAAGCAAGAGAGAAGAAGGTTGAAAAAACGAAGAAATGGCAGTGCTTAAAGCATAGATAAGATATAAGGATTACTATGACTCAGACTCGCTCTCATCTACCCCATATGACTCTAGAACTATTAGTTGGCCATCTAAATACACAATAGAGTAAACACGTTCCTTGTCTATCCAAGGGAGCCCAACCCCTGCTAGACCTAAAAGAAGTAAGTGAACTCAACTTAGTGAGAAGAGAAGCAACTAATAAGCTGCATCCTAGTATCACAAGATGAGATGAAGAAGTCTAAACAGTAAAGTATGAAAACCACTCTGGTCTATGCTAGAGAGACTAACCCAAATGCCCCTATAAACACAGTATAATAGAAGATAAATGTACATATAATACAAAAGATACATGACGCTCCCCTCAGATTATGCCACAAGGACAGACCATCCTAAGCTCTCCCCGTAAGACCATAAACCTCGAGCTATCTAAAGGTTTGGTGAAAATATCGGCTAACTAGTGGTCACTCTCCACAAACTGAAACACTATGTCACCATTCTCCACATGGTCCCAAAGGAAATGATATCAGATATCTATGTACTTAACCCTGGAGTGTTGTACTAGATTCTTAGCAATGTTAATGACAGAAGTGTTATCACAGAAAAGAGGAACACTATCATGGCTAACCCAAAGTACTGTAAGGTCGAAACCATCCAAAACACATGATTACAACAACTAGCGGCTACAACACACTCGGCCTCTGCGGTGGACTGTGCAACACTGGACTACTTCCTAGAAGACCAAGAAACAATAGAAGTGACAATAAATTGGCAAGTGCCAGAAGTGCCAGCAAAATATGCATCGGAGTATGCTCTCAAGAAAAGACAGAAAGAGAAAGAATACCAGATACCATAGTTTAGGGTAACTCGAAGGTTTCTGAAGATACCAACTCTAGTATTCCACAAATTGACTAGATTTTGGGAATCGGTCTCGATGATTGCCTTCGTATAAGGCCAATCCATGGCCAATTTTCCACCGTCCTGGTATGTTAAAGAGACATGTGGATACCAACGAGATCTAGCTGTAAGAAAACCATCAACGTGATCTCCAACCACAACACTCGTACGTAGCTCCATGCGTTGGGATTTCTCATGTAACATGTCCATGATTTCCTCCCAAATATCAAGTACTTCTTCCAACCGTTGACCATGCGTCGTGGCTTTCAGTAGGTTGTCTCTATGGATACGAGACCAAATAGTAGAAGTGGGGCTTCAGAGGTCCCCAAGGGGTACAAAGAGAGTTTAGGGAATGTGTGAGATAGCGACTCTTCGTACTACACAAGTGTGAGATACAATTATTCCACCCCCCAATAGCATTCTGAGGCTCTGTTTTATGGGCTTGTTCATATTGGCTCTCGATTTTGGTTTTGGTTTATGAATAGTAATAGCTTGTAGAGAACCATGTAGAGAGAGACACTCATATGCGATTTTGATCGATATAAATGAAATCACTACAGTGTGTACTATAATTGACTAGTATACTCTTCCTTGAAAAGATAATCCGTTTGAAAGCTAGATACTATAGAAAAGCTATTTATTATAGAAAAGCAGTTTTTAGAAGCCAATATGAACACAACATATAGTCCCATGAGGGTTAAAGGATTACAAATATACCCTCATAAAGGGGCAGAGTACAAAGGGATAAAAGGGTCTTTTCCTAATAGGGCACCATGTGTTGCCTCCATCAGCCATTGTCTGGTTGGGACCCATTCGCTTTTCGAGCATGGCTTTTGTGGGTTGGGTCCTGTGGACCAACCGCCCCTAGCTTGGGCAGGTTGATCTACTAGATCGAGCTAAATCGGGTGGTCTTGGACGCTGTGGCGCAAATCCAATGGCTTTTGGATGGGCCCATGCAGGGCGCATGTACACGTTGGTCGAGGTCGTGTATGGTGGAGGCCACTCCCACAACAAGGTTGTTGAGGATCATTGGTTTCACCAGAGCCTTAACTCTTTGATTTCACTAAGTAGTGATGTCTTGATACACGGCAATAGTCAATGGCAAGACAATGAGGTTGTAGCAATTGATAGCGCCAACTGTGGGCTCAGATGAAGCTAGTGGTTGTCGATTGTGGCAAACAATGCGACGAAGACAAAGACATGCAAGTAAATATTATCATGGGTAGCTGGAGGTGGTCGAACATCGCACATCTAACTGTGCTTCAACCTTCGCACATCTAATTGTGATTCAACCGTTGGAGACTCGATAGAGATGGTCAGCAAACAATCGAGGAGAAGGGCAAGTAGCATTGAGGAGGCCTGCGTGCAAATAACCATGTTGACCGATAGGCCTAGAGGGCAAGGGCAAGTTAGGTTTTATTGCGAAAACCTCGATGTAATCCAACAGTGTATGTACATGATTTGTAAGGAAAAAATGAACCTCATAGTGTATATATATATTATATATAGACTATTATTTTGTGTTTTCATAAACATCACCCGGATGTTTTATTTTAAAAAATCATCCAAATTTCTAACCTTTGGATGTGCGCAAAGATTCATGCGCCGCCATCTCCACCTTCTTCTCTGGCGACCCCTACTTCCTCCTCTCCAGGACTCCAGCAACCCCTTTTTCCTCCTCACTGACGAGCCTAAGGAGTGGATCCCTTCTCCCTCGCCTAGGGTTCATTGTTTCCCCTAGGCATAGAGGGAGACCAGGGGTAGTGGCCCAGTGGTGGACGGCGGTGGGGGCGACGGGCGAGTAGGAGGGTGTGGGCAGTGCTGGAGGGCGGCGGCAGAAGGTACTAGCATTAGGTTGGGCGGGGACGACACGACGGGGAGGGGTAGGGGTGGCGCGATGAGGCGGCTGGGGCGCCGCTGGCCACGGGTGGTGGAGGAGGGGGTGAGGGTGGTGGTAGGAGGCGGCACGGAGGGGACGGCTCGGGGTGGTGGCGCGGAGAGAGCAGCGGGGTCAAGGGATAGGGTTAGGAGGTAGATGGGTTATATAGGAAGAAGTTTGGACGTATCTAGCACTATGTGCCTTCCAAATTCCAAATATAGCACCCTACGTATAAAAATTCTGTTTCTGGTCCCCGTTCCGACCGCGCGACTCTGGAGGCTCGACACGTGGGCAATCGTACGGTCCGGCACCGTAGGACCGAGCTACAGTTGAGTCGTGCGGTCTCGAACTGCACATCTTCACTGTAGCAAACTGAACATGTGCTGCCAGACCGCACGTCCTCACTTCTACCAACGGAGCATGGCTTGCGGTACGTGAGGTGAGGCACCCATGAGCATGAATCCTCACTGCTACCAACAGTAGGCTTTAATTACTGCAAAAACCAAGAAAACCGTACGCATAAACATTGAGATAGAAATGAATGTATCATCTCTCCAAAATCCTTTGACGTGCAGATTTTTCAAATCACGTGACATATTTCTGATGGTTCTAAGTATGCATGTATTTGCAGCCACGTGATTGCACATTGGAGGCTCACTTTTCCGTGTTGCAAACATGCGGATCGGCAGCGCACGTTCACTTTCGCTACCGTTAAGATGTGCGGTCCGGGACCGCACGACTCGACTGTAGCTCGGTCGTGCGGTGCCGGACCGCACGACTGCCCACGTGTCGAGCCTCCGGAGTCGCGCGGTCGGAGCGGGGGCTAGAAACGGAATTTTTATATGCAGAGTGCTATATTTGGAATTTGGAAGGCATACAGTGCTAGATACGTCCAAAGTTAAAGACGAGAACTTTTAGATCTTAATCTAAGGGTCACAAATTTGGATAATTGTTTTAAAAAAATATCCGGATAATAACTAAACACACCCATTATTTTTCTTATTTGAAATCAACAAAGGTAAGAACACTGAATAAAAAAAGCCCAGCAGAAAAACAAATCTCATCAAGAATATTCAGAGGTGATAAGGGCATCTCATCAAGAATTTTCGCACGCAGCTCGAGACCAAAAGGTGTATTTTTTTCCCTTAAAGAAGTGCTTGAATCAAAAAGGAAAACGCAATGATTCCTTTCAGATGCATGCCTTTTGATGCGGTGCCTGCCTGCCCCGGCCGTTCTAAAAAGCTCACCCAGCCCAACCATGAGAGCTGACCCTAGTGGGCTCAAACTCACTCACGCTGCACGAATCATCGGCATCGGGCATCGCCCATCGCCATGACACGACCCTCTGGCGTCTCCTCGATCACGCAGTACTAATATTTAATTAAGCATTGCGTTCAATTTGCTTTGCTTTGCTTCCCTAGCTTCGACGACGACCACGACCGGAAAGTAAGCAATGATGAACCTATGATTTGCATTGCCATCTTTTCTTTCTCTCCTGGGTTTTTGTTAAACATCATCCAAATATTTCCTTCCTAACTATTATATAAATTTAGAACTGTTAAATTAGAGATCCAATGTCCATAAATTCTCCCCCCCATAGATTTTATCCCCTCCCCTTTGAAAAAATCCCCCCTTCAAAAATAAAGGGATTCTTGATCTTTAATTCAAGTATTACAAATTTAAATAATAGTTAAAAAGAAGGGAATGTCCAGGGATTATCCAGATGTTTTTTTCTAACTATCATCCAAATTTATGACTTTTCGATTAGATATCACGGGCCCCTTGTTTTTGAGGAGGGAGATTTTTTTTCAAGTGGGAGAGGGTAGAATTCAAGGGGAGGGGGAGAATTCATAGCCATTGGATCTCTAATCCAACGGTCTTAAATCTGGATGATAGTTAGAAAAAAAACATCCAGATGATGTTTAATAAAACCCTAAAAAAACATTTGAATGATGTCTAGACACTCCCTTCTTTCTTTCTTTCTTTCTTTCATTCTTCTCTATCGCTTTTGCTAGGGTTTTGTATGCACGGGAGAAAGGCCCCGTAAAGGAGGTTAATTATGCCTTGGAAAGTTGCCATGATGATGTTTCGAGTTACTCGTAGACGACCTCCTCCGTTACCATTTGGATCGAAACTTAGAAAGCGCACGCGCGCGCGCTGGAAAAGCTTCGCTTTTACGCACGCATATACGTGCATGCACATGGAAAGACGGAGACGACGACTAAGTTGATGAAGAATTCGATCAAAAAAGGCGCAAACTTTCCAAGCCCCTCATATCCTTGTGCTCTGCAAAAGCGTGCCTAATCTCTAAAAGCACGTACAGGCTGGAGATGCATGCACGCATCAAAATGATCAAAGAGGAGGAGGAGGAGGAAAAGGTTAAGGCGACGGCGTTTGCTTCCATGCATGATTCCATCGATATGATCATCCCTAATCACCAAGCTAATAATGATGAATCTATCATATGATGGTCTCACATTTGACAAACATAACAACACTTGCACGCGTGCATGTGTGAAATCTATCTAAACCAGCTGCTCATGAACTCCTGCTGCTAATGCTAGGGTTTCTGCTGCTGCCGGGAATGCGACGGCCGGCATGCCATTGCCATTGTTGTAGCTCAGTGGCCCAGCTGCTGCTGCCATGGCGGGGGTGCCACTGTTCACCGTGGCGTTTGCGTGATTCCGGCGGTCTAGGGTTTGCAGCTCCCTGACCTGGGACTTGAGGAAGCGGAGGTAGTTGGAGGCCTCGTCGAGCATGGACGCCGTGTCCATCTTGGCGCCGCCGGGGACGAGCTTCTGCAGCACGCGCAGCCGCTCGCTGATGCGCTCCCGCCGCTGCCGCGCCGCAACTGTCTGCGGGTCGGACGAGATGCGCACGTTGCGCCGGCGCGGCTGCTCGCCGGCGTCCTCGGTGCCGAGGGTCACCGGCCGCATCGCCGCCGCGCGGTAGATCATTTCCTTCACCTGCGCCAGAGCCTCTGTGTCCGGTTCGTAGGGGGGGTCCTCGCTGCCGTTGCCGGAGCTCCTGCCGTCGAAACTGATGCTCGAAGAGCTGCTGTTCAGCGACGGCTTGGCCCGCTTGGAGGCTGGAGCCGGGGCGCTTGTGCTGAAGGCGATCTGGATTCCGCCGTCACCGGTGGTGGTGGACGCGAGGAGGCTGCAGAGAGGGTTCTCCTGGGCCAGCCCGTCCGCCGCCGCGGCTGTTGGCTCGGCCGCCTTCCGCTTTCTGCTCGACCGCCGTTGTCTTCTGCCAGTGCCGTTGCCTTCTTCGCACTGGCTCGTCGTCGCTGTTATCGCCGCCGCCTTCGCCGTCACCACGCTCGGTGCGTCGGCGGCGTCGTTGCCGGAGAATACCGCCGCATCGACGATGCCGCCGTCAACGGCGGTGGCGTTTGTGAACGCAGGTGGTACAGTACTCAACGTGACAGCCGGTGTTGCTGGTGTGAGGTCGTAGTCGGCAGCCATCCCCATCGCGCCTTGATGGCGATGGTGATGCTGCTGTCGCTGCAGGACATACCCGTCAACGTCGGCGTAGGCAGGCATCGCGGTCTCCATCGCGGCGAAGGCGACGGCCGCCTCGACACCACCTCCGGACGGCGGTGGCACCACCTTACTGCCGCTGGACGCCTGGATGCCCTGGAGATCCAGGATCGCCGCCGCGAGCGCCTCGTCCAACATCAGCCTCTCCAGCACCGTCATGCCGCTCCCGTCGACATCCACGTCCGGCGGAAGCACTATCGCCCCACCATCGCCACCGCCACCGCCTCCACTCCACGCGCTCTCGCTTAAGATCATGTCGTTGAAGCAATGATCCATCTTGCGACCTAACAAGAAACGATCGATAGCATTTGCACGTTAGCTATTGAAGTAGCTAGTCTGATATGATCTATCTCAGGCTGACGCCGATCTGATGAAGCACATGCAAGTATGCGACGAAAGAAAGGAAGCTACTGAATACTGGTCCGGCCATTGAAACAAGAACATGCATGTGTACAGAGCTATGAATGGATCAAATGGAGCGTACCTTTCTTCGTTTGATTAATGCGGCGCGAAAAGCTACTGTTGATCTAATAGACAGCTAGCTGCTGCTGCTGTACTAGTTAGTGTGGACTATACACCCTACTCATTTTAGCTTAAGCTTATGACTTTTAGCTTATTTTTTTATTATTTATAAATTTCATCTTTTTCTGACTTTTGGTTGTTTTTTGAGCTTTTTACTGGTTCTTTTTTCACGTATTCATTTGCATTGTCTGATGGGCTAACATGTTTTTTCTAGTTTTAAATTTTTTAAGATTTAGTTAGGTCAAATAAACCATCATCAGCTATAGTGTAATTTCAGTCAATTATAGTAAATTTTAGTCATAAACTATTTTTTTTAGCCTAATCGGACGGCACCTATGAATTGCAGCAACAGAAGGAGCATTTACGCATTAAACGCTCGAGGCAGGAGACACAGGGAGCCCTGCTGCTAATGGTGCAAAAGGCCATCGAGCGAGCAGAAAAGCAATAAGACAAGATGCCTGCCTGCAGCGAGTGAAACTACTCAGGGCTCTACTTTTGGATTGCTATGAGGAATGGTGCTCATTTGAACTTTTTTTGGCTCATGGCTGAAAAATACTGTAGCTGACTGAAAAAATAATGTAGCTGACAGAGGCTTATTTAGCATAATTAAATTTAAAAAATATAAAAAAAATATGTTAGCCCATTACATATAATACAAACAAATACGGGAAAAAAGAACCGGTAAAAAAGCTCAACAAAAAGCCAAAAGTTCAGAAAAAGACGAAATTTATGAATAATGAAAAATAAGCTGGAAACTAAAAGCTGAAGACAAAACGATCACAACCCTCTCTCTCCTCTCTGGCCGTGCATGATTGCAGTTGGTGCTGTAAAAATAGTTCAAGAACGGCATAAGCTCGGTTTGTTTTAGACTTAATTTGAGCTTAGCTTGAGTGAAAATTAAGCCGAGCTCGAATTCACAAGTTCTACCGAGTCAAACTCGAATAAGCTAGACAGACAATAAGGGCGTGTTTGGTTCTCTGCACCCGCCTTAACCAGGCTGGCGGGATGTAGGGTACCTATGTTTGGTTGCCTGGCTCCTTGCTTCGGCCAGGCCCCGCTCTTGCAAAATGCCCCCTCGGCCAGGCTCCGTGGAAACGCAGAAATCCGGCGTTTCTCCCCAGCCTGGCTCTCGCGCTGCAGCCGCGGACGCGCGCGCGGGGTGAAACCTGGCCGCCGGGAGATGGCGCGAACTCGCTAGGGTTCGCTCCCCCTTTCGCGCCACTCACCGCGTATATATCCCCCTCCCCCGCCGCCATCCCCTCGGTTCGCTCCCCGTCGACTCCGGAAGTAGGTCATCCACCTTCGAAATCTTGGTCTCCTCTTCTTTGTGCTCTTGTTTACTGATTCATGGCGAGCTGATCCTTCCCCTCTCTGTCTTGTTGTCTTCGAGGTGCTCTGGATCTAAGTCATACACAGGCAAGTTTTGATTTTCCCCTTCCCTGTCTCTCTTCTCTTGATCTCGTAACCCTAATGCTTGGTGATGACACCATCACTCACCTTTTGTAGCAATCTCGCCTCAGGCTCACCAGATCTGAGTTCTTGGTTGCCAATCAGGTACAGATCCAACTTGTTCTGCGTTCTTTGTGTTTTTTTGTCTCTATGACCTAACTTAACATCTGTATGCAAAATTTCGGTTGTTTGTGTTTGTAGAGTTGCATATCTGTCCTCCCGTACTTCTTCTTGCACTTTTGCTAGGGATCCTGCAAGTTCGCGTTCGGTACATATGACACATCCCATCCCCTCTCTCGTCCCCACTTTACTCTGTATATGTTGCGGTAGCCAAAATTTCGTGTTGCGTCTTCCATTTCCTTTGATTACCCGTGAATGAGAAAGCGAGATCAGTCTCTGAGAATGTCTATGGTTATTTTCTGAGCGTCGATGGCTATGTTGATGGCTACTATAATCTGAGCATGTGTCCAACTCTATGATCATTGCTATTATAATCTGAGCATATGTCCAAGTCAATGATGATGGCTATTATAATCTGAGCATATGTCCAAGTCTATGATGATGGCTATTATAATCTGAGCATTTTTTCCATTGCACTCAAATGTTGTGGTCCTATTATTTTTTAGAAAAAATTATGCTGTTCTTGAGTTCGTGGTTACTCAGTCCTGTCAAATACCTTTCTTTGTATAGATGGATTTGCAAGAGAAGAGACGCTTGCTTTTTGCTCGGGCTGCCGCTCTTATCACAGCCATGTACGCATTCATTTTTACTAGGTTTAGACTGCATCATTGTTCACGGCCTCAGCTCACTTATGGGCCACTTAGCAAGATGGATGAAGAGCGCCAAAAAATCTGGACTTGATTTACAACTGTAATGATGTAGAGTGTGTAAACATGCTTCGCATGAGAAGGGCTCCCTTTTTCCGGCTATGCACTAGACCGAGAGGATGGGTTAAGGGTTGAACCAGGTAACTAAATAAACTGGTTACACAAATAAAACATGTAAATGCAGAGGCATGAACCTAATGCATGTCCATATTTGATGTAGGCAAATTCTACTTAGTAGATGCGGGATACGCATGTCGGCCTGGATTCCTTCCTCCTTATTGTGGCACTAGATACCATCTGAGAGAGTATGGTGGTAGGAACTACCCAACCAACCCAAGAGAGTTGTTTAATTTGAGGCACTCAAGTCTAAGAGTAACTATTGAAAGAGCTTTTGGTGCTTTGAAGAATCGTTTTCGCATCATTGATAACAAACCTTTCCATCCATTCAGGACACAAGTCAAGTTAGTACTTGCTTGCTGCATACTGCATAATTGGATTCTTGGGCATGGGGTTGATGAGGTAGTTCCAGCTGAGTTTTCTTGGGTGCCAAACAACTCTGAAAGTCAGGCCCAAGGTACTCAGGTGGATGACAATGCTGCTTGGGCTCTTACTAGGGATGAATGGGCTAATCACATGTGGGCTAATAGGGGTTCCTCTCACATTTAGTTTGTTTTTCTGTGTTTGGTAAACTTCTCTGTCTTTCTTGGACCATTCTTGTATGCTTCCATAAACAGTTTGACCTACTCTTCATATGAGGCATTGGACAAATGTAATGATGATTAATATTTTTCTAAGGTACTACACATGAACTTGAGGCTTGAGGCATGTGCAGTGATGTTTATTTCTTATAGTTGGGTAAATTTGAGGCTTGAGGCATGTGCAGTGATGTTTCTTTCTTATAGTTGGGTTAACTTGAGGCTTGAGACATATACAGTGATGTTTCTTTCTTATAGTTGGGTTAACTTGAGGCTTGAGACTTTGTGGGATGAGGACAACTCCATGATTGTACTTGAGGAGGAGCACTACAATGGCCATATCAAGGTTTGTATTCTGTAATCATAGAACAATAGCCTTTTTAAATATTTCAACATTAGTTGCTAACACTTACTGATGTCATTGCAGGCACACCCCAAGGATGCTGACTTCCTGAACAAGCCTATCCAGCACTACAAGCAGATGATGATCATCTTTGGCAATGGTCAGGCAACAGGCAAATATGCTATGGGGTCAAATGAGCCACTTGGTTCTCCTTCTGACTTTGCTGAGAGCTCACTCAAGACTGACACACCTGAGGATCTCAAAAGTGGCAAAACTGAACCAGTTGAGGGAACCAAGTCAGAGGGGGTGTGGGATCCAAGAGGAAGAGGTCCTTGCTGTCAGAGGAGGACATGATTTTGTTCACTGGCATGGCAGATGCAGTGAATAATGTTGCAGATGCTATTCGCTCTACCAAGGTTGAGGATTCTCATCTAGACTTGTATGGTGCTGTCATGTTTTGTGCCAGGCTTCAGTGAGGAAGCACTGATGGTTGCATATGGGCATCTGCTGGACAATAAGGCCTTGGGTTCTGCATTTGTGCACATGTCTGACTCCCATCGTGTGCTGTGGCTGAGGACCTTCTTGGCTAAGCACTACATATGAGGTGCATGGGAGCTGCAGGTTGGGCTTTTGTGCAGTGCCTGCCCTCCTAAAGTGGACTTTTGTTGCTTAGCTTGGCCTTGGATCATGTCTTGCTTCAGTAGTTGGGCTCGAGGAAAGTGAGGTGCAATGCCTGCCCCTATCAAGGTGGAGGCTTCTGTTGTACAGTGGTGGCTTCTTTTGTGCATAATTTGCTCCTTTTGGGTTGTGCAGTGGGTTTACCAAACTTTTGTGCAGTTCACCTGATCCTGCTTTCTTACTGACACTAACATATAGTTAGTGACTTCAATGTGCCACTATTACTTCTGCAACCTTAGGCATATGTAGTTCCAAGCCAGACCCTTCTTATTCATCTGAACCTTGATGCTGTTAACCTAAACTGAGCATGGGCCTGCTTGCCTATGACTAGATGATTTGATTCTGAGCATATGCCTCAAGTCACTGATGTTGTTTTTTGAATTCTGAGCATATGCCTCCAGCCAGTGATGTTGTTTTCTTAATTCTGAGCATGTATGCCTCAAGCCATTGATGTTGTGTTTTTTTAATACTGAGCATACTATGCCTCAAGCCACTGATGTTGTTTTTTGAATTCTGAGCATATGCCTCCAGCCAGTGATGTTGTTTTCTTAATTTTGAGCATGTGTGCCTCAAGCCACTGATGTTGTGTTTTTTTAATACTGAGCATATTTTGCCTCAAGCCACTGTCGTTGTATGATTTGATACTGAGCACATGTCTCATGTACAATGTTGGTCTTGGTTCTGTTTTTTCAACCAGCTGAGCATATGCCTCTTGCTAATGTATGGTTTTTTTTCTACTGAGCACATGTCCCGGTCACTGATGGTTTTTAATTATGCGTTTGTGATGTTTTCAAACACTTTAGGCAGCTATGTCCTGGTACGTAGTGCATGCTGGCCGCAAAACAGGTGTGTTTTCCACATGGGAGGCATGCCATGAGCAAGTAATCGGCTTCAAAGGAGCTTGCTACAGGAAATATAAGACAAGAGAAGAAGCCTTTACGGCATTCAATGGTGCACAACTTTAAAAAAAATACAGCCTGGACCAAAGGACATGGCTTTAGTAGAGCCTGGAGTACCTAAAATTAAGATGGGAGGTCACAAATGGAAAGACATTGTTATTTTAGTGGAGGGTGCAATAATATTAGTTCAGGCTTTAGTGATCCTAATTTTGCTTTCCAAATCGGTGTAATATGCAATGCAAACAAACTTGTATGCTACAATATGTTCTTGGACTGGCTAGTGGTAATCTTACCACTACAACAAAACTAGTCAGCCATGCAGCTTGTATGCAGGCAACCAAACAAGATTCATGCATCTTTTTATTTTGAATCTGATGCAAATGCATGTAACCAAACACCAGCTGCTTCTGTCCTGGCTGCAACGAGCCAGATAACCAAACACGTCCTACTTGCATGCACTGAGCCTGGCCAACGGTGGCCTGGCTGGCTCGTGCGAACCAGACTGGGTTGAGAAGGAACCAAACACGCCCTAAGGCTCGCTCGGGAATGCATGTGCATGTAGTTCTTGCTCCTCTCCACTTCAATATATACACTTAGTAGTAGTGTAGACTGATAGTAGTACGTGGTCCTCGACACAGTGATGCACACATCTAGCCTCAGCACAGCTAGCTACCCCTTTATTGTTATCAATCACTTTGGTATGCATATCTAATTAATGCTCTTAATTGGGTTCTGAAAGATAAGCTAGCTGGCTAGTGGGATAGGTGCAGTACCCAATTATATACTCAGTACTAATCGGCGCAACTCGAACGGTGCTATTTCAGCTCTCCCTGGCACTGTATTATGTCAGTAAATTTTTATATAAAAAAGAAAAGGCAAGAGAGAAAAATATACTCTCTCTTATACAGCATACAACCTAAACACATAAACCAATACAAATAGTAATAAAGTATGAGAAGAAAATATAATAAAAATAATATAAAGTTAGAGAAATTAATTTTAAAAACGAATTATTAGAGATATTGTTTTAAGAAAATTTAATTTTAGAGATAACTTATCTCTAGTTCTGTTTTTAGATATGTAAAAGTTTTAGAGACAATTTAAGACACAGACAGCATGTATACATGCTGTTATCAGGGTCAGATATATTAATTTACCTAGGTGCATCTGGGTGCTGATGATTTGATTAGTGTGAGAAAGAGAAGATCGATCAACGACAGGGCCGGGTTGAGCTCATGAGCGCCACTTCCACTTGTCTACATATGAAAACACATTCATTCATGTGTGCGTATGTGTCTAGTGCATGCATGTATATATTACTCCTAAAAGCAAGTACAATAGTATAGTCAACCAATGGCTATAACACTTGTCTATTTCATCTATAACTTTCAAAAAAATAGTTCATACAATAAGGTATCTATTACAATAACTATTTGGCCCCACGTGTAAGAGAGTGAAATGCATATTTTTACGTGCTATAGCTAGCTATAATTTAGTAGCCAGCTTCCTTCTCTCTCTTCCTTTCTCTCTCTGTCACGTAAGATTTGGTTGATATTATATTTGCTATAGCCTGCTGACTGAGCTTTATTGTACCGCTCTAACTAGTCTGGTCAGAGGAGCTAAAAGGTTTTCACTTTTACTGACAGCATTAACTTTGGGCACTTTATGCATGCATGCATGTATGCTGCAAATTTACCCCCACTGGCTGGTGTGTTAAGTACATTTTTAATATATTAAACTGATGTAAACTTAAAGTTACATCACATAAGAGTATTTTAGAAACTAAACTGATTTTCCTCTAATGTATTGAATCGATTCTTATTAATAATTAGGACCCATGTTATATTAGAAAACCACAAAATAATAATATACTTTTTCAACTGCACTCTCTTCTATGTAGTATTTAATGCTCATATAAATTGTTTAATAATTTGAATCGACTTCTAGTAGAGTCTAGTTCTATGTATTTTTTTGTTGGAATCGACCTTTCCAATATATTGAATCGATTCAATGCCTTCTCTCTCCTTATTTGAACCGGTTAAAACATAATATTAGAGATGGTCTAATGTGTGTATCCTGTGGCCCACTTCTTTTCTTCTTCTAAAAGCAGTTTTCTACATTAACTAGCTTTAAACGAGTGTCTTTTTAAGACAAGATCTATAAATTAATTATAGTATATACCGCAATGACTTTATTTATATTGACTAAAATTACACGTAATTTTCTATCTTTTTGTATTTTCTCTTATGAATAATCAAAAGTTATAAGTGTAGGGTAAAAGGACATGCTACCTACGGTATGTGTGAAGCATTCCTAGCTATTGCTTGCACTAGCTTCGCAAGGGGAGGAGGATGTGATAGTGCTAGTGCACTGTTAAAAATGGAGCTATCCATCCTATGAGCCCTATGAGGGTAGGGCTGTAAAAAAAAGCTCGAGGCTCGCGAACTGCTCGAGTTTGGCTCGCTCTAGACTCGATTCGAGCTTGGCTTGAGCCCCAAACGAGCCGAATTCGAGCTTCATCCTAAACTCGCGAGCTTTAACGAGCCGAGCTCGAATAGCTCGCGAGCTTAGGATTTTTTACCCCTTCCCCATTTCCCCACACCCCTCCGGCCCTCCTGACTCCGAGTCCCGCCTCTCCTCTCAAATCACGCCCCCCGGGCCCCGCCCCCCACACCCCCTCCCTCCTCAGTCCTCTCCCCCACCCGCCTGACCGCCTCCGCCTGCCCCCCGAGGCGGCGAGGCCCCGCAGCCGCCCCTCCTGGCCTCGCAGCCACCCCTCCTCGCGCCGTCGCGCCCCCCCGCTGGCTCGTTGCCACCGCCCCTAGTCGCCTCCGCCGCCGGCCGCCCCCACTCCCGTCCCCCTCGGCCCTCATCGCCCCCTCCTCTCCCCCGCCGCTGCCCCTCCTCGCCCCCCGCCCCTCCTCGTCGCCCCCCGCTGGCCCGCCGCCACCGCCCCTCGTCGCCTCCGCCGTCGGCCGCCCCCACCCCCGTCCCCCTCGTCGCCCCCTCCTCTCCCCCGCCGCCGCCCCTTCTCGCCCCCCACCCCTCCTCGCCGCCACCGCCCCCGCCGCCGGCCGTCGGCCGCCCCTGTCCCCCTCGTCGTCCCCCTCCTCTCCCCGCCCCCACCCCTCCTCGCCCCCGCCCCCGACCCCCTCTCCCGCCCCCCTCCTCGCCCCTCCCCCCTCCTCGGCTCCTCCCCCGTCCCCCTTCCTCTCCCCTGCGCCGCCCCACCCCCGTCCCCTTCTCGCCCCCGCCGCCTCTCGTGGCCTCGTCCCCCCTCCTCCAGTCCCCCCCCCGCCGTCGCCCCTCCTCCGGTCCTCCCCTCGCCGCCGCCCCGGGATCACTGGCGCTGAGCATCCGATGGTCGCGCCCCTCGTCCGCCCCGGCGCCGCTCGTCCCCCCGCCGCCGCCCCTCCTCGACCCGGCCACGGCTCCAGTCGTTGCAGGCTGCAGCTCGCCCACAGCTCCGCACTCCGCAGGTACTCCCTCAGTCCACACCGAGCCTACACGAGCCGAGCTCGAGCGAGCTCGAGTTTTGTCCGAGTCGAGCTCGAGCCCAGCTTGAAGTTCGATGTCGATCTCAGACTCGCTCGAGCTCGGCTCGAGTTTCTACCGAGCTCGAGCTTGCCAGGTCAAGCTCGCTCGAGCTCGGCTCGTTTACAGCCCTATATGAGGGTAGCTGGTCACTGCTGAGCAGCTAAACATTCATACTCACGAACTAAATGGCCCGTTCAGTTGGGTTGAAAAAAGTGACTTATGATTAAAATTATACTATAACTGATAGTGGTTTATTTGGTGTAATTAAAATTAAAATTTTTAAAAAATAAAAAATTGTTAGCTCATCATGGACATTGCAAATGAATACGGGAAAAAACCGGCAAAAAAGATATAAAAAAGCTAAAAAGTCAGAAAAACATAAAATTTAGAAATAATAAAAAATAAGTTAGAAATTAAAAGTTCAAACTAAAATAAACGGGGCTAAATATGGGCAGTGCAGAATGGATGTAGGCGACGTTGATGGCTTCGATCGTGTGTGGCGCTAGCTCCTGGCTCGTGTAAATGTCAGGGTGACATTGACACATGCATCTAGAGCTTTCCATGGTGTCATTTCGTTACAGGAGTTTGGACGGTGTAGCAACCGGCTGTCTTGGAATCTATGATCTTCAGTTAGTAAATTACTGGAATAACGCAGGCTTCAAGGAAAATTTAGGATTTTTCTCCAGAAAGATGAGCAAGATTTTATTTTGATTTCATGTTTTTTTAATTGAAAATGACGCCATTATTTTGGTCCATTTCCAAGTGTTTTTTTCCCAATAGAAGTTGATCGATGGCAATTGGCAGGGAATATAAATATTTCGGAGAGACGACGAGGGGGAGCTATAGCCTATAGCAGCGGAGAGAGTGGACTTAATTAGGGTTCAGATAACCGGTGGCTTCGGAAATCCCAGTGTCCCCGATATTTTCCATACTGGGCGAATATGAAAAATATAAATAGAAGTATTTAAATTTGAAAAATAAACCTTGCCTGGTTGTCGACTTCTTTGACCAGTTTTCAACTGGTTTCTAAAAATTAATTCAAAACTTGAATTCACATTTTCAGACCGTTTTCAAGCTGTTATCGCTGGTAACCGACCATGAAGCGGTTTTTGGGCTGATTCTGGTTTCGCAAACCCTGGCCTCAATTCATCGCTTGAATCAAATTTGCAACCTTCTGTATATAACGGGGAGTCGTTTTAGCCACTCCATCTCATGGCTCAGATCCAATCAAAGATGATCATAGATGCCCTGTTCTTTTCAGCTTCTAAAAGCTGCTTTTCGGCTTTTCTACAGAAACTAGCTTTTAAACGAAGTATTTTTTTAAGATAAGTTCTACTAGTTAATTGTAGTACATAGTTTACTAACTTCATTTATATCGGCAAAAATCGTATGTGAGTTTCTGTTACTCTGTAATCTCTTGTACAAACAGCCCAAAAGCCACAAGCCGCAACTAAAAGTCACAAATCGCAGCCAAAAAGAACATGCCCTTAGACTCGTGCTCTCTATTTTAGATCAATTTAAGGCACATGCTTCACAATTTCTTAGTAAAATTCTATCGTCCACTTGTAGTGGTCGAGCCAGAGCAAGATGCTAGAGATGGCCTTCTTGAAGGCACTATGAAGAAATTAACGAGTTTTACTCATGAGAAGAAAAGGTCAATTTGGAGTTAGGTACTAGATTCTATATGAAAATTATCAAAACTAAATGATTTTTGCAATTGAGTTAGAACCAGAGCATAAAAATGAAAATGGATAGATGACACAAGTAAAATCCACGAACTCCGTTGAAGAGACTCCAAGAAATTGGTAATCTCATTATTATCGCTCATTTGGACCAGATCATCGCCTCATCGACATTCAAGAACTCCCATTATTCCTCGCGAAAAAAAGAACTCCTATTTATTATAAGGAATGCGATCACTAAATATCTAGATTACCGAAGGTCGATGATTACTATATACTACGTGTGATTACTGTAGGAAATGAAATAAATGACCAGTTAATGGAGTAGTATTAGACAAGGAGGAGAGGACAAGCTTGATGCATCATTGCTTTCCAGTTTCCACTGGTTGAATGAGACAACAGGAAAGCAACAATGGAGAATGAGGCTACTGCTTTGGAATGTCTTGAACAGTGGTAAGTAACAAGACACCTAACCAACCATGTATAGGCCATAGCCATCGAGGCATCGAGCTAGCTAGCTAGTGTCATCTTCTCAAGATAGGAGCAGCAGCTGCAGCAGTAAGCCAAGGAGAAACACAGAAGAGTGAGATTTGCAGGCACAGACTACAGAAACAATCTCTGCAGCATATTGTAAGCACGCATGCCATATATGCTGTGCTGCAGCGTTGGGAAGCCAAATAAAAAATAATAAAAACAGAAGCTCGTGTGTGTACAGGCAAAGAGCCAAGAGCTGGGTGCAGTGCAAGTGCAGTTGCTGTTAAAAAAGTGTGTATAATGTCATATCTTCTTTTGGTAGTATTTTGTCTATATAAGTGCATAGTATTTAATTGAGCTCTAATTTGCCGTCTCCATCTTTAGCATGGTGACGTGAATTCAAAACTAGTAGTTCTAGGGGCTGTTTGGTTGCTAGCCACACTTTACCAATAAAAATTGTCACATTTGCCTAAGTTGAGGTGCTCAAATTCTTTGCCACACCTTAGCAAGTCTAAGGGAATATTGTCACACTTTTTTGAGTCATTGACGCGTGGGACCTAGTTTGCTGGAAGGGAATCTTGCCACAACTGTGGCTGCAACCAAACAGCTCCTAAAGTTGGTCAAACTTGCCTAACCTTAGGTGTGGTAAACTGTGGCTGACAACCAAACACCCCCTAGTTTTGGAGCTGTTTTTTGAACAATTTCTTATTAAAAAAATCACAGGTTATGATAAGCAAAATTCATTCTGTTGGATTAAACATTTTGTGAGGAAAAAGTATGTCCCACCCGCTCGTGCCAGCTACGGACCATGAACCCATGACCTTCTTGACTTGCCCCACACTTTCACGTAGGTATACAAACATATTAAATACAGATGGTTAATATCTCTATCATATTTATTTTCATATTTTTTTCTCGAATGCAGATACGAATACCTTGGATATAAATACAAATACGAATAATATCGAATACAGATACGGAGCAAATATGAATCGAAACGAATACGGTCATGAATATTTATCGGAACATGAGAACCCCTTAAACTATACATTCAAAATCAATGAAAACACATAAATACTTTATCTTGTCAAAACATTAATGAAATCTAAATAAGCATAAATATTTTTATCCACAATAATAGTCATACCATTGTACATATTTTAAATCTTCAAACGGGTGTTAATTTTTTCTAAAGTCCTAAATAATTATAATGAATTTCTACCATTTACATGTGACAAATAAATTAATTAAGAATTTAAATTTGCATTAAAATGATTTAAACATCAGTACATCAATTTAATCAGTATAAATTTTAATCTACCAACAATACTAAATTTATTTTTAATAAACATAAATATTTGCTAGTAGGCTGGTAGCAAGGGAGATGAGAGAGGCTAGCTCGGGCTGGGCAATGTTGGGCTGAAATCTCAGATATCCGAATCCATATTATCCGGATAATCCGTATTCATATTCGTATTCGCTGGATATCAGGCCTATCGTATTCGTTTTTGACAAAAAAAATCCGTATTTGTTTCTGATCCAAGAATTATCCGAAGAAAATTCGATCCGAAACAATCCGTATTCGTTTTCATCGGGATTGGTCGAAAACTATCCGCTCTGTTTTATTTTACTGTTGCCATCACATGGCCATGCGTGCGCCACGACTATGTGTGGAAGTAAATTCTGGTCGTAATTGTGGTTTTCAATTTTACTGCTGCTATCACATGGCCAAAATGCATCACTATTTGGTGTGGCAGTAAATTCTAACAATGCATCTAGTAAATTTGTCAGTACAGTATAAATGGTTTAATCTAGTTGTAAAATGGAATGTAGTTGGTCATAATTGTGGTCTCCAATTTTACTGCTGCCATCACACAGCGGTTCTATTTTTCATTTGCCTATAAATTAATATGTATCTGGACATAAATGTGGTATCTATTTTTTTACTGTCGCACACACATAGTGGTTCCATTTTTTCATCTCGCTATAAATTGGAATGTATCTTGACGTAAATGTGGTATCTATTTTTACTACCGCCATCGCACAATAGTTCCATTTTTTCATCTAACCATAAATTGGAATGTATATAGATGTAAATATGGTATCTATTTTTACTGCCGCCATCACATAGCCATCATGTGCCAACCAGGTGTGTCAATAAACTCTAACGACGCCCCAGTAGATTTGTCACTACAATATAAGCAGTTTAATCTAGTGGTAAAATAGAATGTATTTGACGGTACTTGTCGTTTCTAATTTAATTGCCGTCATCACATGTCCACATATGCCAATATTAGGTGTCATCAATAAACTCTAACAATGCATCTAGTAAATTAGTTAGTATAGTAAAAGTACATTTATTTGGCCGTAACTTGGTTTGTATCTAGTTGTAAATGTGATTTTTGATTTATACTGTCACCATATATGAAAATAGTTCCGTACTTCTAAGAGTACGCACTTCCACTTCTCATATACTACTTAAATGAATAAGTTATACTTCTTTATCTTTAAACGAATAAGTTATATTTTTTTTATCTTTTTGAATATACTTTAATAATAATTATAAGATACTTCAAAATGAGTTTCATGGAAAATTTTCTCAAAGATCACTTTTTATGACATAATTTGTATATATACTTTTTTTATATATATAGAAAATAGTACATAGGAAAAATAATAGGTTCCGATGAATTTTTTAACTGCGTTGCATTATAGTATCTTATAATTAATATTTATGTATATCAAAAGTAATAAAAAAATTAACACGTCCGTTTAACTAGTATACTAGAAGGTAGAAGGTAGGAATACATGATTCCAAAAGTACGAAAAAGGCTCTATGCAGATTAGAGGTGTAACAAAAATTGGGCCACGTCGCCCTTTAATGGAGTACTATAGTATGGGGCGATGGCAGCAGTGGCGGACGTAGGAATTTTAGAATGGGTGTTCGAAGTTGTAAAAATATTTTTCAATACAAAACATAAAGATCTACAGTAGCAATAATTAACATACAATTGTTCGTACTAGAGATAATATCTCATACACATGGTCTGACTAGAAACATATACATCTCTCTCTTTCAGGAATTAAAAATGTATGATTTTTTATCATAAGGTTGCCAAAGTAAGTTGCTAATCAGGTGACAATAGATATGGGTAGGCCTGGGCAAAATACCCGCTACCCGTTACCCGTACCCGAATTACCCGGACCCGAACCCGAAATACCCGAACCCGAGGTACCCGATCCCAAATTCGGATAGTGATTCTGATTACCCGAAATTAGTTTGGGTAGTTCGGGTAATATCCCCCGGTACCCGAACTACCCGAATTGTCTGTAAATTACCCGAATTGTCGGGAAATTACCCGAATTGTCGGGAAATTAGCTGGTTTTCTGTAAATTCGGGTATATCGGGTATACCCGAACCAGAACCCGAATTATCGGGTACCCGAAATTGCGGGTAGTGTTTTTTTGGGGCTAATATCGGGTAGCAGTTTTCATTACCCGAATTTCGAATTACCCGAACTACCCGACCCGAAAAATTCGGGTAACCCGAACGCCCAGGCCTAGATATGGGCTAGATGCACACCTTGCCAACTACTCCAAAATCAGATAGCCAATCAACCGGCATTCCGTACTCCCTGTAGCGTGAGATGGCCATGTCTCTTGCACGGAGAAGTGCATAAACACTCTGCTCCACTCTAGCATAAGTATGGCAGTAGTTAGTTCATTAAAATAATAATGCTGGGTAAAATTTTATGTTTATCCTGATGTTTTGGACTTGCAAGGTATTTTTTATTCACTCCGAAGAACTACGCAATTGGGAGAATACTAGTTACGAGGAGGTGCTTACTTTTCAAGCAACGAATACATCTTCTTGAGAGCTTCTTCACATGGAAGTTTTGGATCATCGGTAATCACATGGAAGTTTTGGATCATCGGTAAAGGATGAAATCTTGTTCTCTAATTTTAACAGATCTTGGTACTCAAAGACCGCCTCTCTTAATGCATCAGTTTTGCTCTCTGGCCAATCAAAATGCTTCAGCACTGCTCGCTCATCAACCTAAAAAAGCTTATTAATATTTTCAGTAGTAGGCTGTCCATAGCCTGAGTACAATACCTAGAACAGGATATCCTACTACATTTTAACGAGTTGTATGGAGAAATTAGTGGGGTCTTACCAAGAAGGATAACTCCTCATCCACCCGGAGCGGAGGGCGGAGCGGCCGGAGGGCCGGAGCGGACGGCCGGAGCGGAGGGCGGAGCGTCTAGATTTGGCGGAGCGGAGGCCGGAGGGGCGGAGCGGCCGGAGGGCCGGCGCGGAGGCGGAGCTGGAGCGGAGGGCCGGCGCGGCGCTGGAGGCCAGAGGCGCGGTCGACGCGGCCCACGCGGGATCGCGCTGCTGCTCGCCTGCTCGGCTAGGGTTACGTTTGTGGATTCGGGAGCTCGCCGCTCGGGCAGTGCCGCTCGCCTGCGGTTTCTATCGCACGATCGCCGTATGGCCCGTATCGCGTAGCGCAAATGCCAAATGGGCCGGTTGGCTGGGCCTCACATAGGCGCGACCGCGCGAGCGTCGGGCCGGCCCATTAAATGGCAGACTGCCAGACTGGAGGCTGAAATCAGTATTTTTTACCCAATTACATATATATACATGTATAATACCTCATATATACTAGTTTTTTTGTCAAAAAATTTAGGTGTTCAGCTGAACACCCATGAACCACTGTAGATCCGCCCCTGGATGGCAGCCACACGGCGTGAAGTTGGCTAGTTGAGATTGTGCCACTTGTAATCGACCTCAACTCCCTAGGTCTTGATCCTCTTCATCTCTTGAATTTTGGACACTGTTGGACCCATGCATACACGAAATTCCAGTTTTGGCCCCCGGAAAAAAATTCCAAAATTAGACCCCTTTTGAGCGCGGGATCACGCGAGGCCGCCACGTGCCCCGGTCGTGCGGACTGGTACCGCACGACTGCACTGTTCATCAGGTCGTGCGGTACCAGTCCGCACGACCCGGCCGCCGACCGCGCGTCTCGCCTCCGACCGCGCGATGCTCCTCCCGACCGCACGTCCTCCCGCCCCGAGCGCGCCTTCTCCCGCCCGAGCGCACGTTAGGCGCTCCGACCGCACGTCCAACCGGCCGAACGCACGTCTGCTTTTTTGGCCGCGCGACCCGCCGATCCGACCCAAAATATATATTTACTGTGTATATATATTTATGCATATATAAAGTAATTATTAAAAAAAATTCATGTGTGTATATAAAATGAGTGGAAAAATATGAATTTGAAGTGGAGTCCACTGTAATACTTGTGTAATTTTTTGTGCAATTTTGAAAAATTAAAATATTGTTTGGTAGAGTACGAACGAAATTTGTGTGAAGTAACAATTAGTGTATTTGTGATTTTCATATATTGCTGACCGTGAAAAATGTGTTGAAGTGACAATAACAAATTTCGATCATGGTATGTTGTTTTATTAGAAGCAATTTAATGAAAATTTTTTTGAGCACAAATGTGATATGAACAATTGGACGAAATGAATGAAAGTGATATTGAACACGTGGGAATGAGTGCAGGAACTGTAATGATTATAAGTTTTGTTAATTTTGTAGTTGTGAAACAGAAAAAAATATGATAAAATTGTAAAACAAGTTTATGTTGATTGGCTCGTTGTAGATGCATAAAAAATTATGGTAATTTTTTTAGAAACGATTGTGCGTAGAACGATCGATATATAAAGTGGTAAGTGACTTTTAGGGTTTGGTATGTTTTAAGGTTTGCAATCCGCGTGATGTTTGTATGTCTTGTTAATTTTGTAGTTATAAACTGCGTAAAAATCAGATAAAGTTGCCTTAGAAGTTTATGTTCAATGTAAATTGTAGATGCATAAAAAAATTTGGTAAATTTTTTTTAGGAACGATTGACCGTAGAACGGTCGATACATAAAGTGGTAAGTGAATTTTAGGGTTTGGGCTGTTTTTAGGGTTTGCAATCTCCGTGGTTGTTTTAAGTTTTGGCAATTTTGTAGTTATAAACTGGGTAAAAATCAGATAAAGTTGTAATAAAAGATTATGTTCATTGTAAGTTGTAGATGCATAAAAAATTTTGGTAAATTTTTTTAGGAAAGATTGACCGTAGAACGGTCGATACATAAAGTAGTAAGTGATATTTCGAAGGTTAGTGAGAATTCGTGTACGATGAGGACCGCTATGTTAATATTGTTAAATGAGGTGCTACGTGAATCATGGAATGCGAAAATACGAGATATTAAACTTCATAATACAGTTGGGAGTAACATGCCGCGTAGATTTTTATTACATGCATAACATATAGCATGATATGCGACTAACCCACCCAACTGCTCGTACGACCTACTGTGTGGACCGGGGCCACTTTCCCTTCCTTGCCCGCTCGGCGTTGAACTCCTCCGCGGCCTCTTTTGCCTTAGCCGCAATTTCCCTCTTTCTCTCACGCTCCCTCTCACGAGCCTCCCGCTCCCTACGCGTGCACGCTTCAAGATGAGCTTGCGTCTCGTGCTGTATACGCAGGGTGTGCTCGTGCTTGCGGCGCTCCTCCTCCAGCAACTCCTTCTCCTTTGTGACATTCCACTCCTCGAAGTCAAGGGTCCATTGGTCCTCAGGGTGGATCTCAAGATCGATCCATTTGCGGTAGCCACACAGGGGCTCCGGAGACTATAAATACATGGGAGATATTGTTAGTGCGTGCTGCGAAGGAGAAAAGGTAGGGGAAAATGGTGCATGTGGTCGTTACTGGCTGCCGATAGGTTGCGGTGTCAAAACGGCGGTTGGGGTAGTCACTGGAGTAGTTTGCGCAACCCCAGTAACGCATACCTAGACTGATGCGGTGCTTAGACTTGAAGAACTTGCACACGTCCCCGCACCAACAAAGGGGATGTGTCTCCCCCTCAGGTGGTAGTTGTGGCGAACGCTCGGTGGGGACGTCCGGGATGGGGTTGTTGCTACGCGGGCGCTCTGGGGGGGACCTTTCATCGTAGCACGATGGGCTTGTTCTACCCGGGCCTGTATAGCCCTTATTTTCTCATCGCGGGCGGCATCGCGGGCCGCAGCTGACCGTGCTATGTCACGGGTCTCCTCCCAATCCTTCACCATCTTGTCCCATTGCTTCTTCTTGCCTTTGTCCATCCCGATTGGGTAAGGGAAGCGCAATGTAGTATGGGGTTTGGATGTGCAATGTTCGCTGGGAAATGGAATGCATACCAATTTATAGGGGTCGTTTTGTCTCTACTCGTACGTGTAAAGCTGGTCTGCGTGGTCGTAGTGTATATCACAGACGGTCTTGATTACTAACCGTCTGTGATAGGCGAGTATCAACGACGGTTGTTTATAAAAAACCGTCTGTGATACTCGCCTATCACAGACGGTTAGTAATCAAGACCGTCTGTAATGTTTTTATCACAGACGGCTCGGGAACCGTCTGTGATAACCACCAACTATCACTGACACCTAAACGCTGACGGTTCAGGAACCGTCTGTGATGACGGTTCTGAACCGTCTGTGATAGGGCTGTCTGTAGCAGTGAAAGATGGGAGTGATGCGATATCACTGAAAAAGGCCCCGTTTTGTAATGTCTCTGAGCAAAGCTGCCCTGTTTTGTCATCTCACTGACCAAAGCTGACCTCTTGTTGTCATATCACTGAGCACAGCTGCCATCTTTAGTAGTGTCACTGCCCAAAGCTGGCATCTTTTGTCATCCCACTGAGCAAAGCTGCGCCGTTTCGTCATGTCACTGCGCAAAGCTGGCATGTTTTGTCATCTCACTGAGCAAAGCTACCCTGTTTTGTCATGTCTCTGAGCAAAGCTGCCCCGTTTTATCATGTCACTGCGCAAAGCTGGCATCTTTTGTCATCTCACTGAGAAAAGCTGCCCCGTTTTGTCATGTCTCTGAGCATAGCTACCATGTTTTGTCATCTCACTGAGCAAAGCTGACCTCTTTTTGTCATTTGACTGAGCACAGCTGCTCTCTTTAGTAATGTCACTGCCGAAAGCTGGCATCTTATGGCATCCCACTGAGCAAAACTGCCCCGTTTTGTCATGTCACTGCCCAAAACTGGCATCTTTTATCATCTCACTGAGCAAAGCTGCCCCGTTTTGGCATGTCACTGAGCAAAGCTGCACCGTTTTATCATGTCACTGCGCAAAGCTGGCATCTTTTGTCATCTCACTGAGCAAAGCCGACATCTTTTGTCATTTCACTGCGAAAAGCTGTCCTCTGTCCTCTCTTAGAGCAAAGCTGCCCCGTTTTGTCATGTCACTGCGAAAAGCTGGCATCTTTTGTCATCTCACTGAGCAAAGCCGGCATCTTTTGTCATTTCACTGCGAAAGCAGACCTGTTCTGTCATCTCTTAGAGCAAAGATGCCCCGTTATGTCACGTCTGTGCGAAGAACTGTCCTTTTATTCGTTTGAGGTGAATGCAGCAAGTTGTCTCGTTTGGTATAAGTAGCACGGTTGGGGTCCCAGCACATTGTTTAGTTGAACAAAGAAGTACCCTGTCTTTCGTGCTTGAACAAACCATGTCGGAAGCCGAGGGGCCAGTGGGATTTGGGTCACCGAAGGACGACATTCCCTTAGAAAGGAGGGATATGTTCGGTCCACAGTACCGATTGATACCAAGTCGGCGTGCTCAACCAGCGTGGCCGAAATGCAGACACAATGAGTACGCGGTCGTCCAGATCTTGGATTCCCCGAACGATGGCGGGCGACGTTTCTTCCGATGCTCACGCTCCGGGGTACAATTTAGTAGTGTTTCTTTTTTGTATTGCTTATGGACCCGCGAAGTTTACCGTCCTTTTTTTGCAGATGGCAAAATACGACTTCTCCCGCTGGATCGACCCTCCTCATGAACGGTATGTTGATCGTTATGTGGATACATTATGGGCTCGAATATGGGACTTGGAGTACCGAATGGAGAGTCTCACTGAGGAGAACAACGACCTCCGCGAACAGATGCAACGCGAGAGGGGCAACGAGGAGGTCGTGAATATAGGAAGCTCTTATGATCCCACATGTTGCTGCGCGAACCCGAGCTGCATATGTGCATGCCACTACCACGACGGCCAGCCACGTCCGAGGCGGCCCCCTCAGCAATTCTCCATGTGGGTGCCACGAAGCTCGTTTGGCATGTAGGTAACGAGGGTTATGGTTGTGTCGTATTTTAGTTCATGTATGCGTTGAATTAAAATGTTGGGTGTACTACTTTCCATAAATTCTGTATGTGCAATGTATGTGTTGTTTCGTGTTGTAAGTGTGTGACGCCTTCATTTTCTGGGACCTTCATGTTCTGTGGCCTCTTTCCGTAACGATGTAATGTGCAACGTTGTTAAGCATGTGATGGATTGGTTGTTATCTTCGTGGAGTTGTTATCACAAGCCAAAAAATGCAATACTGAGCAAAGATGCCCCGTTTTGTCATCCCACTGGGCAAAACTGGCCTCTTTTGTCATGTCACTGCGGAAAGCTGGCCTCTTTTGTCATGTCACTGTGGAAAGCTGGCCCGTTTTGTCAAGTCACTGAGCAAAGCTGCCCCGTTTTGTCATGTCAATGGGCAAAGCTGGCCCGTTTTGTCGTGTAACCCAGCAAAGCTGCTCTCTTTTGTCATGTCACTGAGCAAAGCTGCCCCTTTTTCTGAGGTCACTGCGCAAAGCTGGCATGTTTTGTGTCCGCATTGAGCATGCTGTCATTGTCTGATGCCTTCTTATTCTGTGGTCTTTGTGCGTGAGGCTGCCCCCCACAGGCTATAAAAGGGGGCCATTCCTCACCTAGTCCCGTGCCTTGTTATCACACAGCCTATAAAACGGAGCCATCCCTCACATACTCCCTTGCCATGTTATCAGTCACCTCCTGAGTTAGTTGTTCGCAATCTTTCTAGTTTTCTTTCGTGCTCACTACCCCAGACTAGGCAATGAGTCAGCTCAGCATGTCTTCATGGGCACCCACGGTGATGTGCCCAAATTGCAACACGGTGGTTAGACGTAGGACATCACAGACGGCCGCGAATCCTGGGCGACACTACTACAAGTGCCCCCATCACTCGGTCAGTCTAATTGTTTCGGGTTCATTCAAATCGTGGTGGTATGTTTAAAAATCGTCTTGTCATGGAATCGCAGGAAGCTGCTGGTGGTTGCCGATTCTGGGTGTGGGAGGATGAAATGGAAAATAGGACAGACACTGTTCGCCGTGAGAGAGTTGTCGTGGGGGGTTGCGACCCCGTCGGGATGCGGCATCGTTTCGACAGACTAGAGTGGAAGATAAATTTAATGTTGTGTGCTATTTTGTTTCTTGTGTTTATTGTTATCCTAAAGTTGTAGTGCTGGAGGTTCTCCTCGTGTATGTTGGCAATGTTTTATGCTATGTTGTCGTCAAGCTCTTTTGGTAATGTTTTATGTACGGTTGTGTTGTATTTTAGTTGTTGTGTTCGTTGGTGTGTTGGTGGTTGTACTACTTGCTACATTTCAGGTACGTGCAATGTATGTGTTGTTTCGTGTTGTCATTGCCTGATGCCTTCTTATTATGTGGGTTGTCCCGTGTTGTCATCTCTCTGTTGGATGTATGCCCTAGTAAATCAAGGAACTTAGAGCAGCCCTTTTATACTGGAAACCATCTTTGAACATCAAACCATCAAGCACTTGAAAAACATCACAAAAATTACAAAAGCACAATTAAAAAAAATTCATTCATCATCTCCTCCTCGCCGCCTCGTATGGCGCATATGATCCTCTGAGAAGGTGAACCTACTAGGGGAGCGTGGTGCATTGCGAAGATCGTAGCGCGAGGGCTGTGGCCGAGGCGGTGGTGGGTACAACTCTGTGGAGAGTTGCGACGGCTGGCCAAAAATCATAGAGCTCAGCCATTCGGAGGAGGTGTCTACGTCCTGCTTAGATGGTACAACTGAATTAGGCAATGGAAAGTACAAAAATTGTTCATATGTATAGCTTAGAACGTTAGTGCATACCGGGGTATGTGGCTGGTGAAATGACGATGTCGACGGGTAGTCGTGCATGTACTCCTGCGATGACATGCCTTCATAGGTCTGCCCAAACCACCTGTCCCGATCATCTAGGTTGGTCTGCACGGTAGGGACATACGAGGGCATCGACCCCTCTGGTTCGTCCGGCGAGTCAGGATCGCCCTCTGGAGTGGGCCCACGTCGGCCTGGAGAGCGCGGTCGCTCGTCCGTCGCCCTCCGTGATGACGATGCCCGTTGCGACGTGCTATCCCGTCGCAATTGCTGCAAGACGAACATGTGGTTAGACATAATTGGTAAACGAGTGCATGAGCAAATAGTTGGCAATTGTCAAACCGCCGGGCCGAAGCGCGTGAAGGCCGAGCGAGCGTCTGGAGTGGCCCCCCCTCGTCCTGGAGAGCGCGGTTGTTCCTCCGTCGCCCTCCGTGATGACGTCGCCCTCCGTAGCAGCGTGCTATCCTGTCGCAATTGCTGCAAGACGAACATGTCGTTAGACATAAATGGTAAATAAGCCGATATAAAATAGTTGGCAATTGTCGAACCGCCGGTCCGAAGCGCATGGAGGCCGAGCGACTGGGCTGGCTATCAGACTGGGATGGACGCGACGTCGATGGCCGTGCTGATGGTGGTGCTGACGGCAGCGCGGAGGGAGGTTGTAACATCCTGAAAAATCAAAATTTGAAAATATGAATTTCTTGAAGTATATTTGCAATATATTCTATTGGAATTTGGATTTTGTGGTGTTTTCTCAAATTTGGTTGAGATTTCAAAAACTGAATAATTCCTAAAAGATAAAGACAAACATTAGTAATACCAAAAACCTTGAGTTCAAAATTCAAGTCAATAAAATGCAACCAAAAGGAATATTAGATTTTTGTATCTGGATATTTAAACCAAAAATCTCTCCCCTTAATTAAATGGTAAACCAAAAATCCAAGGCTAAATATGCAAAAATTTAAACATAAATTGGCAGGCTAGAGCCCTTCATTTTATCATTTTCTCCTCTTTTATTATTCTTCACACTTTCGTGTGGGCCTCATTACTTCTCTCTCTCTCTTTTCTTCTTTTCCTCCCCCACACTGGCCAGCGGGCCCGAATGCCAGCGCCCCTCTTCCTCCCTCTTCTTCTCCTTGCACGCGCGCCGGACCCCCCCTGCAACTCGCTGCTTCGGAAAAGCCGGCCAACACAGCCCCGCTCCGCCCGGGCATCACGCGCGCGCGGCGTCATCATCACGCCGCCCGACCTGTCTCCTCCGCGCTTGCCCCCTCTCTGCGCCGGCCTACTTCCCCTATTTTCCCTGTCGCCATGCCACCGCACGGAGCTCCATGAAGACGCCTTGCTCGGAGCCTCTAAAAGCCGTGGGAGCCTCGCCATCTTCTTCCCTGCGCCTCCCGCATCCTCCCACCCCGCAGAATCGAAGCCCCCGTGCCCGAGCTCGCCGGAATTCGCCTTTTCCCCAACACCGGCCAAATCCGCCGCCGCCAGCGTCGCGCCCTTCTCGGTGGCTCCTAGTCCGATTCCCCACAGTGGGAGCGACATCTTGGCACCCCGAAGCTATTCCCGCCGTCGGCCGGATCCCTCCGTCGCCCAAACACCTCCTCCACGGCGACGTGACCAAGCCGTCGCCCAAGCACGTCGCCGGCCTTCCCTGGAGCCTCTCCGGCCAGGCCAAGTGTTGGGTAAGCATGCTTCCACCTTCCTCATGCTCATGCACCCTTGCGTTTTTGCCCTCCTCCACTCCAGCGTCGTCGCCCCTTTTTCCACCCCCGCCGCCGGCCGCCACGGGCTGCCGCTCGCCTACCTAGCCGCCGACTTAACTGATGCGCCGCCTCCCGTAGCTAGGATGCTTTCCCCGTGACCCATTTTGGGCACCAGCCCCACACCTCCGGCCGTCGCTCGCCGCCGGCAGCTCTGGCACCGTGCGCCGCCGGCTCTCCCCTGTTTTGGCCCTAGGAGCAACTCAGCGTATTTTGTTTTAGTGCCAATACACTATCAGCCCAGGCATCCTGCCCATTTGGCTGCCTGAGCACACATAAGAGTTTCCAAGCCTTGAGATCAGGAGTTCGAATCCAGTCTGCAGCACTTTTCCCCACGTTTTTATTCTGCTTTTTGTAGCTCAGTTTAATTAATAAAAATCAGGGAAAATAAGGGAATAATGTAGAGAAGCTAATAAAAATGTAACTAGGATATAAATGAGATTATTTAAGATTTAAATTTTGATTAGTTCATTAATATGGTTTGAGCAATTAATTAAAAGGCTAATTATTAGATCCAATGCAAAAACAAATAAAGATGACTTTGGTTAGATATTCAAACATAATAAAGAACACCCTTAATTATAATACATGCCCTAATATTCATCATGCTGCCATTAAATAAATCCCCGTGGAAGATTTAAATAAATTGCGATATTGATTTGAGAACCCGTATAACAAGCCATGATAGATGAATAAATTTAGATTAAAAATAGAGCTACGCCTAATAATACCTAAAGTATAGATAAAGTAATAAGGGTGCCATTAAATAAATCTTAATAGTAGATTTGGTAAATAATAATGATGAGCAACTAATGTAGCTTAAATATTTATTTGAGGTATTAATAAAATGTGGTTTTGTTTAAAGTCCAAATTTAACAAAGAGCCTAGTTAAAAATATATTCAAGTTAAAATTTAAGGAAATGCATTGGGCATTATGTTAAAGCAATAAGAACAAAGCGTTAAGTTAAAGGGTTATCCTCACTCATAAATAAATATATGTCATGCCATTATCATGCAGGCATAAAATAAATCTTAATAGTAGAATTAATTAAATTAGGTCTCTTCATAGAATAAACTAAACAGTGGGGCGTGACCATAAAAATTTAAGTTAGAGATCATATTAATATACAATTACTAAAATATAATAGCCCTAGGATGTCGTACGATAAAATGACCTAACCGATATGTGTAAATACTCTAAAGTAAACATTAAGCCATTAACACAAGTAATTAGGGTCGCATAAAATGATACATATCAAACCTTGTTCAGATTGCTAAGTTTAAACTAAAATTTAAAATAAAATTTAAAATAAAGCATAATAGTAGCTAAAGTATGGGCAAGATAACAGTAGTGCCATCAAATAAATCTTACCACTAGCTTTAATACATATTTATATGGAGTGTAATTATAATATACAGCAAGTCGGGACTTGTATAAATAAACCATAGCTTAGTAATAAATGGAGGCACCTGAAATATCATACCACAAAAGGTTGTAAATATAGGCTATAAATTTAACTCGGTAAACTAAGGTTTGCAAACATCACTCATATAGATATACATATATATCATATGCCCTGAAAAGTAACACCCGACAAAATGATACCTACTCATAGGTCCACCCTAACTCATGGAACTTCCTTGATAAATATAAAAATAAATAAATGAAATTGTTAATAAAAAGATCAGGTCATCGTATTCTACCACCGACCTTACCTCAAATAACCCAAATCACCCATTAACTCATAATAAAACTAAATCGAGTTTATTCGGATTTATCTGGATCTCTTGAGTTATTTACTTTTATTTGTATTCAGTCGTTTATCGCGTAATTAGAAACTGGAATCCTGAAGATTCTCCGGATCAATCGTGGTCAGAGCGAAGCGAAGATAAAGGACGGAAACTCAAGAGAAAGCATCGTGTGAGCTCACGACCGCGGTAAACCGCGCAAGGCGAGTCAATACTTTGATCATGTTGAACCTACATTTTCTGCAAATTACTTTATTTTAAATTAACAAAATGCATGTTGTTATTTTTATGCAAATACATGCTAAACTTGATATTCTAGTTAAATGCCAATGTTTACCTTGAATAATATTACCCCTCCTTTGGAATGATTGAATGTGTAAACCTTGTCGCCCTAGCAAAAATATAATACTAATATTTCGAAAATAAGTCCCTAATGATATGCTATGCTTAGTGTTGCATTAATACTCAGGGGGCGCTGAAATGCCCCATACATCATGATCGCTTTTTATGATAAGAAAATGGTTTGGGCAGTCATGGTGGGAATGACTGGTATATTTGACATGACTATTTTATACCCTCAAAATCCCCAACTTGCTTAAATATCTGGGCGGATTGGTTGGATGGTGTGAGTGTGGTGAGTGGATGCACAAAATGGGTTAGTGATAGACCGCCCAGATACCACTAAGGACTGAATCTTGTCATGACCTCCCGGGTAAAACAGTACAACCACAAGTCTGTAAATTACAACTTGGCTAAGTAAATTTATCGAAACTCCGGACTCATCTCACTGGTAGGGGGGTGAAGGGGCTACGCTATGGCAAGGGGGCCTGAAGGGACACCAGTGGAGGGTGAAGTTTCCCAGCTGTCCTACGTTGCGGAGAGGTAGAAGTCCGGCTGCGTAGTGGCTGGGGGAAACATCCCGCGCACAGATGGGACCCACCGCAAGTGGGCAGTTTCCCATAAAAGTGAGATGACAAAAGGGTCTAGATACTTTGAAAAGTCACTGTGATGGTCTGCTCAACCACACGTCTAAGGAATTGTGTGGGGCAACGAGTTGATTGTCTCTTGTGGTGAAAGTGTACAAGCTCTGCAGAGTCAAAACTATTCGAATAGCCGTGCCCACGGTCAAGGGCGGACATGGGAACTTAACCAGATATAGTTCTATTTCGAAATGCTTTATGATGGCTTGGAAAAGTGGAAGGGCGGTGTAAGGCCCTAGTTTGGAATTGTCCTGGGTGTCGTCCCAGTGGTAAGTTAAGCGGCTATAACGCTGAAGAATTGCTATATGGTGCAAATGCCATGTAACGGTGGATGGAATCTGGATCGCTATTATTATTGCATGTTCTTGAACAATATGCTTTTGTTCAAAATGCTAGGTCTCAGGAATTTTTAAGTAATTGTATTCAAAAGCACTCTTCGCAAAAGAAAATAAACTTAAGCCATCCTTGATTAGCCATACATGTTATATATTGCATTCTGTGTGTTGATTCGCTGAGCACGGGGTCGGAGTGCTCACGCTCGCTTTTGCGGCAAATTCAGAAGCAGGAACCGGATCGCTACGCTTCAATATTACTTTTGGATCATGATGGCAAAGAAGATGAAGATGTCGAGAACTAGGTCGCGAACCTCCAGTTGGCTGCCTGTGGGCATGTCCTGAAGGTCCCACCTGTGTGCTTCGTTCTTCCGCTGCTGCAATTTAATGATTTCAGCCTCGTGGGCCCATGTGTAAGTTTGCTATTATATTTACGTTTCCGCATGATATGTACTTTGATATTCAGAACTGTAGCTGTGTGCACTATCTACTGATCCAGGGAATAGTGCAATTAAACACAGTAGATTCCGGATTGTAAAATCTGGGTCTGACAGAGGTGGTGGTCCCAGGCCACATCCGCCACCGCGTGTAGCAACAACGTCATCTCGGTGGCGACCACAACTCAAGCCCCGTATCGCACCCCTTGCAGTTTCGCTGATGCTGCGCATATAACCTACCCACCGAGATTCGGTATTTGACTTCCTACGTCGTATAGCCTCATTAGCCTCGTCGTCGATATGATGTAGCCGGTCCACCTGTAGTGAAACAAACAGTCAGTTCAAACGTAATCCTGCTCTGCGTAACGACATAGTAATCTCGTACCGCCTGGTCGACCCGTGCCGCTAGATGACAGTCTGGACCTTCCTGTATAGCGGCCTCGTGAACAGCCTGAAGTGTAGGATGTGGCACCTCCCCTGTAGTAAGCCTACTGCGGGTCCGTGGAGTGTACCAGTCAAGGTATGCCCTATACGTCGAGGGGTCGTCGGGGTCGTCCGGCCGTGTCTCATCCACAACCATCGTATCCGCATGGTCAGACCACATGTCTGTCCACACCCGCTGTGTGGCTCTCTAGTCTTCTGTCGCTCGCCCTCTCCTCGATTGCCTGCAAGTTCATTGAGACATTACAACAATTAGTAGGGTAGTGAAATTGAGACTAATGCAGTAATTAAATTTGGGGTGTAGTGACATACCAGTGGGTGATATCCGCAAGAGGGCGTACTGCCATGGGAGGGACATGCTGGTACAACCCGAACTGTCTCATGACTCGGTGTGGGCTGTATGGCTCGACGCAGTGTGCGAACACCAAGTGGCAAGTCGTCATCCAGTACCTGTGATCCTGCTCACACTGAGATGACAACCCGTGGGGGGCCGTGTTCGCAATGAACCGTGGAGACCATGGCCACCAGACTACGTCGCCAAATGGCAGAAGCTCGAACCTCTGGTGGAAATCCGTGTACGCACGTCTCGGTCTCTCCCTGGCCCACCTCAACTGACCATGCGTCCAACGTGTACCCATTGTGGGCGCATCAACGGGATCGTCGCCATGATCGGGGCCGTACAATTGCGGGATGAGGGCATAAGGGTGCACAACAACACGACCAAAGGAAGGCCTGCCAACGGGGAAGTGTTCCCATGACCACAACTGAAGGAGAAGGTAGCAGGCGGCTAGGACCGGCTCGCTGGCCGCGGTACGCTGCGAGGCGTCACACAAGCCTCGGTATGTGGAGCTAAGAACTGCTGATCCCCAGCTATACTGTGGCTGCTGACCAGGCCAGCCATCCGCCAAGGACTCCGCTAGCTGTATATAGCTAGGCTGCACGGAGTCTCCAGTCGTGCTAGGGAACAAGACGTGCCCGAACAGATATAGCAGGTATGCAACGAAGTGCGTCCGCACCGCGTCCTCATCTGCGTCTGCAGGACAGGTCATGTAGCGACGAAGCCATCCATGTGGCACCCCAGCTACGTTGTCTCGGATCTGATGACCGAACCGGTGACCCAGACGGACCTTCCAATCTGCTGCCTTTGCGGGTGGCACCACAGCAGCACCACGAACGGGTAGACCTGTAATCATCGTGACATCCTGCAGAGTAACCGTCATCTCCCCCCACCAGAAGTGGAAGGTGTGAGTCTCCGGCCTCCATCGATCAACGAGAGCGGACAACAGTGGTGCATCATACTGGAACCCATGCGGTAGATCCAACATGCGGGCAATGGGCAGCAGACCGGTGTCCCGCAGTAGTGGGATGTACCGCTGGTCGAGAGGCCAGTTCTCTCGGGGGCCCCTAAGGACGAAGCAAGGAGGCCCGTGTGCATCTCCAGACAACCACACATGGCATCAGTGGTGCTCGTCCCAACGGGGGTCTAGCAGCTCGAACGCCATGTCCTGCCAAATAAGGATAACAAGTTAGTGTACATTATAACAAAATGTGCAACAAATAACAACATAATTAACAACAAATGTAATGACAGGGAAACGTACGGAATGTACCAAAACATACATAAAATGTGCACACGAATATGACCCACACGACAAGGAAACATATAGAATGTGCGAACACATACATAACATGGTAATGTGCAACACATAGCTACATCGAGCCAACAATTCAGCGTACACCTCCTGAATAATACATTACATATGGATTGTGGTTGGTACTACGGAGCGTTGCTTGATGCCGGCCTGTTTGGGCACTGACTGAGGGAGTGGCCAATCGTCTTGCATAGCCTACACTTCGGGCGCCGAACACAATCCCCTCGCTGGCTCTCATCCATGTCGTTGCGGATGCGACGGCTTTGTCGTCTTCCACGACCGACATGCTTCAGTGCATCGTTGGGCACCCACTTTATCTCCCCCGGCCATAATTCCCTGTAGTGCATGTCTACCCCGTAGGAATGGAACTCTGCACTCCAGGTTGCATACAAGTGCTGCATGTTGTAGTACTTGGAGATGTACCGTGTCGACGCCTGGTTCCATACAGCGCAGGCCGCGTACACATGGGAGCATGGCTTGTGCAGAAGCTGGGGCTTGTTGCAGGTGCAAGATGCTTCATCACCAATCGTGCATACCTGCTTGCGCTCCCCTCTAATGTGACCCATGACATACTTCTGCCTTAGGCGGACCTCAAACTTCCTCCTTAAGCCATCAATGGGCTGAGCAATGTGGCATCGAGCCTTCTCCATCTTCCTGTCCATGAAGGCCTGCATGACCTCAGAGTATTGCTTGTTTTCCTCAAGGTGCTTCTGCGCCATCATGGCTCTATTCACAAAGTACCCGACGGTACGGTTCCAAGTCTCAGCCACGATTGCCGTGATCGGCAGGGATCTCCCTTCAAGACACCATTGTAAACCTCGGACATGTTGGTTGTCGTGATCCCATACCTTGCTCCACCGGTGTCGTGCAACAAAGACCACATTTCCAAGTCAGGTGCATTGGCCTGAACCCATTGTGAGAATGCTCCGACTCTTGTGGATCCCCCCTCCACGGCCCCTGCTTCTGTATGCACATGCTTCGTAGCCTCCTGATCGAGCTGCCTCCGCAAGGTGTCGAACTTCCGCTTTTGATTCTGCATGCATAGCTTCTTGAACATCTTCATTAGGTCCTTGCTACGGAAGCTTCTATGGAAGTTCGCTGCAATATGCCTCATGCACCAGCAGTTCTTCACATCAGTCCACTGGAGGGGGGGCTGCGTCCCATTCTGCAACGTCCGTAACGCAGACAGCAAGCCTGCATTGCGGTCGGAGATAAGGCACACTTCAGGGCGTTCTTGCACTACGGCATGCTTCAAATTGCAAAGGAACCACAGCCAGCTATCTGTATTCTCGTTCTCCACAATTGCAAATGCCACTGGGAGTAACTGGTCATTTGCATCGGCTGCAACCGCGGTCAGAATAGTACCCTTGTACTTGCCGGATAGGAACGTTCCATCTACGGTTAGCACTGGACGGCACCACCTGAACCCTTCTATCGCCTGATGGAAGGCCCATAACACCCTGTCAAGAATGAAACAGTTCGGGCCCTCCGTAGGATGAGCCCTCTGCTGCCTGTTTATGTACGTGTCTGGGTTTGATTGTGAAATTTGATGCAGCATTCTTGGGACCAGGTCGTACGCCTCCTCGTACGTCCCATACATTTGATGCAGCACCTTTCGCTTCGCCCGCCAAACCTTCTTGTAGCTCACTTCGTAGCCCGCTGTGTTCGCTACTTCTGTCATTAGAACCTTCGGGGTAATTGACACATCCGCCTGGACAAGGTGCGCGACCAGCTCCGCAACATACGATGATGTCATGTTGCGATGTCTATGTACTGGGCCCGCAAGCTTGCAACTGTGATCTTGGAGCACCGTTATCCGGAACTCCGTGCCAACACCCTTGTACCGTTGTGCACGGACTTTGCCACCACAGGACCCGTCGACACACTTCACGACGTACGTGTCCGGCTTTGACTTGTAGACCCGATACGTCCGGCTTATGTTGACGGCATGTCTAGCAATAGCCTGCTGGACAGCACTCTTATTATGGAAGCACTGCCCCAAAAATAGTGCACCCTCGCTGAACCCCCATTCTCCCTCCTCCCCCTGTGGTAGAACTAGGGCTGCCGCTGCGATGTCGTCTAGTCTGGACGACACGTATGCACCTTCCGTCGTCACAACACGACCTACCACCCCTCCAGTTGCACCTTCGCCATCCTCGTCCTCTCCAGAACTGCCTGTTTCCACCTCCTCCTCCTCCTCGCTGCCCTCTTCTTCCACCTGGTCCCCCAGATACTCATGACAGTCAATACGGGCGGCCCACCACCTCTCGTCCACACCTTCGTTGGGCTGGAAATTCTCTGCACGCCTCCTGTCGTCTTCATCACCCACTTCCTCGCCCACATGTTCTCCCGCAGAAGCGTCTTCATGACCGCCGGCCACTACATCTCCACCAGCGGCAACTGAACCAACCATGGCTGATGATTCTGCCCTCTCCACGAACTCGACATACACCATTGGCCTCCCATATATCGCAGCATCAGGGTTGCACACGACCTCCATGTAGTTCGCCCATGAGGCATCATTGGTCACCTTCAGAAGTTGCCATATGCTCTCCCTTCCATCATCCACCATTGAGGCATAGACTGCCTCGATCCGTAACTTATTCCTTGCGGTCTGTCGATCGAACGCTGAACGGACACACCTCCGTAGCTCAGACAAGCTCATGGCGCTCAGACCGGGTGCCCGGATCACGGTCCGCTCGCAATTTGACAGGTCCGCCCCATACGGCCCATCACGTACGAGACCACTCCCATTGATGTGACGATGGCCCGATCTTCCGAGAGGTACTGATAAGTCGATTGTGGAGATCTCGACGTTGATGATCCAAAGGCTCCGACCAAAACAGATCGAACCCCTCGCAATCACTACACCACTGCTCCGTTGGTTATCAACCGTGCCGAACACGATTGACCTCGCCAAGAAGGCTATCTCCTGCAAGCGAATCGAGAACACAAGCAAGAGAGTAAAAGATGCAATCTGAAATTGCGAATAATGTTTAAGTTCACAAGTTGGGGTTCCTCAAACCGAACATGCGGCGAAACTGCTAAGCAGAATAAACTCTTAAGAAAAACCCGAGGAAAACTAAAGGGGTGCGACCTCCTTAAATAGGAGTGGGGGAGGCCGCACTTATCTAACAAAAGGGGATGTGGTACTATTCACGGGTACTGTTCACGTGAACAGTACACCCATGATTAGTGCAGGCCCAAATAGTCTAAGTGTGATTACAAGGCCCAAGGCCCACTTTGACTCGGACTGGAAAAGTGACGCCACTTGTTTTGCAGTTTCTGATCGGCTCGGATGGAATTTCGAGGTGAGACCAGATTCATCTGAAAGTAGACTCCAAGATCTTTCCAACGAGTACTCACGGGGCCCGAGAAACCTTTTAGATCAAAAGTTATGGTCATTTGAAGTAGGCGCTGTCCAGCAGTCCGAATCTGAGTCGAACTCGCGAATATGAGTTGGCTTGCGCTTGACGGTTCCACTTCTACACTTGAGCTCGCGTGGTTCTTCTCCATGGTTCCTAAGGACAAGAAAATCACAAGTCTTAGGAAGTATCGAATGCTCAGCGGAAATATTATTGACTCCTAAAAACGAGTTTACCTGATAGTTGAGTTGACGAGCACGTGCCCGAGTGATTGGACCTTGCCCATCATTCATGGAAGCAGTAAGAGGGGTGTTCATATCAATAGAAGTGATGTCCTCATCATCCTCCCCTTCTTGAATTGGAGTCGTCCTCGACTCAAGCTCATCTTCCACGCCCAAGCAAGGTCGCAAATCTGCAATGTTAAAGGTGGAGCTAACCCCAAAATCTGCAGGCAAGTCTAACTTATATGCATTATCATTAATACGTTCAAGCACTCTAAAAGGACCATCTGCACGAGGCATGAGTTTAGACTTTCTCAATTCAGGAAATCGTTCTTTACGCAAGTGTAACCACACAAGATCACCCGGTTCAAAAGTAATATGCTTGCGTCCTTGACTACCAGCAACTTTATATTTAGCATTCATAATCTCAATGTTCTCTTTAGTTGTCTCATGCATCTTACGTATGAAATCAGCACGTTGTTGCGCATCACAATTTACTTTTTCTGAAGCCGGAAGAGGCAACAAGTCGATAGGTGCACGAGGTATGAAACCATAAACAATTTCAAAAGGGCATTTCTTCGTGGTAGAATGCAGCGAACGATTATAAGCAAATTCCACATGAGGCAAACATTCCTCCCACATTTTTAAGTTGTTTTTAAGCACAGCCCTAAGCATAGTAGACAATGTTCTATTGACTACCTCAGTTTGTCCATCAGTTTGGGGATGACAGGTAGTGGAAAATAACAGCTTAGTTCCCAACTTTCCCCACAAGGTTCTCCAAAAATGACTAAGAAATTTAGCATCACGATCTGAAACTATCGTATTCGGAATACCATGCAAGCGAACAATTTCCTTAAAGAACAAATCAGCAACATGTGTAGCATCATCACTTTTATGACATGGTATAAAATGAGCCATCTTAGAGAATCTATCCACGACAACAAAAATACTATCCCTCCCCTTCTTTGTCCTAGGAAGCCCTAAAACAAAGTCCATAGAAATATCTTCCCAAGGTACGCTTGGAACAGGAAGAGGTATGTATAAACCATGAGGATTAAGTCGTGACTTAGCTTTTTGGCACGTGGTGCAGCGAGAAATGAAGCGTTCGACGTCACGCCTCATCTTTGGCCAATAAAAATGGTGGAACAGAATGTCCTCAGTCTTCTTCACGCCGAAGTGGCCCATCAATCCTCCTCCATGCGCCTCCTGTAACAACAAAAGACGAACGGAGCCAACAGGAATGCATAGCTTGCCAGCACGGTATATGAAACCATCATGCACAACAAATTTATTCCAACCCTTTCCCTCTTGACAATTTAGCAACACGTCTTTAAAATCAGCATCATGCACATATTGCTCCTTTATTGTCTCTAACCCAAAGATTTTGAAATCACGTTGTGAAAGCATGGTATATCTCCTAGACAACGCATCAGCTATCACATTTTCTTTGCCCTTTTTATATTTAATGACATAGGGAAAAGATTCAATAAACTCAATCCACTTAGCATGTCTACGGTTCAGGTTGGTTTGACTTCGAATATGTTTCAAGGATTCATGATCAGAATGTATTACAAACTCTTTGGGCCATAAATAATGCTGCCATGTTTCCAAAGTTCGAACTAGAGCATATAATTCTTTATCATAGGTAGAATAGTTCAAACTAGGACCACTTAACTTTTCACTAAAGTAAGCAACAGGTTTTCCTTCTTGCATTAACACACCCCCAAGACCTATGCCACTAGCATCACATTCTAATTCAAAAGTCTTGCTGAAATCAGGAAGTTGAAGCAAAGGGGCATGTGTTAACTTATCTTTGAGAGTGTCGAAAGCTTGTTGATGATTGGTGGCCCAAGTAAAAGGAACACCCTTCTTTGTAAGTTCATTCAATGGTGCAGTGAGGGTGCTGAAATCCCAAACAAAACGCCGATAGAAACCAGCGAGCCCGAGAAAACTCCGCACTTGTGTGACCGTTTTAGGAGGCGGCCAACTCTGGATAGCGATGATCTTGGCTTGATCAACCTCAATTCCCTGCGGAGTAACAACATAGCCAAGAAAACAAACTCGATCGGTGCAAAAGGTGCACTTTTCGAGGTTACCAAACAAACGTGCATCTCTCAAAGCAACAAAAACAGCACGTAAGTGTTCAAGATGTTCATCTCGTGACTTGCTGTAAATCAATATATCATCAAAGTAAACTACCACAAACTTACCAATGAAAGCACGTAAAACCTCGTTCATTAATCTCATGAAAGTGCTAGGGGCATTAGTTAAACCAAAAGGCATCACTAGCCACTCATATAACCCGAACTTAGTTTTAAATGCCGTCTTCCATTCATCTCCAAGTTTCATTCTAATTTGGTGGTATCCACTACGCAAGTCAACTTTAGAAAACATTGTAGAGCCACTTAATTCATCAAGCATGTCGTCTAACCTAGGAATAGGATGACGGTATCTAATGGTAATATTATTAATAGCTCTACAATCAACACACATACGCCACGACCCATCTTTCTTTGGAACCAAAAGTACAGGAACAGCACATGGACTAAGGCTCTCACGTACATACCCTTTGTCAAGCAAGTCTCGCACTTGACGCTCAATCTCCTTAGTCTCCTCCGGGTTGGTTCGGTATGGCGCACGGTTGGGTAGGGAAGCTCCTGGAATCAAATCAATTTGATGTTCAATACCCCTAATTGGTGGCAGCCCTGGGGGTATCTCAGTAGGGAACACAATCTCAAATTCCTGCAAAAGGTTAGTGACAGCAGACGGCAAAGAGCTAGATATATCATCAAGTGAAAATAAAGCATCTTTGCATATCAAAGCATAGCATGGCATTTCATCATGACAAATTTCAGCAAGATCAGATTTGGTTGCAAGCATGACACAACCCTTTAATTTAATTCCCTCGGTCCTAGAACTAGATGGCAACCTCTCTTTCTTAGGTGGGAAAACATCCTTCACTACTTGCTGATTTTCAGATTCATGTTCAAGTTCTTTCTTCTTATTTTCAGCTAGCTCTTTATCACAATTAGCAATTTCAGTGGGTGTCAAAGGTAGCAAAGTTATTTTCTTTCCTTTGTGCACAAGAGAGTATTTATTACTTCTACCATGATGAGTTGCATCGGTATCAAATTCCCATGGGCGACCTAATAAAAGTGAGCATGCTTGCATAGGTACTACATCGAAATCAGCAACATCATGATAGGAACCAATGGAAAATTGCACTCTCGCAGATTGTGTTACCTTCACCTTACCGCTGTTGTTGAACCACTGAATGTGGTATGGGTGAGGATGCGCACGTGTGGTCAAGCCAAGCTTCTTGACCAATCCTGAATCCACCAAGTTATTGCAGCTCCCGCCATCAATTATAACACGAACACGGCAATCCTTGACGATGAGGAACATCTGAAACAAATTATGACGTTGTAGCTTCTCCTCTTGCTCTCTTTGAGTGCTCAGTACTCGCTGCACAATTATGGTTCTATAACTCGCCGTAGCAGCGGCACCTAAAATCTCCTCACCATCACTATCTGTCTCATGATCATCATCATCACCTGCAAGGTTAGCTGCAAGAGCATATTCATCCTCAACATCACTAGCACTTACATAACCACCATCTTCTGTCGCAATGTACGCCCGCTGACTTGGGCAATCTCTCATGACGTGGCCCATCCCTTTACAACGGTGGCACACAATGCCCGTCGTACGGCCCGTGGAAGCAACCGATGAAGAGCTCTTTGCTGGTGCTTGCACACTAGTAGATTTGCTCGCCTCGGGTGCTCGTGATGGTGGTGGCAGTGCTGCTGAACGCGCCCTACTCACAGAGGGGGCAGCAGCTCGAAAAACAGGAGGTGGGGCTGTCTTGGGTTGCTCCTGTGTTGGTCTCGATGTAGACGTACCTCCAAAATTGCTCCTTGTCCTTTGTTGTCTACCCTGCAATTCTTTCTCTGCCAAACAAGCAAGCTGGAACAATCTATTGATATCATTATACTCTTTGTAATCAATTATGTCCTGAATTTCACGCCTTAATCCCCCATAAAAATGAGCCATCTTATCTTCCTCATCCTCTTCAACATTACAACGCAGCATGCCTATTTGCAGTTCTTGATAATATTCCTCAACAGATCTATTACCTTGGTCTAAGCGCTGCAATTTCTTACGCATTTCACGTTTAAAAGCAGGAGGAACAAATCTAGCACGCATAGCTACCTTCAATCTATCCCATGTATCAGGGGTTAAGCCAGAATTAACTATTTGAGTCCACCAAACGATAGCAAAATCTTTAAATTCACTAGTAGCTTGTCTGACTCTATGCACTTCAGGAACTAGATGGGCATTAAATTTTTGTTCAACTGTCATCTCCCAATCTAGATAAGTTTCAGCATCATAGGTACCCGCAAAAGATGGTATGAAAAATTTAACTTTAGCAAACGGGTCATCATGAACATGAGCATTGTGATACTGAAAATTATTGTTACCTCCCATACCATGACGGTTCTGATGAGGATGGTGTCGTGGCCGTGCAGCACCGGCGTCACGGTTTTGTCTCTCATTATCATCTCCCTCCTCATGATCTTGGCCTCCATTGTTTGGTGGCCGATTCACCATTCTTTCAAGGCGTGTAGTGAGTGTTGCAATGCTCTCATTGATGGAAAGTTGCATTGTATCCATCTTCCTATCGATGTCATCAGTAATGGCAGCGCGTTGTTCATCCAAAAGCGTCATGAGCTCTCCCTTTAAAACACACTCTTGCGCATCAGACGTCTCACCTGCCATGGTTAGTAGCAAACAAAAGACAACACAAAGGTATTATCCCTATCAACTACTAGGTGGCGAGAAGTAGAATCACACACTCTCAAGCGTCTTATCACACTCTTACAAGTGTTCTTACCAATGTAGCAGGTGGTACAACCGGTGGCTGGTTCGTGACACCGTGTCGAGCGTGGGTACGATTGCAAGAGGGAACCTGTTCTGATCAAGAGTAGGTGTAGCTTGGAAGGCACAATATGGTAGCAATGGAGAACAATCAGTTCATTTCAGAATTGCATAGAATTGAATTATAGTTCGTATCTAGCACTTAGCCTATGTTGCTGATCAACCAAGGATGGAAGAAGGCTAAGAATAAGTGTATGGCAAAGTGTAGGAGTGGTAAATACAAGATAATTCAATCCAATTCAATCTGGAATTGAAGAACACAAGGATTGACCCAAAACTGAAAACTTCAGATTTCTGTCCACTGGACAGCACGTTGGTAATTCGGCCGTAACTTTTTGTCAGATGCCTCTTTTTCACTGATTCTTTTTTTTACTGTTTTCGGACGGCTTTTTCTACAGATTTTGTTTTGGGGCCAACTTCTGAATCCCAACACAGAAATTCGCACAAAAATCACAACTGCTGACTGTTGCAGATTCAGAACAGATAATTGGGTCAACTTTCACCGCACATATCTCTTAACTGCCTGGCTGGAATGACGTGAAATTTTACAGATAGATGGATAAGGAATTTTTGAATCTAATGGAGGTGGTCCCACTCAAAAATAATCTCGGAATCAAAAGATATGATGTTTTTGGTGGCGGCTGCAGAGGAAGGAAAAATCAGCCGAAATTGGAAATTAGGGTTTGGGGTGGGGAATTTTTTTTTTGTTTGGATTTTCAATGGAACAAAGATATGACCAGCAACTAGACAATACTATGACGGACACAAATTGAATTTAGCAAACCAAAACTAACAGATTGAAAGGCACAACGGGGTTTGGACAGCGGAAATTAACTCTTTTTGTGGGGCAATTTTTTTTTCTGGACTATAGGAAATAAAAAAACCAATCTACTAACTAGGGATACAAGAATTACCTCACGGGCAACCGTTGCTCTGATACCAACTGATATGACGATGGCCCGATCTTCCGAGAGGTACTGATAAGTCGATTGTGGAGATCTCGACGTTGATGATCCAAAGGCTCCGACCAAAACAGATCGAACCCCTCGCAATCACTACACCACTGCTCCGTTGGTTATCAACCGTGCCGAACACGATTGACCTCGCCAAGAAGGCTATCTCCTGCAAGCGAATCGAGAACACAAGCAAGAGAGTAAAAGATGCAATCTGAAATTGCGAATAATGTTTAAGTTCACAAGTTGGGGTTCCTCAAACCGAACATGCGGCGAAACTGCTAAGCAGAATAAACTCTTAAGAAAAACCCGAGGAAAACTAAAGGGGTGCGACCTCCTTAAATAGGAGTGGGGGAGGCCGCACTTATCTAACAAAAGGGGATGTGGTACTATTCATGGGTACTGTTCACATGAACAGTACACCCATGACTAGTGCAGGCCCAAATAGTCTAAGTGTGATTACAAGGCCCAAGGCCCACTTTGACTCGGACTGGAAAAGTGACGCCACTTGTTTTGCAGTTTCTGATCGGCTCGGATGGAATTTCGAGGTGAGACCAGATTCATCTGAAAGTAGACTCCAAGATCTTTCCAACGAGTACTCACGGGGCCCGAGAAACCTTCTAGATCAAAAGTTATGGTCATTTGAAGTAGGCGCTGTCCAGCAGTCCGAATCTGAGTCGAACTCGCGAATATGAGTTGGCTTGCGCTTGACGGTTCCACTTCTACACTTGAGCTCGCGTGGTTCTTCTCCATGGTTCCTAAGGACAAGAAAATCACAAGTCTTAGGAAGTATCGAATGCTCAGCGGAAATATTATTGACTCCTAAAAACGAGTTTACCTGATAGTTGAGTTGACGAGCACGTGCCCGAGTGATTGGACCTTGCCCATCATTCATGGAAGCAGTAAGAGGGGTGTTCATATCAATAGAAGTGATGTCCTCATCACCCATAAAACACGAATAATTGTTCAATGCCAGCCATTGCGTACCTAACATAAGTGCATAATCAACCATTTTAGTACACAGCACGTAACAATCGTGCCATCTAATTAACAATTTCGATTAATATATGGTTTGTATTCCTAAATCTACGATTTATTTGTAACTATTTTACTTTCAAATTGTACCATACATCAAATGAAATATTCGTATCATTTTTATTTCCATGAAATGACCTTCATACTACAGTCATTCACTAAGCATACTAATTATACAAATTGTCTCTAATCTAACTATTACAAATTTACCACCTACAAATACTCCAACATAAATATTTACTTTTTCAACACCTACACATTATTTACACTACAATCTTTTCTAACTTTAACTTAATATAGTCTTTATGTAGCTCTACTATAACTTTCTATGACTGCTATTATATTTTAATTCTAATCTACCAAATTTATTTCTAATTTATTTTTACCACCTACCGCACTGTATGTAGTTCTTCCCTAAGCGTACTAATCATATGCTTCTAATCATGGTACTATTGTTATCACCTACAATTGCTCTAACATAAATATGTATTTTCTCAACGTCTACACACTACAAGTTCGTATTTTCCACCTAACTGAAACTACTTTACAGTACATATGTTCACAAAAAAGGAAAACAGTACATACACTACAATACATCATGCCTAACATATGCAAGATTTGCTATACATACACAGCGTATAAAAGATTGACATAAAATAACAGTAACAAAAGATGGTTTGTTTAATTAAATCCTAATGACATACATAAAATGATAGTTGCACGGGCACAAAACTTACCTCTTCTTGAAGCTCACAAGACGATCTACAACTTTTGTACTTGCCAAATCCGCTGATTCCAAACGAAAACAACTCAAATCTTCCGGCTTTCGCTCCTCACTTTTCTTCACCAAAAACTAACTACATTACAATACATAACTTCAACATAAAATACGACATTATCTACACTACAATAAAGCATTCATCGTATGTGCATTTTACCTACAGATCTGCACTACAATATTGACATGGCGTCTCAAACATTCACATACAATAACATTACCAAACGATTGTTTGTGCTAATGGACTAATTATGGACTAATGACATACATAAAAATTTAGTTTCACGGGCATAAGACTTACCTCTTCTTGAAGCTCACGACGCGATCTACAACTTTTCTACTTGCAAAATCCGCTGATTCCAAACAAAAACAACTCAAATCTACGTGTTTTTACTCTCACTTCCCTTCACTTTCTCCCTCGCTCTATCTTCACAAGCGCTGCAAATGAGCTTCTGCCTTCGACAGCAGTTCTTCTCCCTCCCTTGCGCTGAGGTTCCGGTTCTTTTAATTGTGCATTCAGCACTCATGGAGAGGGGGCCCTTCCTGCGCTGAAGACACGTGTGCGAGCGGACGGGAGAAAGCAGTGCACTGCGCTTTGTATTCCTTGCCTTTGCTACTTTCGGCGGACGGACGGGACGCGACGTCAATCACGCGGTCGAGCAACGAGACGCGCGTTGGAGCCAACGGTCGCGCGGTCAAAAATGGGCGTCGTGCGGTCGGGGGCTCAATCACGCACTCGGGCGGTGATTCGCGCGGTCGGGCGGGAGGACGTGCGGTCGGGGCGCGCGCGGCGCGGCGGCAGGCGGGTCGTGCGGTCTGGTACCGCACGACCCGGTGAACAGTCCGGTCGTGCGGTACCAGACCGCACAACTGGGACAGGTGGCGGCCGGTGGTGATCGCGCAGTGGAGAGGGGTCCAGTTTTGGAATTTTTTTTGCACAGGGGGTCAAAAACGGAATTTTTGATGTACAGGGGTCCAATAGTGTCCAAAATTCCCATCTCTTGGAGCTTCCACTCGTTTTTTCTCCACTGTGCTCACCCTGTTTCCTCCAACCTCCGTGTGACACAGAGTAAGCTAGCTCCTGATAGCTCTAACTTATTAACTATCTGTAGCCTATACCATGCGTAACCTGACATCTCAGATTGTGATCCTAGAAATGAAAAGATCGAGCTGAGAGCACCGATCGAAACGATCGAGGTAGAGAAGATAACGGAAACTTGATCCCCTATGCCTCACCTCGTGTTTTCAATCGATCTCCTACCTCATTTTCATATGAATATATGTAGGTTCCCTGTCTCTTTCCCTGTCTTTATTTCTTATATATGTAGGATCGAATACAATCGAATAGTTTTAAATACAAATACAAATTTATATTTTTTTAAAACGAATACGAATATAAATTCGAATATTCTCAAATACAGATACAAATATTCTCGAATATGAATATTTTTTAATGCGGATTTTGCTTATCACATTCGCGTTTTCTCGGATACGAATATAGGATAAAATGGATTCTTAACGATTTTGCCGATTTTTCATTGGTTTTTGACCGGTTACCGGTTTTAAACCGCCTAAATTTTGAATCACAAAATTCGTGCGGGTTTTTCATGGGTTCTAGAAACGGATCGAATACGAATCGCATAGTCTCGAATACGAATATGGATACGAATATTCTTGAATACGAATGTGAATATGAATATTCTCAAATATGGATATGAATATTCTCAAATACGAATATGAACACTTTCGAATACGGATTTTGCTTACCACATTCGTGTTTTCACGTATATGAATATCGGATAAAATGAATTATCCGTTATCATTTTCCACCCCTAGCTGAGCCCAATTAATTCCTCTCTTGAGAGCCTCTGCTGGTTTTAGTTTCAGCTTGGTTCCTAGTTCACTATTTCTTAATTTCATCATCTTTTGGTTTTTTAGCTTTTTGGGGACTTTTTGTTTTTTTCTATGTTCCTTTGCATTATGGATAATGGGATAATCTATTTTTTCTATTTTTATAATTTTAAATTTAATTACGCTAAAAACTATTAGTTACTACAGTATAAAATAAGTTAGCTACAGTGAAAAAACTAAAAGCCAAAAAAAAACCCAACTTAGCACAGCCTAAGTCTTTGACATCCTTATCCTTATACACCTGTCTATCTGTTAGAAAGGATTAAAATAATAAGAGCAAATTGCCAACCGTTGCACATATAGCCCAGCTAGTGTACCGTCTTAGTTTTCTAGTTGATGATCATAATTCAGTTTCCACTAGCATCGCAGTTGCGGTTGAGTAGTTTATTTTTGTTGATTTTCTATTAATGATTGGGACATGAATTTGTGGCCCATGTGTTGTGTCTTAAACAGGACCTGTGGATCCTAATCTTGTAAATTTTGAAAATTTTCTATCCACGACGGACCCAAACATTTGACAAGTGATGATGATTATTTAGTGTGCACTATATCAAGAATCATTCTTTAAAATTTTTATTGAATTATTAGGGATTTACGTTTTTTCGAACGAAGATGTGCAATTAGTTGGCACAACTGTCTTTAAGGCTCAATGCTCACTATGAGAGATTATGGAATAAAATCTAAGAAAATTTGTAATTAAAACTAGCTAACGTGTTGTTTGTGGGAGTGGGACTCGAACCGTAGCCTAAGGGAATTTTTTTGTACGGATAATCCATTTTTTATTCGAAAATACATAAATATACCCGCGGAATTTTTTTTTACAAAAATAGGCTTCAGTCGCTCCCCCATTGGGCGACAGCCACCTTTCGCCCAACCGGGAGGCGACACAATTTCTGTCGCTCTACATTCAAGCGACTGAAATCAGTCGCTTTTCCATTAGGCGACTGCCATGCAGTCGCCCAATGGATAGGCGACTAAAAGTGCAGTCGCCCAATGGATGAGCGACTGTACTCAGTCCCCGTGATTTTGTAGAGTTTTGTCAATTTTGTAGTTTTAAACTGGGAAAAAATTTAGTATAGTTGTAATAAAAGTTTATGTTTATTGTATGTTGTAGGTGCATTAAAAATTTTGGAAATTTTTTTAAAAAAACAATTGACTGTAGAATGTTTGATATATACATTGGCAAGTGATATTTTCATGTTTCTGAGAATTAGTTTACGAAGAGAACAGATATGTTAATATTGTTAAATGACTTGCTATCTGAATCATTGAATGCGAACAGACGAGATAATAACCTTATGTGAATAGAAATAAACTTCATAATACAGTTGGGAGTAACATGCCGCGTACAATTTTAGTACATGCATAACATATAGCATGATATGCGACTAACCCACCCAACTGCTCCTACCACCTACTGTGTGGACCGGGGCCACTTTCCCTTCCTCGCCCGCTCGGCGTTGAACTCCTCCGCGGCCTCTTTTGCCTTAGCCGCAATTTCCCTCTTTCTCTCGCGTTCCCTCCCGCTCCCTACGGGTGCACGCTTCAAGATGAGCTTGCGTCTCGCGTTGTATACGCAGGGTGTGCTCGTTCTTGCGGCGCTCCTCCTCCAGCAACTCCTTCTCCTTTGTGACATTCCACTCCTCGAAGTCGAGGGTCCATTGGTCCGCAGGCTGGATCTCAAAATCGATCCATTTACGGTAGCCACATAGGGGCTCTGGAGACTGTAAATAAAAGAGGGATATTGCTAGTGCGTGTTGTGAAGGAGAAAAGGTAGGGGAAAATGGTGCATGTGGTCGTTACCGGCTGCCGATAGGTTGCGGTGTCAAAACGGCGGTTGGGGTAGTCACTGGAGTAGTTTGCGCAAGCCCAGTAACGCATACCTAGACTGATGCGGTGCTTAGACTTGAAGAACTTGCACACGTCCCCGCACCAACAAAGGGGAGGTGTCTCCCCTCAGGTGGTAGTTGTGGCGAACGCTCGGTGGGGACGTCCGGGATGGGGTTGTTGCTACGCGGGCGCTCTTTGGGGGGACCTTTCATCGTAGCACGATGGGCTTGTTCTACCCGGGCCTGTATAGCCCTTATTTTCTCATCGCGGGCGGCAGCTGACCGTGCTATGTCACGGGTCTCCTCCCAATCCTTCACCATCTTATCCCATTGCTTCTTCTTACCTTTGTCCATCTCGGTGGGGTGACGTAAACGCGGTGTAGTATGGGGTTTGGATGTGCAATGTTTGCTGGGAAATAGAATGCACACCAATTTATAGGGTCTATTTTCTCTCTACCCCTACGTGTAAAGCTGGTCCGCGTGGTCGTAGCAGTGAGCAAAGCTGCCCTGTTTTGTCATCTCACTGAGCAAAGCTGACCTCTTTTTGTCATGTCATGTCACCGAGCAAAGCTGGCCTCTTTTGTCATTTGTGTGCAGATAGTAGCCCTCTCTTGTCATCTCACTGAGCAAAGCTGCCCTCTCTTGTCATCTCACTGAGCAAAGCTGCCCTCTCTTGCCATGTCACTGCGCAAAGCTGCCCTCTTTGATCATGTCATTGAGCAAAGCTGCCCTCTCTTGTCATCTCACTGCAGAAAACAGCCCTGTTTTGTCATCTCTCTGAGCAAAGCTGCCCTCTCTTGTTTGTAGTACTTCCATATGTTCTATATGTGCAATGTATGTGTTATTCTCCATGTGGGTGCTATCGCATTTTAACGAACAGCAAATACATCTAGTAAGTAAGCAATACTAAGCTACCAGCACAACACCAACTACATTACAGAAAAGAGATGTAACATATAAGTTTTACAAATGGTACATGAAATTTAGCATGCATTGCAACTACTGATCAGGACATGCATTGCATCGTCTAGCTGTGTGCCCCTCCTGACCGCACCGCCCACAACGTGCACCAGATGTTCCCGCTTGTGATTCGTCCATATCATTTCTAATACGTCGGCTCTGTCGCCGACCCTTCCCACCCTTCATCATGTTAATATCCGGAACCCAGGTCCTCGCTGAAATGTCCAAAGTGGCAAAGTTTCCCACCACCTTGAACCCCCGGAGCTCCCCACACCAAGCTTGCAGTATTCTCTCCTTGAAAAAGTACTCGGAAATGAAGTTGGAAGGATCCATGCCCACGGTCCCGCATGCAGCGAGGACATGAGAGCATGGCTTGTGTAACAACTTAAGCTTGTTGCATGTGCAACTAGGTTCGTTTGCATGATTTCCAAGGCATACCTCATGAGTAATAAGTGAACGAGATGTCCAAAATCCGGCTCTGTCACGGAGTATCACCTCAAAACGATGCTCCCTGTTGCCCATGACATGCACTGTGTGCAATTGACCCTTCTGTGCCTTCGTCTCCATGTACGCAGTAATTTTTGACGAATACAGGGCTCCGGGATTGGCCGCATGAAGTGCGGCACTTGCGTGCCTCTCCCTGAAGTAGCGGATTGTGCTGTGAAGAACACCTTCCACGATGGCGACAAGGGACTGAGAACGGAGACCCCTGAGAACCCAATTGTAGACCTCGGCAAGGTTAGTTGTCATTATTCCGTACCTTGCGCCATCCGTGTCGTGCAACAGCGACCACTTCTCCAATGGTTCCCCCTCGATACACTACGAGAAGCACTTGATGTTTCGTGAGCTCCTCCTTCTTAGACCACTTCGGTTAGGCTTATCGATTGCTGGCAAGCATTGCGGTTGTGCCACCCCAGGAGTGAGTGGCCCCTTGCTCCTCTCTTCGACATTCTTCCTGGTGTGCTCATCCAACAACCCCCATAAAGCATCAAATTTCCTCTGCTGGTTCTGCCTAGCTAACCTCTTGAATAGCTTCATCAAAGATTGTTTCGGGAATTGCTTGAAAAAGTTTACCCCTAAGTGACGACTGCACCACCGGTTCCTCATGTCTGGCCAATGAAAGGTCTCCTCAGGGTTTTCTTGAAGTTTTCGTATCGCCTTTATAATACCAGCGTGGCGATCATGGATTACGCACACACCAGGACGGGTGCCTACAACTTCAGCCTTCACATGTCTGAGAAACCACAGCCAGCTCTCATAATTCTCACTCTCCACAAATGCAATGGCCAGCGACAGTATTTGATTGTTACTGTCAACGCTTATGGCCGTCAGGAGCTGCCCTTTGTATTTGCCTGTCAAGAAGGTCTCATCTACTGAGATCACTGGCAGCATGTGCCTGAATGCTTCAATGCTAGCACCAAATGCAAACAATGCTCTCTGCAACACTGCAAATCCCGGTGGACTTATGGACGGCTTGTCATGCACGACGAAGTACGTGCCCGGGTTCCTTTGCTGCAACACCTTAAGCATACGAGGAAGGTTGTCGTATGCTGCCTCGAAAGTGCCAAAATATTTTTCCAACGCCTTTTGCTTTGCACGCCACGCCTTCGCGTAGCTAATCTTATACTTGAATTTATTCTCGATAGCTACCACAATATGCGTGGCCGCAATATCTTTCTTCTCCACTATCTCTCCATACATCAAATTGGCTATAAATCTGGGACGTCAGGTTACGATGCCTCGCCAAGACAGTGTTTAGAATGCAGGAGTGCGGCTCCACCTTGGAAACAATCCAATGAGTCTCATACTTGGGTCTACGTGCGTGCACCCTCCAAGGACAACTAGCCTGCTCGCACTTCACAGTGTATTGCTCCTAGCTTGATTTGACGACGCGAAATGCCCGCTGCATTGAAAGGGCCCAAAGCTTGATGGCATCCTGCAGTGCTTCCTTGTCAGCAAACATAGCATGCAACCGAACCTCTGTCGCATGATACTCCCATGGTGATTCATGCTCATCATGTGCGGAAACACCCTCCGCATTAAACCGGTTCTATTCCTGGGGGATAGGAACTTCTTCATCATCGGAACTGTCCTCCTCCTCCTCTACAGCTTGCGCTTCATCCCATGCCCTCTGGTCATCAGATTCCATTTGCTGCACGATATACTCATTATGCTCTCCTTCATCAGCTTGCCCAGTTCCCTCTCTATAGCTTGACGGTTGTAACTCTCCTCCATGTACTGCATCGGCTTCCCAGTTCCCTCTCTATAGCTTGACAGCTGCAACTCTCCTCCATGTACCGCATTGCCTTCATCACGAGCAACTTCATCAGCTCCGCCAACGTGCGGCCCGCCCGAGCTACTAGCACCTCCCGAAGCAGCATAGGCGAACGCACGAGCTTGCGCAGCTGCTTGTAGTGAGCACGGTTGCACAAGCAGGACACACTCGTATCCACGGCGCTGGCACCCTTGCACAAAGCCCTTCCACGAAGCAGAGCGCACCAATGTCTTCAACTCCCATCTGATGTCCGTGGGAGACCGGCTCCAAAGCCCTTGCACAACGACGCTGCACACCTCGGGGTCCAATGAAAAACTCTGGGTCAGCCAATGCTGCACATCTGTCATTCGAGCATTCTCGTCATCCGGAAGTACAAGAGTTACTTGCGGAAAATCGCTCAAATCCACACCATTCGGACCTTCACGAATAATTCCAGCACCATAATACACTCTCAATGTTGTAGTGGCCATTGATGATGTAGGCCTGCATGTATGATTGAAATTTACGACATGTCAAATAACATCGTACAACACTAAACTACACTTTCCATACTAAAAAGGGTGCTAATATTTCTATACTACAAAATGTTCCATACTACAAAATGTATACTACAACTTTTTGACACTAATATTTTCATACTAAAATTGTACTACATTTTCTAAATCTACAATTTTTACTAACACCAATGTTTCATCTAAATAATAGTGCAAATACAACATAATCAAAAAAAATACCTGGATCCAAATTGATGGAATAGCTTCTACTCTTCCTTCCTCCCTCACCTCCTCCTCCAACCCTGTCCTCCTCTCCTTCTCTTCCCCCCTCCTGTTCTTCCCCTCCTCCCTCTCTTCTACCCCTCCTTTTCTTCCCCTTCCTCCTCTCCTCTTCTTCTCTCGCACAATGAGTGCCCCTTTCTCCTCTCCTCCTCTTCTTCTTCCTCTTCTCTTCTTCTTCTTCCTCTTCTCTTCTTCTCTCGTTTCTTCTCTGTGCGCAGAATGAGGGCAAACAGTGGTAGGTGGTAGTGGGCGGCCGACTGCGGTGGAATAAAGTACCCCTCCTGTCGCTCTACGGTTGGGCGACTGGAATTCCAGTCGCCCAACCGTACAGCGACTACAATAAGTCGCCCAACGCTCAGGCGATACCATTGATTCGCTCAACTGTTCCCACATTCCCTAAATGTCGCCGCCCGGTTGGGCGAAAGGTGGCTGTCGCCCAATGGGGGGGGCGACTGAAGCCTATTTTGTAAAAAAATTTCCCGCGGGTATATTTATGTATTTTCGAATAAAAAATGGATTATCCGTACAAATAATTATAGCCAAAGGTCCATCCATCTAACGAGCAGGGCATTCATTTGTGCAAATTTTCTTTTAATAGAGTAAGGCTCTGCTCATTTTAACTTAAAATTTTGGATTCTGACTTATTTTTCATTATTCATAAATTTCGTCTTTTTTGAGTTTTTTTGCCAATTCTTTTTTTTCGTATTTGTTTACGTTGTCCGTGATGAGCTAACCTGTTTTGTCTATTTTTCATTTTTTAAAATTTAGTTACGCCAAATAAGTCACTATTAATTATAGTGTAATTTTAACCAGCTATAGTATAATTTTAGTCATAAACAAGCTTATTGCAACCCAACCGAGCGGCACCTAAATCATTTGGGAAAAGAAAAACTGTGAGGTTATTTGACCTCCACACCCTGACATGTAGCTCCACCATTGTCCCTAGGATGTCACAAACTACACTATTCCTAAATTTTGTCACCGTTTATTTCGGTTTGAGCTTTGACTTCTTGCTTATTTTTCACTATTTCTAAATTTCATCTTTTCTTTTCTTTTCTTTACTTTTTTGAGTTTTTTGCTGGTTCTTTTTCCCCGTATTTGTTTGTATTGTCCGGATAGGCTAACATGTTTTTTTCTATTTTTATTGTTTTAAATTTAATTAAGCAAAATAAATCACTATTAGCTACAGTGTAATTTCAACTAGTTACAGTATAATTTCAGTCATAAATCATTTTGTCCAAACCAACTGAGCAGGCCGTTTAAATCTGTTGTTCGGGTCTTGAATGTGCACAAAGATTTTGTGTGTTTCACGCAGTATATATATACATATAATAGCTGTAGCATACGGTCATAATCAGATCAACTCCGAGCACTACATCATCATTTAATTAAGCAATTCCACAACGACATGTCATAATTATGTGCTGTTCGGTTGGGCTGAAATAAGTTAGCTTATAGCTAAAATTATACTTTAGCTGACAAAAATTACACTGTAACTGATGATAGCTTATTTGGTATAATTAAATTTTAAAAAATTTAAAAAATAGAAAAAACAGGTTAATCTATCACGAACAATACAAACGAATACGGGAAAAAAGAATTAGTAAAAAAACTAAAAAACTAAAAAATCAGAAAAAAAATAAAATTTCGATATAGTGAAAAATAAATTAGAATTCAGAAGTTTAAGCAGAAATGACCGTGGCTAAGCTAGGCCTCCGACAAGCGACATGGAACCGTTTCGAATTGGCAAAATGGGGCGGCGTCTTTTTCCGGCCAGTGGACCGCCTCCCCGGGCACACTACATCAAAAAAACTTCCGTGTGGCTGGGCCACCGGCCGTCGCCGTAGCCATCACGTGGCCGTCGCCGTCGCCGTCGGTCGCTCAGCTGTACGCGAGTTAGACGCAAGCATACGCGCTTGGCCGCACACATGGGCCACCGATCCGCACCGGCGCTAGGCGACGGCTCCGGCCGTCGCCTTTGATCTCCTCATGCGTCCAAGGCCGCCGTCGCCGTCGCACGCGTGACGGCGGGATCCGTTGATTGTCTAACCCTCCACCGCAGCTCGCGCCCCGATGTGAAAGTACGGCGACATTCATCCTAGGATCAAGAGGCAGAATTGGAAATTCTCTCGGACAGAATTTCCCATTTCAAGGCCAGGAGATTCACAGCCACACGGTATACTGTCCATGGATTCTGGGCAAGTGGGCAACATATATTCCGACAGCATTCGTTAGTCTTTACCAGGCATTCCATGCTACTAGCTGTGAAGAGTAAACAGCGACGATCTAGATCCTAGTGTAAAAGTTGTATTTTTTTTTCTTGTGATAAAAGAGAGAACATGCGCACCAGGATAGGATTTAATCTGTGAAGAAAATTGAAAGGTCTGCAGTCAACCGGGTCCATCCGGCTGGTTGCCAAGTCCGAAGCTGGACTTTGCATCCAGCTGATGGATCATCTATCTCCCTTCAATGAGCTTTAGCCAGACTTAAGGCAAAGCATAGCCAGTTTGTTCCCAGGTCCCGGGTCGCCATTAGCATTCAAGGCAACATCCCCCAGCTGAATCTCGCGCAACGGACCTATCGGTGGCGGTAGGACACGCCCAGTTCCTTCTGCTGGGCGCTCACTGGACCAGGTGACGATGAACGCGCCGGAATTAGGTCAATCACAATGTTTAATGCACAGGTAGAGTGGAGTCTTAAGACAGTGAAATCTAACAGGCCTCCAGATTTTCATGTACCAACTAGCACGAGTCAGGAAAAAGATCTAAGCATTCGCATCATGAGATGGTACTGCACGTTTAGAAACCTTAGCAGGGTGATATTGTTAAGATAGGGGAAGTTGCCTTCAATTCTTTTATTTTTATTGCTTCATGTCAAGGATCAGAGATCCAGAAGGCAGGCAGTACCACATGCATTTTTGTGAGATAAGAGCAGTTGAAGCCTGTATCACAAAAGGTAGTTGCTCTAAAATTTCAGCATTCGGCCCGAAGAATAGCCTCGGCCTCTGACTTAGCCCACTGGTCCAATGATGAATACCTACATTAAGCAAGCAGATAAAATGAGGATAAGTAAGTTAACAAAATCAAGCATATGTTCATTTGCTTCAGTGTCTGAAAAACATTTAGGCTTACTAACAGAAGATAATGGAAGACTATTATATGTTTCTGCAGGTTTGCTCCCTTCTGCAATATAGGCTAATACATTATTAGCCTATTAGGAATGTCTATACAACATTCGACTATTTTTGAGGATAAAAACAGTCAGATTGACCTGGGACGTTAGATCTAGGGCGTTGAATCTCCATCTAACGGCTCAAAATCTGACTATTTTTATCCTAAAAAATAATCGAATGTTGTATAGACACTCTACATTATTCGTACTAACAGCAATTGCTTTCTCACTAGGTGTTGGCTTGCGGATCCATACAGCTAGAAATAATTGAAGGGTAATGATTGCGACATATTTTTTTTTTTGGCATAAAGCGGTAATTGGACAGAAAAGTTTCATATGCATCCAAGCCCTAGTCAAAGCCAGCCTACCGTGGTACTGATCACCTTAGCCAGAAGTTAGATATATCTGTCCAACTGAGATCGCCTAAAGTCCACTCAGATTATTGTAGGCAGTGAAGAAGACAAAAGATGGAGCCCCATAGGGCAAAGCTAAAAAAATTCAGCATGGTTTGTGCAAAACTATAAATCATTTACAACTTTTGCTCCAGTGCTTCGGGCATGTCTCAAGTGCCCGATTTCACTTGAGGTCTTTGCAAACAATTCATGATGATATATTTTACAAATATCAACTCTTACCTGATCTCCGGATACGTCTCGCTTTATTATCTTATCGAAATCTGCCCACACGTCTGATGTGCTGAGTCTGGACCTTTTTGCTCCAGTGTTTGCTAACGCAGAGGCACCGGTAGAGCCTGACGATGATACAACCAAGGGCTGCTCTATCATTTGAGGTGGAGGTGGAAGCGGAGGTGGGGACGTTTCATTCTTGAAGGATGAAAGCTCTTCCGGATCAACTCCGCATTCACTCACAGAAAAATTATCAAAATTTCCCATGAAGAAATATGAAAAACTGCAAAATGCAAATAGAAAATTACACTATTGTTTATTTTATATCACAATAAAGAAAAATAAGAACAATATAAGTGCATGAAAATTAGTATTGTTACCTCTTTTCTTGACTATAGGCCGGATTTCAATTTTTTTGGGATTTTTGGCAAAATTATTTTGAATTTTGCCAAATTATCACAAAGTGTATTGAAATCTTTACAGAAGAATAGAAGAAGAAACTACTAGTGAGGGTGTGGCTGAATGGGGGTATGCTGCTAATTTATAGAAAAAAGAGATTTTTTAAATTTTTTTGTATTTTTAAACTTATAAATGGTCACAAAATGACTATAAATTTTAAAAATCAACCGTTACTCGTGCTAAATAGGCCAAATGGGTCGTGCCCAGGCCAAACGTGCCTAACAGTCACTTTTTTGTGCCAAGCGTGTCAAACGTGCCGCCATGCTGGGTTGTGCCCATGTCGTGTCATGCCAGGCTCGCCACTGTGCGTGCCGACATGTTGGGCCGAGGTGGCGGTCTAGGCACCGCCCGCCCCATTGTGCCATGCCGACTTGGCCCGACGCTCCTCGTGGGCTGACTCGGTAGGCACGACCCATTCGGACTCCAGTACGCCCACTGTTGCTCCTTTTGACTATTACTGTACTGTGTTACATTGTGTTTGGGATTATATCTAGGTTTGGCCTGGGCTGTGTTACTAGGTGACCATTGGCAATATCCACCAATAGCCCAAAATAATGCTCCCTAAAAACAGAAGTTGCTAGCCCACGCTGCAGCAGTTTTATAGGGTTTCATGAGGTTTCAGGGTTATAAGGTTTCACAGGGTTTGCATTTCATGGAAAAGTTTCAACGAGGTTTCAACGTGTTTCGTGAAAAGTTTCATGTAAGGGTTGACTCTTTTCAAAGAAGTTTGGGTATATATTTTTTTTCGAAAATATCAATTTAAGGGTATATATCCATTTATAATAATTCAAATGAAATGCATACCTTTGAAAAATATACTCAAATTCAAAGCTTTTGAACGAATTTAGATCACATGCTTTGCTGATATATATATATATATATATATATATATATATATATATATATATATATATATATATATATATATATATATATATATATATATATATATATATATATATATATATATATATATATATATATATATATATATATATATATATATATAGAGGAAACCTCTTTTCTACTCCCGGGTGTAATTACACCCTATGTCGTATCTCACAATGTAGGGAGTATCTCGTGTAACGGAGGGTATGTACATGTAGTATACGAGTATTTAGGACCATATAGGTGGTATGAACAATTTTTTCAGAGGTGGTATGTACATTTTTTTGACATACTCCTTTTTATGTGCATATATGAAGGTATTTATAAAATACGCTAAAAACTATGGACTCTCTTGCAATTTTTTCGTATGGTTTACATTGGAGTATCTTATAATTAGTATATGAGTATACCTAATGTGATAAAGGAGTATTTCAAGTTTATTTAGGTGGTATATTAGAGGTGGGTGTAATTACACCCGGGAGTAAAAAGTTTTTTTCATATATATATATATATATAATCAGTGCATACCTACAATTAAACTATCATAAAAAGGTAACTATAATTTGAATTTTAGTTCAAACTTATTTGAACTAGTTAGTAAACTAGTTAAACTCGATATCTAAAAAATTCCAAATATTTTCGGACACGATACATAAGGGAAATACCTATTTTATATCATGGTATCCTAACACAGTGGTATCCTAGGTATAAGCTTCAAGTGGGTTGCGAGTGCAAGGCAGCAATTTTTTAATGGGTATATACCCGATGGAGTACCAAAAATCCCCTATTTTCCAGTTGTTTAAACGTACCATACCATATTGAGAACAAGCAGCACGTGCCGTCCACCGCTGCCGCCATACTAGATTGGGAGCGTGAGGTGCCATCCGCCCCCAATTACTGTATCGGGTTAGTTTATCATCTTCAGTTAGTTTCTTCCATTGGTTGCTTGGAATTTTGTGTTGGAGGTTTAATCTTGTAGTGGTTGCCTACCGTTTTGTTTGGTGTACTCATCGGATTTTTCTCATTTTAATTGCGAGATTGCAAATTGCTTGCTTGGCGATACCCCTGACCAACAAATGGCACCACGTTAGTAGTGCAGGATGCTCCCAAGATGATCTTTATAGTGAGACGCCGATGTCATCGGTACAGTTGCCGGGCGAGGACGGCATGAGAGCATCATCGCTGCATGCAATGGAGAGAAGCCAGAGGTGCATTGGAAATACTCCATACTTATCCACCTGTGAGCACGTGAAATTTTACATACTCCCTAAGTACATGTATGTACAGTGATATACTATGTACATACTCCCCAAAAACATGTACCGAATGGACTGATATACTCCCTCAAGTGTATATACTAGCATGCCAATGAAAATTTGATTCATTACTATAAGGATAATGAAAATTAGGATCAACACATCCTCCTAGAAATCCAATCTAATTTTGGAGAGGTGCATAAATATCTCAAGCGGAAACGAGTCATATACCCCCATGCACAGGTGCCATGCTTATAAAAATCCTCCCATGTAGAGGTGTCATGCTTACACAAAAGGAGTATGCACGCTTACAAAAAGGAGGCAGTATACACGTTCACATATAAAAAGGGAGTAAGAGAGTATTTATACGTAAAGAAAACAAGTATGTACATACACATATAGTAAAGTCGTATGTACCGTCTTCAATAAAAAAGTAGTATCTATACGTACGAAAAAGGAGTATGTACAAATGCACTAGGGAACAATATACTTCAAACTTATCCTGATACGAAGCATCCTTTTGCACGACGTCAAGCAATCTTAGAAACTCAAAAAAACATATACAAATACATGATTGATTTGAAAAAAAGTATACTCAATAATATAATTTAAAGTGTATGTAGTCCATATTCCAAATACAAGTACATATACTCCATACTCCAAATACAAGTACATCTATACTCCATACCCCCACTAGAAGTACATATGAGCTCCATACTCCATTGTAAAGAGATGCGTCCAGTTCCCAAAGAAAAGAAAGAGAGAACGTACGTAAGTTACATGCATGTGTATCATAAGGGAAGTCCTGAGTATCTAGCCAGTTTAGTTGCACTAATTTATAAATTTTAAGTTAGAATAATTAAACCATTCAACCCGTGATTCTCCTAATGGATGTCCCCCACGCCCACGAACCCGATCAACAAGAGGGATCACAAGGCTGCTGGACTATGGATACTATGGGTTTGGGAGAAATTATACTTGGGAGTAAAAAAAGAATTCCATTTTTCGTACTTCTAAGAGTACATTCTCTCACTTCTAATATACCACTTAAACGAATATTTTATATTTATTTATCATTTTTAATATATTTAAATACTAATTGTACGATACTCCAATGCGATTTGGTTGAAATTTTTTATCAGAGTTTTTTATTTTTGCTATATACCCTTATATATATATATATATATATATATATATATATATATATATATATATATATATATATATATATATATATATATATATATATAGCATATCTAGTGCTAATGCTCATTTGGGTGCTAACATGCTAATGCCGCTCAGGATCGTTAGATCTGCCCCTACGGCCTGAATCCTTGAGGGTGGAACACCAGTCCACTTACACAAATTTGCCAAAAACCCCCTGTCTCCCCCGTCATTTTTTCCTCCCCCGCCTAACTCCCATCTCCGCGCGACGCCTGATCTCCCTCCCCGCGACGTCTGATCTCCCTTCCTGCGGGGGACGCACCGGCTGCTGCTTAAGCAGTGGCTCAAGGAGGAGGACCTCCTCGCCCGCCGCGTCGTGCTGCGGGAGGCCCGCCTCGACGGCGCCTGCAAGGAGATCGCCTTCCTCTACTGCGCCTTCTTCGCCTTCCACGCCGCGTCCGTCCTCATCCTCTTCCTCTCCTCGTCCTCCGTTGGCTCCGAGGCGTCCGGCACGGCCGCTACGTGCCGGCGCACCTGAATCCCCTGCCTCGTGTCGCTGATGTCGTCGCTGCCCATGCTCTGGGCGTTGCGATACAAGGCGGACACGGAGGCCGTCTTGGAGCGGCTGCTGGCGCAGGAGCGGGAGGACGCCGTGCTGCTCGGCAAGTGCGTCGCCGATCTCAAGCACAAGGGGCTCGAGTTCGACCTGCTCAAGGAGGTGGACGCGCTGCGACGGGCCAAGAGCCTCGGCGTCGAGGCCAAGGGCGGCGAGAATTAACTTTACAAGGAAGAACTTAACTAGAATTATCAGAAGTTCACAAGAACAATGTTAAACTTGGCCTTGATGTAAACAAAAAGGTTCAATTTTGGGCAATGAAACGGGGTAAAAATTAACTTTGTAATCATAACAATGAGGTTTTAGAGTACTTTTGCTCTCTGGTACAATCACAATCACAAACACAAACAAAATCTAACGGATCAAATCCTTCCCTTATACAAACTAAACCAACATCAAAATTCGCAGAACAAATAGTTCTGCATGAACAAGCAACGCATTTCATCCAGCAAGAACAAAGCCAAGAAGGCCATGCGATTCCCCTCCTCTCCTCTCCTGGCTAATTATTGCAGAGCAAGAACCTCGTGAGGACGAGGACGCCACAGGCGGCGCCGAAGGGGGCGAATATGGCGAGGTCCCTGGCCAGCCACCGCTTGGCAGGCCTCTCGCCACCCTTGGCGGTGCAGCGGCTGCTTGAGGAGATGGCTGACTACGTCGCCGCGCTGCGGGCGCAGGTCGGCGTCATGCGCGCGCTCGCCTGCCTGCTGTCCGGCTCCGGCCTCGACCGCTGCCGGAGAAGGAAGGGCCCGCCACGCCGGAGGAGCCTCTATGAGAAGTTCCTTTTCTCCGATCTGTCGTGCATTTCTTGCATCACTATTTTCGTTTAGTTGTTCTTTTTGTGAGCTGGGAGCCTGGGACTGGGAAGCACATCTGCACATGTACATGAGATAAGATGGAACGGCGTGGGGAAGAAAAATGATTGGGAACCGGTAGGGGTATTTTTGTAAAATTGTATAAGTGGATTAGGTGCTTCCACCCTCAAGGATCCAGGTCGTTTAAGGTACATCCGATGGTCCACAATGGAGTTCACATATTAGCACTGAATAATGCATTAGCACTAGATACACTCCCATATATATATATATATATATATATATATATATATATATATATATATATATATATATATATATATATATATATATATATATATATATATATATATATATATATATATATATATATATATATATATATAAGAAGTATATACACACATTATACTATAAAAAGTGAATTTTGATCAGATTTTTTTATAGAACCCGCTTAGGATTATGGGAATTACTTACTTACAAGGTGACTTGAACAACAAGTACCTGAGATATGGATGGGTCCATATCAAATACAAATCCTAACTGATGATATTCTATCTTCAATAGAGTCTTGCCGTATAAGACATGTACTCTTAAGGGTTTGGTTCCTTGCAGAAGTGATATATGTATGAGATGGTCCTATAGAAAATGTTCTCTATGTGTTATTTGATTGCTTGAATTGAACCATCCCATCTTGGATAATGAGATGCAGAAGTGATCGGTTCGGCTGAAAAGCTCATAGCTTATGGCTGAAAACACTGTAGTTGGCTGAAAAAAGCACTGTAGCTGACAGAGGCTTATTTAGCATAATTAAATTTAAAAAAAATTAAAAATATAAAAAATATGTTAGCCCATTACGTATAATACAAACAAATACGGGAAAAAAAGAACCGGCAAAAAAGTTCAACAAAAAGCCAAAAGTTCAGAAAAAGACGAAACTTATGAATAGTGAAAAATAAGCCAGAAGCCTGAAGCCGAAGCCGAGTTGATCAGGGCCAAAAAATCTGAGAAATATTCCCTCTATGGTAAACCATCCCATTCACCGAAAAACAACCGAGGCACATGGTAAAGGAACCATTCCATCCCACAGCCAACCAAACCCTGAGAATGGAGCTCGTACCTCAATATGCTCCAATGGCGTAGATATCCGACGAATATAGCAACAAAGAAATCATTGGTCCTGCTCTTTTCAGCTTCTAAAAGCCGCTTTTCGACTTTTCTACAGTAACTAGCTTTTAAACGGAGTATCTTTTCAAGATAGGGTCTACTAGTTAATTATAGTACATGCTTTACCGACTTCATTTATATCGGCAAAAACCGTACGTGAGTTTCTGTTACTCTATAATCTCTCGTACAAACAGCTCAAAAGCCACAAGCCACAGCCAAAAAGAATAGACCCATTGTTGCATAGCTTATCTTTTTTTACTTTTCAAATACCTTAAACCTAATTTTGCTGAGCACGATGCTCTCTCTTTCCTGTAAACCCACCAAAATCGGTTCTACTTGTGGACAAACGGGAAGAGTACTCGGCAGCCAGACCGTGCATGCATGTTCTCATTTACGCTTTCATGTAAACCAATGCATTCAGGTCGGCAGACAGGTGATATCCTGCTCGCTTCTCTAATCTCTGTGGTCGTTTGGTTGTTTACAACGGCAATTACAAGTTGGCATGTTAGATGGAACACCTGCGAAACAACGAAATCAACTCAAGTTTCTGGCTGGATGAGTGGAAAGCTATGCATATTCGTCTTTGGAGAATTGCAAGCCTTGCGTAGTCGCATGCAGGGGACTTACACGACGGTTATGAACTTGAAATCACATTTTTCTATCCAATTACCATGCTAATCCAACAGTCTCACCTCTCAACTTAGCTGAAACGAAAGCCCCTTTCCAGGTTCCAATTTCTACGCACATGCGGTCACTACTACAGAAAGCCTAATAGTAGACGCTAAATCACAGACGGTTTTGTGAAACCGTCTGTGATGTACACTATTACAGACGGTTTTAATTTGGAGGCCGTCTGTGGTATTTATGGCGGGAAAAAGTAGTATCACAGACGGTTCTTACCGCTGAACCGTCTGTGATATTCCAATATCACAGACGGTTTTATAATAAAAACCGTCTGTGATATTTCAAATTATCACAGACGGTTTTTATTATAAAACCGTCTGTGATACTGGAATATCACAGACGGTTTTTAATAAAAAACCGTCTGTGATAATCTGGAATATCACAGACGGTTTTTTATTAAAAACCGTCTGTGAAACCAGATTATCACAGACGGTTTTTTATTAAAAATCGTCTGTGATACGTTTCCCGCCTTGCAATCCCTCAAAATTTCAAATATTCCCGCTTAAGTCCGAGTATGATTCAGTTTTGAGACACCTTCAGTAAAACGGGCATAACTTTTGCATACGGTGTCCGTTTTCGACGTTCTTGTACTCGTTGAAAAGCTAACGACGAGCCCGATCCAAAAATAACGACCAGGTTGTGCTAGTCGCCCTTCAAGACCCTAAAAATCGGCTATCTTTGGACCTAAACCTGCGTCGCAAGTTTTTGGTTTCTGTTTTTGCCCTTTTTCTTAGTCTTCCCTTCGGAATTTGGATTTTGCTTCAACTGAAAGTTGTAGATCTCGTCGAAACCTTTCAAATGAGTATATATAAGCCATATAGAACTTTGCTATTTTATCTTTTGAGACTAGTTGTTTATATTGCATCGGTATATAAAACGATCGGATCTGGATGGGGATCTCCGCCTCTCCGGAAGTCCGGATCTGGACGGGGAGGGGGGAGCCAGAGCAGCCGAGCTGGGGAGGGGATCGGATGGGGAACGCCGGAACGGGAACACCAGAGTCCGGAGCAGCCGAGAGCCCGAGCTCACGAGACTTCCCATCCAGTACCATCTTGCGGAGGACGCGGTGGGAGAAGGGCTGCGCGAGCGCGAGGAGGGCCGCTCCGCCGCCGGAGGCACCGGCGAGCGAGCGCTTGAGGAAGAGGTGGAGCCATGGAGGACGAAGGCCGCGGGCGCCTCCACGCAGTCCACCACCACCGCGCGCGCCTCGGAGGCTCGGAGCCCATCGCCTCGCTCAGGAGGTCACCCCCACCGCACTCCTCCATCTGCCCCGTCCACCCCCTCTTCGCCGGAGAGATTAGCTGGCGGCGGCTAAGGCGTCTAAGAAGACGCAGGCGCTCCTCTCCGTCAAGGCCGGCCTCCAGTTCGGCAGTTCACCGTCGGCCGCATCCTTCCTCGGTTCATCCCCATCAGGCCGAAGGTCCCGAAGAAGGTCTCCCGCTGTGCATCAACCTTCAGTCCTTCACCGAGGTACTACCGTACTAATGCATCAACCTTGTGCTGTGCATCAACCTTCGCCGAATTGACTATATAATTCTTAACTGCATTATGCTTATTCCTATTCAAGTCTAAACTGCAACTCTGTGTTCATTTGGATGTGTTGGTAAATTTGGAAGGATCATTAGTTCATTAATTTGAAAAATGATCTGTGATGACCTGATGATTTAACTCTATTGAGGTGCTCAATGTTATCGACTTGTTCATAGTGCTAATTATTTGGGGCTAATATAAGAGGCAAATAAGTTCCTCTCCACTTGTTTTATAAGATGGTGTGCTTACTCAATACTTGAAGGGCTTGTCCAGGCAGCTTAAGGTAACCAGAGCCAGAATTAGTGCTTTTAGTATTTTTTTTTTGTTATTTACTTGATGGTGTCTGTTACCATTTGTCTTTTCTCCTGCATTTGCAAAGACATAATTGCTATAATTGTTCCAAGTTGGGCAAGTGTTAGGCCATACTGCTTTAGATCTTGTGCTATCTTTGTTTCCCAGACTATGGCTGCTTAGAAGATCTTTTTTCTGCCATTGTGGTGCATTGAGTTTACCCTTCTTCATCAGGGGAGCAATGTCTCATTAGAACCCTGTAACTTGTGTCTGGATGGTGTCGGTGTTGTCAAATTTATAATCAGTCTTCCATCCAGAATCATAGGGCAAAGGGACTGTTAAAATTTTAGTTTTGCGAGGTATTAGGGGAGATGTAACGGACTTGGTTGGATGAGGATACGAGGAAGATTTGCACATGCTGCATGTTAATTGATGGTTAACAGAAGTTAATTGATGCCTTGATAGTGGCAAATACAACTGGATGTTTAGTAGTATTGAGTTGTTATTTTTCTTAAGGCTAGGTTTTGACTTTTGACTAGTGTTTCAGCTGTAGCATATAATTGGAGTGTTAATTTTCTGCTTTCCTTTGCCACTTTGTAGTGCCCTAAGATTCTGATAGTCTCCGTGCACTGGACAGTGGACATGCACCATGGAGGCATGAATGGAGGTTCGCCTTGGTTTGTGAAGGGACCATGGAGGCATCAAGCTTAATGTTATGAATCTGTTGATCCCATCAGACGCCGAGACGGTTCTGAACTTGCAATAACATTGTTATCATATTTGAACTTGCTCTCACCTTTTGTTGGTTGCTCTGGTTGGGTGTACTCCAGAAATTGAATTGTTTCATGAAATGGGCAAATGTTAAACTGTTGCTTTGGTCCTTTTTTAATGAGAAGACACTATTGAAAATGTTCCTTTTTGTACGTCCGTGATATCCGCTTATATTATCCGCTTCCGATCCGTAACTGACACATATCCGCCCCGATGATACCATATCTGAAACTCCGAATATTCCGAATTCGTATTCGTATCCGGTCTTACCGTATCCGATTTCGAATCCGGGGAAAAAATATGGGTTAGGATACGGTTTGAGCAATATCCGTCCGAATCCGATCCGATTGCACCCCTACTGCCATGTCGGTATTTTTGCAAAAAGCCCTCCAGTTTTGCAAAATTGCGTATAAGTCCTCGAGTTTTGCAGAAAGGCCCCACCACATCAACAGTTTCGTGAAAAGGCTCTTCGTTTTCCTGAAATTACGTATGGGTTCTCAATTTTTTCAAGAAGGCCCTCCTTTTACGTAATGCATTTTTGCAAAAAAACCTCCGATCTTGCAAAATTGCGTACATGTCCTCGATTTTTACAGAAAGGTCCCACCACCTCAGCGCTTTCGTGAAAAGGCCCTCTGCTTTCTCAAAATTATGTACAGGCCCTCGATTTTTTCAGGGAGGTCCTCTTTTTATATGATTAAGCCTTGTGATTTTCCTAGAAATACGTATAGGTCCTTTGTTTTCCCATAAAAACCCGTCGCTTTCTCAGAAAATACATACAAGTCCTTGATTTGTTTAGAAAATCCCCTTATGAATTGTTGACTCTTGCTTCGGTCCATATGATATCTAGCGTGTCATGCCACCATGCTTTCGTAGCTAGTAAATAATGACGTTGGTTCAGCTCAAGTAGCTTTTCAACCACGTGAGAGGGACACCTCAAAGCAAGGGCATTTTGCAAAGTACGCACCATGTGCTCTAGAACCTTATGCATGCATTGACCATTGGCGATCATTTGGTCATTCCAGCTAACAGATCAACGGCCAAGATTGTTTTGTGGTTCCCTCTAGATTCCATATTTCCATTCGACCACGGCATCATCTCGATCTCCATCGGCAGTTAGTACGATTAATAGAGAATGCATCGTCATCAATCACCGCATCGATGTACAAGGCAGATTAGCAGTGCTGGGCGGATACAGGCACGTTTTTGTGGCGTACGAAGGATCTTTAAGTCCCGTTCCAGACAACTTCAGCTTTTAGATTTCTTAATTTTGTTTTTTTGCTTTTTAGCCTTTTATTTTTTTGTTTTTTCTCTTATTTCTTTGCATTGTCTTAAAAGATATATTGGTGTTTTCCAATTTTTCTTTTTTCTTATTATTGTTTTTTAATTTAGAAAAAACTAACAACCAATACAGTACAATTGTCTCACAAAAAAGCTAAAAGACATAGCTGCCAGCAGTTTGTAGCAAGCCCCTACTGATGGTAGTGTCAGTCAGCACTCAACAGGTAGCATCAACGCGGTTCACGAAAGCTTCCATTGATTTAGGTGCCGCTCGGTTGGACTGAAATAAGCTAGCTTATGGCTAAAATTACACTATAGCTAGCTGAAATTATACTGTAACTGATGATGGTTTATTTGGTGTAACTAAATTTAAAAAATTAAAAAAAGAAAAAAAAACAGATTAGCCCATCACAGACAATGCAAACGAATACAGAAAAAAGAATCGGCAAAAAAGCTAAAAAAATCAGAAAAAGATGAAATTTAGAAATAGTAAAAAATAAGCCAGAAGTTTAAGCCGAAATGAGCGGGGTTAACCTTTGAGCAAAAACAAGGAATTTTGGATTATTTATGATATCTCCTATGAGATTCACCTACGTTCCAAATAATCCCTTAATGTTTTTTCCACTCGTCCCAAGCATTTTATCAAAAGACAGTCATTCCAAGTTTGGAAAGAGATTGTTCATCTAAACTAATAATCCACCAGTTCAAATTATTTTACATCCACCCAACAATTACCTGCTCCACAGTCATGACCTTAACTACGTCCACACCACAATATGCACCCATAATTACACCATCATAAAAACGTCTGCACCAGATTAACTCTCCTCTATTCTCTCTCCTTACCCAACCATATCCGACGGTCATCCTTCAATGGATCTGCAGTACCCCTCCACCCGCGCCCCCGCTCGACCTGCGCTGCCCCCTCCCTCTGCCTCCCCCGAACTGCCCGACGCACACGCACACGCCCGACGCTGCGCGATACCCCCTCCTCCGCCGATTTCTCCCCCGTCTCCCCCACTCTGCGTCTCCCCGCCGCCTCCTCCCCCCGCTCGGCCGTCTCCGCCGATCCAACCTTGCCTCCTCCTCCCCACCCGGCGCCGCCGCCGCCGCCTCCTCCCTGCTCCTCCGCCGCCTCCTCCCCCCACCCCTCCGCTCCGCCGCCGCCTCCTTCTCCCCCCACCCCTTCGCTCCACCCTTGCCTCGTCCTCCCCACCCCGCGCCGCCGCCACTTCCTCCTCCCCCCACTCCTCTGCTCCGCCGCCGCCTCCTCCCCCGCTCCTCCGCTCCGCCTCCTCCTCCTCCCCCACCCCTCCGCTCGGCCGCCGCCTCCTCCCCCGCTCCTTCGCTCCGCCATCGCCTCCTCCTCCCCACCCCGCGCCGCCGCCTCCTCCTCCTCCCCACCGCAGCTCCCAAACCCTAGCTAGCCCAAACATTCGACGCAAACCTTCTCCTTCCCTCCCCACCCCGCATCGCCCCTCCTCCCCTGCCTTGCCATCCCGCACCGCCGCCTCCTCCCCCGCGCCTCCACTCCCGCCGCTCCCCCATCTCCGCCTCTTCCCCGCGCCTCCACTCCCGCCGCTCCCCCCGTCCTCCACCGCGCCGCCACTCCCTCCGCTCCCCCCGTCCTCCACCGCGCCGCCACTCCCCCATCTCCGCCTCTCCGGAGGTAGCGCCTGAGGAGCAGCCCCCAGCCGCCGCCGCCACATAGCAGGAGCCCCCCGCGGCCGCCGAGGGCGAAGGAGATCACAAGAGGAAGCTCGAGGCGGGCACGGAGGCGAACGGCGCCGGCGAGGACGCCAAGCGGCCCCGCGTGGAAGGTGACGGCGCAGGTAGATCTCTCACACAACGCCTCCCACCCCACCTCTCTCTCTCTCTCTCCAAGCCCCACCTCCCCGAAGCTTCTCGAACCTTCCAGCCCCCTCCCCTCCGCGCTCGGGCCCCCCTCGCTTCCCCCCAGGAGCAGTCCCCGAGCTAGGGTTTTCGTGCGCCTGCGCGCGATTTCTAGGGTTTTGAGTCCTGCTCGGGGCATGGGCTCTTCGATCTGGGGGCTGTGACGTGGGGGAAGCAAGCTAGAGGCCGAGATGATTACCGAGAAGCCGAACTGGATTCGCCACGAGGGCCTGCAGATCTTCTCCATCAACATCCAGCCTGGCGGCCTCCGCTTCGCCACCGGCGGCGGCGACCAGAAGGTGTCCTCCGACATTTTTTCTCCTTTTTTTATCCTAACTTGAGCTCTCATGTGCAATTTTTTGGCTTGTTACTATCAAGCTTAGTTTATTTTTCCAGTGGTAAATTGACGTTGGGATTGAAGTGTAGCGGAAATTAGCAAGCTGAATAATAGTAAACAAATTGACGTTGGGATTGAAGTGTAGTGATGTAGTCTAAAACATTATTTCTTATCTGAATAATAGTAAACAAATTATTCTGAATGACGCTTTCTTTGGTATATCTATCCACTCAGTATTAAACTGAGGACATGTTGCACAGCACAAGATGAAACATTAGTTCTCTTCCGATACCCTCTCAGTGCCTCTTTCAGGAATCATGCCAACCGAATTTCTACTATCAACAGTGGCATGTGCCTGTGATACACTATTCTAAGATCCAACTAAGAAAATTCAATTTAGTCTTTTATTGTGCACACCTTTCAGTTTCATGATGTGTTCACGATCTTCTCTTGTAGCTATTTTCTTAGTCCTCTCTTTGGGAGGTTTGTACTTCTGTAGATTTTATTAGTGACTGAATTATTGTCTTCAAGATCTCTACCTGTAGATAAAGCTTCTCTTTTTTTTAGTAACTGAGAGCCTTCTTGCAGGTTAAGTCAAGAATGATGGGTGACTCGGCCTACGCGAGTACCCTTGATTGTTTTGTGAGGACACTAAAGAATGATTTATGGTCCACTCTGCTACTCTGTTCATTCAGAATCAGGTCTCATGCTATCCCCTCTCAATTTTAATTTTTAGTTGATTAACTTACCTTCTCCAATAATAGTTATGTTTGTCTTCAAGAATGAAACAATGTATGATCTAATAAGGTTCAGGTGTGCAGCTTTATCCATTGCTATTGATGGGTTATGCAATGGTGGAATCTCAGGAGGTGCTGATAATAAAATAGCCATGTTCACTCTTGATCATCCAAAGGTGTGCCCTCAATCATTCTATTTTTTTTGTTTCCTGCTACATATGAAAATTTATCCTTATCATGAAAGGCTCATGCTGTGCATAAAAATTGTTATTATATACTCGTGGTACGCTGCGAACCCGAGTTTACTTTGTATGCCTTGTTGATTTCCAAGTCGAACTCAATACTAATGTCACGCCAAATCTTTAACGCCAAATCTTTAACTCAATACTCAATACCCATATGTACAGACCTTTAACAGAGTTGGAGCTATTCCAAATCTTGATGACTATGTAATTGAACTCAATACTAATGTCACGCCAGACCAACGAAGGTACACATGTATGGCCATTCAAAAATTCGTTTGGTTGATTTCGTGTGCATCCCTAAAATGCCGCCGTGGCGTTAGCACGGGCACTATACTATTTAATTTAGTTGTAGTAAACTTTTTAGGATCACTCCTCTATCTTTTTATTTAGTTGTAGTAAACTTTGCAGGGACGGTTCCTTGCATCTCTTTCTTCCCAATCACCAGCCGTAAATGTGGTTTCATCTACCCTACTCTATAATACACCAAAATTTTCTTTACTAAATCCGAAGGCATTGGGTCTAATCCCTGCCTACCCAAACAAGTCCTCATCTGGTTATTGTTATAAAATTGTCAGGAGTGTATATAAATTTAGATGATGTGCATTTACCTTCTCATTTGCAGTGCTATATTATCATTTCTAGCTGTGGCTTAAGTTCTGAATACATTTGTTAATTCAAGCAATCTACCTTATATAGCAATAGCTTTTGGCTTCATGATATATGGAGCGCTCCCTGTTATTTTGTATGCAGGGCCATAAGCTGTAGTTCCATTTACATTCCGTCTTGTTCTATATTGTATGATTTATTTGTTGCTAAGGTGAGTCAAATTGTAGGGGGCGTCATGCGTCAAAGATGATAGAAGAGGAGGAAGAAGAAGAATAACTCAAAGAGGAGGAAGATGCACTTGCTGGTACAGGAGGAACACGTTTGGTTTCGCAGCCATCATGTAAACCTTCTCTTATTATGTGTAACTATTTTTTACATTTGCCACTTTCTTTTATATTAATAACCAAAATGATATGATCATATGAAGATACTTTTCTTTTCTTGCTAGGTATATGGATCTTTTTCTTTGTTGTCATAAAAGCATTGTGTAACTTGTCCATAAAATGACAATTACATATGACACCTAACTTTCAAAATGCATAACTGAATCCTGTATTTTGATTAGGTGAGAACTGAACCAACATTATCCCATAGTTGATTTTTGTAACTGTGTTTTTTAATAAGCAAACATAGATTAGTTGCCTTAAATGACTATGGACTTTCTGCTCTCATCAGCAATGTCTAAACAAACCAGTAGTGCATTTGTTTTGTGTTGATTTTGAACTAAAAGATGAATATCTATTGATGTAATGGATGGGGCTTTGTTTTATTCTCACCATTATCTTTTTATATCCTGAAAAGTAGGCTAAACCTTTTTTTGATTTCCTGAAAATAGAATTGAATATCTCTAATCACATTCTCAGGAAAATCATCTAATAGCATTTAAATCCTTAGTTTTCTAGGATTTTTATATTTTCATTATCTTCTGTAATATGCTAACGACTAAATGGTTATATTCTCATTTTCTTTGCTTTGCAGGCATAAAGGGAAAAATGCGAGATTACCAACTAGCTGGGCTTAATTGGCTCATTCGACTGTATGAGAATGGTATCAATGGGATATTGGCTGATGATGTATGTTGGATTCACCTCCCCATAAGCCAAAGCCACCAAAACTTTCTTATTCTCTTATTCTTATATTTCTATACGGAATAAATACTATCATATCTACAATACATTATGGCCTTGATGAGGGATTGCTACTTTTCAGAATGGGTGTAGGACAGATATTTGCAATTTTTAAAAAAAGAGAAATCTTTCTTTCTTTGTGTTAGAAAAATGTGTTAAATAAGCTTCTTTTGTATTCAAGAAGTTGTGCTTGACTACAGTTCCTCCCCAAGAAACCGCTGCCCAAGAAGCATCCTCCTATAACAATCTCAATTGATTGGTACAGAGGGAGGATCAACGGCAAGCAAGAGGTCATGATTTGCTATTCATTAAAAAAGAAGGCTTTGTTGGTGGCAGTGTGATGTTATTGGTATTTTCATACTTGCACATCGAGTTATTTTTCCTTCATGATACAAGACTGACAGAATTTATCCACAATAAAGATGCCGTGCAGCAGCAAAGGATTGCTTTGGTGGCTGCAGTTAACTCTGCTGTTAGGGAGTATTCCACAGTGGCTGTTGCCGTCGCAGAAGAAAAGGTTGAAGAGATCTTTGAGCCTTTAGGGATCAAAATTCAGCAGCTGCCTCGCCATGACTTGCCAGTATCTGGAACTGAAGGAGAGGAGTCAGCCAACACATTGGTCAATGTGGAAGAGCATCAATTCATCTCAAACTTTGTTGGTATGTCTCCCGTGCGCCGCGACCAAGATGCTCCAAGGAACATCACCAATCTGAATAATACTTCAGAGGAAGAGCTCGCCATGTCGCTGCACCTAGGCGACCGGGAGCCCAAGCGGCTCCGTTCTGACCGAGCATCAAGCCTGGACCTGGAGAAGTGAAGTGCTCATTTCCGGATTTTGGGAATCAAAACAAGTAGGTGGAAGATATACTGCAGTTCAGCAAATTGAACCTGCAATATTAGCTTAAATTAGTAGCTTCTTGGGAAACATATCATGTACTACGACACTTGATTCAGCCCTTGTAGGATGATAGGTGCTAGCCCTGCAGTTTTGATGTGCTCATGAGATTGATATACACAATGCTGAATCCCTTGTCTTGGAGAACAATGATGAGAATCTGAGATGATCTTGATCTCATTTTCCTATTATGCTCATAAAATCTCGATATCCATTTCTTGAAATCGTCTGCTTTTTTTTGCAAGGATAAGAATATAAAAAAACCTGCTGATTTTGTTGGTGTCTACATATAGTAGACCATGGAGCGGGAGTAGCAACAATTGGCAGGCTAAACTAAGCACGAATCTTAGCTCACATTCCCCGAAACCGGATATACCGAACCGACGGTGCAGATCTAACCACGACATCATCCGAGAAAAGTCTCTCCTACTGCTGTCGCGTCAGAACCATCCTCACTGACATGTGGAGCCGAGGCACGTGTTGTCGCGAGTCGTCACAAACTAAAGTGAGTTCTTTTATACTGATGACTTATGGCTTAAATATTTGAATTCTGATTGTCTACGAGAGTTAGTACGTACAGAAAAATAGTTACGTGTAATTTTAGCTGGTATAACTAAATTTAACATATTTTTTATGGGACAATATAAGGAAAACACGATTGTCACGTAACATGAGAGCTCAATCTGACCCATGGTTTTCAGATTACCTACTCAGAATTGGAAATGGCACCGAAGAGACGATTGTAGATGATTATGTACGCCTACCAGATGATATTATAATTGGATATACAGACGACGAATATTCAGTAAACAAACTCATTCAGGAAATCTTTCCATCACTTGAGGAAAATGCAAGATCAACAGCTTATATGAGCACACGTGCCATTCTTTCTACCAAAAATGCTCATGTAGATCAGCTAAATGCAAAGATGATTGACAAGTTTCCAGGTGAGGAAAAGATTTTTCATAACTTCGACTGTGTCGGTGGGTGAGTCCAATGATGTTGTCGCCTCCTGAAAGAATCAGTCGTTATGTGACATTCATTATGTGACAAAAATATTTGGTTATACAATATATGAGACGTGAATCTTAATGAATCTGATTGTTCGTTTTATTTTTTACAAATTTTATCTTGTTTTGTATTTTACCGTAGCGTTAGCACGGGCACACTACATATATAGCCATTCAAAAATTGGCTTTGAAAGCAGGGAACAAAATATGTATGGCCATTCAAAAATTCGTTTGGTTGATTTCGTATGCATCCCTAAAATGCCGCCGTGGCGTTAGCACGGACACTATACTAGTTATGTAAAGTCACAAGCTGCCAAATCTCCTGTAGCTGATCGGGCCAACGAAGGAATAGAGGAAAAGTAGGGCGAGAAACACACATATATATACATATATACATGTGTGTATATATATATGTATGTATGTACGTACGTGTATGTATGTATATATATGTGTGTGTAGGACGCTGAAATGGGGCACCATAGTGTCTAGGCACCAAGGCTCTCTGCCTTTGGATTGCTTTTAGATACGTGTTAGTGCAATGGTATATAATATATTAGACATGCTAAATCAATCATGGATGGAAAGTCTTAATCACACCACCACGCATCTAAAAGCAATCTTAAGGTAGAAAGCCTTGGTGCCCAGACACCATGGTGCCCCTGTTATTTATACTATACACACACATACACACACACACACACACACACACATATATATATATAGTATAAATAACAGGGGCACCATGGTACCCAGATTCTATGATTGAGACTTTCTATGCTGATATATTATATATCATTGCACTTGCACCCATCTAAAAGTTATCCAAAGGTAGGGAGTCTTGGTGCCCAAACACTATGGTGCCCCATTTCAGTATCATATATATATATATATATATATATATATATATATATATATATATATATATATATATATATATATATATATATATATATATATATATATATATATATATACATACATACATACATACATACATACATACATACATATACACACACACGGCTGCACTAACAAGCGTGTGCACGCACGCTACATGTGGATCGCTGGCTGGATTCTTCAAGTTACTTACATTTAACAAAGTTATTATCTCATGCACAAAAAATTATCATATATAATTCTCGAAGTCGCTTACAGTTCTCACATGATAACTTTTCATAGCATTGCAATGTGAAAGTTATCATGTGAAAACTGTAAGGAACTTCGAGAATGATAGATGATAATTTTTTGTGCATGAGATAATAACTTTGTTAAATGTAAGTAATTTGATGAATTATAGATGATAACTTTATGTTCAGGATATAATAACTTTTTCATAACTAACAACCCTACTAAATCACAAAAAAAACGGCACGTGGTACCGTTTGCGAAGGGAAGAGGGGGTGCGCGGGTCTAACGCACTTAAGAACTGTAACTAACTTCATGAATTACAGATGATAACTTGATGTGCATATGTTAGTACCTTTACCATAATTAACAAACGCTAGTAACCGTTCCATGGGGTGGGTGTTGGGGTGATGGCTGATTGGGTCGGTCATGGTCGCATGTTTGTTCTACGCGTAGCCACTGAATAGTACTTATATATATAATGTATATGAAAATGATTCCATACTCCTGGAAGTACATAGTATTAGTTCTCATATACCGCTTTAATGGTATTGTTACATCTGTATAACTATTTGAGTATACTCTAATAATAATTATTATAAGATACTCCAAAGTGAGTTCCATGAAATATTTTTATGAAAATCCACTTTTTATAGCATGATTTTTGTATATACTCCTTGTATGGAAAAATGGTATGCAGCAAAAATAAAGGGTTTTAACAAAGTTATTATCTCATGTACAAAAAATTATCATCTACAATTCTCGAGTTGTTTACAGTTTTCACATGATAACCTTTCATAACATTACATTGTGAAAGCTATCATGTGAGAACTGTAAGCAACTTCGAGAATTATAGATGATAATTTTTTGTGCATGAGATAATAACTTTGTTAAATGTAAGTAACTTGATGAATTATAGATGATAACTTCATGTTCAGGATATAGTAACTTTTTCATAACTAATTAACAACCCCATTAGATCACAGAAAAACGGCACGTGGTATCGCTTGCGAAGGGAGGAGGGGGTGCGTGGGTCTAACGTGCGTAAGAACTGTAAGTAACTTTATGAATTACAAATGATAACTTGATGTGCATATGTCAGTAACTTTACCATAATTAACAAACGCTAGTAATTGTTCCAATAGGTGGGATGTTGGGGTGCTGGCTGATTGGGTCGTCAGGGTCGCACGCTTATTCTACGCATAGCCACTGAATAGTACTTATATATAATGTATATGAAAATGATTCCATACTCTTGGAAGTACATAGTATCAGTTCTCATATACCACCTTAATGGTATTGTTATATCTGTTTAACTATTTGAGTATACTCTAATAATAATAATAATAATAATAATAACAACAACAACAACAACAACAACAACAACAACAACAACAACAACAACAACAACAACAACAATAATAATAAGATACTCCAAAGTGAGTTCCATAAAATATTTTTTTATCAAAATCCACTTTTTATAGGCCTTGTTCTTTTCGGCTTCTAAAAGCTACTTTTCAGCTTTTCTACAATGACTAGCTTTTGAACGGAACATCTTTTGAAGATAGGGTTTACTAGTTAATTATAGTACATACTATACCGACTTCATTTATATCGGCAAAAACCACACGTGAGTTTGTGTTACTCTGTAATCTCTCGTACGAACAGCCCAAAAGCCAAAAGCCATAATGTAGTCACTATGAATTCATAGTACACAAGGAACCTGAGCTATCTTTCATTGTCATTTTGAAGTAAAGTAGTTACCGTCTAACCTATTGAACGCCTATATGATTGAAGAAAATGTTAGCATCAAAATTTTGAGCTAAGTCTGTTTTGGAAAACAATAAACATGAAGTTTGATGGTAACCCATATTGAGTACTACAGTTTTTAAATCATGTCATCATTTTGCTGGTGTGTACCACATGGAGAGTATCTCCTTATTTTCTCATTTATTGGTTGTTACTTTATTAACTCCGTAGATAGCTGGATTCCACCAATTATATGATAGAGTGAGTAAGAAGCTTGAAGAGGCAAGGGCTAGTCTTCAGCCGGAACCTTTATTTATCCGTCCCTTAACATAGTAGTATGCCTGTGCTTGAAACCAGAAACCCAGCCTAATGGAAGTTGAGAAGGATGATTTTGGGGTATGGCATGTTTGTTTCTCCATTCACACCTCTTATGGTGAGCTTGAGTAGGTGTTGCAACTTCTGCGGCCCCAATGGGTCATTTAAACAACTCCACCATGCTTTGCCATGGAACTGAGCTATCTAAAGAAATGTTGTTTCAAGACCCGCTTGACAGCTGATGATGCACTATGGAAGATATTTAGAGATCCTCTCCAAACATTGGTGAAGTGTAACATCCTAAATTTTGGACATTTAAAATTTTGAGTAATTTAAAACTTTTATTTGCATCTTACTGGCATTTGAAATTTTTGGCTCAAAAATCTTATTTGGGATTTTACTGAGTTTTGTGCTGAGCAAATAAATAAATACAAAATAATTTAAATGGTGTTTAACCCGAAGAACCAAAAATTCACTGTGTTGCACTAAATCAAAAGTTTTATTCAAAGATCGAAAAGTTCAAACCTCGAGAAAGTAAATTAAAAACTTATCATTAAATCAAAACATGGTTTATAAATTAGTAAAAGGGAAATAGCTGAATTAAAAATGTAACTCAAAATTTGCAAATCCAAATTCAAAAAGATTTCCTTGTTTTCCCCCTCCATTTCTCCCTTCCTTCTCACCTCCATGTAGGCCCCTTCTCTCTCTTTCCCCTTTCCTCCCCTCTGCCGACTGGGCCCAGCCCTGCATCCACGCTCCTCCTTTCTTCCCTGCGCCGGACCCCCTGCCTCTCCTCTTCGCTCGGTCAAAAGCCACGCCCGCCGCGCCCGCGCAGCGTGCGCCTGTCGCCGCCCACGACGCGCTCGGCGCTCGTGCCCACGCGTCGCGCGAATCCAGCCAGCTCCCTCCGTCCTTGCGCCCAACCCCGCTTCCGTCGCCTCGCACGCCCGACCGGCAGCGCGAGCCACGCCGAGCAGCGGCAAATCCCCCGAATCCCGCTGGACACCGCCCGGCCTCAGCACGCGCGCAGCGCCATCATCACGCCCGAGTTCTCACGCGCAGGATTCCCACTGCAGCCCCGCCGCCTGCCATCGCCACCGCCCGACATGACCGCTCGGGCAGGCGCCCGTTGCCGGCCTCCTTTCCCGCCGCCTATAAAAGCCAACAAAGCCCCGATAGCACCGCCATTCCCTACTCTCACTTCCTCTTCAAAGAATTGAACTCCCTTGCCCCATAGCTCGCCGGCCGCCCTCTTCTTCCTCGCCTCCGGCTGTTGGGTGATCAGCCGGATGGGGCCGTCCCCGGCCAATTCCGCCGCACCGCAGCGTCACCGAGGGATTGCGAACTCACCCCCACCGTCGCCCGGGGCTCCCATCACTCGTACCCCACCGGCGCCGCAGCTCCCTCCCAAGCCGCCACCGCCGGACCGCCTCGGATCTCCCCGGCTCCCATTGTCACCACCTACGGCATCCCCTCAGCTCCGGCAACCCATTTCGGCCCTCCCCGGCTTCTCTCCGGCCGGCCTTCGCCGCCGACACCACCGTCCGTACCCGCCTCCTACCTCCTCTGTTTTGGGCTTCTGCCGCACAGTTCATGTGCAACACCACCCCCTTTCTAAACAGGTAACACCGCGTGCTCTCCTGCCTAGCTGTGCCCATGCTCAGTGCTCGCTTCGGCCGCCCGCGTTCCAGCCCACGCTCCGCAGCGCCGAAGTGCAGCCGTTGGGTTAAATTTTTATTTAGCATAACAGTAAAGAGAAAATGAGGAAAAATTAGGGAAAATAAATTATAACTAATGCAAAATTTGTTGAGATATAAATAAGCATAGTTAATGTTCACACATGGTTAGTTGATGCTGATGACAATTAATTAGTGATCACCATAAATATCTAATCATGGATTAGTTATTATCATGTAGGTATGATTAGTATGCCTTTAGCATTTATTTTAAATCTAATCTTAAAATTAAAGAACAAACTTAGGAAAAATTAGGGATAATATGTGGAAGCTAATAAAATTTAAATAAGGCATTAGAGAGTTTATGTGTGATTTGAATTCGGATTAGTTGTCGTGATAAATAATTAGTGTGACTTTAATATTTGAATGGTAAATCTAACTATTTATTAAAGGTATTAATGAGGAGAAGTGGCTTTGGATAAATGTCCATATTTGATAAAGATGGCCCTTAATTAACATGTAAACATATATGCCCAATATTTAACATGCCACTATTAAATAAATCTCAGTGTTATATTTTATTAAATAGCAATATTGAAATATGAACCCGAATAGCAATCTCGGCTCAAATCAATAAATTTAAAATTAAAAATAAAGCTAAGCTTAGTTATAGTTGAGGTATAGGCAAAATGATAATGTGCCATAAATTAAACCTTAATATAAGATTTAATGAATAATAATATAGAACTTAAGTGTAGACATCATATGCCCTGAATATTAACACTCAATAAAGTAATGGTCCACTAAACTCATACACCAATTTATAGGTCTAACCCGACTCATGGAACTTCCTTGATAAATACAAAAATAATAAAAGAGATTATCAGTAAAAAGATCAAGTCATCGTATTCTACCATCGGCCTTGCCTCAGATCACCCGAATCACCCATTAACTCATAACAAAGCTAATTTAGTTTATTCGGATTTATTTGGATCTTTTGAGTATTTACTTTTATTTGGATTCAGTCGTTTATCGCGTAATTAGAAATTGGAGTCCTGGAGATTCTATGGATCAAGCGAGGCCAAGATCGAGGTGAAGACAAAGACCAAAAGGCTCAAGCCCATCAAAATGAGAAAGCAATATGTGAACTCAAGACTGCGGTAAACCGCGCCAGGCGAGTCAATACTTTGATCATATTGAACCTACATTTTCTGCAAATTATTTTGGTTTAAATTATCAAATTGCATGCAGTTATTTTATATGCAAATACATGTTTAATTTAAGATTCTAGTTATATGCCCATTGTTTACCTTGAATAATATCACCCCCTCCTTTGGAATATTTGAACGTGTGAACCTTGTCACCCTAGAAAAATTATAATAGTAATATTTCAAAAATAAGTCCCTAATTATATGCTATGCTTAGTACTGCATAGATACTCAGGGGGCGCTGAAATGCCCCAAGCATCATTGTCATTTTTAATCATGAGAAACTGGTTTGGGAAGTCATGTTGGTAATAACTGGTACATTTGATATGATTATTTTATACTCCCAAAATCTCCAACTTGCTTAATTATCTGGGCGGATTGGTTCGAGGGTGCGAGTGTGGTGCAGTGGAAGCACAAAGTAGGTAGTGGTAGACCGTCTAGATACCACTAAGGACTGAATCTTGTTATGACCTCCTGTGTAAAACAGTACAACCACAAGTCTGTAAAATACAACTTGGCTAAATAAATTTATTGAAATCGCCGGACTCATCTCACCGGTAGTGGATAGAAGTGGATATGCTATGGCAAGGGGGCCAGAAGGGGCACCAGTGGAGGGTGAAGTTTTCCCAGCTGTTCTAAGCGTTGCGGGGAGTTGAGAAGCCCGGCTGCGTTAGTAACTGTGGGGAAAAATATCGTGCATAGATGGGACCCACCGCAAGTGGGCAGTTTCCCATAAGGTGAATGAGAAAAGGGACTAGATACTTTGAAAAGTCACTGTGATGGTCTGCTCAACCACACCTCTAAGGAATCGTGTGGGACAATGAGTTGATTGTCTCTTGTGGTGAAAGTGTACAAACTCTGCAGAGTCAAAACTATTCGAATAGCCATGCCCACGGTCAAGGGCGGACGTGGGAACTTAACCAGATATAGTTCTATTTCAAAATGCTTTATGAATGGGATTGGAAAAAGTGGAGGGCAGTGGAAAGCCCTGATTTGAATTGTCTTGGGTGTCGTCCCAATGGTAAGTTAAGCGGCTATAACGCTGAAAGATGCTATATGGTGCAGATGCCATGTAACGGTGGATGGAATCTGGATCGCTATTATTATTGCATAATCTACAGATTATGTTTTTGTTCAAAACTGCTAGGTCTTAGGAAATTTTTATGTATCATATTTCAAAGATAAAATGTTTTCCCTTCTTACAAAATGAAATATAAGGAGGAATACATAGAGTTATGAGTAGAGGAGATAGGTGTTTGTAGTAAACATATAAAGGCATTGGTGGATTCATGTCGATCATAAATAGGAAACAATAGTGTGGATTTTAGGAGAAATAAATTGGTGGAGTTTAAACGAATATATAGGCTAGATAGATGATTTAATTGATTTATGGAGAATTAGGGAGCGTGATAGTAATTACTGGATTACAATACGGATAGATAATATAAAGTCTTGAGATATGTTGGTAATGTTGGGATTAATAGAACTAATTGGTTAGTAGAGGAGTCAATTGAATTTTTGGGTATTTGGAGATATGTCACACGCTGATTGGAGTTTTAGACAGCAATCATTATAGAAAGTGTTTGATCGGTGGATTAAATAAATGATGTCTTTCGCTGTTTGGAGTTTTAGATAGCAATCAATATGGAAAGTATATGATTAGTGGATTAATTAAACGATGTCTTTCGCTGTTTGGAGTTTTAGACAGCAATCAATATAGAAAGTATATGATCGGTGGATTAATTAAATGATGTCACATGCTGTTTGGAGTTTTAGACAGCAATCAATATAGAAAGTGTATGATCGGTGGAATAATTAATTGATGTCACTCGCTGTTTGGAGTCTTAGACAACAATCAATTTGGAAAGAGTATATTTGGTGGATTAAGTAAATGATGTCACTCGCTGTTTGGAGTCTTAGACAGCAATCAGTAAGGAAAGTATGTCTTTGTTGGTTTAAGTCAATTATGGCAATCGTCGTGTGGAGTTTAGGTAAAATTAATAATACTATAATTTACTAATAATAATGCTACTAAAAGCGATTTTTGGCAAATTAAATAACCCGAGCCTCTCCTTTGATAAGCCATGCATACTATTTAATTGCATCCTATGTGTTGGCTCGCGAGCACGGTGGTTTGTGCTCATATTCGCTTTCCCCACAAAATCCAGAATCAGGAATCAAATCACTACGCTTCAGCAATACTTTTGGATCATGATGACGAAGAAGATGAAGATGTCAAGAACTAGGTCGCGAACCTCCAGTTGGCTGCCTGTGGGCATGTCCTGAAGGTCCCACCTGTGTGCTCGTTCTTCCGCTGCTGCAATTTATTGATTTCGGCCTAATCGGCCCATGAGTAAGTCCACTATTATATTTACGCTTCCGCATGATATGTACTTTGTTAATCAGAACTGTAATCTGTGAGCACTATCTACTGATCCAGGGAATAGTGCGGTGGAATCACAGAGGAATCCGGATTGTGAAATCTGGGTCCTGACATGAAGGACCATGTGAGAATGTCCCGATACTGCTGTGATGAACCATTGCAAGTTTTGTGGAGTAGTGAAATGGTTTTGCAAAGATTGCATTTGATTTGGGTTGTCTTTTGGAAGTGTTAGAAAAATTGGATGTACCACGGGTACAAGTACGGTAGTTCCGATTGACGGAAGTACCGCAAGTATAAGAAGTACCGCTTAGTGGAAGTACTAGGTGGAGTTACGGTATGTTTTTTCCAAAGAGCTCTAGGTGAGGTTTTCATCATGCGAAAGTACCGTTTTGGGAGGCGGCAGTTCCGCATTGCAGAACTACTGGTGTGTTAGGCTCGGTACTTCCGATCTTGCCAGAAAAATAGGGGTTTGGGGAATTGAGTTATGGATTAAGGGTCTGTTTGGGAGAGCTCTACCACTGAAAACGTGGATCTGGAGCAGCAGCTCCACCATGGAGCAGCTCCACCGTAGATCTGGGATTCTACCATGGAGTGCTTGGAGTCAACCGTGGTCAACGGTGAGGATCGAGACTAGGCTAATGGAGGGGTTGAGGCCCAGAACAGTCGAGGATGCCGGGTGAGACGATGAGCTCAAGCATGGCACGAGAAAGGCCAGAAATGTTGAAGGCGAGTTTGAACAGCGGGAAGACGCTATGTAGCTTGCACGGGCCAAGTGAGCCGTGGTTCGGTGGAACCAGGATGGGAAAGGCTTGGCGACGCGTGGCGAGCTAGTAGTGCATCTACACGTGGCAAGCATGACGATTGCTTGTAGTGGTTGGTGATAACCGGGTCATGGAAGGTTATTTTGGTAGTTTGACTAAAATACCAGAAACTATCTTGGATCAAAACCGCGACACATGGGCGATGCTTTGGAGAGCAGTTTATGTCAAGGTGGAGCTAATTTGATTAAGGTGGATCAAGACTAACGACTTAGCGGATGCACACTTATGCGCTTTAAAAAACATGCATAAGTGAACTTGTGAGAATAAAACCCGTGTATGTGGGGTTAACGGGTTTCTCCCATTGTAACAGTGGATAGGATCTATTTGGAGATATAAGTGGTTGGTTGTCCACCTATAAAAGGGGTTGGGATGATGACATGTAAGGTTAACCATCTAATCTATCTCATATGCTCTCATCTTTTGGGTTAGGGTTTGAAAGTGAGTGCCTTGTGTGCTCTTTGTCTTCTAAGGTAAAGTTGTTGTAAAACCCACATTCTCAAGTAAGTAACACATTAATCATTTTGTATCTCTTGTGTCTCTCTTGTTTTTTGTTAGACCATGTGGTTAGGTCTTGGATATTTTATTGATGAATAATTGATAATTATTAATTTATGATGAATATTTTATAATACTGCTTATCGGTGTTATACAAGGCATGTGTCGTCTGTGGACTGATGTTGGTCAAATTAGGACGAACTTGTGCCAGAAAAATATTCTTTGGTCTTTGCATGTGCAGGTTGAGTATGGAGGTGATCATGGTCGGTGAAGATGTGGACCGGGACTAGGATGGGGAGATCCGAGATTTGGACGGTAAAGGATGTCATGAGATGGTCGGGCTCATGGTTGGGGCACATGGAGTTTAGAGGTGGATGGTGCGTGGAGAAGCTAGGGAGGTGTGGTCTTGGAGGCTTCGACACGTGATGAGTTGAAAAGTTGGAATTTTTGGAAAACCCGTGTTAGGAAGGGTTTTGGGTCTCTTTGCTATTGGAATTAGATTAGAACTTGTGGGTGTAGGCTCAGCCTATGTTTTGGGCCCTAGACTATAAATAGAGATGAGTTAGGGGCTAATCGTGTGGTTTTTGAAGAAGCTAATTTCGTGCTAGGGTTTAGGGGTGCTTGGAGGACACTTAGTAGCCACCATAATTCAGAAATAAAATTATAGATCTATTCCAAAAAAATTCTAACGGCAGTTGATTACTTTGTGTCGATCTGTGAGAAGCAGCGCCGACTTTTTTATCCTCGATACGTGCGCCGTCGCTGATCACAAATCCTTTCCGTCTTTGCGTTGTCTACAACAATATAGCAGAGCAGATTCGAAGCAGCACGTCATTGTACTACTTGAATTGATGACGCGAAAAAAGACGATGAACAGTTCCTACGTTTTTTAATAAAAGTTTGTGAGTTTTTTAATTTGCATATATTATTATTTTTCTTTGTTTGGTAATTTCTAAAGCTTCTCCATGCATTGATTTCTATCTATATTTTTTTACTTACATACATGAGTTAGTTTTAATTAAAAAAATTGATTACGTGATTGAGTGTTAAGCGTATGTTTTCATCTACTGTTATCTACCGAAGTTTGTTTTTTGGTGCTACAGTGGATTGCTACAGTACCGACCAGTAATGCTATAGTACGATTGAAAAAAATTTCATTCTATTTTTTGTTATTTCTATTTTTTAGATTGAATGATTAGAAGATAGAAAATTTGAAAAAAAGTTTCCGCTGTGCGCTGCAATCATTCACCTCGCCCTTCTCCGTGCTTGCTTCTGACACACACACAGATGAATATCACTCAACTTTTGATGATGATGATTATACAAACTCTACCGGTGAAGAATGTACAGATTTGGATGTCAGCATGCTTGAACTGAAATTTGTGCCATCCCCTCCACTTCAAGAACCAGATATATTGACATAATGAAAGGAGTTATGTAGCCAGTATATTGCTGTTGAAGAAGCCAGGCTATGTTCTCCAACAGATTCGGTTCGTGATAGTAGTGAAGATGTTGAAACATAATAACATATTCTGGAATGGATTTGGTCACGAAGCAAGCACCAGCCTCACAACAGGATCATGCGGAAGTTGTAGATGAGGTCCCCTCCTGTCGGCATGAAGCACCCCCAACATCAGAAGCATTCTCAATTCAATCATTGCCTACTGCTCAATGCAATATATCAGTGGTACGTGATCAACTTGAAAAGTCTGAAGTTATAATAAAGTCAAAATCAATAAGTGCTGCTGAAAGTTCAAGTTGCATGATCAGAAGTGCAGAAAGAACATATTGTCAAAGGGACCTCTTGTGTGTGGTTGGATCATCGAAATGTTTGAATGCAAGTATGAAGAGGCTGTACAGATCGAGGAATGTCCCTGTCCAGCGACCTCTCCCGTCACTTGTTGGACTTTTGGAATCCGCTAAACGGGTCAAAATGCGACCTAGCTCTAATTATAGCTCGTTGAATTCATGGCGCACCTTACCTTACCTTACCTATCACCACGATCAGGACCTTCACAAGCCAAGATGTTAACAATTTCTCGTGCAAGGCACTACCTCTCCACATTCATTCTATCCGGGCTTTTCCTTGGAAGTGTTGCGTCCAGTGATTCAAAAAGCGCGGAGTAATAGTCATAAACCTCACGGAACCTGTGAAAGTCAGATGTTTAATGCTATTTTAGGGATTCAGCAACGAAAGTACAAACACAAGAGTTGATGCACAAAATATACAAAGAACCTTGATTACTCTCTAGAGTGGATTTAAAGAATCTATCTTTTGAGATCGCTAACCTTGTCAGAAATGGAGCAGTATTGGTATTGGCATCCTGCTCAACCAGGGTCACGAGCTTTGGTTGAAGGCCCTTCACCATACGAAGGAGCTGATCCCTTTCGTTCATAATCGAAACGCTCTCATCAGGAAGGTAGTGTAGCTGGAATGCAAAATTGACAACAAGTGCTTCCCTAGGACGACAATCAAGCATTGCAGGTGTAACATCCTCGATGTTAACATCCATTGCTCTGAACTCAAAAGATACCCCACAGTCCTCTGCAAGCTTCTCTAGGCGCTTCGGGGTCCGTGCTTCTTCGTTGTTGCTACCAGCACAACTAATGCTTGATTCCGATTCTTTTGATGAGTTTGGAAGCAAAACATTCTTCATGGGATTGGCCCATTCATCACTAATGCTACCTGCCTTGGAAATTTCGAACAAGATATCATCATCGTCATCAAGTAAAGCATGCTCCAGCTCCTGAAGCTTCAGTCTGATCTCATCTTCATCAAACTCTACTTCAAGTTCAGAACTTTGATTATCTGATATAGACTGGGAGTTTTGCTGAGATACATTGGAGACCACTGGTGATTGTTTTGCTTCATCAGAGGAGGAGTTGGACAGATCATCTACAACAGCTGGTGAGCGGCCATCAGCCGTTACATGGTAGGGTGTTAGTGAGACTTGCTGGTTGTAAAAGGAGTTTTGAATTGCAGCAGATGGTGCTTCAGTGAAACCCATATATCCATAGTCCTCAGAATTGTAGGGTTCAGAGCCAGAACGGAACAACTGTGCATCAGAGGCAGATCTTCTTGCAGCGAAGTTTGAGTTTGGTGCACCAAATTTATGTATGTAAATATTATCTGTGCAAGTCGTGGACGAGTCTGCTTGCCTAACGAAAGACATAACTTTTCTCAAGTACCTCTGGACTGGCTAAGCTAAATATTTTGTGGTTTCCATCTAATTCAGAATCACACACTAAATCTTGCCTGAAATAAGAAAAGAGTACATCAACAAACTATGTGAAAAACAATGAGCTGATATACATAAAGCTACCCTTATCTTGCCAGAACATTGTCAATTGCCTAGGTAAATAGACTCAAATCATCTCCTTTTGACTAGTCTACTGGTACAAACTAAATATTCCTTTTCCCCACACATTGTATTTTCTAATAATGGCTTTTTTTTGGAAAATCACCAATACTGATAGTAGGAATCACTAGATGCTAATATGTAGAAACTAGATAGGTTGCCATTGTCGGGCCCCACGGGCACGTAGAAGTCCTTGTGAGGCCCCACTTGTCAGTTCCTCCGGCCCACTCCTCCCTCCGCGCTGATAAAAGCCTCTGTGTGTGGCTACGCTCTGCTTTCTGCCTCGCACCCCAGCCTCAATTGATGAAACGGCGGCGCTGACTATTCCCCACCTCTCCCCCTCGCGTCCTCCCCATCCTCCAACGCGTAAGATCTCCTAAACCCCATGCAATTGGTTTCGTTTCCCCCTTAATCGAAATGATACAAAATTTTGTATGGACCTACTCTAAGGTATCAAAATCCTATTCCAATAAACGATCATGGAAATTATGGTCAAAGTTGTGACATTTTTCAGTTTGTTGGAAAGTTGCACCAAAACCGAGCCAAAACCTCAAACGGTTAATACAACTTACTCATGAATAAAAGATGGCTAAGATAGCTCAAGACGTATTTTCACATATCATAGCAAGCTAGAACATAGAACAAACCTAACCAAAAACCCTCGGATTAAGAGGAACGGCATGAGCTCGCCTCCCGGCAGCTGCACGGTGACGGCAGCGTAGTCGATGCCGTCCTTCTCCACGAACTTGATGGTGCCGTCGGCACCGACCTCGAGCGGGCCCTCGATTTCGTCGAGGGTGTAGGTGAGGCGGGTCATGAGCTTGGTCTTCTGGAATTCCGGCGGCGCGTTCTTGGCCACGCCCTCGGCCTTGACGGTGAAGGACGTCGGCTCCAGGCAGAACTTCTTCATGTAGTACTTGCCGGGCTTGAAGGGGAAAGAATCCACGCCAGCATCGATGGTCGGGCACTGGTTCGCCATGCCGGTCCCCTTCACCTCCATGTACGTCTTGCTCTGGATCTCGTCATAGGTCAACCTCTTCGACACGTCCTCCGCGCTCGCGCCCTGCACAACGCACACCGCACCCTTGACGTCACTCATCTCCACCTTGACTAGCTCCGTACATATATAGCCATCTGCACGGTAACAAATCAACTATGCAATCGCGCATACTGAGACAAGTAACACCAAGGTGGCGAGAGCGAAGCCGGCGAGCTTGGTGGTGACGGCGCACTTGTTCGCGACCTCCCTGAGGTCAGACTGCAGAGAGCACGTGATCCTGGCAGCGCCGGTGTCGACGCCAAACGCCCTGGCGACGTGAGACGACGGGCACGACGGAAGCGTGGCAGATGCTCGGCCGCCGATCTTGGCCGGCTGCATCAGGGTGGCCGCGACTTGCAGGGATGCTGCCATGTCGCTCACGTCCGCTTGGTGGGTATGGTGTTGTCGTGAGGACGGGAGTGTGTTATTTATGCGCAGCCAAGGGCCAGAGGCGGATAAGGGATGCCTCCTATTGGTGGCTTGTGGCTATGCAGATAAGATAGTCGGATAACAGGTTGCCTCCCATTGGTGGCTTGGGGCTATAGTAATCCTGAAGAGGCACCCCTCAGATCGGCCACCAAACCGGCCAAAACCACCCTCAAATCGCAGCGCGAGACGACCCGACCGACACCTACGGTTCGATTAATGGGGAAACGAAACCAATTGCATGGGGTTTCGGAGATCTTACGCGTAGGAGGATGTGGAGGACGCGAGGGGTAGAGGTGGGGGGGAATAGTCAGCGCCGCCGTTTCATCAATTGAGGCTGGGGTGCGAGGCAGAAAGCAGAGCGTAGCCACACACAGAGGCTTTTATCAGCGCGAAGGGAGGAGTGGGCTGGAGGAACTGACAGGTGGGGCCTCACAAGGACTTCTACGTGCCCGTGGGGCCCGACAATGGCAGCCTATCTAGTTTCTACATATTAGCATCTAGTGATTCCTACTATCAGTATTGGTGATTTTCCAAAAAAAGAAGAAGCCATTATTAGAAAGTACAATGTGTGGGGAAAAGGAATATTTAGTTTGTACCAGTAGACTAGTCAAAAGGAGATGATTTGAGTCTATTTACCTAGACAATTGACATTGTTCTGGCAAGATAAGGGTAGCTTTATGTATATCAGCTCATTGTTTTTCACATAGTTTGTTGATGTACTCTTTTCTTATTTCAGGCAAGGTTTAGTGTGTGATTCTGAATTAGATGGAAGCCACAGAATATTTAGCTTAGCCAGTCCAGAGGTGCTTGAGAAAAGTTATGTGTTTCGTTAGGCAAGTAGACCCGTCCACGACTTGCACAGATAATATTTACATACATAAATTTGGTGCACCAAACTCAAACTTCGCTGCAAGAAGATCTGCCTCTGATACACAGTTGTTCCGTTATGGCCCTGAACCCTACAATTCTGAGGACTATGGACATATGGGTTTCACTGATGCACCATCTGCTGCAATTCAAGACTCCTTTTACAACCAGCAAGCCTCACTAACACCCTACCATGTTTTACTTGATGAGATCAGACTGAAGCTTCAGGAGCTGGAGCATGCTTTACTTGATGACGATGATGATATCTTGTTCGAAATTTCCAAGGCAGGTAGCATTAGTGATGAATGGGCCAATCCCATGAAGAATGTTTTGCTTCCAAACTCATCAAAAGAATCGAAATCAAGCATTAGCTATGCTGGTAGCAACAACGAAGAAGCACGGACCCCGAAGCGCCTGGAGAAGCTTGCAGAGGACTGTGGGGTATCTTTTGAGTTCAGAGCAGTGGGTGCTAACATCGAGGATGTTACACCTGCAATGCTTGATTGTTGTCCTGGGGAAGCACTTGTTGTTAATTTTGCATTCCAGCTGCACCACCTTCCTGATGAGAGCGTTTCGATTATGAACGAAAGGGATCAGCTCCTTCGTATGGTGAAGGGCCTTCAACCGAAGCTCGTGACCCTGGTTGAGCAGGATGGCATTACCAATACTGCTCCATTTCTGACAAGGTTAGCGATCTCAAAAGATAGATTCTCTAAATCCACTCTAGAGAGTAATCAAGGTTCTTTGTATATTTTGTGCATCAACTCTTGTGTTTGTACTTTCGTTGCTGAATCCCTAAAATAGCATTAAACATCTGACTTTCACAGGTTCTGTGAGGTTTATGACTATTACTCCGCGCTTTTTGAATCACTGGACGCAACACTTCCAAGGGAAAGCCCGGATAGAATGAATGTGGAGAGGTAGTGCCTTGCACGAGAAATTGTTAACATCTTGGCTTGTGAAGGTCCTGATCGTGGTGAGAGGTAAGGTAAGGTGCGCCATGAATTCAACGAGCTATAATTAGAGCTAAGTCGCATTTTGACCCGTTTAGCGGATTCCAAAAGTCCAACAAGTGACGGGAGAGGTCGTTGGACAGGGACATTCCTCGATCTGTACAGCCTCTTCATACTTGCATTCAAACATTTCGATGATCCAACCACACACAAGAGGTCCCTTTGACAATATGTTCTTTCTGCACTTCTGATCATGCAACTTGAACTTTCAGCAGCACTTAATGGTTTTGACTTTATTATAACTTCAGACTTTTCAAGTTGATCACGTACCACTGATATATTGCATTGAGCAGTAGGCAATGATTGAATTGAGAATGCTTCTGACGTTGGGGGTGCTTCATGCCGACGGGAGGGGACCTCATCTACAGCTTCCGCATGATCCTGTTGTGAGGCTGGTGCTTGCTTCGTGACCAAATCCATTCCAGAATATGTTATTATGTTTCAACGTCTTCACTACTATCACGAACCGAATCTGTCGGAGAACATAGCCTGGCTTCTTCAAGAGCAATATTGGCTACGTAACTCCTTTCATTATGTCAATATATCCGGTTCTTGAAGTGGAGGGGATGGCACAAATTTCAGTTCAAGCGTGCTGACATCCAAATCTGTACATTCTTCACCGGCAGAGTTTGTATAATCATCATCATCATCATCAAAAGTTGAGTGATATTCATCTGTGTGCGTGTCAGAAGCAAGCACGGAGAAGGGAACCGAATATAGCAACAGGGAGAGATGAATGGTGTCTTCTAATTCTCCTCTAAATATTCATAAATTCTTCACTTCAATAGCTATAGAACTATGAAGATTAGGATAGAAGGTCACTACAAAATCTAGCAATTCGAGACACTAAAAAACAAGAAAATCAGCAAAATCAGAACTATCACCATTGTAATTTTCGTACTATCGCTTGGTACAATAACCGCGGTACTACCACTAAAGTAATCACAGTACTACCTCTGCTTCAGTAAAATCAGGATGAATTGTATTTTCAGCATAGTTTCAAAAATAAAAATCACGAAAACTTTTGATCCGTAGATCCAAATGATACAAAATTTTGTATGGACGTACTCTAAGGTATCAAAAACCTATTCCAATAAACGATCATGAAAATTATGGTCAAAGTTGTGACCTTTTTCAGTTTGTTGGAAAGTTGCACCAAAACCGAGCCAAAACCTCAAACGGTTAATACAACTTACTCATAAATAAAAGATGGCTAAGATAGCTCAAGACGTATTTTCACATATCATAGCAAGCTAGAACATAGAACAAACCTAACAAAAAACCCTCGGATTAAGAGATGGACTAAAGAGGCTAAAGTCAAGTAAAACCAGATTTTTTTGTGAATCTTGCTATCAAATTGTCTAGATGGGTGGAAATATAATCCTAAGGATAATCTTTATTTCTTACATATTCTTGACACAGCAAGATCACAAGAGAAACGTCGGCGCTGCTTCTCACAGATCGACACAAAGTAATCAACTGCCGTCAGAAATTTTTTGGAATAGATCTATAATTTTATTTCCAAATTATGGTGGCTACTAAGTGTCCTCCAAGCACCCCTAAACCCTAGCACGAAATTAGCTTCTCCAAAAACCACACGATTAGCCCCTAACTCATCTCTATTTATAGTCTAGGGCCCAAAACATAGGCTGAGCCTACACCCACGAGTTCTAATCTAATTCCAATAGCAAAGAGACCCAAAACCCTTCCTAACACGGGTTTTCCAAAATTCCAACTTTTCAACTCATCACGTGTCGAAGCCTCCAGGACCACACCTTCCTAGCTTCTCCACGCACCATCCACCTCTAAACTCCATGTGCCCCAAGCATGAGCCCGACCATCTCATGACATCCTTTACCGTCCAAACCTCGGATCTCCCCATACTAGTCCCGGTCCACATCGTCACCGACCATGATCCAAAAGTATTGCTGAAGCGTAGCGATTTGATTCCTGATTCTGGATTTGTGGGGAAAGCGAATATGAGCACAACCACCGTGCTCACGAGCCAACACATAGGATGCAAATAAGTAGTATGCATGGCTTATCAAAGGAGAGGCTCGGGTTATTTTATTTGCCAAAAATCGCTTTTGGTAGCATTATTATTATTAAATCATAGTGTTATTAATTCTACCTAAACTCCACACGGCCATTGCCATAATTGACTTAATCCACCAAAGACACACACTTTTCTTACTGATTGTTGTCTAAGACTCCAAACAGCGAGTGACATCATTTATACAATCCACCAATCAATTGCTTCCTAAATCCCCAAACAGTGAGTATCATAATCTATATAATCCACTGAGCAATTGCTGCCTAAAACTCCAAACAGCTAGTGACATCATTTATCTAATATCACTTAATTAAACCACCAATATCCTTTGTATTCTAAATTCCTAACAATCCAAATCCTCTTGCTATTGATCCACAACCATAATTTGCTCTTCCAATTACCAACCTTATTTTCCATTATCCATCTCTAACTACTTCAGTATTATACCTCCACCAAGAATACCAATAATCAAGCCTACGATTCACTAGTATACATCCACCAAGAATTTCATTGATCGGGTCTATGATTCACTAGTATACATTCACCAAGAATATTATTGATCTAAGTTTATACCTCAAGAATCATTATCATACCTCCAAATTCCCAAGATTCAATTCATCTATCTAGTATTTGATCAAATCCTATTAATCCCATCATCACCAACCTCTTCCAAGAATTAATCCAGTAATTCCCTTTTGCACTCTCTAATTCTCCAACAATAATTTAAATCATCTATCTGACCTATATATATATATTCATTTTGACTCCACCAATTTATTTCTCCCACAATTCTCACTATCATTTCCTATTTATGATCGGCATGATTCCACCAATATCTTAACTATATACATCCATCTCCTTTACTCACGACTCTATTTACCCTTTCCATATTTAATTTTGTAAGAATAGAAGTGTCATTATTTGAAATATAATACATAAAAATTTCTTGAGACCTAGCAGTTTTGAACCAAAAACATAATGTGTAAGAGAATGCAGTAATAATAGCGATCCAGATTCCATCCACCGTTTCATGACGTCCGCACAATATGCTAGCATTTTAGCGTTATAACCGCTTACATTACCACTGGGATGACACCCAGGACAACTCAAATCAGGGCTTTCCGCTGCCCTCCACTTTTCCATTCCCACCCACAAAGTTTTTGAAATAGAACTATATGTCCACCCTTGACCGTGGGCACGGCTATTCGAATAGTTTTGACTCTGCAGAGTTTGTACACTTTCACCTTAAGAGATAATCAACTCATTGCCCCACACGATTTCTTAGACATGTGGTTGAGCAAACCATCACAGTGACTTTTCAAAGTATCTAGCCCCTTTTGTCATCTCACTTTATGGGCTTCTCCCACTTGCGGTGGGTCCCATCTATGCACGGGATGTTTTCCCATAGTTACTAACGCAGCCGGGCTTCTCAACTTCCCGCAACGCTTAGAACAGCTGGGAAAACTTCACCCTCCACTGGTGTCCCTTAGGGCCCCCGTGCCCGTGCGTATCCACTTCTATCCACTACCGGTGAGATGAGTCCGGGGGTTTCGATAAATTTACTTAGCCAAGTTGTATTTTACAGACTTGTGGTTGTACTGTTTTACACAGGAGGTCATGACAAGATTCAGTTCTTAGGGGTATCTGGGCGGTTCTACCACTAACCACTTTGTGCTTCCACTGCACCACACTCACACACCATCGAACCATCCGCCCAGATATTTAAGCAAGTTGGGGATTTTGGGAGCATAAAATAATCATATCAAAATGTACCAGTCATTACCACCATGACTTCCCAAACCAACTTCTCATGATTAAAAATGACAATGATGTTTGGGGCATTTCAGCACCCCCTGAGTATCTATGCAGTACTAAGCATAGCATATCATTAGGGACTTATTTTCGAAATATTACTATTATATTTTTGCTAGGGCGACAAGGTTCACACATTCAAATATTCCGAAGGAGGGGTAATATTATTCAAGGTAAACAATAGGCACATAACTAGAATATTAAATTAAGCATGTATTTGCATATAAAATAACAGCATGCAATTTGATAATTTAAACCAAAGTAATTTGCAGAAAACATAGGTTCAACATGATCAAAGTATTGACTCGCCTGGCGCGGTTTACCGTGGTCTTGAGCTCACACAAAGCTTTCTTGTTTGATGGTGTTGAGCTTTTGGTCTCTATCTTCACTTCGATCTTGATCTCGCTTGTCCCAATGAGTCTTCACGACTTCCAATTTCTAATTAAGCGATATACGACTGAATCCAAATAAAAGCAAATAACTCAAAGGATCCAAACAAATCCGAATAAACTTAATTTAGTTTTACTTTGAGTTAATGGGTGATTCGTGTGGTTTGAGGCAAGGCCGATGGTAGAATACGATGACTTGATCTTGTTATTAATAATCGCTTTTATTATTTCTTTGGACCTAAGAATCGGGGTGCAAGTCTAGCTGGGTATTATTTTGTCGAGCGTAAATTTTCAGGACATATGGTATATATATATGTATATATATAAGTATGTCTGCAACTTTTAGCTTACCGAGTTAATCTTACAGTCTATGTTTGTAGCATTTTATGATATGGTATTTAATGTACTTCCAGTTATCCCGAGGCTAGGTTTAATTTGAATTAGTGTCTATTTATACGAGTCCCATCTTGCTTATATACAATTAGGCTCAATAATACTATGTACTAAAGCTAGTGTTAAGATTTAGTTAATGGCACTATTTTTATCCTACTTATACTTTAGCTGCTATTAAGCTTAACTTTAGTTCTAACTTTAGTTTAAACTTAGCTATCTGAGCAAAGCTTGGTATGTATCATTTTATGTGACCCTAGTTACTCGTGTTAATGGTTACATGTTCAATTTAGAGTATTTTTATGTGTGTGAGATTATTTTGAATCTTGATGACCCCGGGGCTGCTATATTAAAATATGTCACTGAGGTTTGTTTAATGGTGGCATGTTGCATATTGAGCATATATGTTTACATGTTAATTAAGGACCATCTTTACTAAACATAGACATATATTAAGCTCATATATATCCTAATAAATTTGTACCTTCTATGGATGTATTATTTTTTATTACTTTTTGACTATACAATAAACCACATTTTATTAATGCCTTTAATTGCTAATTAGCCCTCAAGTAAATATTTAAACCATACTAATTACTTATGTAGCAATTAATCAAGTATTAAGTCCTAATGAACCTTATTTTATATTCTAAGGTATATATAAACTTTATTTGATCTTGACTTAATTATCTTAGCTTCTTAGGACTATTTCTTAATTGATTCCTATTTAAAATGGCTAAGGAAGCAAAACAAAAAAATGGCCTAATATGGCCAAAGCTTCACTTGAACTCGGGACCTCAGGGAATGCTAATCCTTAAGAGCGCTCAGGTAGCCAAATGGCCATCGGTGTCTCGCGACTAAAAGTGGGGAATTGGTATTGATAAAGCGGGCGTAGGCTGGGAACTAGCTGCGGAGCCACCGGCCGAACAGAGCAGACGGCAGCGTAGGGGAAGAGGAGATGTCGCCGGCGAGGGAACGACTGGGGTGTGACGGCGACCCGTGAAATGGGCTCCAGGGCAGTTAGGGAAGAGGAGGGTGGCGGTGATTTGACCGGAGCGACGGTGAAAGGAACGGGTGACGGTGCGGGGCGGTCGGCAGTGGGGTGGGGAATGAGGCACCGGCGGCCGGGGAGGAGAGGGAAGGGGGCAGCGCGCGCATGAGTGGAAGAGCGGCGGAAGGAGGCTTACCGAGCAACCATTGGAGCCGGGGAGGTGCCGGAGAGAGCCGGCGGCGATGGCCATGGGCGGCGCGAGCAGAGCATGGTGCCGGCGAGCTAGGGCAGGCTGCAGCTCCAATTGGCAGCGGGGAAAGGTTCGGGACACCGAGACGCTGCCTCCACCGCAATGAATCGGCGGATGGTCCACCGGAGAGGCGCCGGCGACGGACTGCGCATGGTGGAGCTAAGGGGAAAAGATGGGGGAGGAGGAGGATGAGGAGGTGGGAAGAAGAGGGGGAAGGCGCGGGCTTCTTATGGCCGCTAAGGGGTGGGGAGGCGCGGAGGACCGGGCGGAGGCGACGGACCGGGCGGCGGGGTGGAGAACCAGCGGGCAAGGACCGGAGGCGTGAGGCTCGGCGCGCGAAGGCGTGGGGCTCGGCGCGCGGCGGTGCAGGGCGAGGGGACGGGTCGGTGCGTGGCAGAGGGGTGACGCGGGCGGCGCTGCGCAGAGGGCAGAGGAGGGCAGCGAGAGAGAGCGGCGAAGGGACGGCTCGAGAGCAGGGAGCGCAGGCGCGCTGCGCAGGGAAGTGGCTCGCTGGGCAGAGAGAGGGGAGAGGAGAAAAGTGAGAAAAGGGTGGAAGGCTCATTTTAAAATCTGGGTTTCCAATTTAAATTTAATTTATAGTTTAATTTATATTAGGGTCTGCTGATTTTAATGTTTGCATGGCATTTAAAATTTGAATCCTAATATGCACTTCGATTATTATTATTTTGAGACTTTAGTTGGGATTATTCTTTTTGCCATTTTTCTTTTACCTAGATAAATTGAAATTCAAATTCTTATTGTCATTATCTAATACTTAACTTTAATTTGTGTGCAGATGCTTAGATTTTTTTTTCATTTCTCTTATTACCCCTTCATTTTTTAACATATTACTTTGCCTGCCACAAAAAAAACTCCAAAAATTTCAAATAAATGTTCAAAAGGAATTTTGAACACCAGTAAAATACAAGAAAAGTTTTAAAAACTCCATATTTTTGAAAACTTGAAATTTAGGATGTTACAATCCTTCACTTTCAGAGTGGAGAGTCTGGTAATTAATCTCTCGGTGGCACACGAAGGGCACACAAAATCTTCGTGATTCGAAAAATTCTTTATATTAATATTATACATTTGGGAATTGTTGATTATATTTCTCATCATTCTAAGGCTTGGGTGGCCTAATCTATCATGCTAGAGACAGAAAAGTTCAGAGCTTCTAAACACTGTCTTCAGGGCAATGTAGGCTGTAGGTGCCTTGATATTGGTATAACACAGCTCAGTTTCTAGTGAAAGAAGTTTTCTAATACCCTTTCCCATTCTTTTCGCGCTTCGTAATGAGCAAGTATTCCCTACCGTACTCTTCTTCAGTCTCAACGTGGAAACCGTTGGCGCAAATATCCTTAAAACTTAGGAGAGTTATAGTCGATTCTGTGTACAATAAGGCTCCTTCAATGACCAAAGTTGTGCCCATGGAGAGTATAATTGTGCCTCTTCCTGAACCAATCATACATGCATCGCTTCCGGCGATTGTCGTACGGCTGCCAGCATTCTTACAAATCGACTGAAAATACTTCGTCTCCCTTAAGATGGTATTCGTTGTGCCTTGTCGGCTAAGCACACTTCCTTCATAGGGCGCCACACGTGTTCTAATATAAGGTATTTTATTAACATGTATTAGAAGGCAATCAACACATAAATAAAATACTTCAATATCAGAACATATGATGCCATTATAAACTGAATAAATGAATGAAGTATTCAAATATCATCCAACCATCACGAGAAATAAATGCTAAAGTACAATCCATGCAAGTTCTAACTTGTCCTTGTCACACAAAATAAATGACAATTAAAGTCTAAATGTATTCTATGCATTAGACTGAATCTGCTAGAAAATCATAGACTTCTTCTGCTATTTTCTCGGGAGTGATCTGCTCTTCGAGAGAAATCATGTCGGTGGCTGCCTCTAGGTTGAAAAGGGGTGCTGCTGCCGGGATGGTCTCCACCTCCATCAGCGCGAGCAGCTGCTTAGAACTCTCCCCCTCAATAGATGCAAAGTGGGCTTCAGGCTAACCTTTGCCATTCTTCTTCTTCTAGGCTTGGAAGGCATCAATGACATGCTACGGCTCTTTACAGATCCGCGACCAATGCCCCCACTTTCCACACTTGAAGCAGCCTTGGTCCTGCTGGCCATAGGTCTTGCCACTCCGCTTTGGCTTGCTTGCCTTATTCTCACTCGGAGCGTCTGACTTGCCTTTCTAGGTTGCGGTCTTACCCTTTCTTCCTCTTCTCTTCATCAAGGGCTTCGCACCTTATAGCTCCCGACGTTGTCTTCACGACCAGCGGAGCTCCCAGGTGGTTGAGTGACGTAATTCTTGTAGAAAAGTTCGTCCTGAGCCTCCGTAACCTGCATCATATCAATCAATTCGGCATACTCCTTGTAGCCGTCTTGACAATAGTTGCATGCGGATTGTACTGCATTGGGGTGGAAGGTGGATAGGGTCTTCTCAATCTTCTTCTCATCTGTGATCTGCTTGACACAGAGTTGAAGATTGGTATAAACCCTGTGCAAGGCAGAATTGTACTCCCCGACCGTCTTGAAGTCGGCAAACCTCAGTCTGATCCATTCTTGCTCTGCTTGAGAAAGAATGATATACTTTAGCCTCTCAAACCGCTTCTTGAGTGCAGTCCAGAGTGCTAGCGCGCTCTTCTCTGTCATGTAGTCATTCTTGAGAGTGAGGCAGAGATGGTGCCTGAGAAAATGAAGTGCATAATCATTTTCCTCAGGAGTGGGTTGGGCGTCATGCGCTGCGCCAATCTCAATAGCTGCGTAGAGCTTCTTAGCTCCAAGCACTATCTCGACATCGGAAGCCCACGTCAGATAGTTTTGGCCATGCTGGGCCAGCTCCTCGAACTCCCGGTTCGTGATGCCAGTCATCTACATGTGTATGAAATGAGTAAATAAGTTTACTGCTAGTAAACGTGCATGAAATAATTTACTACAGGTAAATAACTGGTACAAAAGATTATCGTAATGTTCCTGAATTTTCTATAAATTTTACTGCTAATTTCGGTGATTAAAGGCAATTTAAACAATTACGATTAACCAACATAGTAAATAAATACAGAAAATATAGAAAATAATAATGGCAGAAATAAACATGCTTCAAGTAATTCAAAATTCGGATTCCCGAGGCCCTTTTATGCTAGAATATGAATTTTCAGTGAATTCTGCAATTTTCGAGGGTCTATACGTAAATTTTTGGTTCAGAGAAAAATTTTGTATAATTTCTTGATTTTCCGAGGGGTTTTCTGCAAAATTCAGGACCCATCTAAAATCTGAGGACCGATTTGTAATTTTCATTACGAGGACCTTTCTGCAAAATTTGGGACCCGTATGCAAAATTTAAGGGCTCTTCGATAATTTTTAGAAATAGGAGGGCCTTTCTGCAATTTCGCCGCCCCCTCCAGCTGAGCCTATTTTCGGCCCATTTTCCTTTCCGGCCGAACGGCCCATTCGGCCCGCTTGGCCGCTTTAACTCACGGGTGGAGGGGTAGGGTTTCCCTACCCCTATTCATTCGAGTGGCGACGACGACGCCCGGGAGGCCGGTTCAGGCGGCGGCGCGGCGGTGGGACCGGGCCGGGCTATGGCGCATCAGCTTCCGGCGCGGGGCCGGCTCGAGCGACGGCGCGGGGCCGGCTCGAGCGACGGCGCAGCGGCTTTGGGCTCGGGGCCGGATGACAAGGCGGCTGCGGGCCACGTGGGCCGAGGCAGTGCGCTTCGTGCGCGGAAACCGAAGAGGCTCGGGGCGGCCATTAGGGGCAGCAAGCGCGGGAGCCGTGCGGTGCGGCACCACGGGAGCCGAAGCGGTCGTGCAGGGCGCGCTGCGGGGCGGCGCGCACAGGAGCCGAGGCGGCCGTGCGGGGTGGCACCGGCTGCAGGCCGATGGTCGGTGGTTGAGATAGACCGGCGGCAGGTCGGCGTCAGCTTCGCGTACGATGCTCGTACAGGGCCGTCCGTGCGCAATTTTCCTTTTTTTCTCCTTTTTTTCAAATCTACAGTGCAATCAACATATACTCGGTGATGTAATCTACTAATCGATATTGTGCCGGCGACTTCAAGTCTACTCGCGGTAGATTAGAGGGGATTTGCGCCGTAGAAAATTAATCTAGAAAGCGAAAACTGCAAATTTAGAGCGATCTAGATAATTCAGTCTATTAGAGCTTCGATGCTTACCTTCGATTCATCGGAGCGAACTCGTACTGATAACTTGTTGAGGAACCGTCGCTGGCGACCAGTCCGATCAATTCCTCTGCTTAATGCGAAACAAGATCAATCACAGAAGACAAAATAATAAATTAAAAAACACAGAGAGGTAGAGAGAACTCCTGGTCTCTCTTTATTGTTTTTCTGATTGCATGTGTACAAAATCTGCTGGTACGATTTCCTATTTATAGTCTACCGGTGAGATATCTACCATAGGCGAAGACTTCCGTCCCAGGTCTAGATTCAGGTTTCCTAACAGACATCTCTGGGTTGGCCTCTGGGAAGAGACCGAGATCAGTGAGTGGCAAATCAACTAAGGCAAGAAACAAATTATGAAAGCATGGCCAATAATCTGCTTAACATCTGGAAATTCATCAAGCAGCATCCTTTTGCTGCTATATTCCCGTGCATGCATTGCTTCTGCGGCCTACACCTGGCTGGCTACCTTGTTGGTCTTGGCGCCGGCCATCTCCACCTTCGCCGCTGCCTTCTTTGCGTCTTCCACCTCGTCGACGGCGGCGGCGGCCCCCTTGCCGGCCGGCGCGGGGGCGCCCTTGTGGCTCCGGTAGATGGCGTACAGGATCAGCTGCATCAGGCCCAGGAAGCTCCCGCATCCGTTGGGGATCTGCACGTACGTACGTACCAAGTGCCAACTTAATTAGTGGCTCTCGTCAAAACTAAAAATAGAGGCTATTCTGCACTGGCATCCTTGTTTGTACCAACTTAGAAGATTAGTACTGAACAGAACAAAACGAACACGCTGTATCGTTATGTTGGGCGGTGCTAAGGCCCCACTCGGTTGGACCGAAAAGCTATGATTTATAGTTGAAATTATATTGTAGCGGCTAAAATTTTATTGTAGCTGAAGGTGGCTTATTTAGCGTAATTAAATTTAAAAAATTTAAAAATAGAAAAAAAATGTTAGCTTATTATGGACAATGCGAACGAATATAGAAAAAGAAAAGAACCGGCAAAAAAGCTCGTAAAAAACAAAAATTAAAAAAATAAAATTTATAAATAGTGAAAAATAAATCAGAAGCTGAAGTTGAAACAGAAGTCCGAAGCTGAAGTTGTTTGCCTCGGTACGTACACGTCTAATCTTGCACAGCCTGTTACTAGCAGAGGCTTGGCATGTTGCGTGCGGCGTGTGCATGTGGGCCCACGCAAAAGCGCTCATCAACGACGACATGTGCGCCTAGTTAGGCGAGACACCGAAACAGACACGCAAGGGACTACGAGCATTAGGGCATCTGTAGTGTATATAACCCAAAGGGTCTTAAGGTGGGTCCTATCTAAACCTTAAGACCAACTCTATAGTGTATATAACCCAAGGAACCTTAAGATGGTCCCACTTGGCAGATAAAGAAAAATTGTATTTTAATGCTTATGGCCAGGTCTTTAGCTTGAGGACCAGCCTTAAGCTTTTTTTGCTTAGGGTCTGCTTAAGGTCACCCCTGTAGTGTATAAGGTTGACCTTAAGATGGCTTAAGACCTCCTCTTTTCATACACTACAGATGCCCTTAACATGCTACAATACCAGGTCTGTTTCATCCATCAAGTTGGACCTTTGCCCAATGGTGACACGTGGTAGCAATAATCTTGAAGCTCTAACTTCCCTCTATTCCCACCTTATCTCCTTCCTCGTTTCTATCTGTACATCAGTGGACAACTTTTAAAATTTACTTTTTATAATAATTAATTTTTAAATGAAATGACTTTTCAAGATAAAATCTATAAGTTGATTATAATATATATATACTGTAATAGCTTTATTTATACCGATTAAAATCACATATAAATTTCTGTTATTTTATACATTTTTTTATAAATAATTCAAAAATTATAAATTGCAACTAAAATCCATAAACTCAAGCAAGAAAAAAAAGAACAGGCCGAATGATTGAATCACTACATGAGACCGTGCCGTCCATCTCCAGCGAAGGGAAAAGGGAAACTAATCCACGGCAGCACCGCCGAAACGCCGACCGGCGACAACGAGCCCCCGTGGTGTTGCGGTCGCATGATGCGCCGTCCGAGGCGTCGACTCATCACCTACCTCGGCTGCGACGTCGACGACAGCGAGGAACCTCGGGGTGCTTCGGTCGCACGCCATCTCGGCGAGGAACTCCCGCGAAACTCCACGGGTGGCGATCGCACGCTGCACCGCCCTCACTGCTGACTCCGGCGGCAGCACTGCCGCAACATTGACGACGGCGATGAACCGAACGGTGTTTCGGTCGCACGCCCGAGCAGCCTCCAGTGCTGTATAGCAGCGAGCCTTGCCTCGCCAACCTAGTGCTTGTCCACGACGTGCTAGGAGGCCATATTGTCTTGGTAATGGTTGATGTTGGATTCCGGAGCAACAAGTCTGAAAACCTCTGTGTAAATCGCACTAATCTAAGATCAGCTAGTGCACACAGCGATAACATGGATACATATCAAGCACAATGATAAACTTTATTTAACGGAATATGGACCTGATGGCCAAAGTTTACAACAATGGTTCATAAACCAAAATTAAATAATAGCAGCGGAAGAAAAAAATCGAAGCGGAAGAAGCCCACTAAGCCTACCCACAGGCAAATGACAGTAAGACGCGGCCTATACGTTCTGATCCTCACCAAAGTCGAAGCTGTCCTCTGAAAAATGATGAATTGAGCAACATGAGTACATAAAGAACTCCACAAGTTACACTAGGAGGTTTAACAGAGTTGATGCATACATAAGGATTGACAAAGGAAGGCATAATAAGGTTAGTTGAGCATAAAGCGAAATTGAAGTAAATACTGTAAGTAGACTCAAAAGCTGAATTTGATACAATAAATAGAAACATGATTTTAACAAAATAATATCGTTAGTGCAGGCTCCGACCAAACACCAACCTATCCACGGACATCCCACCCAGACCATCTTTTCCAAAAAAATCTCATATGGATTCCATCCATCCATAAGGTTTTCATGACCGTGGGTACGGCTATCCAGGATAGATTATACACTCTGCAGAGGTTGTACAGCTTTACCCACAAGACATGATCATTCCTTTTTGCCACCGGATTAACACACTTCCTTAGGTATGCGGCCAGGAGATCATGACAAGGCCTTTACAATGATCCGTTGTCAACATAATCACGCCGCCACTAGGATTTCACCACAACATGAATCCACATGTTGGAGCCCCCTCTTGTGCCATGTGATACTTCTCACGGCCTACGCCGCGCCACATTCAGCCTATAGTGAGATTAAGTTGGAACTTCACAAATTATTCGGCCAGGTCTGTCCCATACCAAACTTGTGGTAGTACGACAGGGCTTTGCAATAGTAGCTCACAGACCGGTCCTTAACTTGACTTAGGCCTAACCACGAACCCCTTGTGCCTGGCAATCAACATTGTGTCACCAAACAACAATGCATGCCAGCAAGCACCCACCCCCTAACCATTTGCCTAAGTCTAAACCAAGTTTTTATATTTTGTTTGGAAACATTTCATAATCATTCTTGACTCACCAAAGTCAAGAATATATTTCAAAAGCTTATCATTTTATGTGAAAAGGTATCCCAACCTAAATCATTCTAAGCATGGCTAAGCATTTCTATAAAATTCTCATTTAATACTAATGTATTAACTAGGTTTTCATCTAGGGTGACAAGACATGTTGGTTCAATATCCAATTTGGCAATATACAAAGGAGAAAAGGAGATGGGCATAACTAGAATTTGAATCGAATTTAAACTAGATTGAATAAAAGTACCATGCATAATAATTTTGAAAACAACATAAATAATTTAAATTACTGGGAGCAACATGATCAAAGGTGTAACTTGCCTTGCTCGAAGACTTGATGCTGCGAATCATCAAAATTGAACTCTCCGGAATAGTCGTAGTCTATACGCGTAGAACCAAACAAAATAAATCCAAATAAAATCCAAATAAAATCTAAAAATTATAAAATATATACTGGCAGATAGATTATGATTTTAGATGAATTTAGGAGAAAGAATCAATGGATTCGAAGGTCATATGAGGGAGAACGAATATCGGGAAGTTTTGGACATCACATGAAATGATAACAACATCCGGGAATTACTTTTTGAAAAATACTATGTCGGTAGGCTGCGAGGTGGCTGGCGAACAGGCAAAATAGGACCTTGGCAACTAGGCAAAGGTGGTGACGTGGGCACGACGGCGTGGAACGGAGGTAATCACCAGCGGTGAGAGAAAAACGGCTCCGATGGCACGGTAGCGACAACAGCAGGTTGGAGAGAGATAGTATCGGGTATGGAACATGGAGATGTAGGGTGAGCACGGGGTAGAACACAGTATGGTGAAGCTAGAAAAATTATTAGCTAAGCTGAAAATTCAACGGAGACGATACAATCAACGTTTGAACGACGACGGTAGAGAAAAAGGAAAAACTTGATATCGTGGTGCTCGGTGAATCGAATCTAAAACCACTTGGAACGTAGCTACCTGGGATGGTTTGGCACGATATGACGTGAACGGATTGGGGAAAACACCAACGGATAGAGGGGGACACGAGATGCCATTGGCGGCCATGGCGAGGTGTCGGAGGCGAAAATTTGTGGAGGCTTTTTGGGGCAAAGAAAGGGAGCACGGCGTAGAACGCAGTAAGGCAAGTCTAAGAAAAATTATGGCATGGGCTAAAGCTTTCCGGAGGCGACGAATCGAGGTCAGAGTCAAAAACGGCCATTTTCGCGGAAAGCTCAATTCCTGACAATTGGCTTCACGAAAAATTAAACAAAATGTTAGAAAAATTTCTTAGAGGCTAGGACACGATATGACGTGAACAAAAATCAAAGCGCTCACCGAAAAAGAGGTGTACGCGCGAAGGCACGATTTTAGTGTCTAGCTCGACAAGGTCGACGAGGACTCAGGGAATCTTCAGGTGATGGCGGTGGAAGCACGACGTAGAACACGTCGAGGCAAACTCAACGATGTAAACAGCTCGGCCAAAGGACATCGGATGATGGCAGAACGCGACGGAGAAGACATTCAGCGACCAGTGGGTTGACATCGGCATTCCGCGCAAATGAAGAGGAGTTAGCAGGTGGGGTTTGCGGCGAAATGAAGAGGAGAATGTGGAGAACACAATGCTCACCTCGGTTATGGTGTAACATGCATAGTCGATTCGCAGCGAGGAGAGAAGCGACGGCACGGTTTGGCCATGGTGCTTCGGCGATGCTCCGGTGAAGGCAAGGGAAGCACCACGTAGAACGCGTAAAGGCGAAGCCGGTGATATGGTCAAAAGTAGTGGAACTCCACTGTATGCAGCACAAACGGCTGAGGAACGTTGCTCAGTTGACGAAAGAAAAATGGCGATTGTAGGGAGAAGGAAGGGAGAGAGGACCTGAGATTTTTGGGGGTGACTAAGGGTGAGCAGGGGCACCCGGTGCTCTCTTTTATAGGCGTGGAGGTGGACGGGAGAGGGAGATCAAACGGTGATGTCTTTTAGAGCAACGATTTCATTTTCGTGTAAATGCACATGAAGGAGGAGAGGAACAGTTGAGAATAGAGGAGTCTTGAGGAGTGGAAGTGAATGCACTGTGAGCTTTTCTGAAAAACGGAGGTATCGGCTGTTTCAACGCTGGAACTACCGCTGAGAGCGATAGTACCGCATTTTCGGAGCGGTACTTCCGGAGTTCGGAAGATCCGGAGGGTGAGCGGAACGATTTTTCCAGAGAGCTCCTTCGGATGTTTTTCAGAGTTTTCGCGGAGCGGAAGTACCGGCGGTTTCAACGTCGGAACTACCGCATGAAGCGGTAGTACCGCTATCCTGAACGGTACTTCCGGGGTCCGGTAGCTCCGGACTGAGAGCGGTACGTTTTTTCCAGAGAGCGCCATTTTTGGGACCTTTCGGATCTTGGCCAGAGCGGTAGTACCGCGCCGACTTTGCGGAACTACCGGAAAGCGGTAGTACCGCAAATTACAACGGCGGTAGTACCGCACCGCCAAATCCAACGGTCACTGCAGAGCTCTGACATAGCCATTCTGCCACGAAGATTTGGTAGCGTTAGTACCGGCCCCTGGGGGCAGTAGTACCGCTCATCCTGATTTTTTTCGGGAAATTGTGCCAAACGGCTAGTTTTGGTTGGTGGAGGCTATAAATACCCCCACCACTGCTCAAGGGAAATGGTTAGGGGAAACCAGCAAGTTTTCGAACACCACGGTAAAACATCGGTTGTGTTCATTCTCTTTCTTAGCTCTTGTTTGTTTACTTCATTGTGATCATTTGCTTGCTTAGAGCTAGGATTGCTATATTGTTGACTAGAATTGTATAGGATTAATTGCTTTACATTCGTGCCATTTAAATAGTGAACAATTTATCAAGTGAACGAATAAAATTTAAAAACCTCCTATTCACCCCCTCTAGTCGGTATTCTTGATCCTACAAGTAGTATCAGAGCTTGGTCTCTCATTTTTAGACTTAACAGTCTAGAGAGAAAAGGATGGCTAGCGAGGGGTTTGCTATAGGCAAGGCACCACTATTTGATGGCTCTAATTATGCTTATTGGAAAATTAGAATGTCAATTTATTTAAAGGCCATGAGTCCTCAAATTTGGAAAGTCGTAAATGAGGGTTACGTTATGCCTCTTGATCCATTACACTTAACGGAACAAGACGGGCGCAACGCTCATTTAGACGCCCAAGCTATGAATGCTCTATTTGGAGCCTTGAACGCGGATGAGTTCAATAGGGTGAGCAACCTTGAAACGGCTCACGCTATTTGGACCACCCTTTCGGAAATACACGAAGGGACATCCACGGTCAAGGAGGCCAAATTACATCGGCTAAGGATCAAATATGAGACATTCACTATGTTGCCCCATGAAGACATCAATGTGATGTACTCAAGGCTCAACAACATCGTGAATGAGCTCAAAGGTCTTGGTACTAATCTTTTCCGATGTTGACATTGTAAGGAAAATGCTAAGGGCGTTGCCGGAGAAATATGAAATGTTGGTGACTCTATTTCTCAATTCACCCGAGTTGCTAAGGATGACGCCAACACAACTCTTGGGTAATCTAATTACCAATGAGTTGTATAAGAAGGATAAGGAGGAGATGTTGGAGCAATCAACCTCCAAAGGAAAGAAGATCACCGCCTTCAAGGCAAAGGTGGTGGCAAGTGAGGACTCCGAAGATGAAGAGGAGGATTCCGAAGAAGAGATTGCCCTTCTAGTACGAAGGATGAACAAGTTCATGAGGAGGCGCTCAAACCGAAGCGCAAGTCATGAGAAGCCCAAGAAGTGGCATTCCTCCTCCAACAAGAAGTATAGCAACTTCCGTTGCTATGAATGCGATGAGAAGGGGCACATTGCCTCACAATGCCCCACCAAGAAGGATGACAAGGAGAAGTCATTCAAGAAGAAGAGCTATCACGGCAAGAAGAAGCTTTTCAAGAAGCTTCACAAAGATGGGAAGAACGAAGCCCACATTGGTGAGTGGGATTCCGAGGCGGAGTACTCCGACTCCGACTCAAGCGAGGATGAGTCTCCCAAGAAGAAGGGACTTGTCGGCATCGCTATCAAGGAGGCTCCATCGCTATTCTCCACTCCTACATGCCTTATTGCAAAAGGAGAGAAGGTAAAAATTCTAGACGATGATGAGCCCTCTTATGATGATTTAATGGATATGCTAATTGAATTAAATGAATTTCTTGGAAAAGAGAAATCAAAATTCAAGGTCTTGAAGAGGGAGCATATGTCTCTTCAAGAATCCTATGAGGAGCTAAAGGAAGCTCATGATTTGCTTATCCAAGAAAATCAAAAGAAATCTTGCACTAGCATTGGTATATCATGTGATATCTTGGATAAAATGCCTAGTGTAGAAATTTCAAAATCTAGCATGTCTACATCATGTGACGATCTTCTTGCCATGCCATGTTCTTCAAACATTGATTCTAGAAACGCCATGATTCTTGTTCATGATAATGTGCTTGCTAATGAAAACAAGAATTTAAAAGAACAAGTGTTAAAATTGAACAAAAGTTTAGAAAGAGCTTACAAGGGAAATGATACCCTTGATAAATTGCTTAGTATTCAAAGATGTTCATTTAACAAGGAATGACTTGGGTATATTCCCAAGAAAGGTAAAAAACCGGTTTACAAGCCTCCAAGGTTTGTAAAAGAGAATGTTAAGTTTTGTATTAAATGCCGGAATGTAGGACATATGCAAAATGATTGTTCTAAAAGTAGGATACATTCCATTGGTTTATATGATTCATGCTACATGCTTAAGAAAACTACAAATGGAAATGCCATTGCTTATTTTATTGGCACCTCGATTTTGGGTGCTAAAAGGAAATCCATTTGGGTGCCCAAAACCTTGGTTACTAACCTCTAAGGACCCAAACAAATTTGGGTACCTAAAAGAACTTGATTTTCTTTTGTAGGTGAATTATAAAACCGGTGGAAGGCATTGGGTGTTGGATAGTGGATGTACTCAACACATGACCGGAGTCCGGAAAATGTTTACCAATTTTGAGAATGGAAGCAATGACAAAATCACCTTTGGAGACAATAGCAAAGGAAAGGTATTAGGATTGGGTAAAATTGCTATCTCCAATGACCTTTCTATTTCCAATGTATCTCTAGTTGAAACATTAAATTTCAATTTGCTATCCGTTGCTCAATTGTGTGATTTAGAATTAACTTGCTCATTTTCAAAAGAAAATGTAATCATTTCAAAAGAAAATAATAATGAACTTGTTTTCAAAGTTTTTAGATTTGGAAATCTCTATTTAGTAGATTTTACCTCAAATGATTCATGCCTAAAAACTTGTTTAATTGCAAAAACCTCTTTGGGTTGGTTATGGCATAGAAGGCTAGGTCATGTGGGTATGGTGCAACTTAAAAAGCTTTTCAAACATGACTTAGTTGTTGGCTTGAAGGATGTGAAGTTTGAGAAAAATCGACTTTGTATTGCTTGTCAGGCCGGAAAGCAAGTCGCTAGTTCTAATCCTTTCAAAAGTATCATGTCAACTCTAGGCCATTGGAGCTCTTACATATGGATTTGTTTGGGCCAACAATCTACAAGAGCATTGGGGGTAATACCTATTGTTTAGTCATTGTGGATGATTACTCTAGATACACATGGGTATTCTTCCTAAATGATAAAAGCGAAACCTCCGGAATTTTCAAAAGTTTTACTAAAAGGGCCCAAAATGAATTTGATTTTAAAATAAAGAAAATTAGGAGTGACAATGGTTCCGAGTTCAAAAATACAAAAGTTGAAGATTTTTGTGATGAACTTGGAATAAAGCACGAACATTCCACAACCTACACTCCGGAGCAAAATGGAGTTGTAGAAAGGAAAAATCGCACATTAATTGAAATGGCTAGGACAATGCTTGATGAATATAATACTTCTGATAAATTTTGGGCGGAAGATATTAACACCGCTTGTCATGCCATAAATTGTCTTTATCTACATCGTTTTTTGAAAAAGACTTCCTATGAACTTCTCATTGGAAGAAAACCGAACATTTCCTACTTTAGAGTATTTGGTTGCAAATGCTACATCTTAAGAAAGGGTGTTCGGCTTTCTAAATTTCAAAGTTGATGTGATGAAGTATTTTTATTAGGTTATTCTTCAAATAGCAAAGCTTATAGAGTTTATAATAAAAATTCGGGCTTAGTTGAAGAATCTTGTGATGTACAATTTGATGAAACTAATGGCTCTCAAGAAGAGCAAGAGAATTTGGATGATGTAGGTGATGAAGGTTTGCGCAAGGCTATGGAGAATATGCAAATTGGAGACATCAAGCCAAAAGATGATCCATCATCACCAAGCTCATCAAGACAAGTGGAGCCACCCACATCTTCTACAACTAGCAATGTTCAAATCATTGAAGAAGAACAAAAGGATCAACAACAAAACAACCTCAAGATCCACAACAGAATCGCAAATGATCATCCAATAGATCAAATATTGAGTGACGTAAGTAAGGGTGTTCAAACTCGCTCTAAAGTAGCTTCATTTTGTGAACATTACTCTTTTGTGTCTTCTCTTGAGCCCAAACTTGTAGATGAAGCTCTAGATGACCCGGATTGGGTAAATGCCATGCATGAAGAATTAAACAACTTCGCACAAAATGAAGTATGGACCTTGGTGGAAAGACCCGAAGAACACAATATGATTGGTACAAAATGGGTCTTCCGGAACAAATAAGATGAAAATGGAGTTATGGTAAGAAACAAAGCAAGATTAGTAGCTCAAGGCTATATTCAAGTCGAGGGATTAGATTATGATGAAACTTTTGCACCCGTTGCTAGACTTGAGTCAATTAGAATCTTGCTTGCCTTTGCATCTAGCTTTGATATTAAATTATTTCAAATGGATGTCAAAAGTGCATTTCTTAATGGAACTATCTCCGAACTTGTATTTGTTGAACAACCACCCGGGTTCGAAGATTCTAAATTTTCTAATCATGTTTACAAACTCTTAAAGGCGCTATATGGTTTAAAACAAGCTCCTAGAGCATGGTATGAGCGCCTTAGAAATTTTCTTATTTCAAAAGGATTTAAGATTGGTAAAGTAGATACAATATTATTCACAAAAATCATTGGTGATGATTTCTTTGTATGCCAAATATATGTGGATGACATTATATTTTGTTCTACTAACCAAGATTTTTGCGAAAAATTTGGTGATATGATGTCTAGGGAATTTGAGATGTCTATGATAGGAGAGTTGAGCTATTTCCTTGGACTTCAAATCAAGCAACTCAAGGATGGAACCTTCATAAGCCAAACAAAGTACGTTAAAGATCTCTTCAAGAAGTTTGGCATGGAGGATGCAAAACCCATCAAGACACCAATGGCAACAAACGGGCATCTAGACCTCGACGAAGGAGGTAAGTCGATAGATTTAAAGCTTTATAGATCCATGATTGGTAGCTTGCTTTATATTACCGCATCTAGGCCCGATATCATGTTTAGTGTATGCATGTGTGCTCGCTTTCAAGCTTCACCAAAAGAGTGTCATTTAAAGGCCGTAAAAAGAATCTTGAGATATTTGAAACACTCCCAAAATATAGGGCTTTGGTATCCTAAAGGTGCTAAATTTGAATTAATTGGATATTTGGATTCCGATTATGCGGGTTGCAAAGTGGATAGAAAAAGCACCTCGGGGAGTTGTCAATTTTTAGGTAGATCTTTAGTATCTTGGTCCTCAAAGAAACAAAATTCCGTAGCACTTTCAACCACCGAAGCCGAATATGTTTCCGCCGGAAGTTGTTGTGCTCAATTATTGTGGATGAGGCAGACCTTGTTGGATTATGGAATAAATTTTGATAATGTGCCTCTTTTGTGTGATAATGAAAGTGCCGTCAAAATATCCAATAATCCAGTCCAACACTCAAGAACCAAGCATATAGATATTCGCCACCATTTCTTGAGAGATCATGTTAGCAAGGGAGATATTTGTATTAGCCACATCCGGACCGAAAACCAATTAGCGGATATCTTCACCAAGCCATTAGATGAAAACCGTTTTTGCAAACTTAGGAGTGAATTGAATGTCCTCGATCACTCTAATATTGCATAAATTTATGGCTAATTTAAATGTATGCCCAATTGAAGAAGCTTCAAAGATTGCTTGCAAAACCTTTATGCAAAAGGATTTGATTTTAAAAGAAAGGCAAAAACTATTTTCAAATATATGATTTTTTAGTATATTTAATGCATAATGATCCTCAAAGATTTCAGTTGAATGCAAAAACTAGGGATCATTTGCATCTACTCTCTTTCCAATCCAATTCCTTTAAGTTCCAGAAAAATCGGAACTACCACTGTCTCCTGCGGTACTTCCGGTCAACGGTACTACCGGCTGTGAAAGCGGTACTATTGCTGAGACTTAAAACAGAAATGTTCCACCTGGTCCGATAGTTCAGCGGTACTACCGGCCTTGAAACCGGTACTTCCGCAGAGGGCTACTACCGCTCGTATCAGCGGTACTACCGCAAATGGCTTGAGAGTGGTAACCGCCCGTGCCCGTGGGTTCCCTTGTGGGACCTCTCCTTTCCTGCGGTTCTTCCGCATCCACTTCCGCCCCCACCTGTTCAAGGCGCCCCTCTCCTCTCTTCTCTCTCTCCCACCAAAAACCACCAAAACCGCACCCTAGATCTTCGAATCTAGCGGTGATTTCTTTGATTCTTCAAGTCTAATCAACTCTCAAGGGTTCACCTCCTCCGATCCTCAAGGTATCTCGGATCAAAAACCTCTTTTTGATCTTTATTTTGAACCCTAGGTCATGCTTTAGTATTGAAATGAAATGTAGATGTTTTTGCTATTTAATTCTAGGGAAAATGAGTATATTTGGTGTTTAAGGGTATTTACTAACCTATTTCATGGATTCAATCCAAGAAAACACCAAAGATCCATTCACATTCCCAAAACCCTAGAATCTGCCAGGAATCGGAACTACTGCCCGACTGGTGCGGTACTACCGATTTGCCTAATAGTGTAGCAAATTCGTTCCATTCTTTTTCAATCTAACTTGGTCTATTCTCCTTTGATTCTCATGAGTTATTCTTTTCATCTCTAGATGCCTAGAACAAGAGCAGCTGGGAGGAAGTCATAATTCTCTGTTTCAGGAGATTCAAACACTCTTGCTCTTCCTTCTTTTGAGGAAGCTCAAAAGGCAGCTCATGACAAGGGGAAGGCCCCGGTCTCGTCGTCTGAGTCTGACTCTGAGACGGACTCTGAGCAGCCACAGCGTGAGAGCTCTCCCATGGAAGATCAAAGGAAGACCTAGCTGACAGGGAGAGTCCTGAGATTGACTTAAAGAAGATCACTGCTGACGAGTATGCCAGACTCCGTCATAGAAATCAGTATGAGCTCCCCTCTAACTCGATCAACCCAAGATTTCACACCAAGTTCCAGGAGAAGATCTTTGATGAGATGTATGGGCCAGACCGTCAGTTTGCAGACCATAAGCATATTGACTGGGATCACATTGACTCTATGGACAAATATGATGGCACCTACAGACTCTTCCAGCGGGCAGGTATTCATTAGCTTGTGGCCCTGGGATGTGATTACAATGAAGAATTGATTCGTCAGTTCTATGCTACCATGCATGTCACTCCAGATTTCCAGCATATGACATGGATGACGGTATGCACAAGATTGGAGGCCACAAAACATGATCTAGAGTTGGCTTTGAGGGCAGAGCTCAGTGCTTATGAGAAGGTATTTGACAAGCTAGGCCTTTATATTCATGCCATGTACATCTACTACAACACTGCTGAAAAATATGTTCTTGGCAAGAATATTGGACTGCTCCCCATTCCCAGCCTGGTCAACCGCATAATCAACCACACTATTTTCCCAAAGAGCGGTAATTATGATGCTGTTAGAGGTCATGCCTGAAATCTCATCGACTATATCATGAAGGGGGAAAAGTTTGATGTGGTGGATGTTATTATTCGGGAGATAGCTTCTTCCAAGAATGATCGCATCAAACGCATCAAGTATGCGCCCAACATCATGGCATTGATCGACGCCAAGTTTGAGTTTAGAGGAGGACGAGGTGGAGTGCACAAGGCATACAAACCTAGACCTGAGCCTCCCATTCCTACCGGTGTTCGAGTACGCCAGACGGATCCAGAATCCACAGGAGTAGCAGCAGCCCAGCCATAGGAGCCTGGCCAGCCCTCTCTCTCTCAGATTTACTCTTCCATGCTTGAGGGTTTCTCCACCCATGGTCGACTGGATTCCATTGACAGCCGGCTGAGTTCACTCGATGGACGTGTGGCAACTTTGGAGCCTCTACGCTACACTCGACGCCGTCTTCGCAGTGATCCTCCTTCTCCTCCTCAGGGGTAATCTCTTTTTGGTACTTGATGCCAAAAGGGGAGAAGTTAGTTAGTGGTTGGTAGTGGGCTTATTATATGTTGGGCTTATTGTCGCTTATTGTCTTTTTGCTTTTGAATGATGGATGTAATGAACTTGCTTTATCTTTTGAACTTGTGGATGTAATGAACCTTTATGGCCATGGATGCTTATGTCATTATCTTTTGCTTAATTGCCAATTTACTCTCATATTATGCTATCTCTTTGTCTTGTGCATCTTGTGTAGATTGTTACATTTTATCTATGCACATGTTTAGGGGGAGTTATCTCCCTTCATGGACTTTAAAATGGAAATAGTTCTTTTCATGCCAACATAAACCTAATTGCAAAGAACTACTCTCATTTTAAGGTAAACATAGAATATACAACTTGTTGCCAAACAAATTGGTATATTCAAAACCCTTATCACACATAAAATTTGGGTTGTCATCAATTACCAAAAAGGGGGAGATTGAAAGCATCTAGGCCCCTAAAAATGATTTTGGTAATTAGTGAATTCATGTGAATATGGGACTAATGTGTTTTATGAGCATGTGAAGGGTTAGTCCATTTGTAAGCAACAAAGATGCAAGCCAAAGGATGAATCAATGTGGAGACTCAAAATTATTCAAGGCACAGGTATATTTAGAATAGGATCCCTTTATCTTTTACCGGTCTTAGGAGAAAGGTGAAAGACCAGATTATAGGGTAGATAATCGTACCATCAAGAGGGATCTTGGAAAGTAACTTGAATGCAAACTTTATGTGCCTTTTGGATCAATCTTAGAAACTTGCATTCATCAAAAATCCAATTTAAAACTTAGTTTATGCTCTGTCTGGACGTGCGGTAGTACCGCAGTTTTGAACGTCGGAACTACCGGAGAGCGGTAGTTCCGCGCCAATAAGCGGTAGTACCGGCGAGCGGTAGCTCTGAATTCTGAGCGGTACCTTTTTCCAGAGAGCACCTCTGATGCGTTGTGAGCTTTTCTAAAAAAACGGAAGTACCGGCTGTTTCAACGCCGGAACTACCGCTGAGAGCGGTAGTACCGCATTTTCGGAGCGGTACTTCCGGAGTTCGGAAGATCCGGAGGGTGAGCGGAACGATTTTTCCAGAGAGCTCCTCCGGATGTTATTCAGAGTTTTCGCGGAGCGGAAGTACCGGCGGTTTCAACGCCGGAACTACCGCATGAAGCAGTAGTACCGCTATCCTGAACGGTACTTCCGGGGTCCGGTAGCTCCGGACTGAGAGCGGTACATTTTTTCCAGAGAGCGCCATTTTTGGGACCTTTCAGATCTTGGCGAGAGCGGTAGTACTGCGCCGACTTTGCGAAACTACCGGCGAGCGGTAGTACCGCAAATTACGGCGGTAGTACCGCGCCGCCAAATCCAACGGTCACTGCAGAGCTCTGACATAGCCGTTCTGCCACGAAGATTTGGTAGCGGTAGTACCGGCCCCTGGGGGCAGTAGTACCGCTCATCCTGATTTTTTTCGGGAAATTGTGCCAAACGGCTAGTTTTGGTTGGTGGAGGCTATAAATACCCCCACCACTGCTCAAGGGAAATGGTTAGAGACTCATTGCATATTTCTTAAGCCCTAGAGCATTCATTCCACCCTGTTTCACACATTGAGCATTAAATTGAGGTGGTTTTGCAATTAGTGTAAGAAATTCATTTGTTGATCCACTTGGCACTAGAATTGCATTCAAGTGAAGCCCGGGATTCATTACTCTTAGTGCTTGCCGGCACTTGGATGATTGGGCGGAGTTTGGATCGGTGATCTTCTCAAGAAGGTTGTGAGAAGGCCCGGCAAATTGTGAAGGCTTGGAGCTCGCCTACCCGGAGAGAAAGGGCTACCAATAGTGATCGAGGTGATTAGGCTCAACTCGTGGAGCCGGTGCGATTCGTTTGAGCTTACCACAACGTGGATTAGGGGAAACCAGCAAGTTTCCGAACACCACGGTAAAACATCGGTTGTGTTCATTCTCTTTCTTAGCTCTTGTTTGTTTACTTCATTGTGATCATTTGCTTGCTTAGAGCTAGGATTGCTATATTGTTGACTAGAATTGTATAGGATTAATTGCTTTACATTCGTGCCATTTAAATTGTGAACAATTAATCAAGTGAACGAATAAAATTTAAAAACCTCCTATTCACCCCCCTCTAGTCGGTATCCTTGATCCTACAGACCGGCTTTTGTGAACTGGGTCCATGGACCGGGGAAAAGGCTGAGGTGGCACGCGGTTGGCGTGGCGATTGCATGGCTCACGGCTGCTGAGGTGGCGCATGGGGACTGAGGGCATCGGCGGATGGCGGCGCTGCTGGGGTCGACGAGGGGTGCGCGAGAGGGAGGAGGACATGGGGAGTTCAGTGCATCTTGGCGCGACGCTCGGGAATGCTCGGTGGTGGTCAGCGACAAGGATGCAGGGGCGGTGGAGTGAGGGCGTTGGCGGCGGGGCTCTTTGGCGGTGGATTCGCTCGGTGGAGGGGCGGGGAATGCGCGCGCGGGCCTGGTGAAGGTGGAGGTGACGGACGGCTGTCGGTTACACCGAAGTTAAGGTCGGCGCAAAGGCGAGTAAAGAGGGAGGTAAGCAAGGTTTAAAGTGGGGAAATGGTGGAGGTTGAATACAGGAGTGATTAGGCTTTCAATTGTAGCAAATGCTCGGGCTAACGAGAAGAAACTGCCAAATTTAAGAGCTCGGGCGGGGCATCAATGGCGGTGGTGGAAGGTTGAAGAAGGCAAGGAGAAAGAAGAAGCTGACAAGCAGGGTTGGGCTGCCGGTGAGAGAGGACAGAGAGGAGGAAGGAGCGGACGGTCGGATGAATGCCACGAGGCGAGAAAGCAATCAGGGCCACCGGATTGAAACGAAGGGGTAAGTAAAGACGGGTGGCTGAGATTAAACCGAGCGAGGATGAACTGAATTAGGGAGCGACACATGTTGGCCAAGGAGAGAGGTTGAGGATTAAATTTGATTTAGATTTTTAGGAACATTAAGAAGGTTTAAAAATACTTAGAAAATAGGAAATAAAGTCTAAAAATTCTGGAAAAATTCACAGAAATTCCTGGGAATGTTTTAGACTTAGGAAAATATTTTCAACTTAAAGTTGGTCTTTTAATTTTTACAAAAATACTTTTTATCTTTGAAATTGATTTTTTTAAATATAGAAAAACACAGAAAATCCAAGTAAAAGCCAAATGCTTTTAAAATAATTAATTTTAAATAGGATTTTTATAGAGAAATAAGTACCAACATATAAGCCTAGGGCTTCCAATGTTGGCAATCTCTGGTTAACCGTTTTATGCGAAGTAAAAGTAACATCTTATGCGAAGCGAGGACGAAAGTGTAAGTGGATTATGTGATTTATCTAAAATAAGGTTAGGTCTAAATCAGTTTAGACTCTAGTGTGTTACATCGAGACCATAAAGAAACGTGAACGACAACGATGAATTTTTACCACGATGAAGGGGTCGCGGTCAAGCAGACTGTAGATGAACCACGAGGTGCCGCACAGGAACACGGACAGGGAGAGCAGGAACGGCATGAACTCCATGCTCTTGGTCTTGATCACCAACCTTTGCGTGTGCACAGATCACGGAGTTAACCAAGTCTGTGAGACCATGTGGAGGTCATGGTTGTGATGAGTAATTGACTTGTCTTGATCTAGTGAGACTGAGTTTGGTTTTTGAGCTTTTGAGCAGCTGTCGGCACTCTATCCGAGTTGTAGAGCCCTTGTTGTTTGACTTACTGCTGCGTGTGGTCGGCAGTTAGTCTTACGACCATTTGGTCGAGAGTGGTATTTACGACTTGGTAGTCGTAGCCCGTCTTACGACTTGGTGTTCAGCAGAGTCCCTACGACTTGGTAGTCGTAGGTGATCGACTTGGTAGTCGTAGGAGGCATTTCATTGGTGGTCGGATGAGATCTTACGACTGGGTTGTCGGCTGAGGTCTTCACGACTTTGTAGTCGGCTGAGGCCTTACGACTTGGTGGTCGTAAACGTGCTCATGACTTGGTGGTCGCCACTACGACCTGGTAGTCGTAGGTGCCTTTCGACTTGGTAGTCGTAGCGATCGAGTGCAGAAGTCGAAGCCTGTGTGATCAGTGATCGCAGGCTGTGTTGTTGGATGGTCGTAAGTTGTAGCGACTTTGTTGGCTGGTCGTAGCAGAGGTAAGTGGTAGTCGTAGCCGCTGTCTACGGTAGTCGTAGCCGCTGGAAGCGATGGTCGTAGCAAGCTAGCGATGATCGTAGCTTGTGTCGTGGTGGTCGTAGCAGCCTAGTGAGTGGTTGTAGGCTGCTGGCACTTTATGAAGTGTGCATTCGAGTGGTCGTGAGTAGTTTACGACCAGCTCGGTTGATTTACAAGTACGTTTTTGGGTGTGCCGATTGGTAGTCAGTATGTTTTGTGCGGTGCTAATTGACGGTTTGCTTGTCTGTGTGGCTGTAGGACTTCGGAGCTATTTGATAGTGAGGCGTGGGAGGACCGGGACTAGGCACAGGAGGTGTTGAGGTCCAGATGGTTGGAGACGCCGAAGATGATCGAGGCTGGTGAGGTGGTTGCAAACCGAGGAGACAAGGAACCGGAGCTGGAGCTGCCGAAGGTGGACACGACGGGCAACGGCGAGGAGGATCGGGACTAGGCTCAGGGAGGAGTTGAGGTCCAGACGATTAGGATGCCGGGTGCGGTCGTGTGCAGCGGAGCAGACTGGGACTAGACTTAGGGTGGAGTCGAGGTCCAGTCGGTTGGAAGCTTCCGGGAAGGTGCTTGAGGGGCAATTTGGAGAATTGACTCAAGGCTGCGAGAGGGGAGCTGGTCTATTCAAGCAACTGTGTCTTGTCGGTGGTTACGGGTTGTCGTGAGAGTGCACGTGTGTAAAACCCGGTGTTAGGTGGGGTTAACGGGTGATCCCCAGTGTGGACTAATGGATGGATCCATTAGGTCAAGGTTCACGTGTGAGCCTATAAAAGGGAGAGGGGAGGCAAGTGTTAGACTTGAGACGGTTGGCCAAGCCGTGGCAGTTGGCGCCTCTCCCTCCCATGGGAGTTTATCTGTGTGTTTGTGTAGCTCTAGGGTAGAGCGTGTCCTCCCGAGGGGAGTGGATGTTGAAACTTCCATGTATGCAATCATTCATCTCTCTGCCTCTATTTGAGTTGTGTTCTCTGTTTTATTGCTTGGATGTCTTGGTTGCGCATTCTTCGTTCGTTCTCTTTTCTGTCTTCTTAGCTATCTCTTGTTCTTGGCTGGTTCTTGTTGATTGTTCTGAATCGCAGTGACATGTGGGATTGTGCTCCAAGCTAACTGGCTAGCTTTGACCCACGAACGGTTCTAATCAACTATTTCAGTTCATAAACTCGGTTTTGTGCACTCTCGGTCAAATCGCAAAAAGGCCTCCTCTGTTCTGCTTTCGACCACGTTCTTTTCGGGCGCTTCTCTTTTCGTCCAGTCAAGACTTAGATCATTTGCTTTCTTTTGCACTGGTTTCTGAGTTCTTGATGGTCGTAGATCTCGTGGTCGTGTGCCCCACAGTCTCATGAGGTGTCTGCGACCGCAGTCAGTTACAGGTGCGAGTCTGTCTTCGACCACGTTGATCGTACGACCATGCCATTGGCTTACGACCACGTCGGTTCCGACCCCACTCATCTTTCGATCTTGTCAGTCTTGATTTGGTGGTTATCGACTTCAATGAATTCTGTTTGATCGTCGATTTCCTACCAAGTTGCTTTTCAGTCGAGTGGTCGAAGTTACGACCACTGTGCAAGCTATCGACCACGTTGTCGGACTTACGACCACGGTGTAAACTTCGATCAAGTTGTCGGGTTTTCAGTTCTGGTAATTGTGCGCCTTCTCTAGTATCTCTAGCCATTTATGACCACGCTTGCTTTCTATCGCTCCATGATCTTATGTCGTGTGGTCGCTCGACTTCTATGCAATCTCTTGTCGTTCGCAATTGCACGGACATCCTCTACAGTGGTGTCGACCAGACAATGGTCTTTGACCACGTAGCCTGAGAGCAAGTCGAACACTTTGATTAGCCGTGGTTGGAAGTCGACAGTCGGGTCTTCGACCATGTCTGGAAGTCGGCAGCGTTCGACCATGTTGGTACGACCACGTTGGTTTCGACACGTTGGTTCGACCACGTTGGGTTCGACCACGTTGGGTTCGACCATGTTGGTTTCGACCACATTGGTTTCGACTACGTTGGCTTCGACCACGTTGGTTTGACCATGTTGCTGAGTGGTCATATACGACCACGTTGTGCTTCCACCGAGTGGTCGTAATTCGGCCACACAGTACTCTGAACCGGTTGTATGGTGGTCTGTGTTTCTCTGTTTACCAGTAGACCTCATGTCCTAATCTTCATAGCTATTGGAGAAAAAGGATTATGTAAATATTTAAAGGAAAAATCTTTAGGCACCATTCACCCCTCCCCCCTCTGTTGCCTCATTCGGTCCTACAAAATCATCACCACGCATGCATCATGCATGACTAGCTAGCTTTGTCCTTCGTTACCATGATGGAGAGCGGCGACGCGTACATGCAGATGGAGAAGACAGTGGCGGCGAGGCCACAGAAGAGCTTGCGGCCCTAGCAGTGCAGGGCGAGCAGTGAGACCAGCACCACCATGGTGAAGATGGAGGTGACGAGGCCCAGGAGGCCCAGCATCTGGAGCTTGGTCTTCCTCTCCGCGAAGATGAGGAAGATCACTACGTAGATGACCTCAATCACCGACCTCGTCCCGTTGATCGTCATCACCAGGATGTTGTTCGGGGACACGAACAGCAGCCCGTACCTTCAAACCAAATAAAAACACAATGTTTCGTTTGATTTTAATTTGATCATTGATATATTGATGGGTTTCGGAGGGGACTCCTCTAGGGACTGACCCCATTGAGAGGAAATGGGGTCTGACACGGATGCCCAACACGTGTCCACTCCGCACGAATCTCCGTGCCGTGCCATCTCCCTTCTTTTCTCCGCGCGAGAGCCTCTCCCATCTCCCGTCTCGCCAGCTCTGCCACTCCCTTCCCCTCCTCCGCCGCCGTCGTCGAGCGTGAGCCCACCGCCCGCCCCACGCTCGGCTCTTCCCCATTCCTTCCTTCCTCTTTCCCTCCACCGGCACCTTCGCATCGCCCGCCGTCCGCCACCGGCACCTCCGCGTTGCCCGTCGTCCCCGACCCGCGTAGAGGTGGCACACGGCCGCATCGACGGCGTCCCTGTCGGGGCCCCCGACGGGGACGTAGACATCCGCGAAGCGATGCACGGTGCGGTGTCTGAGCTGCTGCGCATCGGCCTTGGCGGCAACGGCCCTCCGAGCGGCGGTGAAGAGGCAGTTGCCGTCGGCCTCGAGCTCTCTGGCGTGGTCGAGACGGAAGACGAGGGAGGTGGCGTTGGGCTGCTTCCAGCCCCGGAGGTACGCGGGTCGGGACAAATAGTTATACCGGAAACAACAACCACTAATGATTGAGCCGATCACTTTTCGTCAAAAAGTGGATATTTTGTACGGAGCATATCACCAATTCACCATGCGATCGATCAGCTGCAGAAGATCCGTAGAGCGAGCGGCGTTTTTTAGTTTACCGTTTCGTGTACTCGGCGCACGTCGCCTGTAGCTTCGGAGGAGGCGTCGACCAACCACCAAAGCGGTCCGCACGCACGAGAAGACAACGAGAAACGGAGTCGCCGCAGGCACAAATGACGGGCCGTTTATTTGTTTCTTCCCTCGCTTCACCTCCTGCGCGCCAGCTTTTACTGTTAGGAAACTGGGCCCATGGCCAAGAGTCCTGACATATCTGGGCACCCCACCGTAGACTATAAATAGAGAGCCATACCCCCTCATTATGTACGCATGAAAGAAAAGCAATAAAGAAAGACCGGGAGTTCTCTCTATCTCTCTGTGTATTCAATCTATTCTTCTGTGATTCTGTGATTGATTCGTTCTTGTTCTAAACAGAGGAATCGCTCGGACTGGTCGCCAGCGACGGTTCCTCAACACGTTATCAGCACGACTTCGCTCTGGTGAACGAGGTAATCATCGAAGCACAAATTGAATTTTCTAGATCGCTTTTGAATCTGTATTTGTTTTTTGCGCTCTAGATTGAATTTCTACAGTGCAAATCCGCCCTAATCTACCGCGAGTAGACTTGAAGTCGCCGGCACTATGCCGATCGGTAGATTGTGATTATCATACTAGATTATAAACGAAATTTGCGTGGTTTTGTTTGATTATCAATGCACGAGAAAAGAAATAGATTCTTTTTCGGCCACTGCATGAAAAAAAAGGATCTGCCGCCGGCCGACCGCTTCCTCCCGCATGAGGCGCTGCCGCACCAGCATGTGCGTCACCGGCCGCCGGCCAGCTGAAGTGCATGTGGCCGCCTTGGCCGTCGTAGGAAGCGGCCGCTAGAGGCCTCGGGTTCGCCGCCCGTATGCATGCCGACCCAGCCGCATCGGCCTGTAGCCGCCTCCCTGGCCGCCTTGCTGCGCCGCCGCATCAGCCCCACCGGGCCACGCCGCCCCCGTACGGGCCGCCGTCCCGCATGACCACCCGGCTCGACCAGCTACATCTTTAAGGCACGGTCACCCGGCCTGCAGCCGCACGAGCACGACCCGGCCATCTCGCATGGCGTGCGCCTCGATCTAGCCGCCCGCACGCGCGTTGCTCCGGTGTCCCAACCTTGCCGCCGAATCGGCCTTGACCGTGCCGCCGCCTCGAACCTCACGCCCAGCCGCCGCTCGCCCGCAGCCGAGCCGGACGCCGGTCGCCCCCACTCACCCCGGCCTGTAGCAGGCCCCGTCTCGGCCGTGCGCTGCTCCGCCGGCCGCTGCGCCCGAAGTGCGCCTCCCGGGCTCCCGGTCCGGCCCCGCCGCCACTCGAGCCGCCGCTCTGTCTCCTATCACGGCCGCTACCAGTCCCCACCGCCAACATCGGCAATACCGACCGAAGTGGCTCCTCCCGCGTGGCGTCGCAGTCCGTCGCCATGGCCGCTCGCCGGCCTTCCCCGCACCGCCGCCTAGATGCGCCGCACTCGGCCGGCCGGCTGGCCTGTATGCCGCCGCACCCCGCTGACCAGCCGGCGCTCGCCCGCTCGCCGCTGGTGGGCTCCGCTCGAGAAGAGCCGCCGCCACTCGGGCGGACGGGTTGAGAAGCCCTAGCGCCACCCGTTCTTCAGCCAGCCGGATGGGCGTCTGGTCTATGTGGGCCGACCGGCTGAAATGAGATGGGCCGGGGCGAGGGGAACGGGATGGGCCGTGAACGAGGGGAAGAGATGGGCCGGGGGCGGGGGCAAGGGGAAAGGAGTCGGGCCGAAAACAAAGGAAGGCCCGAATCGAGGGGAAGTGGCGGAATTTTGCAAGAAAACCCTAAAAATAATTGTAATTACCGAGAGACCCCTAAAATTTGCGTATAGGCCCCAGATTTTGCAGAAAGGCCTCAGTAATTCCGAAAATTACCGATAGGTCCTCAAATTTACGAGGGGTCCAGAATTTTTGCAGAAAACCCCCTAGTAAATCAGAAAATTGCACGCATTTTTCTCTAAACTGAAAATTTGCGTAGAACCCCCCAGAAATTGGAGAATTTGCTGAAATATCATATTTTAGCATAAAAGGGCCTCGGGAATCCTAATTTTGAATTATTTTTAGCATTTGAAGCATATTTATTTATGCCATTATTATTCTCTGTATTTTCTGTATTTATTTACTATTTTTGGTTAATTGTAATTGCTGAAAATTGCTTTTAATCACTAAAATTAGCAGTAAGAATTATAGAAAATGCATAAAAAATTTGGAACATTGCGAGAACCTTTTGTACCATTTATTTACCCACAGTGAATTATTCCGTGCATGTCTACCAGCAGTAGACTTATACACATTTAGATGACTAGCATCACGAACTGGGAGTTCGAGGAGCTGGCCCAGCATGGCCAAAACAATCTGACGTAGGCATCCGATGTCGAGATTGTGCTTGGAGCCTGAAAGCTCCGCGTTGCTATTGGGATTGGCGGACTGAATGACGCTCAACCCAAACCTGAGAAGAATGATCAGGCACTTCATTTTCTCAGGCATCATCTCTGTCTCTCTTAAGAATGAGTACATGGCAGAGAAAAGTGCGCTAGCACTCTGGACCGCACTCCAGAATCGGTTTGAGAGGCTAAAGTACACCATTCTTTCCCAGGTAGAGCAAGAGTAGATCAGACTGAGGTTTGCTGACTTTAAGACGGTCGAGGAATACAATTCTGCCTTGCATAGGATTTGTACCCCAATACAGAAAATTGAGAAAATCCTTCCACCCCAATGCAGTACAATCCGCACGCAATTATCGTTAAGACGGCTATGAGGAATATGCCGAATTGATTGATATGATGCAAGTTGCGGAGGCTCAGGACGAAGTTCTCCGCAAGAACTAAGTCACTCAGCCATCTGGGAGCTCCACTGGCCCTGAAGCTAACGTTGGGAGCAACAAGGTGCGAAAGACCTTGATAGAGAAAAGAGGAAGGAAGGGTAAGACCGCAGCCCAGAATGGCGAATCAGATGCTCCCTGAGAGAATAAGGCTAGCAAGCCAAAGCGGGATGGCAAAGGGCAGCATGAAGCCCACTTTGCATCGGCTGAGGGGGAGAGTTCTGAGTAGCTGCCTGCACCGATGGAGGTTGAAACCATCACGACAGTAGCAATCCCTCTCGACCTAGAAGCAGCCACCGCCATGATTTCTCTTGAAGAGAACGTCACCCTCGAGAAATTAGCAGAAGAAGTCTAGTGCACTGAATGCATTTTGACTTTAATTGTCATTTATTTTGTGTGGAAGAATATGTTAGAATTTGCATGGATGGTACTTAAGATTTATTATTTTCTCGTGATGGTTGGATGATATTTGAAGAACTCATTCATTTATTCAGTTTATGATGGCATGATATGTTCTGATATTGGAGTATTTTATCTATGTGTTGATTGCCTTCTCTTGCATGTTAATAAAATACCCTATATTAGAACGCGTGTAGCGCCCTATGAAGGAAGTGTGCTTAGCTAGCAGCGGCACAACGCATATCATCTTAAGAGAGACTAAGTTTTCACTCGATTCGTAAGAGCACTAGCAGCCTTACGACAATCGCTAGAAGCGATGCATGTATAACTGGTTCAGAAAGAGCCACAATGGGCACAACTTTGGTCATTGAAGAAACCTTATTGTACTCAGAATCGACTAGAACTCTCTTAAATTTTAAGGATATTCGCGCCAATGGTTTCCAAGTTGAGACTAAAGAAGAGTACGGTACGGAATACCTGCTCATTACGAAGCGCAATGAGAACGGAATTAGAAAAACTCCCTTCACTAGAAATTGGGCTATATTATACCGACATTAAAGCGCCTGCAGCGTACACTGTTCTGAAGACAGTATTTAGAAGCACTGAACTCTTCTGTCTCTAGCATGACAGATTAGGCCACCCAAGTCTTAGGATGATGAGAAACATAATAAATAACTCGCATGGGCATAATATTAATGTGAAGAATTTCCCGAATCATGAAGATTTTGTGTGCCCTGCATGTGCCACCGGGAAACTAATAACCGGACCCTCCACTCTGAAAGTGAAGGATGAAGTCCCTGCATTCCTGGAACGCATCCAGGGAGACATTTGCGGTCCCATTCAGCCCGTCTCAGGGCCGTTTAAGTATTTCATGGTGCTCATTGACGCTTCTTCGAAGTGGTCATATGTGGGTTTGTTGTCCACAAGAAACCACGCCTTTGCAAAATTGATCTCGCAGATCATTCGCATCAGAAATGTGTTTCCGGATCATCATATCAAGTCCATCCGAATGGACAACGCCGGAGAATTTACTTCAAAGGCATTTGATGATTATTGCATGGCGATGGGAATTGCAGTTGAGCATTCGGTACCGCATGTCCATACGCAGAACGGTTTGGCAGAGGCTTTAATCAAAAGAATTAAATTTATTGCCCGACCCCTCTTGCATAAAAGTAATTTGCCAGCTACATATTGGGGACACGCAGTCCTTCATGCAGCGAATCTCATCAACCTTAGACCTTCGGCCTACAACATCCACTCACCTATGCAACTAGCGCAAGTGTCACCACCGAAAATTTCCCAACATTAGGGGGAGGAAATCAACCCCTTGATGATGAATGTCGGGAAATTACGTGGCAAGCCTGGGGAATCCATACAGATGACCCACGCACTAGGGAAGTCCAGAAGACAAGAGAAGTCTAGAAGACAATAGAAGTCCAGAAGATAATAGATTTGCAAGCATTAGCAAATCAGCTGCCTGATCACTTTAGTGATTTGAAGAGCGTGACTAAGTCGCATGTGCCTGCACGCACTGCACCGGAGAGGGTTGAAATACCAAAGAAAGCAGAAGGTATCCCTAATCTCGTCCAGAGGCCTCAGAAAAAAAATGAGGACGAGAACTCCGGTTCCTCGAATCCTTAGTAACCGGGGACGCCTGGCGAAAAAGGATAAGCGGGATTTATCACAGCCGATCATTGAAGTCCCCCAGAATGAGAAGGGGAGCCAATTGAGACCTGGTACAAGTATGACACCTTCCGAAAAGGGCATACCGGATTTGAATATCCCCATCGGCATGGATGTGTGCGCACACATCGGAGCCGAAAAGCTAAAGGGACTTGCCACCGCAATTGAAAGAAGCGATGCGCAAGGTGAAGCTCCAGAAGAAGCAACTCATGAAGAAATAGCTATAAATTATGTGCACACGGGAGAGTCCCTGAATAGGACAACAGCTAATATCGATATCTACTTCGCAAAGAAAATTGCCACCATTATCGATCTTGATCCTGAGCCTGCATCGCTCGCTAAATGTAAGAAAAGATCAGATTGGGAAGATTGGAAAAAGGCAATAGCAACTGAATTGTTATCTCTGAATAAAAGAGAGGTGTTTGGGCCCGTATGCCGCACACCTCCCCACATACACCCCGTTGGGCACAAGTGGGTATTTGTTCGAAAGAGAAATGAAAGAAATGAAGTAGTGAGATACAAAGCAAGGCTGGTAGCCTAAGGTTTCACTCAACGTCCTGGAGTTGATTATGAAGAAACCTACTCCCCAGTCATGAGTGGAATTACCTTTAGATACTTGATCTCAATGGCAGTGAACTTGAATTTAGAAATGAAATTGATGGATGTTGTGACTGCATACCTTTACGGTAACTTGGATTCGGAGATTTACATGAGAGTCCCTGAAGGAATTCCTCTCCCGAACCAAGACAGAGCAAATAGAAATCTGTACAGTGTGAAACTCAGAAAGTCGCTGTATGGACTGAAACAATCTGGAAGAATGTGGTATAATCTCTTGAACGACTTTCTTTGCAAGAAAGGCTACACGAACAATGAAGACTGTCCTTGTGAATTTATACGGTGATCCCAGAATGGATTCTGTATAATCTCTGTGTATGAAGATGATTTGAATATCATCGGGACAGCTGAAGACACAAAAGAAGCAAACTCCTACTTGGAGTCAGAATTTGAAATGAAAGATTTGGGTAAGACCATGTTTTGCTTAGGCCTGCAGCTTGAGCACGTCCTTGAACAAATCTTGGTACATCAGTCGACCTACACCCAGAAGGTGCTTGAAAGGTTTGGCTTTGAGAAGGCATTTTTTCCTCAAAAGTACCGATGATCGGTAGGTCTTTACAGCAAGAAAAAGATCCTTTCCGACCTAGGGAAGAGGGGGAGGAAATCCTGGGACCGGAATTCCCATACTTGAGTGCAGAGGGAGCACTCACGTACTTAGCAAACTGCACTAGACCGGACATTGCATTTGCCGTGAACCTGTTAGCAAGGTACAGTGCAGAGCCCACCAAAGGCATTGGCAGGGCATAAAGGACATATTCCGATACCTCCAAGGTAGCAAGGACCTCGGATTGTTTTATAGAAAGAATCAAGATCTGAACTTGATTGGCTATGCAGATGCTGGGTATCTGTCGGACCCACATATCGCAAAGTCACAAACAGGCTATGTATTCCTGTGTGGTGGAACTGCAATTTCATGGAAATCGTCTAAGCAAAGCCTGGTAGCTACTTCGACGAACCACTCAGAAATTATAGCACTGTATGAAGCCACACGAGAGTGCGCTTGGCTCCGCCGAATGGTTCACCACATCCAGCAGTCATGTGGGATGAGCATTGTGCAAACCCCCACAATTATCCATGAAGATAATGCAGCTTGCGTTGCACAAGTGCAGATGGGCTATGTAAGCATATCAACCCCAAATTCCTCTATGCTCATGAATTGCAAAGATGGACAAGATTAAAGTACTGCGCACTAAGTCATGTAGACTTGTTCACTAAGTCACTCCTCACATCTAGCTTTGAAAGGTGCGTGTGAGGGATTGAAATGATGAGACTTAGAAAAGTGCAGAATTCAGGGGGAGAATTCTCTCAAGCCCATTATTAAATCTTGATCATGAAGATTAAGTACCCAAAAGAATAAAGTCCTGAAGACCAAATGAAATTGGGTGAATTGTACTCTTTTTCCCTTGACGAGTTTTCCATGAAGTTTCTCGACCAAGGTTTTTAATGAGGCAATTCGTGCATCGCAATATCACATGTATCATGTACTCTTTCTCCAAATTTTTCCCACTGGGTTTTTATGGAGTTTTGACGAGGCATGAGCATGTTGGGTGAGTGCCCAAAGGGGAGTGTTAGGAAACTGGGCCCATGGCCAAGAGTCCTGACATATCTGGGCACCCAACCGTAGACTATAAATAGAGAGCCATACCCCCTCATTATGTACACATGAAAGAAAAGTAATAAAGAAAGACCGGGAGTTCTCTCTATCTCTCTGTGTGTTCAATCTATTCTTCTGTGATTCTGTGATTGATTCGTTCTTGTTCTAAACAGAGGAATCGCTCGGACTGGTCGCCAGCGACGGTTCCTCAACATTTACCAGTGACCCAGTGTGGTGCCGTGTGCAACTGTGCATGGTTCATCGACTGGAAAATGGACAAAACCAGCGCGCGCAACTGCCGCGTCGGGACACATGCCATTTGAGCGCACGCACACGAACGCAAGATGATAGCGTTAATTTTTTCGCTTGAGCTTCTAGTTTCTTGCTTATTTTTTTTACTATTTATAAATTTCATCTTTTTCTGAACTTTTGGTTTTTTAGTATTCTTGCCGGTTCTTTTTCCATATTCGTTTGTGTTGTCCGTGATGAGCTAACATATTTTTTTATTTTTAATTTTTTTAAAAATTTAATTACGCCAAATAAGTCATATTCAGCAACAGTGTAATTTCAGCCACCTACAGTGTAATTTCAGTCATAAATCGCAGCTTTTTAGCCCAACCGAGCACAACCTAAATCAGCTTTCTTCTGCGTGAAACTCAAGACTCTTTGAGAAATCCATCCAACTGTTAATGCAAAAAAGAGGCCCAGAAAACAAATGATAGTGATACAACCATACAGGATGTCTTTAAAATTCCATAGAAGTAACTCATGCTTACGTTGTTGATGTCAGCTAGTCCTCCTTCAGCGTATCCACACAAAAGATACTCTGTAGCTACTCTGGCGAGCGCAATGCATGATAGCTTGTTCAACATCTACCATTAGATCCAATTTTAACACAATCACCGATACATTGAAACTATGTGGTATAATCTTTTGATTGTCATTCACTCTTCACGAAGCAGTAGTTAATGTGGCAGCAACAATTGTGCCCAGTCCGACATATGAACATTATAAATAAAAAAACAAAAATACCTAAGAGGAACTAGGTATCTTTTTAATTAAGAATAAAATAGACATCCAAATTTAAGGCCCGGCTCGTATGGGCTTAGGTTTTCGGCTTCCAGCTTATTTTTCACTATTCCTAATTTCCGTCTTTTTCTGACTTTTCAGATTTTTAAGCTTTTTTACCGGTTCTTTTTCCCGTATTCGTTTGCATTATACATGCTGGGCTAACCCATTTTTTATTTTTATTTTTTAAAATTTAATTATCAAATAAGTCACCATCAGCTACAGTGTAATTTCAGTCAGTTACAGTAAAAATTCAGCTATAAGCCACAAAAAATCAGTCCAACCGAGCGCCACCTATGACAAAGAGAATTTAGTTGGTGGGGGTGTACACCCACACCTCCTACCAACTGAGCCCTAGCTTATGTAGATTATGAAATGACAGAAACTGCAATTCAAAATACATGCAAGCAGGGAGCTTGAAAAGCCTGGATGATGAACGATTGATCTAGAGCATTTTGCATGGGGATTACTAGTTGGCATGAAGTTTACTTGTCAATAAAGACCATCTCATTTCCATATTTTTTTTAACTATTTTTAATAATCCAACACTACATTGAAATGTAACCTCTTTACATTTTAACTTCACTGAAGAACTTTAATCAGCGTATCTTCTGTGGAAGATATGAGTTGAGACTAATCGACGAACGACAGTAGATCTTGAACCAAAATGAACCACACCATACAGTGTTCTACGTGCGGAGGCGGCGAGCCGGGCAGCGAGGCGAAGGCGTGCGGCCGGAGGCCAGAGGCCTGCACCGCCGCCGTGCCTGCCGGGATATGTCGACCAGGCCATCGAACGGGCCAGCTTTTCAGGTCTGTCCGTCCTCATTCCTGCCGTGTTAGTCCGATTTACTATATGTTAAATATATGCCGGATCTTAGACTGGTCCGAAAAAGTTCGACCCTACTCTCACCACTACCCATTAGGCTTTAGCCTCTGCTGCAAGCTGTGCATGGCAAAAGTAGCAGGATATCCTAATGCATATGTGCCCAACTGCGTGCCCACAGAACATCTGCAGTGCAGGCAGACAGCAGAGGGAGCTCTGTTGTCTTGTCCCATGCATGATGTCCTGCGTGCCTGCTCGATCGTATATATCAGTGTGGATTAGAATTTTGAGGGTCTGACACCATTATTATCTCAGTTTAAAGAAAAAATTATGTACTTAACTTAATTTAACTTATCTAGTCTTTACAATAATAAATATCGTAAATCTCAGATTATAGTCTAGACTGCATAAGGTGTCGATCGGCCCTTGGTATATATCTCCCACAAGTGGAGAATGTTCAAGCGACCTAACAGCTGTGTTCGCCGACAGCTTATGAAGAAAAACAGGTCACTCACTAGCTAGTTGTTCAAAGGTAGTTAAATCTCATATTAAGGCGCCGCTCATTTAGCCGTTTAAGTCCGAGCTTCTGATTTAATTTACAATGTAGCGGTTTTTTTTGTATTGTAACTACCGGTAACTTTTTTAGTGTAATTAAATTTAAAAAAATAAAAAAGTTATATGATCACTTGCAATGCAAATGAATAAGGAGAAAAAAGAAAATACAAAAGCCCCCGAAAGAGTCAAAAAGGTAGAAAATAACGAAATTAAAAAAATTAGAAGCCAGATGCTAGAAACTAGAAGCTGAATCTCTAATGAGCGGCACCTAAGGACATCCATAGTGGAGACAATCACAAGGTGGTGGTCTCATGGAAGGAAATATAGCCACAACAGCTCAAATCACCACAAAAAAAAATTTTCCCACAGCGCATGGTGGCTTGAAGTGGTACCTTCAATTATGTAGTTAAGCTTTCTTTTTTTTAACTTACCACACTCCTTCTCTCATCTTCCCTACTGTACTCAACCATTCACCATGACCCTACCGCACTCCTCTCCCCATCGGTGCCGCTCACCCCATCCCACCTCTCCTCCGATCCCACCGCACTCAACCACTCCCCAGTGGGCCGCCCGCAAGAGTTGCGCCGCCAGGACAAGGCCGGCGGCCGCGGCCTCCTTCGATCCCGATCTGTCCGCGGCAGGTGCTACGGCCTTCGAGGATACGGCGCCGTGGGGCTGCGCCACAGCGAACGAGCTGGAGGAGCGCCTGCTCAAAAAGGTGGAAGACGCCTACGCGGTGGTGCTGGCCCGCCTCGCCTACCTCGCCACCGCCAGGCTCTGGTCGGATTCGGTTGGACCTCACCGTCGCCCTCGTCCGACTGGATCTGATAGCTGTGACCTCGTCTCAGCCCGGATTTGGTCGCGCACGGCTCCAACACCGCTTCGTCGCCCATCCAATACTGTCATCGCCGCTCCACCGCCGTTCGTAAGCCTCGGCGCCACCGCCCTTTTCTCTCCCCTCTCTCCATGGACCACTTTCTCTATCCCCAAAACTACTGTAGCTTCTGCTAGCGCCTCTGACACACTGTAAGCCACCATCTTTTCTCCTTCTCTCTCTCCACCGTGGCTTGGCTCTGATGTGGTCCGGCGAGGCCACCGTCCAAAATAGAGCACTGTGTATCCCTAAAGAACCAGCTTTGCATAGGATGCATGGCATATAAACGATGTTGACAAAAGATTCGGTTGTGACTCATCAAGTTTTCCCCCCATTTGAAGTTTTCGAGCATCAGTAGCGATCAGTAGTTCTACAGTAGTACTTTGCCATGATATTCTTCCAAAGTTGCAACTGTACAGCCGGATTGGTTCAATTCATACATATCTAGAATTCTAGAATTATATATGCATGCATAATCCTGTATGACTAGGAAAAATCTGCTGGTCTCAAATCATGTTGTGATCTTGATATTGACTAGGAAAAATCTGCAGGTCTCAAATCATGTTGTGATCTTGATATGACGTATGCAATGATCAGTCAAGTTCCTCAATTTGGTGGCTACCCCGGCCGGGTTCGGCGAGGCTTAATGCATATGGCTTTTTGTATTTTACTATAGTACTTACTCCCTCGGTCTAAATTTATAAGGTGTTTTTCTTTTAGTATATAGACCAAGGAGATAATGAAAATAGCTAGATTACTCCTAATTATTATCTCTAAGAATATATTCAATGCATACATGTAGAAAATAGCAAATAAAACTGCATATTTATTAAGGGTATAAAGAGAACATTACACTAATTTTGCATGAATATAACCATATATTTACGAACAAGACTATTCAGAAAATATACCCTATAAACTTGGACGGAGAGAGTAACTTTTAAACGGTACGTCTTTTCAAAGTGAGGTCTATAAGTTGATTGTAGTAGACACTGTACCGAGTTCTGTTGTACCGATCAAAATAGTATGTGAGTATCTCCCTCTTCATAATCTCTCTCACAAATAGATATAATAAAAAGTCATAAGCTAAAAGCCACTATGATAGGAGTCCTGCACTTATGGCTAACTTGCTAAGAAATTATTCTCTTTTCTTAGCATGGCACCGTTGATCATATATAATTTTGACTAAAGATATGACATCGACGTATAATCATTTGGTTTTTGGAAATACAAATGGTACGTGATGATTTAATCATATCAACATGGATCTTAAATAAGGCTCCCGTTAAGCACCATGTATTTCGTGTGGTCCTCGCTATGATGTCCATCTGATAGCGCTCTGTGTTGGCTACATGCTGCAAAGCCATGGACGCTCGGTGGCTATACACGGCTGATCGACCGATATAGGGATGCCAAATTGCCAATCCAATGATTCGACGTCTTATCCTTCTTATGCGATGCATAGCTTGCAGGGTCCAGATAACCTTTTAATTTAACTTTGCTTTTTATATGTATATATTCTCTGAAAAAAGGTTGTGTCGTTGAGCATATATCTTCCAAAACTTTATGCTCTTTATAAGGTACTCTGTGAAAAGGAAATGCAACAATGGCATTGCGGTCGTACATTCCTGATTGATTAGGATGAACAATATATTATGTGCTCGATTGATTGGCCTGCCTAGACGAGCAATACACAAGAAGAGTCATCACATCTACACGCGCACGTACATATGTGCCTGAGTTACACCGTATCTTCGGGAGCATGTATGCATGTTACACATGCAAGTTACGTTCATACTGACGTGCGCAAAAACAGTCTCTGCTCAACTTTTTTTTTTGTCTTACGACTTTTTTTACTGTAGCTAACTTATTTTGCACTGTAATTTCTGATAGTTTTTTTTGCATAATTAAAATGTAAAAAAACAGGTTAGCTCATCACAAACAATACAAAGAAATACAAAAAAAACCAAAAAAATCAGAAAAGAACGAAATTAAGGAATAGTAAACTAAAAATCAAAAGCCAGAAGATGAAACCGAAACGAGCGGGGTTATCACATTTGTAAATTTGTATTTGTAATTTGCTTGCTTAATGTTTGCATTCATAAATTGAACAATTAATGCAGACATTAAACTTACAGGCAATAAGATTTCTATATTTATGAATGGTCTATGAACATGTCCAAAGGACTGTAAGCGAGCTAAGCTCGAGCTCGATAGAAGCTCAAACTGAGTTCGAGTAAGTCTAAATTAAGGTCTGAGTTTAGACCTAGGCTCGACTTTGACTCGTTCCAAGCTTGAGTAGGTTCGAACTCGACTTGATTAAACTCGGTAATAGTTAATAATTCAATATATACATTTTTCAACAATAAAAAAAGCTTAAACTCAAATTCGGCTTAAGTAAATTAGACAAAAGTTAATATATAGAAATATTTAAATTCAAATTAAGCCCTAACGAGCTATTTGAGGTCGGTTTGTTTAAGCTAGTAAGCTTAGGAATCAAGCTCAACCTCGGCTATTTAGAGCTCAAGCTTATCCTGAATTAAGCCTAGAGAAAATTAAATTCGAGCAGCTCACAAATTTCGAGTTTTTTTTAAAGGCCTACTGTCCACATGCGGGTATCTTACAAGCTAAACTATTACCGCCTAAAAAGAAAGTCAACAAATACGGTAATTAGCTAGGTTACATACGGTAGTCGTCACTCGATCGATCGGCAAGCTACGTCGCATAAATGCATGCGTTGGTGCTCGCAATGCAAGACCGGACTGGCCTCTTGTAGAGCTTACGTGGAAAACGAGTGGATATATAAAACTGTATACATAAAACATACACTCCTTGCAAGCTTAGCTAGTATACTCATGCGTGTATATTCCTTGGAGAAACGAATCGGATAGAACCGTACCATACGCTCGGCGGCTAACTGGATAATGTCAGCGAAAAGTTGGTGAGAGACCATGTGGTCTAAATCCCGTGTTGGTGATGAGTAATTGACTCGTGGTTTGGTTAGAGTGAGTTTAGTTTGAGTGATTCGTGCCTTTTTGGCATTTGGCGAGGTCGGGTCGTGACTAGACAAATTTGACGCGTGGGCGTCGTCCCGGTTGGCCACGTGGGTCATTTCTCGCTTGAGTAGGATTTGTAGGTGCTAACCATGTTTACATGTTGTGTACCGTGCTATGCGATGTGTTTCTTGTCTGTGTTGGCTGCAGGACATCGAGACGGAGTCGTGGTGAAACACGGAGGACCGGACTAGGCGCAGGTGGCGTTGAGGTCAGAACGGTCGGGATGTGTCGAAGACGACGTGGACTCGAGGTGGAGTCGTGGTGAGGCACGGTGGACCGGATTAGGCGCAGGTGGCGCTGAGGTCAGAACGGTCGAGGTGTGCCGAAGACGGCGAAGCTGCGTGGCTTGCAGGGCAAGGAATGAGGAAGCTTCCTGGAAGGTGCGCGAGGGGCGTTTCGGTAAAAACGCAGGGCTGCACTAAAGGAAGCGGGTTTGGATAAAGCATCGAGTAGGTAGTGCCCTAATGGGTAAAGTGGTTTGTGAACCCATTAGTGGAGGCTATAAATAGAGAGGGAGATGGTGTGCTGAAATTTGAGAGAGTGGGTGTAGAGTTAGGGTTCTATTTGGTTCTCTCCATGTATGAATAATCGAGAAAGAGAGAAAGAGAAGAGGTGTGAGCTCCTCTCTATGCTCTCCGGGCGTATGGGGATGTAGTGTTTGATCTGTGAGATGAGCTGAGAAATGTAAACTCTCATTTTCAATCATTCTTGTCTCTTTGGTTTCATCTCATTGTTCCCTGTTGTTCTTTGTTTCTTGTCAAGTTGCTCCCTTCTTTGTTAAGTCTTTGTCGTGCTTCTTTTGTGCTTGAATGGCTGCATAGCTCATTTGCTTCCATTCTTCTCTGCCGACAAGGAGCCATGGGTTCCTCTGTTCATTTGGGAGCAGTCATTAATGCTGGCCATTAATGCTTCTTTTAGACTTTGGACAGATTTCAATTGATGCTTGCGGCATGCAGTTAACATCTTCTAGTGTTAATGGCATTTATTTGGTTGTTTCCTAGTGCCTTTTGCCAAGAAAATCTGCATGCCACTCTTTATTGCTTGCATGTACTTTCGGCATGAGTTAATTGGCTGCATGCAGTGAACATCTCCTTTGTGCTTTCTCTTTTCTAGTGTTCTCCGTAGTGCAGTTTTCTGCCTTTTGCTTGTCCCTTTTTCTTTATTTCTTTTGCTGCTTCTTTTGTTCAGCTGCCAGTGTAAAAATACCATCTCTTTGCAGCAGCAAACAGTAGCTTTGTCTCCTCTTCATTTACCTTTATGTGCAGTTTCTTTGCCTTGTAGAGCAGCAAGTTTTTAGCTAGTAGTTACTTCTTAATTCCTAGCTTCTCTAGCTAGTGGAGGAGAAGTGCGTGGATACTCGGGGTAATTTTTTTTGATCGACATTCACCCCCCCTCTGTCGCCATTTCGGTCCTACAATTGGTATCAGAGCCAGGTTAGCTCTAATTCATAGATCTTAACCGGTCTCAAGAGCCATGGCGACGGACAAGTACTCGACCAAGCCGCCCGTGTTCAATGGCATCGATTACCCCTTCTGGAAGAGCCGAATGGAGACATACATCCAGGCCCAGGGGTATGCCATCTGGCGGAAGGTCAAAGTACGATTTGCTGTTCCTGCCGATAAGAACATCAATGCCGGGAATATGGCTGATGTTGAGGCGAATGCAAAGGCAAGGAACATAATCATCCAGGGGTTGAGTCGTAGCGAGTTTGACCGCATCTCTCATCTTCCGTCCGCCTTCGATATCTGGGAGACCCTCGATGCATACCATGAGGGCACCACCCAGATTAAGACGGTGAGACAGGACCAGTTCAAGCGAGATTACAACAAGTTTGAAATGCTCGCTGGCGAGTCCCTTGATGAGTGCTTTGCGCGTTTTCACAAGATTTTGAGCAATCTCCGAGCCGTCGGTCTCACATACTCCGACTCGGACAACGCTCGTCAAATGCTTGCTGCACTCGACCTTCGCGTTTGGGAAATGAAGGTGGCTACCATCAAGGACACCACCGACCTATCGACTTTGACGCTTGACGCGCTGTACTCGCGCCTCAAGACGCACGAGATTGACATTGTCTCTCGTAAGTCGAAGTCGCAGTCGATGGTTCTAGTCACCGATCCCAGCTCGGCTTCTGGTTTTTCCGCCGATTCGCTTTGTGGGTTCTCCCTAGCTGCTCTTTGTGACGTAACTGATGATCAATTAGAGCAGCTAGAGGATGAACAGCTGGCCCTCCTAGCTCGGAAGTTCTCCCATGCTTACAAGAGGAGGAGGGACAGAAAGAGAGGCGGTCCAGTCATTTGCTTCGAGTGTGGTGGCCCCAACCACATTCGGGCAAACTGCCCCAAACTGGAGAAGGGCAAAGCTGACTATGGCGGTTCGGGCAAGAGCGACTACACCGACAAGAACCGCAACAAGAAGCCTCCAGTCCCTGCCCAAGGCAAGAAGAAGTTCCGCGACTTCGGGAAGGCCAAGAAGCTGTTTCACCGCGTCCTCACCGCGTTCGACGACCTCGACCTCAGCGAGGTGGAGGGATGGAGCGACGACGACGGGACGGGTAACCAGGACCCCAAGAGCGGCGACGACTTCTCCGGCATGTGCTTCATGGCCCTTGAGGGCGAGATCAGCGACAGCGAGCTGTACTCCGACTCGGATGAGGTTCGCCGGGTAGGGAAGGAGAAGGTTTGGCTTGTAGACTCCGGTTGTTCTCGACATATGACCGGAGACTCCCGTTGGTTCTCCTCCCTAGCCCGCGCTCCAGGAGATGAGACGATCACCTTCGGAGATGCTTCATCTGGGCGCGTCATCGCCAAAGGTACTGTGCGCGTGAATGATTCCTTCATTTTGAAAGATGTTGCCTTGGTTAGTAAGTTGCAGTACAATTTGCTTTCAGTTTCTCAGCTTACCGATGACGGTTTCGAGGTGAGCTTTAAGAAAAACAATTGCAAAATTCTTGATTCTTCGGGTAGTCTGGTTTGTGGGATTTCTCGTTATGGGAGGATCTTTCGTGCTGATTTTTCTGAGTCTTCTGGTGATCCTCTCAGGTGTTTAGTTGCTTCTGAGTCCCGCGATCTTTCTTTCTGGCATAGGAGACTTGGTCACATTGGGTTTGACCATTTGACTCGAGTTAGCGGCCACGATCTCATTCGTGGTTTGCCGAAACTCAAGATGGTCAAAGATCTAGTCTGTGCTCCATGCCGGCACGGCAAGATGGTTGCCGCTTCTCACCCTCCAGTCACAGTTACTATAACCGATGCGCCGGGACAGCTGCTCCATATGGACACTGTTGGACCAGCTCGAGTGCAGTCAGCAGGAGGGAAGTGGTATGTTCTTGTCGTGGTCGATGACTTCTCGAGGTATTCTTGGGTGTTTTTCTTAGCCTCGAAGGATGAGACATTTTCACATTTCCGAGGTCTTTTCGGTAGGCTTTCTATTGAGCTCCCGGGTGCCTTACGAGCGATCCGCAGTGACAATGGCACGGAGTTCAAGAATTCCTACTTCGAGAGTTTCTGTGGTGAGACAGGTGTAGAGCACCAGTTCTCTTCTCCGCACGTCCCACAACAAAATGGCGTTGTGGAGAGGAAGAACCATACCTTGGTCGAGATGGCCAGGACGATGCTTGATGAGTACTCTACACCGCGGAAGTTTTGGGCTGATGCTATAGCTACCGCGTGCCATGTCTCAAATCGAGTATTTCTTAGGGCACACTTGCACCGCACTTCTTATGAGTTGAGATACGGGTGAAAGCCCAGCGTCTCCCATTTTCGTGTGTTTGGTTGCAAGTGCTTTATTCTGAAGTCCGGGAACCTAGATAAGTTCGAGTCACGTTCTTGTGATGGGATCTTTCTAGGTTACTCGCCTTCTTCGCGGGCTTATAGGGTCTGGAACTGCGAGTCTAGCAAAATGGTAGAGACCTGTGAGGTGACCTTTGACGAGGCCAGTCCGGAGACTAGGCCTGATATCTCAGGTTCTTTAGAGCAGTCCGAGACCATCTTCGTGGATGATGAGGACGATGGAGATGAGGGTTGTCTACCCGATCCAGTCCCTTATCCACCCCTTGAGGTGACGTCTTCTACCGCACCTCCAGGTGATCAGCCCATGCCTTCTGCCTCCTCTGGAGCTAGTGGCTCTGTTCCTTCCTCGTCAGCTCACGAGGTAGAGGCCACTTCTTCATCTCATCCTGGACCTCCCAGACATATCCAGAAAAGGCATCCTTCTGAGCAGATGATTGGAGACCTGTTCGAGCGTGTTACCCGCTCAAAATCTGGCTTATCTCAATTCTGTCTCCATTCTGCTTTCATTGCCTCCTTTGAGCCCAAGGATGTTTCTCATGCTCTTTCCGACGAGTCTTGGGTCAATGCCATGCATGAGGAGCTAGAAAATTTCGAGAGGAACAAGGTCTGGTCGCTTGTCGAGCCCCCGCGAGGTCACAATATTATTGGGACTAAGTGGGTGTTCAAGAACAAGCAGAGCGAGGATGGAGTGGTTATTCGGAACAAGGCTAGACTGGTAGCTCAGGGGTTCTCCCAGGTTGAGGGTTTAAATTTCGAGGAGACCTTTGCCCCTGTAGCTCGACTTGAGGCCATTAGAATCCTGCTTGCCTTTGCAGCTTCTAAGGGTTTCAAGCTCTACCAGATGGACGTTAAGAGTGCCTTCCTTAATGGAGTCATTGAGGAAGAAGTTTACGTCAGACAGCCTCCAGGTTTCGAGAACCCCAAATACCCACACCATGTCTTCAAGCTTTCGAAAGCGTTGTATGGACTTAACCAGGCCCCCAGAGCATGGTATGAGAGGCTTAAGTCCTACTTGTTGAGTCATGGGTTTGAAATGGGTAAAGTAGACAAGACCTTGTTCATCCGCCGTCATGGCAATGACCTTCTGCTCGTCCAGATCTATGTCGATGACATCATCTTTGGCGGCTCTTCTCATACTCTGGTTTCACAGTTCTCGGATGTCATGAGCACCGAGTTTGAGATGAGTATGATGGGCGAGTTGACCTTCTTCCTTGGCTTCCAAATCAAGCAGACTCGGGAGGGTACATTTCTTCATCAGGGAAAGTACACTCGTGACCTCCTGAGACGCTTCGACATGAGTGATGGTAAGCCAGTGTCAACTCCCATGGCTTCTACAGCCTATCTTGACCCAGATGAGGACGGCGAGCCAGTTGATCAGAAAGAGTTCAGAAGTATGATCGGCTCCCCTTCTTTACCTCACGGCCTCGAGACCAGATATACACTTCTCTGTGTGTCTGTGTGCTCGTTTTCAGGCTTCTCCTCGCGTATCTCACCGTCAGGCGGTGAAGCGCATCTTTCGGTACCTTCGAGCTACCATTGACTATGGTATCTGGTACTCTTCCTCTTCCTGTCTTTCCTTGAGAGCCTTTTCGGATGCAGACTTTGCCGGCTGTAGGATAGATAGGAAGAGCACTTCTGGCACTTGCCAATTCATTGGCACTTCTCTCATTTCTTGGTCTTCGAGGAAGCAGTCCGGTGTTGCGCAGTCCACCGCAGAGGCTGAGTATGTTGCTGCAGCCAGCTGCTGCAGTCAGGTACTCTGGATGGCTTCGACCCTGCGGGACTTTGGGTTAGTTATCGACAGTGTTCCACTCTTTTGTGATAACACTTCTGCGATTAACATTGCTAAGAACCCAGTGCAACACTCTCGGACCTAGCACATCGATATCCGTTTTCACTTCCTTAGAGACCATGTAGAGAAGGGCGATATAGTGCTCCAGTTTGTGGAGAGTGACCACCAGTTGGCTGACATCTTCACCAAGCCATTGGATAGTTCGAGGTTTTCAGCTCTGCGGGGAGAGCTTGGGGTGGTTTGTCCTTATGGACTGTAGTGAGGGGGAGTTTTGGGCTTTACTGCTTTACTATATTGATTATGCTTCTGTCTCATTTCTGTCTCTTTGCATTTGGGTGCATTGGGTTCAGTCCTTCTAGCATAGATTAGAGTGCTTCTCTTGCCTAGTTGCTTAGACTTCCTACTCTTATCTTGTGCTTCCAGGATGCTTCTTATTAGCTGTTTCTTATCTCACTAGATTGAGCTCACTCACTTCTTGTAGGTTCTAGCGAGGGTCGGGCCACCCTCGGGTAGACAGGGTACGTGTTTGCTCTCTAGTGTGTGTTTTACGGTCAATTAATAGTCCTGGAGTCATATGGGGTAGATGAGAGTCAGTCTGAGCCATAGTTGCCTCTATATCTTTTCTATGCTTTAAGGATTGCCTGTTTGGTTTTATTTGCCAGCTTCTCGATTTTATTGCTTTGGTTCAGGGAAAGTTCATTAGGGAGCTTCTGGAGTTTAAACTTGACATAATTTAACTTGAACTTAAAGTTGCATCTCATGTTGAGTGGGGGCTGGATTTTCTGCATCTTCAGCATTTAGCATTATAATATAGCTGCATTGAGCCTTGATTATTATCCTGTTATGACATGCTTACAATGATCTACACCTTGCCATGATTTGTGCTTTATGCGCTAGATTTATCATGCCTTCATATGTGTAGACTAGCGTTTGCCATGATAAGAAAATTAAAATTGCTTCACTTAAATTAAAACTTGTCATGATCACATTTGATTCTAGTCTTGCTTTAGCGATCCCTTTATGATCCATGCCATGTCAAATAGGCTAGGTTGAGCGTTGAATCTCTATTAAGCCTTAGATTGAGCTATTTTAGTCTCTTGATGATGCATGAGTTAGTACAATGTATTAAAATGCAAAAAGATCTCTTTTGTGCGAAAAAACTGATTTCACCAATTCTCTCCTATGAGACGGCTTGCCATTGCACTTGGCATGAACTTAGGGGGAGTTTTGGATGACCTAGACTATCTTCTTAAGCTTCTCGCTTGGAGTGGTCGCATAAGGCTTGAGATCTAGCACATGATAAAACAAAAATCTGGTTGGCAACAACCATGCATTTCAAAAGAAAATATGTCATTTGTGCTCAATTTGCTTAATCTTCAATCAGAACCAAGTACTTTAACCAATATTTCAACCTTGAGCTTATAGCACTCTATTTGGACTCAATGTTAGCTTCTTTGTTCCGCTTAGCTTATTGACATGGCCTGCATCATCCTTAGATGTCTCTAGCTAGACTTTACTCATTGATGACGTGACTTGCTCGCAAAATGCATTACATTTCAGATTGTCATCTATGTGCTCTAGCTGGCTTATATATATGTTGTCATGATCTAGATAGCGTTTTATTGAGTTATGGCTTGGTGTATTACATTATGGTCATTATGGATAATTCTCATGGCTCTAAATGCTTAAATAAACAAACTTCAGCCATATTCATCCATTGACATGTCATATTCTCTCTATTGCATCTTGATGTGTTTATTGCCAAAAGGGGGAGAATAGAGAAGAAAAGTCTGTTGGGATCATTTTAGAGCTTTGGAGATCAATTTGCTCTTTCAGTTGTTGCTCATTTGCTCTTTCAGTTGTTGCTCTAGTGGTTCCTTCTGTCGACATGGTCATAAGCTTCATTCCCTTCTTTGGACCATGTTGGATTCTTCAAACTCAAACTCAACTTCGTGCTTTTTCTGAGTTTGTCAATATACTCATCAAGGGGGAGATTGAGAGACCATGTGGTCTAAATCCCGTGTTGGTGATGAGTAATTGACTCGTGGTTTGGTTAGAGTGAGTTTAGTTTGAGTGATTCGTGCCTTTTTGGCATTTGGCGAGGGTCGGGTCGTGACTAGACAAATTTGACGCGTGGGCGTCGTCCCGGTTGGCCACGTGGGTCATTTCTCGCTTGAGTAGGATTTGTAGGTGCTAACCATGTTTACATGTTGTGTACCGTGCTATGCGATGTGTTTCTTGTCTGTGTTGGCTGCAGGACATCGAGACGGAGTCGTGGTGAGACACGGAGGACCGGGACTAGGCGCAGGTGGCGTTGAGGTCAGAACGGTCGGGATGTGTCGAAGACGACGTGGACTCGAGGTGGAGTCGTGGTGAGGCACGGTGGACCGGACTAGGCGCAGGTGGCGCTGAGGTCAAAACGGTCGAGGTGTGCCGAAGACGGCGAAGTTGCGTGGCTTGCAGGGCAAGGAATGAGGAAGCTTCCTGGAAGGTGCGCGAGGGGCGTTTCGGTAAAAACGCAGGGCTGCACTAAAGGAAGCGGGTTTGGATAAAACATCGAGTAGGTAGTGCCCTAATGGGTAAAGTGGTTTGTGAACCCATTAGTGGAGGCTATAAATAGAGAGGGAGATGGTGTGCTGAAATTTGAGAGAGTGGGTGTAGAGTTAGGGTTTCTATTTGGTTCTCTCCATGTATGAATAATCGAGAAAGAGAGAAAGAGAAGAGGTGTGAGCTCCTCTCTATGCTCTCCGGGCGTATGAGGATGTAGTGTTTGATCTGTGAGATGAGCTGAGAAATGTAAACTCTCATTTTCAATCATTCTTGTCTCTTTGGTTTCATCTCATTGTTCCCTGTTGTTCTTTGTTTCTTGTCAAGTTGCTCCCTTCTTTGTTAAGTCTTTGTCGTGCTTCTTTTATGCTTGAATGGCTGCATAGCTCATTTGCTTCCATTCTTCTCTGCCGACAAGGAGCCATGGGTTCCTCTGTTCATTTGGGAGCAGCCATTAATGCTGGCCATTAATGCTTCTTTTAGACTTTGGACAGATTTCAATTGATGCTTGCGGCATGCAGTTAACATCTTCTAGTGTTAATGGCATTTATTTGGTTGTTTCCTAATGCCTTTTGCCAAGAAAATCTGCATGCCACTCTTTATTGCTTGCATGTACTTTCGGCATGAGTTAATTGGCTGCATGCAGTGAACATCTCCTTTGTGCTTTCTCTTTTCTAGTGTTCTCCGTAGTGCAGTTTTCTGCCTTTTGCTTGTCCCTTTTTCTTTATTTCTTTTGCTGCTTCTTTTGTTCAGCTGCCAGTGTAAAAATACCATCTCTTTGCAGCAGCAAACAGCAGCTTTGTCTCCTCTTCATTTACCTTTATGTGCAGTTTCTTTGCCTTGTAGAGCAGCAAGTTTTTAGCTAGTAGTTACTTCTTAATTCCTAGCTTCTCTAGCTAGTGGAGGAGAAGTGCGTGGATACTCGGGGTAATTTTTTTTTGATCGACATTCACCCCCCTCTGTCGCCATTTCGGTCCTACAGTTGGCACGTACGCACGTGGTGACGTCTGACGTGGGAACTTGTGAATTGGGAGGCCTTATTTTTTCGGTTTTTTTTTTTGTTTTTGGCTTTGATTTTTTTAAAAAACCAAATAAACTAGATGACTTTTTCGTTTCTTTCGAACGGCTTTCTGGGCACAAAATCATGTGCGCTATCCGTGTCATCATCTCTATCGCCCACCGTCGTTTAAAAAAAATAGACAAAAGACATCAATTGTAACAAAAAAAAGATCTAGAGCTGGTGCAGAGGCACCAATATATACAAATACAGGTACTCCAGTATCTAGCTACAGAGCTGCTGCTGCCTGCTGCTAACACCAATACCAATTAAGATTCTATTCTAAAGTGTTTGTGACTTTTAGTTTTTGACTAGGATTTTTGATTGAAATAATATTGTAGCGGTTATTAGTTTCTTTGATATATTTAATTTAAAATAGAAAAGTTAAAAACCACCATTATATTTCACGGTTAATGACTTCTTAAGATGGACCTACGCAGTGTGTCCTCATCCAACTTTTGAAAACGCTGGAAAACAAGTCTCGAGACATGGTCAAACGAGTCTGTCGTGCAGGCCCATCGAACGATCGGGTCGCGCCCTGGCGTTTTCCGCTGTCACTGTGAAGCCGGTGACGACTAGGGGTGGAAAACGGTAACAGATAATTCGTTTTATCTGATATTCGTATCCGAGAAAACACAAATGTGGTAAGCAAAAATCCGTATTCGAAAATATTCGTATTCGTATCCGAGAATATTCGTATCCGTATTTGAGAGTATTCGTATTCGCATTCGTATTCGAGAATATTCGTATCCGTATTCGTATTCGAGAATATTCGATTCGTATTCGATCCGTTTCTAGAACCTATGAAAAATTCGTACAAATTTTGTGATTCAAAATTTGAATTTAGGCGGTTTAAAACCGGTAACCGGTCAAAAACAGGTGAAAAATCGGTAAAACCGCTAGGAATCCGTTTTATCCGATATTCGTATCCGAGAAAATCCGTATTCGAAAATATCCGTATTCGTATTCGAGAATATTCGTATCCGTATTTGAGAATATTCGAATTCGTATCCGTATTCGTTTGAAAAATATGGATTTGTATTCGTATTTGAGACTATTCGACCGTATCCGATCCGTTTCCACCCCTAGTGACGACGACGCGTGCGTACATGCATCAGCACTGCCTTGCTCCTATAGCTCCAGACCTCCAGTGTCCACACGAAAAAGAAAACAGCCGTATTATATTACATATACAGATATACTGGGTATACGTCTATACGTACGCACCTCGAAGATATTGTAACGTAGTAGCCTCCTGCTTGAAGTTGTAAACTATACTTCTATACATGTCTGTATATAGCTACCTAGCTCTACCATACGGCCGGGTATTAATGGACAATGGTACACTTAAGGCGCGTAATATACACGCGTACGGCTCTACGTAGATATATCATGTACGTCCGTACATGTACAGGAGTACATAGGACAGCAAGGACTATAAAAGAGAATTTTTAAAATAATCTATTTTATTTTGAAATACAGTATTATACATGTGTTTTATTTTTTTGCAGCTTTGACCATCTATTGCTTCACGGTTGGACGATATGTAACCAAGTCACCCAACCATTAGGTGGTGATCGGTTCGGCTGAAAAGCTCATGGCTTATGGCTGAAAACACTGTAGCTGGCTGAAAAAAGCACTATAGCTGATAGAGGCTTATTTAGCATAATTAAATTTAAAAAAATTAAAAATATAAAAAATATGTTAGCCCATACATAATTACTAGCTCAAGAATTTGATACCATGCATCGAGTTGAATAGTTAATAGATGCATTAGAGAGAGAACCTAAAATTTTGCATGGAGAAGTGTGTGCACCCTGTAATTCACTAATTTAACAACAGGAGAAGAAAAGGACGCCTCGTAAAATTGGATAGAGGGAGTACAATTTTGCTGGTGCGCGCTGACCACCATCAGAAATCGTCGTGCTGGTTCAGAAGTTTCACCCGTGATGAGCAACGATCGGACGATAACTAGAATTGGGAGGCCGATCTTCGATCAATCTTCCTGGTACTACCATTTGCATAGCAACTAGAAATGTAGCAACACTTCGCGTAAGTGAGGTTGCCAGGGTGGTTACTGTCCTTGCTGCCGCCTGCGGCTGTGCGCGGCGCCCACGAGCACCAGATGCGTCTCACCCCATCTATCAATCAACCAGTCTATCAGACATCCAATCATTGTCCAAAAAATAATTTGAGATTTATTTGGAGATGTCGTGTACGCCGTCCAGTTCTGGTGTTCCGTGTTCCTATCACACGTACGTTCATTCTAGTCTACCCTACTCTATAATATACCAAAATTTTCTTTACTAAATCCACCCCCTCAACCACTTCCACAGTCATACCTAATCTAAGTCCACCTAGATTTGTGTACCAAAGTAATCCAACTTCATACGAATGAATGGTCTGGATCTCTCCTCAAACCTTCTTCTCTTACTCATTGAAGATCCTAAGGCCAAAATCATTTAGATCATGCACATCATTCAACCAAACCGCTCCGTTCTCCCCTGTGCCCCCGCTCGACCTGCGCTACCCCCTCCCTCCGCCTCCCCCGCGCCTCCTCCGCTCCCTCCGCCTCCCCCTCCTCCCCCGCGGCTCCCCTCCCTCCGCCTCCCCCGCGCCTCCCCCCTCCTCCCCCGCGCCTCCCCTCCCTCCACCTCCCCCATCCTCCCTCCGCCTCCCCCCATCCTCCCCCGCACCTCCCCTCCCTCCGCCTCCCCCCATCCTCCACCGCGCCTCCCCTCCCTCCGCCTCCCCCATCCTCCACCGTGCCTCCCCCCATCCTCCACCGTGCCACCCCCATCCTCCCCCATCTCCGCCTCCCCCGCGCCTCCGCTCCCGCCACTCCCCCGCGCCTCCGCTCCCTCGCCTTCCCGGCGTCTCCGCTCCCCCGCACCTCCGCTCCCCCATCCTCCCCGATCTCCGCTCCCGCCGCTCCCCCGCGTCTCCTCTCCCTAGCCTTCCCCATCACCTTCCAAGGGTGAGGCGATACCTCCCAAGCCATTGGTGGCGACCAAGCCCTACATGAGATGTGGCGGCTGCCGCAGTGCCCTAGGGGTGAGGTGGTAGCAGCCGCAGGAGCCCTAGGGGAGAGGTGACCGGAGGCGCTCTCCCGTCTCATGGGATCCGGCCTCGAGCAGCTCATCCAGCAGCTTGGCGAGGACCTCGTCGGGAGGCCGCCCGTCCACCCCTTCCTCATCCTCCGCGCGGCCCACCACCCCGTCGTCGTCCTCCGGCGGCCGCCCCACCACTCCCTCCGCCGCGTTCGCGCGCCCGACCACCCCGTCCTCCACGTGCCCCCACCACGCCGTCCTCCACGTGCCCCACCACGCCGTCTCCATTTACCTGATATTTGAGCATCTTTCGGCATATAACAACCCAGAGGTTTCTGCTTTTCTTTCGCTGCACCTTGTCATCAATTTTCAACATACTTTTGTTTGCCAATAGTATGACTGGCATATTTTTTTTCTGTTTTGTATTTTGTTCTACTTCTGCAGGAACAGAAATTTGTTCTAGGTGTTATCTTGATGGTCCCTTGCTATGCAATTGAGTCGGTAAGACCTCTAAAGCAATTTCTATATGTGCTAAATTATTCCAACAGTATGCAACATGTTTAACGATCTTTGTTCTCCTTTTGGAACAGTATGTTTCTTTGATAAATCCAAATACCACTGTTTACTGTGGCATCCTGCGCGATGGTTATGAAGCATTTGCTATGTACTGCTTTGGAAGATATATTACTGTATGTTTAGGTAAGCTGTGTCCAGTGACATTGTGATGACACCTACATTGTTACCGGCAGCAATTGTATTTGCCTGTGGACTTGGATTTAGTGTAGAGCTGGTTAAGGTTTCAGTCTTTTCCACAGTGAAGTGCTAACGTTTAGGCTGCTGTTGCTATTCTTTAGATTTGAAAATTTCCTTTTGACAGAACAAGTATGAAACATGCTTTTGAACAATGCAAGTATGCAACCTCGTGGCCTGAATGGCGCATGACTTCATTCTTGCGTTTACGTCTGCCTTGTACATCTGAGAACTAGAAGGCATGCTTTCCTCAGTCGATGTAGCAATTCCAAAAAAAAAGACGATGTAAGCAATGTTATTTTATATGTTACACCATATGGTAAGCTAGCTACTTATCAGTTAGTGCCTTATAGGACTTAAGTAGCATTAGCATGATAGAGCCATTGTTAACTTTGAATATGCACTTTCAGGTGATTATAAAGACACTCACAGCTAGCTTATCTCTTTTTCTAGAAGCTTTTGGTGTATATTGTGATGGAGAATTCAATTTGTGATGTGGGTAAGATAATCTATCTTTTCTGCTTGTTATAGTCTCATATGGGAAAAGGGCACTGTCCATACATTGAGTTGTTTGTGCAGAAGAATTGACTGTGTAAACAGAATGGACATGTAAGTTTCTCATGTCATCTTAATGACGATGAATTAAACAAATCAGAACATGCTCCAATGTTGCCCTCCAATCCTCAGAAAATAAATCTGGATCTCACTTTCCACTCTTTTCCCTCAAAGCCCAAGCTGAGATTGCTAAATCAATTAATTGCTTTCCCTATTCTTATATTTTGCCCCATTTTGTCTTTTTAACTCCTAGATATCTCTTTTTTTATGCAGATAGCCTTACTTTGCTGCTGTCCTGAACTTTAGTCAATATTGGGCCCTGTAATATTTAGTAGAATGGTACACAGCTACCAAGGACTAATTGGCACATATAAAATCTCTGGCTAAGTTTCTTTCGTTGAAACCAATAGTATTCTTGACTTGGTGGCAAGGGGTGGTGATTGCAATAATGTATGCTTTGGGCCTGATTAGAAGTTTTAGCCCAGAGCTTGGAGTTAAAATCAAGTATTCAAGATATCGTTATTGCATAGAGGTATTTTATCTACGTTCGGTTTGCCTTTAAAAGTCCTCTTAGCTTGTTAAAGCTCTCTTAGCTTTAGCTTTAAAAAGTTCATGTTTTTGTGGTTAGCTGCTGTAGATATCTGATAGCATCATGTATTCATGTCTTCCTCCAGCACAGATGGGCTTGGCTTCATTTGTTCACCTCTATGTGTTCCCTGCCAAGCCCTATGAGCTCTTAGCTAACCAGTCACCTGGAAACGTTTCGGTGCTTGGAGATTATGTATCCTCTGATTCTGTATATCCTTATGAAATCAAGGAAAGCAACCGACCCACCAAAATGAAGTTTCCACAGTTGAAACCGGTTGAGAGAAGTGCAACAAACATAAAATAGAGTGTTAGAGACCTCGTGATCGGCAGTGGGAAATATGTGAGTTCTAGACTTCTGAACAAATCTTACCTTGGAGCAGTCAATACATTTCATTTTATTATGTCTCGCATTTTATTATTACCGATTAGCATGTGCTTATCGGTAAGATTCTCACGTTTTTGTGTTCTTTTTCTTCCCCCTTTTACCGTTAGGTGATCAAGGATTTTAAATTCACTGTTAAGCAAGCGGTACGAGTACGACCAGTAGAGAAGCGGCTCGACAAACTATTGAAAAAGAATGACAAGTATAAGAAAAGCCAGGATGGCAACTGGGTGAGTGCAGCATCACCAGAGAGACCAGTTTGTGGGATCGATGATCCGCTATTAAGCGGGAGCGCAAGTGACAGTGGGATCACCAAGGGCAAAAAACATCCTAGAGCTGTAAGCCTAGCTGCTGCTGTGGACAGTTGGGGAGGTGGTGATCAGACATCTGATGGCTATGAGATAAGGGGTCGCCGCTGGGCAGTAGAAAATTAACGATTTAAACATATGCAGGATTGGTATATTTCAAACCATACTGAGTGAAAAAGGAAGTGAACTTTTGTTACAAGACTTGCTGGTAACCTTTCTGCAGCACTGGCCCTTTTGCCTATGCAAGTTCACGCTGTGCTGTGTAGACAGCTGAACTCTTGATAGGGTAGTCTCTGTGCATAGCCTATTATTTTTCTGGTTGTTTTTCAAGTCGTATTGATATTTGGTACAGGGAATTGATGATTGCAAGTTCAAATTATCGCCTCAGAATTGAGAAGGCACGTTTTGTTATAAACGAAAGCCCCTTTACAAGTGACCCTTTTTAACCGATTTACCTGGCCTTCACATTATTACTTGTACATTCATATACTCAGTTTTTGGATTCTAGCTTGCAGAAGCCAAGAGCTATTTTAAATTTATTGGTTTCTTAACGCCTCTTTTCCCTTCTTTTTCTTTTTTCCCCTTTTCCTTTACATTGTCTATGGAGAAATAACGGATTTTTCATCTTTTCCTTCTTGTTTCTTCATTTTTCTTTAATTAAATGTCTCAGCCAAAAACTAATATCTGTTATAGTGTCTATTTTAGCCAAAAGTCAATCGTCACATACAAAAGCAATTAGTACAAGCTGTTTTGAACTGGAACTAAAAGACCTGGAAGGTGCATATTCCCATGAATATCAGACTGATGACAGTAAAGGATAAGTTGATAGCGTGCTCTTTTTTCCCCCTGAGGGGTTAATATCTTATGCAAAATCAAATTGCTATATTGCAGTTTTTTTTAGAGGATGCTGCCGCGTTTTATTAAAAAAAATCAAGCTAGCACGGGAAAGTATACCGAGAAGATGTTACATTGTTCGTTTTATTTTTTACAAATTTTATCTTGTTTTGTATTTTATCGTAGCGTTAGCACGGGCACACTACTAGTAATACTAGTTGTAGCTTTGCAGCGTACGCCCCACACCGTGCACCGTTGTCTCGAATGTTGACGCGAAACTCGATCCAAACTAACGATATCATGGCATATATAACGGCAAAGGAGAATTTGCAGCTCCTATGCTAGTGATGGCAATAGAAGAATCTTTGCCTCGTCAAATGCGTAGCGTACGTACGATACGGAGATTTGGATGCTGCGTACATGCATGCGAAAATGCACCCGGCAAATGGAATCCTAAATCAAACCTAACTTGACCTGACCATAACATTCGTATGCAAATGCAAACAAAGTAGCAAACTAGCGTTTGAGCGTGGACCCATTGGGCACACTCAAAACACTCTCTTATATATTTTTGGGTTGACACGCTAATTCGATCATAGTAATAGTACACAAGAAGCAACCGGTATAACGCTTGCATGCCATTTTGCTGTTCTATTATTGTGATCAGAAGAGAGAATCCGGGTGGGTTCAAATGTGCTTATCTGTGACTTATGTTCGTACTGTCTACAGTTTAAATCGGGGTCAATAGAAAGAGTGTAATAAAAAGTGTACTGAGTTTAGTTATATCAGTCAAAATCACATATGACTATTTTCTATATGTATTATGTCTCATAAATAAATAGAATTTAAATATTTAAGTTATAGACTATAAACTATCAGCGTAAAAAATTCACCGGGCAAAAGGGCAATCGTCCTTGAAGCCAGGTAAGTAAGACGACAGGGTGTGGGGTGAGCAAACGCGGAAAGGCGCACACAAAATTGGCGCTACGCACACATGATTTTTGGCCCGCGTACGTGACAGGTGACCCGACGCGATGTAAGGCTGGTTTTTTATCCCACAAACCCTCTTTGTGACCGGATTGTAGAATCGATAGGCCTTGGATCCTTGTTCATATCCCACAAACACCATGGGCGTACTCCGATCATCAAGCTTAGCAAGGTGTCTACCGACTGTCTTCACGTGTGCCACACAACCGAAAGTACGAAGAAAATGTACAGGGGCTTGTGACCATACCAGACCTCAAATGGTGTCTTCCCTTCAACACTTTGAGTGGGAGCTCGGTTCAAGATGAAAACTGCTGTTGTCACTGCCTCCCCCCAGAACCAGCCTGGTAGCGACATCGCCTTCATCATACTTCTTGCCATTCCCATTACTGTCTGGTTTCTTCTCTCTACCACACCATTCTGTGGTGGCGTATACGGAGCCGTCAGGTGCCATTGTATCCCTTGTTCAGCACAGTAGTCACTGAACGCACGGGCCGTGAACTCCCCCCCATGGTCAGTACGCAGGGTGCCAAGTTTCCGACCTGCTTGTGCCTCGGCCACAGCTTGAAACCGCATGATTGCTTCTCCTGCTTGATCCTTGGAGCTGAGCAGTGTGATCCACATGAAACGGCTCAGGTCATCAACAAGGAGAAGGAACAACTTGTTCCCACTTGGTGTCGACGGAGTCACTGGGCCGCAGATGTCACCATGTATTACCTCCAGCTTGTGCTCTGCTCGGTATTTTGCCTCGCTCGGGAACGCCAGATGCCGCAGTTTCCCGGCAAGGCAACTGTCACAAATTTGGTCGACCTGCTCAATTTGCGGCAGTCCCCTTACCATTTGCCCCTGAGCCAGCCTCCGTAGACCTCTGAAGTTGAGGTGACCATACCTCGCGTGCCAACGCCATGCATTGTCTGTGCCCTGCGCCGCCAAACACACCGGTTTCCCGATGTTCAACGTCAGGACATAAAGGCGATTGGCCGAGCGTCGCACCTTGGCAAGCAGCTCCTTGTCCGGATCCCAAATCCTAAGCAATCCATCTTTGACCGAGATCTGGTAGCCATCTTCATCAAGTTGACCCAAACTGACTATATTTGCAGTTAGTCTTGGGATGTGGTAGACACCATTGAGGGCTCGGTGCTCCCCATTTCTGCATGTGAAGAGTACCGTACCGCAACCCTCAATTCCTGCCATCGACCCGTCCCCGAACCGGACTGACCCACGGACGGCAGTATCGAGCTTGGTGAAAGCCGACCGCTCCCCGGTCATATGGTTGGTGGCGCCTGTGTCGAGGATCCACTGAGTACGGTCGCCCTCCTTCTTGTCGCCAAGCTGCACGAAGAGCCTCTCCTCTTCCAGAAGGAGAGATGAAGATTTTGCCGGCGGTGTTGGATCTGTGGGTGTTGATGGGGAATCCGCCGGTCGATGGAGGCTTGTGGAAGCGGACACCGAGTGAATCGCCGGTGCTGGTGGATTTTCAGACAGGACATTCGGAGTGGGGAAAGTCGCATTCACTGTTACCTCAGCCAGCAATAAAGCGGTATCTTTATCCCCTTCCACCTGGGTTGCGTGGGCCTGTTCATCTCGGCGTTTCTTGCGACATTCCCGAGCCCAGTGGCCCGATTTCCCGCAGTACCGGCATTGGTCACCGGCGACGAAGCTTCCACCGGCGTTACCTCCCCGGCCTGATTTCGGCAGCCTGGAACCGCTTCGGACTCCGTAATCTTTCCCTCATCCACAACCGTGATTCGGCTTCTGGCTTGGCGCAGCTCCCTTCCCGCGCTCGTGGGAGCCTTCTCCGGTGAACTGAAGCCGCGAGGTTACTCGCGCAACCAGCTCCTCCTCCGTGAGATTTAATCTTGCAAGGGAAGAGCCTCCGCCGCCGAGGTTATGACGCTCCTCCGCCGCCTTGAGCCGTCCAATGAGCTCCTCCACAGAGAGCTCGTTGAGATCGAGCAAAGTCTCGATTGACAGTGCGATCTGCTCGAATTTTGGTGGAAGCGCTTGGAGGAATTTCCGAATTACCTCCTCCTCCGGGCAATCCTCGCCAAGAACTGCGAGCTGGTGCGCAATGCCATTGATGCGGATGCCGAATTCATCCACGGTTTCCCCGTCGCGAAACTTGAGAGCATCAAATTCCCGACGGAGAGTGTTGGCCCTCGCCTTGCGCACGCGCTCGACGCTGATGTGCATCGTCCTGATGGAGTCCCACGCAGCCTTGGCGGTGGCCTTGCTTGCGACCGTCCCGATCATCTCCACTGGAACGGCCTTCGCGATCGCCTCGAGAGCCATCCGGTCTTCAACGAAGTCGGTGGTGCCGACGCTCACGGCCATCCACAGGCCCCTTGCCTGCAGCATGACTCGCATAAGCGCCGCCCAGTCATAGTAGTTCGTCTTCGTCAAGGTTGGGAAGGATCCACTGCCGTTGATCTCCTTGGTAACTCGATGAATTACCAATCCGCGATCAGTGCTGCTTCCGCCGCTACCGCTCCCCGATGGCGGTGTGGTCTCCCCGCGAAACCTTCTTGGCGGCGAAGAGGACTGACGGCGCGTCATGACGATCGCGTCCCAAGTGTGGAGGCTCTGATACCAAATGTTCCGCCTCTACCTGGCGAATCCTCTTGGTGAGCCGAGACTGGAAGATCTCAAGTCACAAGTACTCACACGAACACAGAGTACACACTGGAGAGGAAGAAGTTTTCCGCAGCAACCACTCACCACTGCGATTTTCTCGTTTCATTTATAGTAAACAAGAGCTAACAAATTGCATGGCCATCAGGCCTCAACGCCCGTGCCGAACGCCACGCTCTGCAGCTGAACGTGCAAACGTGCCATGCGCCACAGGCGGGAAAATCTAACAAACTGTGCGTGGACTATTTCACACGCAGGGGAAAACAAAATGATCAGAAATGGGAAAAACAGAGACGCGCCCAGAGGGCTCAACTGACAGAGAAAATGACCGACTACAGTGTAGACAAGAAAAACCGAATGACAAAAAACTAGCAATGCCTGGTTTATTTGACAGTCCCTGCTTGTTGCTTTTTAGCCGTCACTTGCAGGAATTTATGATGGAACGATACAGTCCAATAGCCACCGGACGTCTCGACTAACATGCTAACGTTATGCACTTAATGCTAATAACCACGCGAATCAGAGATGCAATAACGGATAACAGTATAACACTATGGATTGGATTATATGGGCTGGATGTTTGCATCACCGCAACATTCAATGACAGCGGCATAGCTTACGTGCCATTCTTCTTTTTTTGCTTCTTTCTAGGACGTCATCACTTAGTAATATTCATTCTGATGGCGAAATTTATGAAGAAGAGAAGTTCATTGTTCTATCTGATCTGATTCTTGCCTTCTCGACTTTAGTCTGTGTTCCGATTGCAGAGGGTGGGGGCAAGACGCAGCTGCAAGAAGACTTCAAATTTGCCACTGAGGCCTTGTTTGGTTGGACCAAAATCCCGGCCAACCAAACAAGGCCCGTGTATTAGTGTATACACTATCACCGAATTTGAGTTGTGGTATGCTTCTCTTCTTGTTGTTATCCGTCTGTTTTCCTCGTAATGGGAATCCCAGTGTGTTCATGAATCAATAATCGGTGAAGAAAGCTGAACAACAACCGCAGTCTACTATCGTTATTGTCTTGTCTGCAATTCTGTATCCATGTTTGCTGTCAGATATATTAGTAAGTGGCAGTGCAATAGTTTGTTGGACCAGAAAAACAAAGAACTACACTGAATACACCGCCCAGCTACTGCTCGTTGCTTCAGTCTAACTTCAACGCTAGCTCGTTTGCACGTTTTCAGGGGGACAGAAAATGACAACCAATGTAACAGCGGTTCATGTTTCTAATCACTTCCTGAAACATCTGATCCTAGAAACAGGCGCAAGGCAGTTCTGGACTTCTAGACCTGACTTGTGTCTTGTCGTCTTGGAATAACATGTTGTGAAGGGAACAGACCAGACTGGTGCCTTTTCCTCTCAAAGGCTTTGAGGTAGCAGGCAAATTAGCCTACTCCTGGCTCCTGGCTCGTCAAAAATAATGGTCTCATGGATCGAATCCTCCGTGCAAAAATCATGGCTTGCTCGTCCCCCTGTGAAAACGGGCCCAGCTTAACTGGACCCTCTCAATTTTCCACTCCTGAGTTGTTACTCTCAGATTGGAACTACAAAAATTTCAATGAACACAAAACATCGCAAGGTAGTGTATGGACCAAGCTGCCTTTGAAGTATATAGTATCAACCATAGTTTGTTGGGAGCATCTAGCACTCGGTAATTAATTTGGCTACTAAACTAAACTTGAGCTGTAACTCCACAAGCCAAACCTCATAACGAAGCAATCAGCCACTAAATCAAGCTGTTAGACCATGTGGCCAGGTCTCGGCTATTTTAGATGATGAATAATTGACAACGTTGGTTACGATATTACTTATGGTATGTTGCTTCTTTATATGCTTGTGATAGCATGGTGATATGACAGGTTGCATGATACGCTCGTGTGAGGTATTATGCGGATTGACTTGAGTCAAGTCGTGGACTTGTGCTCGTACGAGATTGTTTGTTTATTCATGTGCAGGTGTTGCTTAAGGCGGAACGTGGTCGATGACGGGATTGAAACTAAGTTCAAGTGGAACTGAGGTTTCGGGACTAAGTTCAGGGATGAACTGAGGTCTTATTGGTCAAGGATGTCATGCGGGACGTTCAGGCTAAAGAACAATGCACATGGAGATGACGCGGCGTTGGAGGCGCGGAGATGCGTCATGGCAGAGTGATGTGCGGACGGCACGTATACGAGGTGTATACGGATTGAAGTTGGTTTTGCATGTTTGGCATATATACGCATTGTATACGAGTCGGCGTTAAGTCTGTGTATGACAATATAGTGTTGCATGCATGGTATTCGAGAGTTGTATACGGAGAGCATGTGTGGCACGCGTTTCCGTGTTGGAGTTGGTTTGTGCGGCTGCATGTAAAGCAGGACGTGAGAGATAGCTCTATAAGTAGTTCTCGGTGGCCTTCTGTTTAGGTGGCCGTGACTTTTGTAACTACACGAGGGTGATTTGATAATTTGGAGAAGTGCTTGCGGCGGCTTTTGGTTTGCCGGCCGTGGCTTTTGAAAGAGCGCATGCATGTCGTGATTCTCTGGAGAGAAAAAAAAAAGGGCGGCACGGCGTGGCTGTGCTTCACGGAAGATCAAGGGGACGACTAGATAATCGGTGTGCACGGAGGTTTGCTTTCATCCGTGAGTTTTCTTTTTCTTCGTTTTGATTCCTGTTTGCATGGCTTAATTAGTTGCGTGTCTCAATTAATCCTACCAGCAACAGCTAGCAAGAATCCTCTCTCGCATTTAATTCTGCAATTCAATTGCGTTGGTAGATGTTGCATGGTTCTTTTGTAGGTCTTTATGCATCATCTCTCTTGCATACATTAGGGCATGTACAACGCGTCGTCTCGGCCTGTCTCTATCTTCGCTTTTTTGCAAAAATCACCTCGGTTTGGCTTGGAGACGGTCACCCCGTCGCCTCGCGAGGCGACGGCGAGGGCTCGTGCTCCGAGGCCCAAGCGCTGCGAGGAGCAGCGTTGTACGGCTCGTCTTCTCATCTCGACGGCGCGCGCGGATCCTGCGCGGGCGCGCGCGGATTCTGGTTTCGGCGGCCTCCTCAGCGACGGATTCTGGTTTTGGCGGATTCTGGCAAGGGCGCGTTGCCGCCATCATCCAACGTCCCACCGGTGAGCTTCCCTCTTCCACTCCCTCCGCCACCAGCCAAGGAGTCGATTCGCACTTCTGCAGCCAAGGTAGCTCTGTAACCTCTGCGATTTGTTCTCTTCTTCTACCTCTGCCTCGTTTCCACCAGCCAAGGTTGCTTTGTTCTTCTTCCTCTGCTCCCAGACGACCTCTTGCTATCCTGCTCATGGAGGAGCCAGATCTGCTCATGCTCTCGTGGTCTCCCTCCCATGCTGCTCATGCTTTGCTGATCTGCTCCCTGATTTGCTCTCTGCTCTGCTCTACTCCCTGATCTGAACAGGAGAGATGCCATGTGGTTGTTGATTGAATGAATGTGTATGTTGGATATCGAGTTATTGACCATGTCTTGATTGGTAGATACCTAGATGAATTACCATGTCAAGATTATATGTAGGTTGAATTATTGAAACGAAGTGCAATAAGCCAATAACCATGATTTTGGGGGGAGGGGCATTATTCTGGACAAGGGTAAAGGGGGTGTCACCTGGATAATCGATGCAGTAGAAAGGGGCATTTCTTAGCTCTACACTGGATGATGTTCGTGTGTCTGTAGCTGCGAAAATGATGATGACTGCTTCCAGCACAAAATTGATAGTACTTTTATATGTTTTATCTTTGTCTGCTATGTGCTGTTCTCTGCTACCATCGCAATGTTGATAGCACTCCTAACTTGCTGTAGTTTTTGTGTCCTGTCTAATATTGTTATGAGCTGAAATTCTGTAGTAGAATGCTGAAAATAGCTCTTATACTGAAGTACAGTTGGGTATTCACTTACTGAAAATAGCTGTTACAATTCTGAAAATATGATGAGTACAGTTCTAAAAAGTATGGTCATTGCGGCAGCCAAGAGCCTGTAAGATTACACTGTTTTGAGTTTTTGTCATCCTTGATGCCAAGGAACACTATTTTTTTGGTCTGAATGCAATGTTATGAAAATAGCTTATTTTTTGGTCTGGAAAGACTTTAGTGCAGCAATCAATCGACTTTGAGCATGTGAGTGAGATTGCCTTATCACTGTTCTTTATAGTGTACATTACACTCAATGACTAATTCATATTGTATTTCATATTATCGTTTGTTGGTGTACAGGTGTTAGAGGTGCCATGTCCTCAATCTTTGGATAGATGAGGATTGATGGTTAACATAGGCCACAGGGAACTACAGTATATTTGAATCAAGAATTGTAAGGGCCTAACACCATAGTAACATTTTGCTTACCCACTTTTTGGCAGTACCAGCAATAGTGGATATGTTTTAGGTAACCATGTTTTCATGTTTTTACCACCGATTATCTTATATAAAGATAAATGTTTCTAACACTGAATTATACTAGTGCTATTTTAGTTCTGGAAAGAGCTTATTTTTGGTGTGAATATATAATATATCATTTATATTGATGATTTTTAAAAAAATATTGTAATCATGTTCATCTTATTTAAGCTTGATCCGTTTTCTATCAAATAGTAATACAATGGTATACAAAATAGTGTTCATGATTGATCTTGGCTACATGCAAAGCATTAAACAGCTTGCAGACAGTGAAACAGACTCTCCATTGTATGACCTGTCTTTTTAGTTGTCTGTATGTCAGATTCCAGACTCTTACAGACGACCCCTGTCTGTGGGTTGTACATGCCCTTAGTTCTCTCTGGTAGTTACTTTGTGATTAGCTCAAGATAATTTCTTAAGACTAATTGTTTTCCTTTTGCGTTACATGAGTTGTGATCTGGGAAGTTTGATTTATTAATTTGCTTACGGATTTTGTTTAATCACATAATTATCAATTTCCGTCATTATCTGTACCAGTGAACTTGTTTATTTTATATCTCAAGTTCTAGACCTCCGATTATCATGATTCCAGTTGGGTTAATTCAATAATTTTGTCTAGTTTATTCTGTCAAAATTTGAGGTCAATCGAAGTTACGTTTTTTTACAGGGATCAGTTTTAGTGAGAGTAATTTATTCTGTCCAGAATTTTTTTAACGAGGCTTAAATAGGTTTTGTGTTCAGGGGAGAGTTTTAAAATTTATTTTTAGCTTCCGCAATCATTCACCCCCCTCTGATTGCCTATCTTAGTGTGAATCGATCTTACAAGTGGTATCAGAGCAGGTTTATTTTTCTAATTGATCTTAACCGGTGATTAGGAAACATGTCGACGGATAGGTATTCCACAAAACCTTGTGTTTTCGATGGTGTTGATTTTCAGTATTGGAAAGCAAAGATGGAGGCATATATTCAAGCTCAAGGCTTTGCAATATGGGAGATGGTCTACAAGCCTTATCAAGTGCCCGAGAACGATGATGTGACAGCGGCGAACATGGCACAAGTGGAGACAAATAGCAAGGCAAGGAACCTGATAATTCAAGGACTAGGAAGGAGTGATTTTGATCATGTTGTGCATCTTAAATCCTCATATGAGGTATGGAAAGCATTGTGTGATTATCATGAGGGTTCATCTACTATTAAAGAGGTACGTCAAGACATGTACAAAAAGGATTACATGCGTTTTGAGATGAAACCTGGTGAATCAATAGATGATCTCTTTGCCCGCTTTAATAAAATTCTTAGTAAACTACGTGCTGTTAATGTTACTTATACTGATGCTGAAAATGCACGTCAATTACTTGGAGCATTAGATATGTCGATATCGGAGATGAAGGTTACATCCATTAGAGAATCTACTGTCATGAGTACACTTACATTAGATGTACTTTATTCTAAATTGAAAACTCATGAATTAGATGTTTTTGCCAGAAAAAATAATGGTAATAAATCAATTGCTTTAGCTTAACAATCTAGCAAGTCTAATGGTGATAATTCTTCTACTATCTATGCTTTGTCTTCTTTGTCTTCACTAACCGATGAACAGCTAGAGCAACTCCCGGAAGATGTTTTGGAACTTCTCTCTACACGCTTCACAAAAGCCTTACAGAATGTGAGATCAAAAAAGAGAGGAAATTTTGGTCCTCAAAGGCGCTATGAGTGTGGTGACCTCAATCATATTCGTCCTAAATGTCCAAAGTTTCTAGCAAAATTTGCAAGGGAAGAAAATGAGAAGGAAGAAGAGATGGAGAAAGAAAAAAGGAAGAACAAAAAAATGGCTATATAAATCGCAAGGTGGTGCATCGTGTTCTTGCGGCTCTTGAACAAATTAATATGAGTGATGTGGACACGGACAGCGAGGATGATACTCCCAAAGGCAAGAAAGATTTAACTGGTTTGTGTCTAATGGCAAGTAGCAAAAGCTCCACCGACAATGATGATCTTGACAGCGACAACTACAATGAGGTAGAACCTTCTTATGATGATTTAGCTAAAGCTGTTGCTAAACTTGGTACTTTGCTAGAAAAGAAAGATAAAAAGATTAAGAAATACAATACATTGATTGAATCTCTAAATTCTGAAATTGCAAGACTTAGAGTTTTAATTCCTGATGATGAATCTTGTGAGTCTTGTCAAATTTTACATTCTGAGTTAGAGAATGATAGGTCACTTAATGCTTTAAACATGGATCAACTTAGAGATGTAACTGTTAAATTTGATGAATTAAGATTAGCACATGACTCTTGTGATGAAAAATTGAAATGTGCTAATGATGAAATTGGAAAGCTTAAGTTTAGTTCTTCTTCATGTTTAGAATCAAGTTTTTTAAATGCTCAATCTAAAGCTTGCTCTAAATGTGATTTGCTAGAAGCTAGACTTAGTTCATCTCAGGAAACAATTCAACAGATGCTTTATCATGAGATATCTTCTTGCTCTAACTGTCCTAAGCTAAACACTGAAATAGAAGCGTTGACTAGACAACTTAATGATTTTGCTGAAAAAGAAAGATTGGCTCAGCCTAGTGCTTCTAAAAATCTTGTGAATGAATCTGTTAAATGCACAGTTTGTCCCACTCTAACTAAAGAGAATGAGTACCTGAAAGACACTTTAGAAAGATTTTCTTTTGGCAAGAAAAATTTGAATATGATTCTAGACAAGTCAAAAACAAGTGTAAAAAATCGTGGTCTAGAATTTAATTTTGTTGAACATGCCAAGAATAATCCTTCTAAGGTTATTAAGCCTCTTGAACCTGGAAAAATTAAAGTGAAACTTGAACCAAATCAAACTGTGTTTAAATCTGCTGGCTTTGTGCAAAGTTCATCAAATAATAATTTATGTGCTAGCTCATCATTTCAAAAGAATTCTGGTTATGTTAAATTTCATTGCACCTACTGTGGAAGAGATGGACACTTGAATGAATTTTGCTTTAGACGTGCCAAGAAAGAGAAAAAGGAAAGATTGAATGCTTTAAGACAAAAACGTGCAGCTTTTTTAATTCCTAGATCTAATGCAAAATCAAAATTTTTAGAGAACTTTTATGATAACTTTAAATCTGATTCACGTGCTGATTTTAGATGTAACTCAAACAATTCACGTTCTTTTCGGCATTCTGATCATTCACATGCACGTAATTTTGGTTCTAGCTTTGTTGCTCCTGTTCGTCGTGTGTCCCAGTACTGGATTCCTAGATCTTATTTTACTAACCCCAATATTGTGAGACCGATGTTTCCTGTCATGTAAGAACAGCTGACAAGGATGGAGAACATGAGCTAAATTGGGTTCCGTTTTTTTCATTCATCATTTGATTGGAACACTTGATGGTTCTTCACTCCTTTGACGGTTTGCAAGAGATTTCACTTTTTGAAAAACCATGTGCAAAGGTGATGTTGTCTTACATCTTGTTAAATTCTCAAGTTGCTAATTTGCACATGAAATCGTTTGATACTTCTCGTTTTCCTCAATTGCGAAGTGAGTTGGGAGTATTACATCTTATGGGATTATTCTGAGGGGGAGCTTGTTGTTTAAAAATTTCGGAAGCCTTGTTTATTATCCTTGTCAAATAACTCATTAAATCCAAGTCATTAGAACCAATTGAGTAGTAGAGCTCTCTTTATCATATCTATTCATATGTTGTGTAGCTTTGATCACGACTTGTTATAATTAAATTGCTACATTTGAATTAAAAGCATGACATGGCGGAATATTTTGACTAGATTGATTATATTTATTACTTTGCGATATCCATAAAAAAGGATGAGCTTGATTGTGAGTCTTATTTTAACTCTTGGCTATGAGGCTCGTATGTTTCATGTTACAATTTTTATGATCACTCAATTTGGCATCTTATTGTAAAAATATATATATAAGAAAGAGAGAATTGAAAAGATGTATGCTTCAAGCATGCCATGGTGAAACAAAAAAAGGCACAAAAGTGCGCAAAATGAAAAGAAGTATGCTTCAAGCATGCCACCATCACAAAAGAAATATCATTATGAAAAGAAGTATGCTACAAGCTTGCCACATGCCTAAGAATTGAGTGTGGAACAATAAGTTGTTACATAAGACTATTAGCTCGCTGAGAGTTAAGATTTGCTTCACTTTTAGGCTTTGACTTTTTGTTGTGATATCTCATTGTGCTCTCTATAATTGGTTTAGTCATTATTGAGATGCTTGTCATTGATATAAATCGCTTAATCATATTGACAAACTTGTTTTGACTTTGCTATATGATATATGGCTTTATATGATCTAGATAGCTCTACTCAAAAATATGACTTGGTTGTGATATTAAACCAATGCAATGTGACTTGGATAATCTACAAAGCTTCTAGATTTTTATTTTCATTGCTCTTTCTTAGATTAATCTTATTCATTAAAATTTCTTGATGATTACATTGCCAAAGGGGGAGAGAAATTTGAATTTTTGGAGATATTAAAATTGTTTCTCTTGTGTTGAGACGGAGAGTTTGAGAGTTTGGCTTCAGTTCTTCACTTAGATTTGTTGGAAGTCATGTTAACTTAATGTGTTGTCAATGTATTCATCAAGGGGGAGATTGTTAGACCATGTGGCCAGGTCTCGACTATTTTAGATGATGAATAATTGACAACGTTGGTTACGATATTACTTATGGTATGTTGCTTCTTTATATGCTTGTGATAGCATGGTGATATGACAGGTTGCATGATACGCTCGTGTGAGGTATTATGCGGATTGACTTGAGTCAAGTCGTGGACTTGTGCTCGTACGAGATTGTTTGTTTATTCATGTGCAGGTGTTGCTTAAGGCGGAACGTGGTCGATGACGGGATTGAAACTAAGTTCAAGTGGAACTGAGGTTTCGGGACTAAGTTCAGGGATGAACTGAGGTCTTATTGGTCAAGGATGTCATGCGGGACGTTCAGGCTAAAGAACAATGCACATGGAGATGACGCGGCGTTGGAGGCGCGGAGATGCGTCATGGCAGAGTGATGTGCGGACGGCACGTATACGAGGTGTATACGGATTGAAGTTGGTTTTGCATGTTTGGCATATATACGCATTGTATACGAGTCGGCGTTAAGTCTGTGTATGACAATATAGTGTTGCATGCATGGTATTCGAGAGTTGTATACGGAGAGCATGTGTGGCACGCGTTTCCGTGTTGGAGTTGGTTTGTGCGGCTGCATGTAAAGCAGGACGTGAGAGATAGCTCTATAAGTAGTTCTCGGTGGCCTTCTGTTTAGGTGGCCGTGACTTTTGTAACTACACGAGGGTGATTTGATAATTTGGAGAAGTGCTTGCGGCGGCTTTTGGTTTGCCGGCCGTGGCTTTTGAAAGAGCGCATGCATGTCGTGATTCTCTGGAGAGAAAAAAAAAAGGGCGGCACGGCGTGGCTGTGCTTCACGGAAGATCAAGGGGACGACTAGATAATCGGTGTGCACGGAGGTTTGCTTTCATCCGTGAGTTTTCTTTTTCTTCGTTTTGATTCCTGTTTGCATGGCTTAATTAGTTGCGTGTCTCAATTAATCCTACCAGCAACAGCTAGCAAGAATCCTCTCTCGCATTTAATTCTGCAATTCAATTGCGTTGGTAGATGTTGCATGGTTCTTTTGTAGGTCTTTATGCATCATCTCTCTTGCATACATTAGTTCTCTCTGGTAGTTACTTTGTGATTAGCTCAAGATAATTTCTTAAGACTAATTGTTTTCCTTTTGCGTTACGTGAGTTGTGATCTGGGAAGTTTGATTTATTAATTTGCTTACGGATTTTGTTTAATCACATAATTAGCAATTTCCGTCATTATCTGTACCAGTGAACTTGTTTATTTGATATCTCAAGTTCTAGACATCCGATTATCATGATTCCAGTTGGGTTAATTCAATAATTTTGTCTAGTTTATTCTGTCAAAATTTGAGGTCAATCGAAGTTACGTTTTTTTATAGGGATCAGTTTTAGTGAGAGTACTTTATTCTGTCCAGAATTTTTTTAACGAGGTTTAAATAGGTTTTGTGTTCAGGGGAGAGTTTTAAAATTTATTTTTAGCTTCCGCAATCATTCACCCCCTCTGATTGCCTATCTTAGTGTGAATCGATCTTACACAAGCCAACGACACCAACACTCCGCGTTAAACCAGACAAGAAGGGCCGTTGCCTCGGTTAAGTATTGAGGATTCGACGGCGAACCATCTCTCGGTGAAGGTATGATTGTGATTCCACTCACAAGTTTAAATATTGGCGTCCATCTTTCTGTACTCACGAGTAGAATATTTCCTTTTGAAAAAATTTCCAGAGGTCGGCAAAACAAGCGAAATACCGAAATTTTGTTCCTTTCGGCCGAAATTTCAGACGAGATTTTCAAATAGCAATTGAATTTTGATGAAATTTAATCAAAATTTAGATCTGATCTAGTCTAGTCTTCCACAAGTTATCTCAGTCTTGATCTGATCTGCCACCATTCCATCGTGTAGGTTCACACACAGCTTTTAGGGGAACGCTTGGGCAGTTGCACACCTCGGATCCCTCGTGCTGTGAGGCCTCCAAACGTGTTCAAGGCAAGTACCTCGCGGCCGTGACCTTTCCGTTTTGCATATCATGTGGTTCCAGATTACTTGTCATATTGTCATTGAGCTTAATTATCATATCACTCATGCTTCTTGGCTAATAACCCATTGAGGTCTCCCGCACACATAACTTTTGTTTTTTCATTTTCCATAACCAATGTGGAATTATTCTTAATATTCTCCCCCTCGTATATTGGTTGTGCACTTCTGCAACTATAAAGTCCAAAAAGATATTAGACGCATAGGCTCTGATACCACTTGGGAGATCGAATCCTGACTATATGGCTAGGTCCAACTGAGTTTCACTCCCTGGCCCACAGGTCTAAATGAGCCGAGCACCTAAGCCCACGGGTTGCCGTATGTAAGCCCTAAAGCACTAATCTTATTTGTGGTATTAGGCTTTCTCCCTCTAAAAAACTAGTTCAATGAGTAGGGTCTCACTCCTATTTATTAGTTGTGCTTTTCCTTTTCTACAATTAATGTTAGGGTCCCATTCCTATTTATAAGTTGTGCCTCTTCTTTCCAAGAGTGGCGATGTACTGCAAGCTCACGGAGGTGATGGCTGCGCTCATCGACCGCTTCGCCGAGCTGGAGACTCCCGGCTGTGTGCGCGTCCACTCTATCTTCATCAGCCTCACGAAGCTGGCCGACGAGCTCGATGACTTCTACTGGTGGTGCAAGGCCGCCACTGTCTGTCGCCCGGCCGACATCCCCGAGGTCGAGCCCATCACGCAGAAGAAGCTGGACCTCATGGACGATTTCATCCACGACAGACTAGCATTGGCATCACAGCGAAGGTGTTCACTGCAATCGTCGTCGGCGCCGACCAGCCCGACAGCTTCCCGCATCACGAAGTATGATACAAACGCAACTGAGCCACTTCCAGGGTTGAAGGAGCTGCAGGTTGCTGTGCAAGAGGAGAAGAATGTCTGCAAGGCGCCACCGGCTGAGCCGGTAGGTTCCCTCATCGTGGTCGACGTCTCGACGACCAAATGGTTGGATTCTTGAACCTGAAGGAAGACACGGCACCGTCATTGTCTGGCGAGGAGTACGGGCGGAACCTGGCATTGGCACTGTTCGACGGCGACCAGGCCGAACCGGCACCGAAATGGGTGCTCGATGATCCATAGATGGACTGGGAGACGGCGCTAGTGCAGTCGACGAGCAGGTTCGCCACCCAGCGCGTGGAGCTCGGTGGCAACTTGTAACACCACAGAGCCCGACGGCATGTACAACCACGTGGCGGTCAATGCCGCGACAAACGCACGAGCAATTAGCATTCGCTGGGAGCGCAAGCAGCGTGGCGATGCGGACGCCTGGTGCGACGGTGCTTACACTGCTACCACTGCCTGGGGCCAGTGCTGTCGCCGCAGCGAGGGCCGACCCGTTCGCGGCATCCCTGGGAGTGCCTTCGCCGACGTACGTTCAAATGACGGATATGCAGACGAGGCAGAGGCTTCTTGTTGAGGAGCAGATGGTGTGGCAATAGTATGAAAGACAAAGGCCAACCTAGAATTACAATAATCTGTTGTAAGATCGTAATGTTTGTGAGTGTTTCAAAATTTCATCGTTAATAACGATACACAATAAAAAAGTTGCTGGATGGTTTACAACTTTACAAGTTGATTTGCACCATATTTCGGAATATGGCGGTTGTGGTTACAAGCCAAATGGTAAATAAAGGGGCTACGGGGAGGCTTCTGAGGGGCTGTCTGAAGCCTTACAAATCGTGGAGATAGTGATAGAAATCTATGCTATCTAGATTTATCTAAAACAGAGAACTCTGCTCTCCCTGTTACCTTAAGGCACTTATTTATAGCTATAAGGAGGTTCGTTACATAAACACCTATATGTGAGTCTACACTTATTGGGTACACGTGTCATTTTTTCCACTTAGAGTTATATGAATACCTCTATCTAGGTCTATACACATAGGGGCAGTCATGGCCTTCCCCTGGTCTTTAGTCCTTATTAGGCTAGCCAATTGGCCTACTGACACAATGGGTCGACTGGGCCAAGATGAGAGACATTCCCCCAATAGTAGCCTCTCATGGTTAAGGAGCCTTGCCTTCTGTAGATCGATACCATGTCTGGTGTTCCTTAGGCGTGGCCTCCGGCATTAAATGGCGCTGTCACGTCTACATAAGGGCGTGGCCAACGCTAGTTCCGGTTATTTTCTTTCCCCTTTTCTTCTCGGCTTCCTGTTGCTGCTCACATGTTTCTTGCTTGCGGTTGATTCTTTCTCGCCAATCTTCCTGTTGCTCGCTTGCTCGCCGTTGCGCGCCTACCTGCCAGGATGGTGTATGCGAGTAGCCACCGTGGTCACAATGGGACATTGACTCCGTCGAGCAGTGGGGCCAATGGAGACGAACACTAGAAGGTGGCCCTCGATAAGTGATGGAAGGCGTCAGGGAAGTCCGGTGGTGTGTTCGTGAACACACTGGGCCCGTCAATCACGATGAAAGAGCTAGTAGAGTCCCTCGTGCATGATGGCAAGATTATGTCCTACGAGGTTGTGCGCCTCCCCGATGGCGAGGAGGTCAAGCCATGACCGCAAGAGGGCAAGACGGTCGCATTCGCCACCTACTTCAATGCCAGGCTCTATATTCCTCCTGCGCACTTTATTGGTGACCTCCTGTAGTTGTACAAATTGGAGCTCTAGTAGCTGACGCCGAACGCCATTGTGCACCGATTGCCTCATGGACTTTGTCCAGTCGCCCCGAGTGGCTCCTTGTGGTTAACCTTCGGCTGAATATGCGAGTGCACCGAGGAGTTCTGCATGCTCCGCGTGTCCTCACTGGCTTGGTGACGAAAGGTGTGGACAGGCCTTGCTCGGATGGATGTCTTGTGCCCTTCGCTGACGATGCTGGCGAAGCCTACGGGTCCTAGTAATTCCTATGTGCCCTAGCCACGCTAGCCACGCTTGTGGCCTCGCCACCCCTTGCGCCGCCTGCTTCTATAGCTTTGTCGGGTTGTCCGGTGAAGCGTGTGCGCTTAAGCTCCCTCACGCAGCCCCAGCAACGGGGTTTCGCCTTTCTATGGGGGTGTTGGACGAAGATTCAAGTTCAGAGGCTGGTACACCGCTGCCCCTCCAGTTGTTCCCGTGCCTCCTTCAGGGACGACGCCTCCCGAGGAAAGCCCTATCCGGGACGAAGGCAACGTGCCCAGGGCCAGTGTTAGCCAGCATATGCCAAGTACAAGCTCTTTCTGTTCCCAGGACTTCGCGTGATTGTCCTCGCTATGCTCCCGAGGTCGGCACAAGTCTCGGGGTTCCCTGTGGCACCCCGGCCCATGTTGGCCCATGTGTGTGTGTGCACATGAATTTATGGGTTAGTCCCACCTTGCTAGCTTAACTTGAGAAGCACTTACATATAAGCCTAGGAGTTCCAAAGGTAGCACCCCTGGTTAACCGTTTTGCATGAAGCGAGGACGAAAGTGCAAGCAGGTTGCTAGGTGTGCGTGTCCTATCCAGAATGTGGTTAGGTCTGAGCCGGTTTGGACCCTAAGGCGTTACAAATGGTATCAGAGCCAACTCTCGCGGTTACATGGGCGCGTGCGGGTCAGGGGCGCGGGCATATGGCGCATGGCGCGTGTGGGCCCAGAGTGGACACACGGCATGGCATATGTGCTGGCACTGAACGCGCGAACATGTGCCAAGAGGGGAGATCCTTATCATTTGCCCCTGTGTGGGTATGTTGATCCGACGAGGACGTCGGGTCCTTTGAGGGGGGTGTATGTGGTACCCCAGCCCATGTTGGCCCATGTGTGTGTGTGCACATGAATTTCTGGGTTAGTCCCCACCTTGCTAGCTTAACTTGAGAAGCACTTACATATAAGCCTAAGAGTTCCTAAGGTAGCACCCCCGGTTAACCGTTTTGCGCGAAGCGAGGACGAAAGTGCAAGCGGGTTGCTACGTGTGTGTGGCCTATCCAGAATGTGGTTAGGTCTGAACCGGTTTGGACCCTAGGGCGTTACATTCCCGTTGGCCATGGCCACTGGGTCCTCTGCTTGGGGTGCTTCTTGCCCCATCGTCGGAGCAGTCATCAAAGGGCCTCCTTCGTTGCATGTTGCTTCCGTTGTCGCTGCACTGGTGCGTCGCTGCCACGAGGATGAGGGTCCTTCATAGACCGTCTTTGTTGATCTCACCGTGGCGACCTCGGAGATAGTGGTTCTTTTTTGCTTGGGGGTCGACACCGCTGTCTTCTTCGGGGTCGATGTTGCCGCCTTCTTCGGCGCCATTGCATCTGATTGCTCCTACCTTAGCTCGCAACTTCTATACTTGTCCCTCACGAATGGCACTAACTGTTGTGGTTACAAGCCAAACAGTAAATAGGGGTGCTACAAGGAGACCTCTAAGAGGTTGCCCAAAGGCTTACAAACCGTGTAGACAGTGATAGAAGTCTATGTTATTTAGATTTACCTGAAAATGATAGCTCTACCCTCCCTCTCGCCCTATGGTGTTTATTTATAGCCATGAGGTTCGTTACATAAACACCTCTCTCTATTTGAGTTTACACTTACAAGGATACACATGCTATTTCTCCAGCTCAGAGCTACATGGATACTCCTATCTGAGTCTATACACATAGGGGCAGTCATGGTCTTTCCCTAGCCTGTAGTTGTCAAACCAGCCAATTGACCTCCTAGCGTAATAGGCCAACTGGGTCTAGATGAGGGCCACTCCTCCAACAATCGCAGCACGATAAGCATGAATAGGGTATGGTGCTGTGGAGATTGATGAATGGATTTAAAATAACACGAGTCGAACTAGATCATATTGATACAAACCATGTCAATATTTACAAGCACATAAGTTTTCATCACATTACTTAAGCAGCAATTTTTGCATTATGTAGCAGAAATATACTATAGAGCTACACATTATCTGCAGCAAACTACAATCACTACGAGCACAAGCTGAGGCATAGTAGTGGATTGAATCCGTCAGAAGCAGACGGATCCTCAGCAGTTACCGGAGCTTGCCAGACAAAAACCTGATTTGGAACTATTTCAGGGACACTACTAGATTCCGACCCTTTAGCCACGAAACGCATCGCAACGACACTAAATTAGTTGCAATAGGTATGTGCTATTGCAATGTTTTGCCAAAATCGTGGCGATATGTGCACAGTATTGCCTCTAAAATATTGCGTTGCGATAGTCATTGAATTCGTTGTAATAAGGTGGCTTTATCGCCACCATTTAGAAAATGGTTGCGAGTAGTATGACTTTATTGCCACGGTTGTCTTACGTTGTCATAATATTGATATTCGTTGCAATAGTAAGGAGGTATTGCCACCGTATAGCATTTCGTTGCAAGTGGGTGACAATATTGCCACAATTTTATTGCGTTGTCATAGTCATCAATTGCGTTGCAAAAGGTTCCTATACAATGCGTATGAAATTAGTTTGTATTGCCACGAAATAAATTTGTTGCTATATATGATGATTGTTCGTGGCAATAATCTGTAATTGCAACGATTTGTTTTCGTGGGCCTAACTGCTCAACGCAAGGGCCGAATTGGTGTGGATGAATTATATTATCTATAGTTAATAATTTCTAAAGGAGATAAAAAATTGAAAAGTGATAACTAAAACGCAGTTGAGGAGGTCTCACTTGACAAAACAAGAGAGGATAAAAAATTAGAATAGAAAAAATAAAAACAAAAACCATGGGTTGTGGAGGAATTGAACCAACAACCTCCTAGCTCGGAGGCCAGGACGTTTACCACCAGACTATTGTACCCCACTATCAATTATAATTGTAAATTTATATTTATCTAAGCATGGTAAGCACCTGTCATATAAAACCTTGGGCACCTCCCGCCGCACGCCCAGCAGTCACCCCGCCTCCACCATCCGCGGCCGCCGCGCAAACGCCGCTACCTAGCAGTCGCCCCGCCTCCACAGATGACGCGGATACGCTCATTGTTGTGGTTACAGACCAAACAGAGAGAGAGTGTAGTAGTGGAGAGTTGAGTAAATGAATGGCTTCTGCCTTCCCCCCGTGGCCTATGCCACATATATATATTCATATGGGGAGTGCTTGTACAGTTGTACCCTTACACATGAGTATTCCCCTCGGGGGCTCTTATGTCATTATACATGTCATATTTCGGACCTAACAGGCCTACTGGGCTTAGGTGGGGGCCACCCCTACAACACTCATGTCTTGCACTTCTCAGTTAAATATATTATTTAACTGGAAGGAATTGTTGAGCCACATTAAATATATCAGGTGAACTGTAATTTAATTGGGTCTTTAATTATTATATTTAGAGATATAGAGTTACTACTATTTTATTTAATTATATACAGGCCCATACTCGATCTGTACAAGCCTAAAGTGAAGATGCGTTTAGAAGGTCTCGTCGACATAGTCCATTGTCCATCATTTTGAGTGTACATGATAATGAGGACATTAGTATTACATGTTTTGACCGAGTTAGTCACGTATAATGGAAAGACACGTGGAAGGCTGAAAAAATCAGAAGTGTAAAATTAAAAAACCCATGTTATGAAGAATTTTGGGTCCATTAAAAAGTAGTGGGCCAAGATGAGTTGTATTAGGGTTGATAATGTATTGGAGTAGATTGAGGAGAGCACTAGATAAATAGAGGCGGCTGGTTTTGTTTATGGCTTGTCAAGCCTTTTGGAAAAATAAAATACAGAGCGTCTAAACAATTGTATTGGGCGGCGGCTGTGTTTTTTTGGGCAGGCCGTGACTTTTGACGGCGCGAGGAGGAAAAACAAAAAGAAGGTCGCATGGATGCTTGATGCGATTGTGATTGGAAAAGGAAAAATATTGCCTGATGGATAAGTGTTGATGAAGAATTGAGTTCTCGTGAGGCATGCATTGCTGATCGTTGAGGGTCGTTGATTACAAACAGCGACAGCTTCGTTGATTGAAAACAGCGAGCGGCGCCGTATCGTATGGAGAGCGGCTGATTTTTTGTTTCCTCGGTGGATCGAAGCATTGAGCCGCAGCCGACTTGGATTGATCGAAAAGACGAGCGTCGACCGCGTTGCACGGTGAATACTCTTCACATATACTATACGTATTCTGTCTTGGTATGTATGCATTGCTTTCTTTGTGCCGTTCTGAGTAAAAAAACCCATCCGCAAGACATTCATCAGACTTGGCATATGCCGTGACTTTTTGCATGCAGCCGTACTGTGCATGAGGAGAGGAAAATATAATTAATGCTAGGGGATTACGTGAGGCTAATTAGGTTTATATTTTTTGTTTAGCATTAAGTTTTTTTAGGCTTGTGATTCATGCATGTATCAAAAGGTTAGTTGATTAATGTCTTACGTTTTTGCTTAATTGCTTAATTATGGCTTAATCAATTTTCGTCACTATCTGCTCAGCGAGTTTGTTTATTTTATATCTTGAGTTCTAGACCTCCGTTTGACGTGATTCCAGTTGGGTTAGTTCAACTTTCTCTAGTTTATTTTGTCAAAGTTTGAGGTTAATCGGAGTTTCGGTCTTTTATCGAGATCAGCTTTACTATGGATACAATGTTCTGTCTAGAACTTTTACTAAGGATACAGTGTTCTACCTCCGCCGCCTCCCCGACCCCTCCGCCGGCGATGGCAATGACTCCATCGACGATCCTACACTAATTAGTAGTAAATAATTACCTAAATCAAGTATCATAGTACTGTGCTATACTCCATATTTGGCCGGCTAATTATTCTTGCCCCTATATAGAACTAGTTGTGTGCCCGTGCGTTGCAACGGAAAATCAAATACTATACACATTTTCTTTCATTTACATGAGAATTTATTGTAGAAAAATTTAAGGCCAACATTAATAATAAATCAGATAGCATATCTCTAATGTTGCTAATTTAATCATTGGCAAACTAAGTTATAATGTGACACTATAGAAAACCATGGTGAGATGTGCAATAGATTTAAGAAGAAAATAGTGTTACTTATGCATTTATCATTTCGAAGACAATCATTTGATATTTCTTTTTTTCATAACAAACTTATACACCTAATTATATCCGCGCTGACTGAGGATGGCACCAAAATAACAATTACATTGGTACTCAAGACAAAAATCATCAACAAATACATTTGTATATTTTGTTAGTCCCTCAGGGGCCACAATGTACAGCTTATCTCAAGATGAACTAATAAGCCTCCAAAAAATACAGGAGTAGATAGCAAGCACCACTAATAGCTTCATATTAGTAGCTCCCTCCAGAACGTGCATGAATACTAAAGAAAAGAGCATAATTTAGTAGAAAGTCTACGCCACATGTAAATCTATGGGTATCTAATTAAGGAGTGCAGTGCCAGGAGGAATTGACTTGAGCAAATTGAAACACAAAACAAAATTTCTATATATCATGTGCAAACACAACAACCGCATGCTCATAAGACATGAATGTATCCCGCCTACATGAAGTCTTGACAAATTGGAAAAGGAATGACATGGAAGGGGTAAGTGTTGATGCTTCTGTCATAGATAAGGTGGTTCCTATACCTGAACCCAATGATGAGGACTTAGACGATGATGATGAAGATGATGACACCTACATAGATGATGGAATTGTCGCACCTGTGAATTCTGTAGGACATGGAGATGATGATTTTTTTGTTTAAATTGGGAACCTTGTGCTTGTGTGGTGTATTGATTTGTTTTGAATCTTCATGCATGTAAGTTCATGTACTCAAATTATGTTTATCTAATTTCTGATACAAAGATCATGCACTGAAATGTCCTGTAACTATATTTTGATACAAAGTTCATGTAAACACAGCGACTGCAATGATCCAGTCAGGTAGTTTATTCCAGCTACAGATTTTCCAATGGTATGACTAATCAAGTAATCATGAGCTCAAAAATTTATAAATCCATCTTTACAGTTTGGTAACTGGCAGCTATGTTGTTTATGAACAGACAGTGAACAGCCTTCATACACTTCGCAATGTGAAAGATATCTAAAACAAATTTCGGTTTCCACATCATGTTTAGTCATCTAATTTCTGAGACTACAACTAAAAGTATGTTATTTCTGCAAATTGCACATTGTCACACAACAGTACCAGACCAGACCATTCATTTATGTTATATCGGCTAGGCAATAAAAATCTTCAGAAAATCATTTATGTTACATCCACAAAAAAACAGTGTACCTTGATGTAAGGGCATAACTGTAAAAGCATATTCCATGTGAATATATATATCAGATGAGGGGAAGGATGAGGCAGAACACTTCCACCTCTCCACTACCATCTCTCTCTCTGTTTGGTCTGTAACCACAACAGTTGGCGCCGTCCGTGGGGAGGACGAGGACAAGCCCGAAGACCGAAGAAGAAGGATGGCACCGAAAAAAGCTTCATCAGCGGCGGCGAAGGGAAAGAAGACGGCTGGGTCAGAGCGGCGCGTGAATACCAGGGCTTCGGCATTAGCCGCCGAAGGAGCTGGCGGCGGCGTAGGCGCAGTGGTCGTGGGCGTCGACGCTGGCTGTAACATCCCAAAATTTCGCTCTCTGAAAAATTTAATTTCAAATTAATTAATTTAAAGTATTTGAACTTTATTTGGTTTTATCTGAATTTTATTTCAAAATCTAAATCGAATTTAATCCTCAACCTCTCTACCCGGCCATCACGTGTCGCTCCCTGATTCAATCCATCCTCGCCCGGTTTAATCTCAGCCACCTGCCTTCACTTACCCCTTCGTTTTAATCCGATGGCCCTGATTTCTCTTTCGCCTCGTGGCATTCATCCGACCGTCCACTCCTTCCTCCTCTCTCTTCCCTCTCGCTGACAGCCCAACCCCCCCAGTCAGCTTCTTCTTTCTTCTTGCCTTCTTCAACCTTCCACCGCCACCATTTCCCCGCTTTAAACCCCGCTTATCTCCCTCTTTACTCGTCTTTGCGTTGTCCTTAACTTCGGTGTAACCGATAACCGTTCGTCGCCTCCACCTTCGCCGGACCTGTGCGCGCATCCCCGCCCCTCCACCGAGTGAATCCACCGCCGAAGAGCCCTACCGCCAACGCCCTCACTTCGCCACCCCTGCATCCTCGTCGCTGGCTACCATCGAGAATTTTCGAGTGTCGTGCCAAGGTGCACTTAACTCCCCGTGCCTTTCCTCCCTCTCACGCACCCCTCGCCGACCCTAGCAGCGCTGCCATCCGCCGATGCCCTTAGCCCCAGTGCGCCACCTCAGCAACCATGAGCCACACAAGCGCTACGCCAGCCAAGTGTGCCACCTCATCTTTCTCTTTGGTCCATGAACCCAGTCCACAAAAGCCGGTCCCACCTGTCAGGGAATAAAACTCTTGTTCTGTTGAAAAATAATTCGACCAGAAAATCAAAATCTTTGCTGACGACACCCTGACATATAAATCTCTTTTCCCACAGAAAAATAATTCCTCTGAAAATCATTTCCCTTGATGACATCATAATCTGGTTTTTCAGTTCAAAAATAATTACAGAAAATCGGTTTATTCTTTTTCTCTCCTTTCGAACTTCCAAAAGCTCGTATTTCTTCATTTTAATTCCGTTTGAGCCCATTTAAATTTCTAAATTCTTATAAAATTCCAATCTATCTATTTCTATCCTCTTTTTAAATTTTTGGAATTTTCAAATTTATTTGAATTAAATTAAAGCTTATAAATTAAAAATATTTTAAATGACTCAAATATACCTCAAATAAATCCACAATTATTTTATGTAGTCTTTTTGTTTTCCAAGGATTTTTGTAGAATTTTCTTGATTTTTTTCGAATTTATTTTATTTTATTTTTTTGGGAGAAAAATATATTATTTTAATTCCTGTTTTCTCTCTCCTCCCATTCATCTTCCTCACGAACGTGCGTTTCGTCCAGAGCATGCCCACCATGAACGCAACTTTGAAGCTCTCATATCTCTTGATTTTCTCAACGGTTTTTAGCGAAATAAATTGCATTCAACTCCTCTCATCAAACTCTTTCATTTCCCTACTATTTTCCCCTCATTCATGAGCCGTTTCGCGAGAAATTAACCCATGCCATTGATGGACATGGTCTCTTGATCTCCCATCTCGAACCTCCCCCGCCCCTATAAAAGGAAGCACCGTGAGCCCCTCCTCATCCTCACTCAACCCCAAAAATATCAAGTCCCCACTCCCTTTCTCTTGGGCGCAATCGGAGTTTTGCTTTTGTGTTCCAAGCGGCGTTCTTCGGCTTATTGCGCCTCGTCCGGTGGAGCCCCGCCACTTTTGAGCATATCCTCGGATTCGCCTCATCGCGTTCTACGCGGTGCTCACCTCGCCTTCGCCGGAACACCGTCGCCACCGTAGCGCGTCGTCGTTCCTCGCGTCGCCACCGGCCGTCCGTGCATGCCCGACCAAAACCAAGGTGAGCATCACGTTCCCCACGCTCTACTCTTCGTTTCGCCGCAAGTCTTGCATGTTAACTCCTCTCCGTTTGTCCGGAATGCCGATGTCAAACCGACAGTCGCAAAAGGTCTTCTCCGTCGTGTTCCGCCACCATTCGATATCCTTTGGCCGAACCGTCTATACCGTTGAGTTTACCTCGACGCGTTCTACGTCGTGCTTCCATCGCCATCACCTAAAGATCACCCGAGTCCTCGTCGACCTTGTTAGGCTCAGACACTAAAACTGTACTTCGCGCGTACACCCCTTTTTGGTAAGCGCTTCAATTTTTGGTCGCGTCATATTGTGTCCTAGACTCTAAGAAATTTTTCTACCATTTTGTTTAATTTTTCGTGGAGCCAATTGTCAGGAATTGAGCTTTCCGCGAAAATGGCCGTTTTTGACTCCTGGCGTCGATTCGTCGTTTCTGTTGAGCTTTCGCCCATGCCATAATTTTTCTTAGACTTGCCTCACTGCGTTCTACACCATGCTCCCTTCCTTTTCCCCAAAAAGTGTCCACAAATTTTCGCCTCCGACACCTCGCCATGGCCGCCAATGGCATCTCGTGTCCCCATCTATCCGTTGGTGTTTTCCCCAATCCGTTCACGTCATATCGTGCCAAACCATCCCAGGTAGCTACCTTTCAAATGGTTTTGGATTCGCTCCACCGAGCACTAAGATATAAGTTTTTTCCTGTTTCTCCACTGTCGTCATTCAAACGTCAATTGTATCGTCTCCGATTAATTTTCAGCTTAGCCAATAATTTTCCTAACTTCACCATGCCATGTACTACCCCACGCTCACCTTACATCTCCATGTTCCATACCCGGTCTCCGACCTGCCGTTGTCGCTACCACGCCGTCACTGCCGTTTTTCCCTCACCGCCGGTGATTGCCGCTGTTACTCGCCGCCATACCTGTGTCACCACCTTCACCTCATTGCCAGCATTCCATTTTGCCCATTCGCCAACCATTTTGTAGCCAACCGACACCGTACTATTCAAAAAGTAATTCTCGGATGTTGTTATCATTTCATGTGATGTCCAAACTTTCAGATATTCGTTCTCCCTCATACAAAATCCGAATCCATTGATTCTTTCTCCTAAATTCATCTAAAATCATAATCTATCCCTTAGTATATATTTTATAATTTTTAGATTTTATTTGAGTTTATTTTGTTTGTTCAGTCTTCGCGCGTAGAACCTGTCGTTGCCGAAGACTTTCCCGACCCGCAGCAAGAAGGTCCAGACAGCGTGCAAGAAGGCAAGTCTCCTTTGATCATCTTGAACCTATCTTTTTGAAATGTTTTAATTATTTTAAATTATGTGCATTGCTATTTATATAAAATATTAGTTCAAATCTTTAGGTATTAGTTAATCCAACTTGTTATGCCCTCATTTGAAATTGAATGCCTTGTACCTTTGTAACCCTAGAAATTCCTTTGTCTCAATAAGGAGAATACTGTTAAACCGTTGATAGATAATAGAATGGTAGTATAATGCTTAGTCATGCTACTTAATACCTTTGAAACCTTGAAACTGGGAAATTATGATAAACTTGTTTTTGCAAAGTTAGTGGTGATTGGAATTGCCACTGTTGTTTTAAAATAAAATAAAATGAGAAAGATGGTTTAGATTAGGGTGGATGGCTAGCTTGGGTTGGTGCAGGAAGCACGAGATCTTGTAAAGTGTATGTTCCACCCTAGTCAACTAAGGACCGACACTTGTGTTTGTCCAGACTGAGCATTAACCGTACAACCACAAGTCTATATGGGTACGACCTAGCTGACTAACTTATGATAGTCTAGTTTAGGTGCCACCAGTGGAAAGTGGGTGCCAGGGATGGACTGGTTATTCACAGTGAGGGACAGGGATTTACTGTACTCATATGGCGCAAGAGAGGCCTTCGGTTCGGGCAGTTAGCCTACCTGCGGTGAAACCTCAGCGGGTGGTATCTAGCTAGATTAGAGTAAGGTAAAGGCTTTGTGATATTTTATCTGGGTCTCATGCCAAAGGAAGCGTGTTGACTTTTAGGATAATTTATCTCAAGTGGGTAAAGTTGTACAACCTCTGCAGAGTGTAAAACTATTCGAATAGCCGTGCCCACGGTCAAGGGCGGGCAAGGAATGCATTCACATGGTAGATTTCTGGTTTTGTTTTAAAATCAAAAGTTTTGTATTCCGAGAGTGGAGGGAACTCTCGGAAGGGGATCCTGGCAGTTGGAGCCAAAGAGGGTGGATGTAACCCGCAGTATTAAACTTGTTCAAGTTGTTTAATCTAGTGTTGGTAGATGGAACCTTCACTATAGAATTATTGATAGTTTCTGTTAAAACATTTACTTTATTAAATGGATGCCTTCGAAAATAATTAGTAGTAATTGAAATATTAAAATATTGCTTTGTGCAAAAGAACCATATAGCCTTCCTTTGTCAAGCCTTGGATCTATTGCATTTTTCCCAAGACTTGCGGAGTACTTTATGTACTCACATGCTACACTCAAAGATAATAACCAGAGGAGTACGAAGCTCAAGAAGGCGACTACGACTTCTTCGCGGGTGGATTCGATGAAGGATTCTAGGAGTTCTAGGTCGCGCTTCCCCAGTCAATTGCCTGTGGCGTATTGATGGGTCTTCACCGAGTTTATCTTTTGCTTCCGCTGTGTTTCGTGTGTGCGAGGTCTTGAAACCTCAATTGTAATAATGAGACCTTTCGGTCTGTACTCTTTAATATTGTAATAAAGCGTTGCTGGTTATGTATTCATTTCTGTTTAATTGTGTGCACTAGCTTTGATCTGGGACTAGTGCAGTAATACACAGAGGGTCCGGATTCGGAAATCCGGGGGTCCCGACACTGGCGCTACAACAACCGACCCCGCCAGCGCCGCTGCAACGACATCCAACCCCGTCGCTGGCGCTACAACAACCGACCCCGCCAGCGCCGCTGCAACGACATCCAACCCCGTCGCTGGCGCTACAACAACCGACCCCGCCAGCGCCGCTACAACGACACCCAACCCCGTCGCTGGCACTACAACGACACCCAACCCCGTCGTTGGCACTGCAACGACAGCCCCCGCCACCTTCGCCGGCAGCGCAGGTCAGGCGGCCGGGGGTAGCCGCAATGAAGTATCCGGTGGATCTGGAGATCGTGAGGCGATGGTCCTTGCACCGACCCGTCCGCTGGGTGTTCCGACGGCCCCGACAGCACCTGCGGTGGAAAGCGCCATACTAGCAGCCCTCAACGCGTTCCAGCGGGAACTAGGGGACCTTCGCGGAGCCGTCCGAGATATGCAAGAGGCTCAGAGCCAGCAGGCCGCACCAGTAATCGCGCCCGAGCCCACGCCGGAGAGGGCGGACAGTCGCGAAGCCCCCACGTCTAGCCGCGTGCCGCTGCGGCGCGTAGATCCGGAGTCCCCGCTTTCCGCGGAGCTGCAGCAGGCGGCATGGCCCGAAGACTTCAAGGTTCCTAGCGCCATCGACCCGTACAAAGGCGACACAGACCCCCGCGAGTTCGTGCGCGTGTACGAAACCGCGATCGAAGCCGCGGGCGGAGACGACACCACGAAGGCGAAAGGACTCCCCCTCGCGCTGCAAGGAGTGGCGCTCTCTTGGTTCTTTACCATAGAGCCGGGCTCCATCTACGCGTGGGAGCAGCTCCGCGACCGCTTTCACAACAACTTCCAAGGAAACTATGTCGAGCGAGTCGACGCGGACCAGCTCTTTGCTGTGAAGGAAAAACCCTCGGAGAAACTCCGGGACTACTTCAAGCGCTTCGCCAAGATTCGATGCCAAGTGAAAGACATTAATGAAACCACCGTCGTTAATGCAGCCATACAGGGCCTTCGTCCGGGCCCGATGGCCGAGTACAATGTGCGAAAGCCAATCAAGACGGTGGCGAAGCTCTTCGACAAAATGGAGGAATACGCCAGGGCGGAAGAAGACGCACGGCGAAGGCAAGGTGACGACTCCGACACCAACCAGGCCGGAGCCTCGGCAAAAGCCGAAGATCCGCCGAAGGACGGTTCTTCGAAGGGAAAACGTAAGCAGGAGTCGTCCAGGGATGCGCCCGACCGTAGGGACGCCTCGCACAAGGAGTCGTCCGATCGGTCCAAGCGCGGCCAGCAGAAGTCGAGGCGAAACCGGTAAGTCCTCGACATTGAAGGCGGCTCCGACGAAGGCGCTCCCGCGGGCCGAGGCGGTCGGGGGCGCCGTGGCCGGGGGCGCGGCCGTGGCCAGGGCCGCGACGATAAAAGTCGTGGAGATTACGACGACCAGCACCAGGGACTGTGGTGCGTAGTCCACGGCCGCGGCAACCACGATACCCGCACGTGCACCTCCATCGCGGCGCTCCGCGATAGCGTCGCTAGGGACAGGAACCCGGAGACGCGTCCGCCTGCGGTGGCCCACACCCAATTCCCGTATGAGGCCCCCATGCAGGTACAGGCGCAAGCCATGCAGCCCCAGGAAAGCCCCTTGCGGATCCAAGCTCACGTACAACAGCCTCGGGAGGGCCTCCTGTCGCTGCAGGCCCCGGAGGCAACCCACCGCAGGGTCATTAACGTCATATACGGAGGCTCTGCGCTGGAATTCGCCTTAGCACGTTAGCAGAAGGCCTATGCGCGAAGACTACATCACGTGGCGGCATACCCAGCGCAAGCACCGTCGGACTGGGCGCAGCACGAAGTCACATTCACACCCGACGACGCCCAAGGCGTGGACTTCCCTCATCAGGACCCCCTGGTCATCCGGGTCACTATCGCGGGATGCGACGTGGGGCGTGCCTTGGTGGACGGCGGTAGCTCCGCGAATGTATTATTTGCGGCGGCCTTCGACCAGATGGGGATCCCTCGAAGCCGCCTCGGGCCCTCGGGAATCCCACTGCAGGGCTTCGGGGGACAGCCCCTGCGGGCGCTGGGCCAAATAGGTCAAGTCTCGTTCGGCCAAGATGACAATGTGCGGGCCGAAGATGCCACCTTCGACGTGGTCGACCTTCCGTACCCCTACAATGCCATACTAGGGCGCCCAATCCTCAACTCCTTCGGCGCGGTACCACATCACGGCTACCTATACATGAAGATCCCGGGTCCTCGGACCATCATCACCGTCCGAGGCGACCAGGATATGGCCCGGCGCATCGAGCCAGGTACCAGGTGTCCGCGTCGCGAAGCCCAACGGCGCTCTTAGAGCTGGCGTCACAGCGCGGGGGTCCGTGGGGCCATTCCGAGGCGCCTTGGCGGGCCCTACGGATGTCTGGCGACTAGAGGCTTCGGCCGCACCAAGGACAAACGGTTAGTATGTCCACCCCTTGTACTCGCTTACCCGCGCAAACGGGGATGTAATGAAGATCGCCGTTTGTCATCAATCTTTCTTCATCACGCGCAAGTACGCGGCGGAGGCTCGCGCAGGCTTGGCCAGCACGTGCGTTCCCGCAGTATAAACCAAAGACGCACGTTCGCGTGTGCACTCGACGTAGCCAGGGGTACGGGACTGAGTATAAATCGAAGTCGCATGTTCGCGTGTGCACTCGCCGTAGCCAGGGGTACGGGACTGAGTATAAACCAAAGACGCACATTCGCGTGTGCACTCGCCGTAGCCAGGGGTACGAGACTGAGTATAAACCAAAGACGCACGTTCGCGTGTGCACTCGCCGTAGCCAGGGGTATGGGACTGAGTATAAATCGAAGTCGCACGTTCGCGTGTGCACTCGCCGTAGCCAAAGGTGACGGGCCAGAGTATAAACAAAGACGCACGTTCGCGTGTGCACTCGCCGTAGCCAGGGGTACGGGCCTGAGTATAAATCGAAGTCGCACGTTCGCGTGTGCACTCGCCGTAGCCAGGGGTACGGGACTGAGTATAAACAAAGACGCACGTTCGCGTGTGCACTCGCCGTAGCCAGGGGTACGGGACTGAGTATAAAATCAAAGTCGCACGTCCGCGTGTGCACTCGCCGTAGCCAAGGGCGACGGGCCTGAGTATAAACAAAAGACGTGTGAGGGGACGCCCTCGCACGCACTCTACAGAGTCTAAGTAAGACGCGGATGTTCTCCCTGCGCACTCTACTGAGTATAAACAAGACACGAACCCCGCGCACGCCAGGGACTTAGTCTTTGTGCGTACTCCCCGGAGTATAAATCAGACGTGGACGCTGATCCCACGCGAATCTTGCGCGGCTGCCAATCGCGCACCTCAGTGTATGGAGGCTCGCCTTCGCACACCACGGGAGGTATACGCAGGGGGTACAACGGAAACCAATTCCGGGAGTCCCAGAGTACCGACGCAGCACGCCAGAGGCTGGCCCCAGCGACGGCGCGCACGTGGTATATGCGATACACCAGAGGCTGCCCCCACCTCAGGATGGGGGGGCGCGGAGGTCCGCCTTTGCACACGCCAGTCTACGGACTATAAAAAGGCGAAGTGTCGAGGTCCGCCTCCGCACACGCCAGTCTACGGACTATAAAAAGGCGAAGTGCCGAGGTCCGCCTCCGCACACGCCAGTCTACGGACTATAAAAAGGCGAAGTGCCGAGGTCCGCCTCCGCACACGTTAGTCTACGGACTATAAAAAGGCGAAGTGCCGAGGTCCGCCTCCGCACCCGCTTGTCTACGGATTGTAAAAAGGTGAAGCACCAAGGACTGCCCCCGCAAGCGCCGTTCTAAGGAACCCTTGCGCAACTACTACGCCAACGGCGCGCGTCGAGCGTGGAAATCCCGTCCCCGCGCAGCGTGTGGCGTACCAGTGAACCCGAAGTGGCATCAACACACAGCGCATATCCTAAAATGCCAGAAAATCTACATACCGAAAAAACCACACAAGTACAAAGGTCCGGCAACATCCTTGCCGTTCTAAGCCGCTATCCCGCGGGCTCGTCCTTAACACGCGCTAAAGCTGGGGCCTCGCTCAAAGGTCGGCCTGCCCAAAAGCTCAACGACTCCTCAGCCCTTCGCCAGTGTCCAAGGCGCCGCCGGGTCGCAAGGCTAGACGCGAGCAGTCACCCCCAGCAAGGAAGCTGCCCGGGAGGAAGGCAACTAATCAGTTCAGGAAGCAAGCACGCGCTTTATTCATTCAATTAAGGCGCAGACGTTACAGCGCACGCCCACACCTAGCCATGTTGGCGCCGCACCTGTGAGCCTTCGGCATCTCCGGAGGCCTCGGCACGGGTGTCGGAGTCCCACAAACTCCCAACGCCCGTCACCACAGTGAACCCCCTCAACGTTTGGTGGAGCCACGGCCGCAGGCATGGCCGTTTGGCCGGAATGGGGGGCAGCGCCCCCGTCTCAGCAACCGCTGGGGGAACAGGCCCCGCGGCTGCAACACCCGGGGGCAAAATCCCCTCAGCGACAACCTCCGCGGGCGACAGCTCAGCCCCGGCCGCCGCCATAGGCAGAAGCCCAGCCCCACGCGCCCCCGAAGAGGAGGCCGGAGGCTGCACCTCCGGCGTCGTGGCTACCACGACCGAAGATTGCCTCTCCGGCATCGCGGCGGCCATGGTCGAAGGCTGCGTCTCCGGCGTCGAGGCGGTCGTCACCGAAGGTTGCGCCTCCGACGTTGTAGCCGCCGCAACCGGCGCCCCACTTCAACACTGTCAGCCGGCTCGGGTCCCGTCTCGACGATCGCAAGGGAATGCGAGACTTCCTCCCCTTGGCGGGCTGTCGTGAGCCCGTCGTCCAGGACGCCCCCGGAGGACACTTCGCCCCCGGCGTCCCCAGCCTCCAAGCCTGAGTCGGCATGTCTCGCCGAATCCGACTCCGCGTCGGCCGCGCCAGGGGCAACAGCAGGCGCGGCTGCGATGCCAACAATGACAGACGCTCCGCCTCGGCCCCTTTTGCGAGGCGGCGCCTTCGTCTTCGCAGCACCAGCGTCTTGAGGTTGCGAAGGCGGACAAGGGCGGTCCGGCACGGCAAGGCCCAAGGCCTCGCACACCCGATTTATCCGCCCCAACCCGCCGACGCAGTTGCGGACGACCGCTGCTCGTGTTCCCTGCCGGTATACGGCCCGAGGAACACGCGCACGAGTCGCTCTGCGTCATCCAAGCTAATCTCTAAATTAAAGCAGAAGAAAAAGGGGGTGAATACGTAACACGCTACGCGCGGACAAAAGGAGCGAGGTGGTCGGCACTTACGAGGGTTGGGCGGCGCCGGCAGCACGCAGACCGACGGCTCAACGTTGTCGTCTCGACAGCTCTCAACGGCAAGCTTCCAGCCGCTCGCAAGCGGCGCCACGCCGTACATCACGAACTCTTCGGCGAGGTCGCGCATATTTAAGCGGGCCGCCAAGCCCACGAGTCGTCGGGCCAGTCGCCTGTCTTCGTCGTCCAGAGTCCGGCCGGGCGAAGTCTTGAACGCGATCGGCCGGCCCGTACACTCGAGGTCGCTCCCGCTCTCTACATGGTGGTAGAACCACCGCTTCATCCATTGGGACTCCCACTTCCCGTGAGTCGAGTTCGCGGGGAACAGCTTGATGCAGGACGGCCGGAGAAGGAAGCTAACACTGCCAAAGTTCGACCGCGTCCGGCCCTTCCGGTCTTTGGGCTGGCACCGTGCCTCGTGCAGATAGGCAAACAAAGAAGAGCTGGGCCAGCACGCTCCCGAACGCAAAGCCCAACTGTATACGGCAAGCCGGGCCACGGCGTTTGGAGTCAGCTGCGCCAGTTCCAGTCCGAAGGTCCGTAGCACATCGCCCACAAAAGCCGCCGCCGGGATGCGGAGCCCTGCATCCAAGAAGGCGACGAAAACGATCGCCTCAGACGGCCCAGGGTGCGGCTCGGTCTCGTCGGGGGCGGGCAGTCGTACCGCCTGGCGATCGAAAAGCTTCCCCTCGCGCAGCAGGCGCTGGATGGCCTTCTCGGTCACAAGCGAAGGGCCCAACTCGCCGGAGAACGAGCCTTCCTTCTCCGTCGCCAGCCACCACTTATCTGCCACCGCCGGGTTGCGCTCGCTCAGCGAGTACTTCACCACCAGCGGCGACGGTCGCCGGCGAAAGCTAGAGCCACCAACCGCCTGGCCGCGCTTGCCACCGGAGGCCATCGCTTCCCACGGAGCGATTGAAGTAGTGAAAATATCGCCAAAGTGTAGAGGGCAGAGCAGACAGGAAAGAGGGCGTAAAGGTGCGGGGGCGCTGTTACCGGGGGGGCTATTTCAAGCCACCTCGCCCATACCGCCGCTACCGAAGCGTCGCAACGATCCGCGTGCCGGATTCAACCGCAGCGGTGTAAAGGTCTGCCCGGCACGGTTCCCCGTAACTAAAGGTGAGGCGTCGTGGCGATACACGTTACACGCGACCGCGGAACCAAGGACCGTCAACGCAAGCGGTCACGGCCACGCAATCCCTGGCCCACCGCGGCGCTCCAGTTACAAGCCGCCGCGTGCCCTCGCCACGTGAACGGACACTACACGACGCAGCAACCTGCCTTTTGGCAGGCTCGGCGCCGGTACGGTCCCAGCCGCCATAAAAGGCGCTCTACCGGACCGAAAGGGACTAAACTCCAATTCCGCCTCTGGCTCCAGCGAGCGCGTCTACTTCAGCTGGGCACCAGCTTCGCTGCCACCCATTCAAAGGTTACGGGACGGAGCGCGCGCGTCTACTTCGAACTAGGCGCCAGCCTCCGCTGCCACCCGTTCGAAGGTAGGAGACGGAGCGCGCGCGTCTACTTCGAGCTAGGCGCCAGCCTCCGCTGCCACCCATTCGAAGGGTAGGGGACGGAGCGCGCGCGTCTACTTCGAGCTAGGCGCCAGCCTTCGCTGCCACCCGTTCGAAGGGTAGGGGATGGAGCGCGCGCGTCTACTTCGGGTGGGCGCCAGCTCCGCTGTCACCCGTTCGAAGGGTAGGGGATGGAGCGCGCGCGTCTACTTCGACCTAGGCGCCAGCCTCCGCTGCCACCCGTTCGAAGGGTAGGGGACGGAGCGCGCGCGTCTACTTCGGCTGGGCGCCAGCTCCGCTGCCGCCCGTTCGAAGGGTAGGGGACGGAGCGCGCGCGTCTACTTCGACCTAGGCGCCAGCCTCCGCTGCCCCCCGTTCGAAGGGTAAGGGACGAAGCGCGCGCGCGTCTACTTCGAGCTAGGCGCCAGCCTCCGCTGCCACCCGTTCGAAGGGTAGGGGACGGAGCGCGCGCGTCTACTTCGGCTGGGCGCCAGCTCCGCTGCCCCCCGTTCGAAGGGTAGGGGACGGAGCGCGCGCGTCTACTTCGACCTAGGCGCCAGCCTCCGCTGCCACCCGTTCGAAGGGTAGGGGACGGAGCGCGCGCGCGTCTACTTCGAGCTAGGGGCCAGCCTCCGCTGCCACCCGTTCGAAGGGTAGGGGACGGAGCGCGCGCGCGTCTACTTCCAGCTAGGCGCGAGCCTCCGCTGCCACCCGTTCGAAGGGTAGGGGACAGAGCGCGCGTCTACTTCGGCTGGGCGCCAGCTCCGCTGCCACCCGTTCTAAGGGTCGGGGACGGAGCGCGCGCGTCTACTTCGACCTAGGCGCCAGCCTCCGCTGCCACCCGTTCGAAGGGTAGGGGATGGAGCGCGCGCGTCTACTTCGGCTGGGCGCCAGCTCCGCTGCCACCCGTTCGAAGGGTAGGGGACGGAGCGCGCGCGTCTACTTCGACCTAGGCGCCAGCCTCCGCTGCCACCCGTTCGAAGGGTAAGGGACGGAGCGCGCGCGCGTCTACTTCGAGCTAGGCGCCAGCCTCCGCTGCCACCCGTTCGAAGGGTAGGGGATGGAGCGCGCGCGTCTACTTCGGCTGGGCGCCAGCTCCGCTGCCACCCGTTCGAAGGGTAAAGGACGGAGCGCGCGCGTCTACTTCGAACTAGGCGCCAGCCTCCGCTGCCACCCGTTCGAAGGGTAGGGGACGGAGCGCGCGCGCGTCTACTTTGAGCTAGGCGCCAGCCTCCGCTGCCAACCGTTCGAAGGGTAGGGGACGGAGCGCGCGCGCGTCTACTTCAAGCTAGGCGCCAGCCTCCGCTGCCACCCGTTCGAAGGGTAGGGGACAGAGCGCGCGCGTCTACTTCGGCTGGGCGCCAGCTCCGCTGCCACCCGTTCTAAGGGTCGGGGACGGAGCGCGCGCGTCTACTTCGACCTAGGCGCCAGCCTCCGCTGCCACCCGTTCGAAGGGTAGGGGATGGAGCGCGCGCGTCTACTTCGGCTGGGCGCCAGCTCCGCTGCCACCCGTTCGAAGGGTAGGGGACGGAGCGCGCGCGTCTACTTCGACCTAGGCGCCAGCCTCCGCTGCCACCCATTCGAAGGGTAGGGGATGGAGCGCGCGCGCTTCTACTTCGAGCTAGGCGCCAGCCTCCGCTGCCACCCGTTCGAAGGGTAGAGGACGGAGCGCGCGCGTCTACTTCGACTTAGGCGCCAGCCTCCGCTGCCACCCGTTCGAAGGGAAGGGGACGGAGCGCGTGCGTCTACTTCGGCTAGGCGCCAGCTCCGCTGCCACCCGTTCGAAGGGTAGGGGACGGAGCGCGCGCGTCTACTTCGGTTGGGCGCCATTCCTGCTGCGTCGACGTCGGCACCTTGATACCGGCGGGTCCTCGCTCTACCTAAGAGCGCGGCGCGCGCATAGGAAGCCGTCTTCTCGATCGCCACACCAGCCTGGCCGCGGCTTCAGCCTGGACCCTGCCTTCGAGAAACGGACCCGCGCGCGCGACCAGCAAAGGCGAGGGTCATGTCCCGCAAAGTCTGCCTCGTTTTCCTTAATAGGCCACCTACAGTGCATCAACATTTTTCAAAATGATGCGGGCGGGCTACATAAGGAGCACCGGCTGTAGGTAGGCCTACTAAGGAAAATAGGACAAACCTTGCCATCGTATGCGAAGACGCAGCGCGAAGGCAGGACGCGCGGCTGGCCACCGATCACTGACGCTGACCAAGCTCCCAAGAAAAATGGACCTCCTTCTGTGCATCAACATTCCCCAAGCCGCTCAGCGGCGCTAGGGAATGCTGATGCACGGAAGGGGCCCATTTTAGGGGAGCAGTTTCTACCAAAGTACATGCAGGAACAACGCCGCACCAGCGCCGTATATATACCCCATCAACAGGGGGGCCAACCGGCGGAAGTCCAATCGGCAGAAATCCAACCTCCGGGACTCCAATCGGCAGAAGTCCAACCGCCGGGAGTCCACCGTCACATTCATGGTCACGATGCCTCAAGGCCCGCACCGCGCCAAGCACGCTCCACCACGTGGATGGCCAGAAGAACGAGCGTCGCAGCGTGTCCCTTATCACTTAAGGCACACGCGACGGCTCAGGGACCCGCTACGCTTACCTGTGCCGGTGCAACGCCCCCAGCGCGCGGCTACTTCGGCTACAGCGCACCCCCGGGTCAAGTTCGGAAAAGCTCACAGGCCGCAGGGACGGAGGGGGCCAAAGGACTCGGCAACATGGCTTCGGCCCTGTGAAGCCCTTCACCATGAGAGGCTCCTGTCGTAGGGGTGGCCCCCACCTAAGCCCAGCAGGCCTGTTAGGAGGTTATAAGAACCAGAGTAACATGTGTAATGACATAAGTGCCCCTAATGGGGAGGTATGGATGTAAGGGCATAACTGTAAAAGCATATTCCATGTGAATATATATATTAGATGAGGGGGAGGATGAGACAGAACACTCCCACCTCTCCACTACCATCTCTCTCTGTTTGGTCTGTAACCACAACAAGCCCCTTTCCATTTCTCAAATTCCAGAGCAGCAGCCTCCTCCTCCTTAGCTTTCTGTGCCATAACTTCTTCTTCCTAAAGCAATATTGTGACACAATGACATTGTAGAGGATCAATCTTTGGTAGCTAAAATTGCAGTTCAAGGATTTAACTCAATAGCAATGTCCTAAAATAATGCAACCTTTGCTAGCCTGTAAGTGTAAGAAGTGCTTGCAGAATTGAGGAGTCAGAGTCAGAGGAGGACGAGGAGGCGGTGGAGAGGACAAAGAGAGGGGTCGGGGTGGGGGCTAGGGCTAGGGTTTGGAGGGGGCGGAGGGCTCAGACGAAGCGGCGCATGGCGGCGGAGGAGGCGGCCGGCCGGCAGCGGGGGCGGAGGGTTTAAGGGGAGGTTGGGGGAGGCGAGATGGAGGATGGGGGCATTGTGACCCCTCTTCCCGCGGGTCATCTTCACCACGCCGGGCGGTCGCCGAGCCATCGCCGCGGCTGGAGGAAGGGGAGGAGGGGGATAGCGAAGGGGAGAAGTGCGGCGGCTATCTGATGTGGAGGGGGAGCCGAGGTCACGCTGCCTCCTTCCAAACGTGTATAGTCTGATTGGGCCGGCCCATTAGCACTCGCAGTCACTCCCCCGCTCCCTTGCGTAGAATTGTTTAGTACCATACCGCCAACTCAAGGGCGTGTTGCTCTGCTTAAAAGCGTGAAGCTGCCTCCTGCTGCGGACTCCTATACTACTATAACTGACATGCGATGTTATCTATGCTGATTGGGCCAGGTCAGCCTAATTAGGCTCCCGCGTGGTCGAGCCTGATTGAGCTGTTGGCCCTTTCTTGCATGGGTAATTTTTTTATTTTTCAACTCTTTCGAACATGTAATATTGGATTTTTTTTATTTTTCATTTCAAACTTGAGCTAACATATAAAATTAGTACAAATACCCACTATATATATATATAGGACGCTGAAATGGGACACCTAGGTGCCCAGACACCTAGGCTCCCTGCCGTTAGATTGCTTTTAGATACGTGCTAGAGCAATGGTATGTATGGTATGTAATATATTAGGCATGCTAAATCAATCATGGAAGGAAAGTCTTAATCATGGATGGAAAGTCTCAATCACACTAGCACGCATCTCAAAGCAATCCAAAGGTAGAGAGACTAGGTGTCCAGACACCTAGGTGCCCCTGTTATTTATACTATATATATATTTATAAAAAGAATATTGACAATGAGTCTAGTTCTGAAAATGAAGAAAAATCAGAAGTTAATCATTGTGGAGATAGTGTATGTTCTTGCTGTGAGCAAAATGTCTCTGAGGATACATATGATGAAAATATTCTAGTCCTCACAGACTTAGAACAATTTGTATTAGACACCTTTGATACGGTGCAAGATCCAAGAGAAAAAGAAGTTATCTTGGAAAGATTCTTATCAAGGGTAAAAACTAACAAGGAGAAGTTGGTAAAAGATATCCAACATAAAAAGTATTTCTCTATTAATGAAGTCATTCAAAGAGTAGAAGATCATAAGAAGGCTAAGAAGCAGTTGAGTCTAAATGACTTGCTTCAAGAGCAAAATTATATAAAAGAAGTACTAAATGATCTTCAAAGAAAAATTCAAATTCTAGAGATTTCTAGAAAAGAAGAAATTAAAAGTGAGTATGAAACTCAAAGCGAATCTGAAGAAGAAGAAATTCTTCAGAACAATAAAGAAATAGTTAGCTCCATAGAAACCTATTTCAAGCAAAAATGGTATGTAGAAATATCATACAAGTTTGTTGATGGGTTTCACTTCAAATATAAAACTTTAATTGACTCAGGAGCTGATATAAATTGTATTCGTGAAGGAATTATTCCTTCCAAATATTTTCAAAAATCTACTCATAAAATTCATGGGGCGGATGGGAACCAACTTAAAGTCAATTTCAAAATCCCTGAAGTTCTCATTTGCATCTCTGGTGTTTTTATTAAGACTTCCTTTTTGCTTGTTAAAAATCCAAAACAAGGAGTCATTCTAGGCACACCATTCTTATCGTTGATACGTCCTTTTCTTGTGACAAATGATAGTATCAAGTTTGAAATCATGAACCAAGAATTGGAATTAAAATTTTGTTCCATACCCGAAGAAGCGTTATTGAATCAATTTATAGAGATTGCTTCGGGAAAAGAAAATATTGTCAATGAGATATTCATTGAGCCAACCATGACTAACATTCAAAGTGTTAGTTACATAAATATATTGCAGCTGAAGAACACTCATCCTTTTCCCATGTCCTGGCCTCAAAAAAAGGAGCAAAATATGCATAAGGAAGTGCTCTTCCAAAACAAGTTGCTAGAAAATCATTACAAGCATGACATAAGTTGTCATGATCATTTTATGAGCTTACTCTTTAGCTATGGAAGCAAAAAACGAAATTCTATGCAGCCATATGCTTCTCATGCTAACCTTTATGAAGTGGCAAAACCTATAAAGTCTTGTTTCCATAAAGTAGCTTATAAACCCTTGTTTGAGCTTGATCAATATCACCTCTTTAACCAGAAATTCTGCACATGGGGTGACTCATATCTTTGCTATAGTTGCATATATGATGACTCATACAATGACTCATGTATTTTCAATAGTAGCCTAAATGATGATTCATACCTTTAACATAGTTGCCTATGGGGTGACTCACAAATTGACAATAGTGGGTTATTGCTAAAACATCACTATCAAATAGTTTTGGTTCATATTATATGTATGAAAGCATGCAGCCCAAAACAAGCATGCAATTGGTCATACTATGTAATATCATGTTACATTCTCATCAATGTAATATCATGTTACATTTTTACCAAATTATTGTTTAAAAGAAACATGATCCATGATAGTGAAAATATAAGGAAGGTCATGTGTGCACAAATCTTTCATGACTATCAACTAATCCAGTTAGTTGCTTCTTTGTCACATTACAGGGGAATCATGTCCCAGCAAAGATATACACCGATGAGCTCTTGGAAATTACCCCAACCACGGGAGGGGAATTCTGAGCGGTTCAATCATAATTTTGCTGCAACAGAATTGCAGCAAGGCTTGCTCAATTTAATCTGGCAAGCAAAGAATAGTAAGGAAAAAGCACATGCACTTTGTGGGCTGGCTTACTATTTCAATCATATGATGCCTAAAGATACAAAGGCAATATCATCAGACTATGATATTCTTCCCACATGGGAAGAGTGCTCGTCAAAAGTATTATGTCAAGGTGTTGAATCACCTAGCAATTTAAAATCATTGGATCTGGGTACCAGATCAAAAGTATCAGATCTGAGCATCAGATCATCAAAAAATTCAAAGATGAGCCTCGAATTGAGACCATCTCAATATCTCAAAATATTGAATCATGGAGAATCTCCAGATGATCCAAAGATATCAGATCTCTGTAAAAGATCTCATGATAATGGTTCAAAATCATTTGATCTAGATACTAGATCATCAAAAGTATTGAGCTTGAGTACAAGCTCACCAAACAATGATTCTTTCCACAAACCAACATATGCATCCACTATAATTGCATCTCCAGACTGCATAAATATCAGAGAGCTTCTCACCGCATTTCCACAAATAAAAACCATGGCATTATCAACATCAAAGAGCATTCATACGACTGCATGTAGCCACCAAAATAAAGTGAGAAGAGAGAATTATTGCAGCCACAAAATTAGGAGAAATATAGCCTCACGAGAGCCCCTTGACCCCAGTGCTCATGAAATTCTCATTTCTAGATTGATTTTTAAAACCAAGCAAACACTTTCTTGCCTAGGACCAGATATCTTAGAACTCATCTGGAAAAAATACTATGAGAGACAAATGAAGATATTTGCAGAACTCCAAAAATATTTTATCAACCTATATGAGGGGAGAGAAATTAACCCAAGCCTTAGAATCAATGTCCACAGATTTCCACTCCTCCATTTTGATGAAAGAATAATTATCCAGCCCTATCACAGATATATTATATTGAGAGAAGAGATAGACCTTAAACTCTTCAAAAACCTACAAACACAAATCCATAACAATCTCTCTCTCCAAAGTATTATAGACCAAGGATTAGTCCATATCATCTATGGCACACTTGATCAGATTCTTCAGTCTGATCTTGGAATTGCAATAAAAGAAGCCTGTAAAAGAATGGCATTTCTCAGGGGAAGATACAAAATTATCTTCTATTCTACCCCACCAAGATTTACACCACCAGTCAGGCCGGCAATGCATGATGTTTACATTCTCAAAGGATGTTTCACTTTTCCTGCCAAAACAATTGGTTTTCTGACTGAAGAACAAAAACAATTATTTTCTCAAGATACCAATCATGACAAGTGGAGGTGGTTTAAAGAAGCTATGGAAATCGAAGATAGCATCTATTTAGACACCTCATGTCAAATGGTTTTCCAGAACCAGATCATGAAAATATTCTGCGGTGGCAATGGTATTGTACACAAAGGGGTTGGACGCCTAATAAAGATTGATTATGGTGAAGACACGTTGATACGCAAAGAATATCAGAAAATGCTGAGTTGGTATGATACACTCCAGCCAGATGAAATCGAAGGCACGACCTCTGCACCAATGATAATAGATGAAGACAGCGAATAACCATAATTGTTCGCAGAAGTTCTCCGACAACAGGACAATTATATGGGTACTATCTACTATTGCAGACAGAATACAGTCTGGTCAAAAGAGTCATTATGACGAATATTCTTCACGGAGGTCTAAAGTTTCATCATGACTCCCTGAGGTGTAAAGCGTCATCGTGAAGAATAATATTGCCAGTCAAAAGGCGTCATCATGGGGCATCTTTGCCCATGCTTATCCCAGGGGTGGCGACCCCTATATAAAGGGCATGAAGGCAAGCTTCAAAGGGCATCACTCCTACGAGGAACTCAAAGGATCACTCCTGAGATCACTCCTCACACGGCTCTAAGTGCTCAAGAGCTCCACAAGCTTAGAGTAGGAAGTCGATCACCATACCACTCCACTCCACTACCATACTAGTGTAAAATAAGTAGTAGCCTAAATAAAAGACTCAATCTTTGAGTCTAAGTGTGTAAGTGTGTAAGATTGTAAGAGTGTAAGTGTGTAAAATCTAAGTAGGGTTTGTATAACTAAAACTTGTAGTAGTTCTAAGTTCTGGTGTACCACACAGAAGGATTCCTTCTGTCTACAAGGTATATGAATGAACGAAGAACTATTTCTCCCTACACTCTCTATGTTTCAGTTTGATTATTTCAAGTTCATTCTATTATTTATGTCTTTTTCAGTTTGTCCTTTATATTACTAATCCTCTTATTATTCTGTTCTTTGATTATCTTCCTTATATTCTGTCTCTTACTTATGTTCTAAGTTCTTGTGTTCTTTATATTGTGTTCTTTACTTTCAGTCTTTTACATTTTCTTCCATGTTTATTTCAGTGTGAGTTTATCTTTCAGTTCTGCATAAGCGTATGACCCAGGCAGCGACTCAGGGATCTGGTCGCTACGATGTAAGGTAGAGAATGGAGTATCAGAGCCATCTGGAGCAGCCAGGCTCCCCAAGCCATCTTCTCCGAAGGGGGGGGAGAGGGGTGCGGTGGTGAGCAGTAGTCGTGGAGATCCCGGTTGGTGTGGCGGTACGCTGAGTCACGTAGGTCCCGAAGCCCTGAGCAGGTGAGCGTGAAGTCGCGTGGCCCGATAAGTCGTCAAGAGAGCGCAGTAAGTGGTGGAAATCGTTGTCTGCGTAAGCCTGTAAGGGGTATAGGTCGATCGGAATTAAGAGTTCTACCCTGTCGTTGTCTAGAAACCGTCTATCCAAAAGGTTGATCTTTATTGTGGGATTTTCCCTGCCGTAGACTAGAAAGACTACCTATCCTATCTCTTTTATCTTCGTACAAGATGTCTTGGTTAGCCAGGTCTCTTGGTGTAACTGACCGTCTGGAAGCCTCTGGCAGTAATGATAGGTCTATCAAAACGATGTTGGTTAAGAATGCTTCGTCTGTTTGCTTTGAGGATATAGAGCAAAGTATTGCAAATTGGAAAGTTCCTAAGGTTAATGTTAGAGATATATATCATATAGGCACGTTTTCTCTTCGTTCTGATTATTATATAAAAACTATAGAAAAAACTCTTCCTATTAGCTCTTTGCATGAAACTCTGCATCTTCTTTCTGAAAAAGAAATTAATCATATCAGAGCAAAACCTCAATATCATTATATACATTTTGGTCTAGTACAAGTGGCTATTAGATCATTAACTCGAAGAGGTTTAAATATTTCTGTGTTGGCCTGTTTAAGAGATTGCAGAAATAAAAAGTTTAAGGACTCTTTGCTAGGAATGGTTGAAGCTAGTCTTAGTAATGGTCCTGTGTTCTTCAACACTTTCCCAGACTTTTCTGTATCTCTTTCGGATTTAAATCTCCATAAGGTTCTGACCTTGAGCTTACAAACATCTGGCTTTGATCTCGAACCTGGAAGTGAAAACATTTCAGTAACATATAGGATCTATTATAAAGCCATGACCACGTTAGCTCCTTGTGCAAAACAGAATACACCCAAAGGTCTGACCACACTTCTCCAAGCCAATCCTAGAAATCATATTATTACCCCCAAAACCTTGAAGTGGGATGAGATAACACTTCCTGAGAAGTAGACTCTCCTACAAGCTGTTGAGCCAAAAGCCACTCAACAAAATGAATTAGAATCTCTGGCTGAAACACCAGATGGAGATGTTGAAATAACATTCTCCTCAAAAAGAACAATCTTTATCCAATCAAGACCCTCATTTCACTTAGACAATAGACCACAACTAAAACCAAATAATATTGTCTATGCTACTTATGAGGATAAGGATAATCACTATGAACCCTCAATCTCAGATTTTGAGATCAATGTTATAGAGGAAGAAGATCATGAATTTGAAATCGATAAGGATCTCCTTAGAAGAAATCTTGATCTTCCTGAAAATAAGATTAAGTGTGAAAGGTACTACAAAAATGTAGACAATCCTTATATTAAGAAAACAACAGAGATTTGGTACAAAGAGATGAAAGAGCAAAAAAGACATATTTACTTCTTTGAATGGTATGAGAATAGCCAGATCATACATCTGGAAGAATTCTTCAAGCCAAAGAGTAAATCAAAGAGTAAATCAAAAACCAAATCCAAAACTGAGCCTAAGTTAGAGCCTAAGTCAGACCTAGAAGAATTAAAGTCTGAATTAGCCAAACTAAGGTCTGAAATAAATACTCTAAAATCCGTTCAAAAGAAACCAAAGTCTGATGACTTAAATGTTATCAAAAAGGTCTCAAAAGAATGGAAAACCTCTGGTGGAAAGATTGAAGAGTCGGTTCATCCACCCTTCGAATCTATCCAACTTCCAAATAATACTCAGGGAGAAAGCTCCAAAGCATCTCCATTAAAAAATATTTCTAAAACCACTTATGGTGATCCTATAAAAGTTGAACACATAGGACACCTAGTGGAACAACAAAATTATGCAAACATATCTTTACAGGCTCTTGGACAGCAAACGGATCGCATCGAAAATATTCTCCTGGAAGGATCCAAGACCAACAAGGCTGAGGTAAAGATAAATTATCCATTTAATTCTCAGTCTGAATCATCTAGTTCTCGATCTATTGTTCCTTTGTTTACCCCACAAATATTAGGTCCTAATATAAAGCTAGGGAAACAAAAAGCAATAGGATCATCCGTCTCTACAGATTTGGTTAGTGAGTTAGCCAATAAGTTAAGTAACTTAAAGGTGAACAAAAATATTAATCAAATCTCTGATGGAGAAGATAATGATATGGTCAATAAGATCTTTAAACCAATTACTAATACTGCTAGGACAAGGAATTACTATCCTAGACCAACTTATGCTGATCTTCAACTGGAAGAAAGGCCTCAAATTAGTAATATGGCATATTTCAATGGCAAAGAAATTGTGGAATGGAATTTAGATGGATACACTGAGTATCAAATATTTACCCTTTGCCATCAAATGATTATGTATGCTAATGCTTGCATAGCTAGTGGTAATCCAGAAAGAGAAGCAGCCTCAATGATTGTTGTTGGATTCTCTGGTCAATTGAGAGGCTGGTGGGATCACTACATGGATTCTGATCAGAAGCAAGCAATTCTTAATGCAGTGAAGATAGATGGAAATGGCAATCCCATAGTCCGGGTAGATGCGAATAATAACCCTGTCGGTAACATTTCTGATGCCCTGACTACTTTAGTTTATAATATCGTCTATCATTTCGCTGGAAATTATCAAGATATCAATGAGAAAAATAGAGAACAATTGATAAACCTAAGATGTAAGACTATGTCTGATTTTAGGTGGTATAAAGATACTTTCTTATCAAAATTATATACTCTTCCTGAGCCAAATCAAGATTTTTGGAAGGAAAAGTATATATCAGGACTACCTCCTCTATTTGCTGAAAAAGTTAGAAACTCTTTAAGAAAGGAAGGAGAGGGTAGTATAAATTATCAATTCCTAGATATAGGCAAAATCACCCAAAAGATACAGTTGGTAGGTGCTGAACTTTGTAATGACCTTAAAATCAAGGACCAACTGAAGAAACAAAAAATTATTGGGGAAAAGGAATTGGGAGATTTTTGCTATCAATTCGGATTTGAGGATCAACACGAACAAAGAAATAGGACAAAGTATGTCAAAAGATTTAGAAAAAATCATGTTGATAATAAGAAAGAAACTTATTATATTAAGAGGAAGCGTCACCGAAAACCTCTTAAGAAAGATACTCCAAAAAAGGATAATAAACCAATTGTATGCTATAAATGTGGATTAAAAGGCCATATAGCAAGCAATTGCTTTAAATCCAAAATAAAAAAGGAAATTCAAACCTTGCTAGAATCGAAGTCCGAAGACATTAAAGAAAAATTAGGAGATATCCTAAATCATATTGACAATGAATCTAGCTCTGAAAATGAAGAAAAATCAGAAGTTAATCATTGTGAAAATAGTGTATGTTCTTGCTGTGAGCAAGATGTCTCTGAGGATACCTCTGATGAAAATATTCTAGTCCTCACAGACTTAGAACAATTTGTATTAGACACCTTTGATACGGTGCAAGATCCAAGAGAGAAAGAAGTAATCTTGGAAAGATTCTTATCAAGAATAAAAACTAACAAAGAAAAGTTAGTAAAAGATATCCAACATAAAAAGTATTTCTCTATTGATGAAGTCATCCAAAGAGTAGAAGATCATAAGAAGGCTAAGAAGCAGTTAAGTCTGAATGACTTGCTTGAAAAGCAAAATTATATAGAAGAAGTACTAAATGATCTTTAAAGAAGAATTCAAATTCTAGAAATTTCTAGAAAAGAAGAAAGAAAATATGAAACTCAAAGTGAATCTGAGAGTGAATCTGAAGAAGAAATTCTTCAGAACTATCAAGAAATAGTTAGCTCTATAGAAACCTATTTCAAGCAAAAATGGTATGTAGAAATATCATACAAGTTTGTTGACGGGTTTCACTTCAAATATAAAACTTTAATTGACTCAGGAGCTGATATGAATTGTATTCGTGAAGGAATTATTCCTTCCAAATATTTTCAAAAATCTACTCATAAAATTCATGGGGCGGATCGGAACCAACTTAAAGTCAATTTCAAAATCCCTGAAGTTCTCATTTGCATCTCTTGTGTTTCTATTGAGACTTCCTTTTTGCTTGTTAAAAATCTAAAACAAGGAGTCATTCTAGGCACACCATTCTTATCGTTGATACGTCCTTTTCTTGTGACAAATGATAGTATCAAGTTTGAAATCATGAACTAAGAATTGGAATTAAAATTTTGTTCCATACCCGAAGAAGCGTAATTGAATCAATTTATAGAGATTGCTTCGGGAAAAGAAAATATTGTCAATGAGATATTCATTGAGCCAACCATGACTAACATTCAAAGTGTTAGTTACATAAATATATTGCAGCTAAAGAACACTCATCCTTTTCCCATGTCTTGGCCTTAAAAAGAGGAGCAAAATATGCATAAGGAAGTGCTCTTCCAAAACAAGTTGCTAGAAAATCATTACAGGCATGACATAAGTTGTCATGATCATTTTATGAGCTTACTCTTTAGCCATGGAAGCAAAAAACGAAATTCTATGCAGCCATATGCTTCTCATGCTAACCTTTATGAAGTGGCAAAACCTATAAAGTCTTGTTTCCATAAAGTAGCTTATAAACCCTTGTTTGAGCTTGATCAATATCACCTCTTTAACCAGAAATTCTGCACATGGGGTGACTCATATCTTTGCTATAGTTGCATATATGATGACTCATACAATGACTCATGTATTTTCAATAGTAGCCTAAATGATGATTCATACCTTTAACATAGTTGCCTATGGGGTGACTCACAAATTGACAATAGTGGGTTATTGCTAAAACATCACTATCAAATAGTTTTGGTTCATATTATATGTATGAAAGCATGCAGCCCAAAACAAGCATGCAATTGGTCATACTATGTAATATCATGTTACATTCTCATCAATGTAATATCATGTTACATTTTTACCAAATTATTGTTTAAAAGAAACATGATCCATGATAGTAAAAATATAAGGAAGGTCATGTGTGCACAAATCTTTCATGACTATCAACTAATCCAGTTAGTTGCTTCTTTGTCACATTACAGGGGAATCATGTCCCAGCAAAGATATACACCGATGAGCTCTTGGAAATTACCCCAACCACGGGAGGGGAATTCTGAGCGGTTCAATCATAATTTTGCTGCAACAGAATTGCAGCAAGGCTTGCTCAATTTAATCTGGCAAGCAAAGAATAGTAAGGAAAAAGCACATGCACTTTGTGGGCTGGCTTACTATTTCAATCATATGATGCCTAAAGATACAAAGGCAATATCATCAGACTATGATATTCTTCCCACATGGGAAGAGTGCTCGTCAAAAGTATTATGTCAAGGTGTTGAATCACCTAGCAATTTAAAATCATTGGATCTGGGTACCAGATCAAAAGTATCAGATCTGAGCATCAGATCATCAAAAAATTCAAAGATGAGCCTCGAATTGAGACCATCTCAATATCTCAAAATATTGAATCATGGAGAATCTCCAGATGATCCAAAGATATCAGATCTCTGTAAAAGATCTCATGATAATGGTTCAAAATCATTTGATCTAGATACTAGATCATCAAAAGTATTGAGCTTGAGTACAAGCTCACCAAACAATGATTCTTTCCACAAACCAACATATGCATCCACTATAATTGCATCTCCAGACTGCATAAATATCAGAGAGCTTCTCACCGCATTTCCACAAATAAAAACCATGGCATTATCAACATCAAAGAGCATTCATACGACTGCATGTAGCCACCAAAATAAAGTGAGAAGAGAGAATTATTGCAGCCACAAAATTAGGAGAAATATAGCCTCACGAGAGCCCCTTGACCCCAGTGCTCATGAAATTCTCATTTCTAGATTGATTTTTAAAACCAAGCAAACACTTTCTTGCCTAGGACCAGATATCTTAGAACTCATCTGGAAAAAATACTATGAGAGACAAATGAAGATATTTGCAGAACTCCAAAAATATTTTATCAACCTATATGAGGGGAGAGAAATTAACCCAAGCCTTAGAATCAATGTCCACAGATTTCCACTCCTCCATTTTGATGAAAGAATAATTATCCAGCCCTATCACAGATATATTATATTGAGAGAAGAGATAGACCTTAAACTCTTCAAAAACCTACAAACACAAATCCATAACAATCTCTCTCTCCAAAGTATTATAGACCAAGGATTAGTCCATATCATCTATGGCACACTTGATCAGATTCTTCAGTCTGATCTTGGAATTGCAATAAAAGAAGCCTGTAAAAGAATGGCATTTCTCAGGGGAAGATACAAAATTATCTTCTATTCTACCCCACCAAGATTTACACCACCAGTCAGGCCGGCAATGCATGATGTTTACATTCTCAAAGGATGTTTCACTTTTCCTGCCAAAACAATTGGTTTTCTGACTGAAGAACAAAAACAATTATTTTCTCAAGATACCAATCATGACAAGTGGAGGTGGTTTAAAGAAGCTATGGAAATCGAAGATAGCATCTATTTAGACACCTCATGTCAAATGGTTTTCCAGAACCAGATCATGAAAATATTCTGCGGTGGCAATGGTATTGTACACAAAGGGGTTGGACGCCTAATAAAGATTGATTATGGTGAAGACACGTTGATACGCAAAGAATATCAGAAAATGCTGAGTTGGTATGATACACTCCAGCCAGATGAAATCGAAGGCACGACCTCTGCACCAATGATAATAGATGAAGACAGCGAATAACCATAATTGTTCGCAGAAGTTCTCCGACAACAGGACAATTATATGGGTACTATCTACTATTGCAGACAGAATACAGTCTGGTCAAAAGAGTCATTATGACGAATATTCTTCACGGAGGTCTAAAGTTTCATCATGACTCCCTGAGGTGTAAAGCGTCATCGTGAAGAATAATATTGCCAGTCAAAAGGCGTCATCATGGGGCATCTTTGCCCATGCTTATCCCAGGGGTGGCGACCCCTATATAAAGGGCATGAAGGCAAGCTTCAAAGGGCATCACTCCTACGAGGAACTCAAAGGATCACTCCTGAGATCACTCTTCACACGGCTCTAAGTGCTCAAGAGCTCCACAAGCTTAGAGTAGGAAGTCGATCACCATACCACTCCACTCCACTACCATACTAGTGTAAAATAAGTAGTAGCCTAAATAAAAGACTCAATCTTTGAGTCTAAGTGTGTAAGTGTGTAAGATTGTAAGAGTGTAAGTGTGTAAAATCTAAGTAGGGTTTGTATAACTAAAACTTGTAGTAGTTCTAAGTTCTGGTGTACTACACAGAAGGATTCCTTCTGTCTACAAGGTATATGAATGAACGAAGAACTATTTCTCCCTACACTCTCTATGTTTCAGTTTGATTATTTCAAGTTCATTCTATTATTTATGTCTTTTTCAGTTTGCCCTTTATATTACTAATCCTCTTATTATTCTGTTCTTTGTTTATCTTCCTTATATTCTGTCTCTTACTTATGTTCTAAGTTCTTGTGTTCTTTATATTGTGTTCTTTACTTTCAGTCTTTTACATTTTCTTCCATGTTTATTTCAGTATGAGTTTATCTTTCAGTTCTGCATAAGCATATCTTCTTTTTCCCTTTGTGTGCTGCATATGCTTTAAATTCAGTAATTTACTATTTCTGTTCTTATTTACTATTTTCGTTCTTATTTCCTATTCATGTTCTTGTTTACTGTTTTTTTAATATTTATTTTTAATTATATATCATCCTTTCTAACCTTCATATCTAACTCTATCCTCCTTGCATTCATATAATCCATTCTCTACCTTACATCGTAGCGACCAGATCCCTGAGTCGCTGCCTGGGTCGTACATTTGTATATATATATATATATATATATATATATATATATCGAACATGTAATATTGGATTCTACCGAGCCGAAGCGATACAGATCCTAAATGGACCTTCAACACGATCCTACACATAATTTCTAGTATCCCGATACTACGATCCTATGATACTCCATAATAATTGATATAAATAACTTTTTAAAATCTTTCTAATGTAATAAAATATTATTTAAAGCTGAGTTGCATTGAGAATAATGTCTAGAAGTTGCATTGAGAATAATGTTCAAGGTACTCATATCATTTCACATCCCTATATAGTCATAAAATGTTTCCCTCCATAACTTTCCCAAAATACAGATAATCCCGCCCAATGCAAACCGCCCCGTCCAAAACCCCCACGGGATAAGCCCGACGCACCCGTATATCCCCAAAACACGCGACCTATTCTTCCCATCTACGTGCGTGAGAGGGAGACGAGGTGGCGTTGGTTCGATCGGAGAAGCCCTAGTTCGACACGACGATGGCGACGGCTCCATCGACGACGCCGATCACTGGTACGGCCACCGCCAACGCCATCGACGGGGATCTCGCCATCATGAGAGGCCGACGGGTTCCACCTCGAATTTCAAGCGCTGAAGAAGAGGACGATCTCGCCATCATGAGGAGCGACCGACAGGTTCCACCTCGAATTTGATACCTTTAGTTTCCTCATTACAAATTTATTGTTTCCATCTGAGCATGTATTATTTTCCTCCCAGATTGTACATGAACAAACAAGGTCTAACATTTGACTATGACAACTGCATTTTGACTAATTGACCTTTATCTATGTAAACATACAGAGGGAATGTGTCGTCTCAGAAGTGGAGTTTTATTGTACAATTGAACAACTTGATGCATACAAGGTTTGGCTAGCGAATATGCAAGACAAGGAAGAACACACGGGTAAGCTATATATGTTGCTATACTCATGGCACTAATTTTAACAAAAGTATTGAATTGGCAACTGCACACTAACATATGTTCATGCCTCGCAGAATTCATGGATGACTATAGGGATGAAACAATCAAAACATACAAGGAGTGGTTAAGGAGGAAAGGCCATCTTGATGATATCTGTAATTTTCAAATCTTTCATTGAACTATGTGTAACAGTTTTACAAACTCGTGTATATATATATCTGTGATTAGTATTACTATGTGTGCAATATCCTTTTTGAAAGAGGACCATATCAATACTCCAGCTAGCCTTGAAGATGAGGAAAGTCATGACAACAGCCTAACACCAACAGAGTGGCCATCTCATGCTCGGAAAAACAAGAAACAACAAGATGGTATGCTATCCTTGTTCCAATTTAAATTGGGAATAAACCTTGTGCTTGTGTGGTGTATTGATTTATTTTTATTTTTATTATATTTTTAAAAATCATAAAAATTTTCCCTCTCTAATAACTTCCCCACATTACGCACATCCCGCCCAAATTTCTCTGCCCCCGTCCAAAACCATCGCCTCATCCCCCACCTCCCCGCCGCCTCATCCCCCCCTCCCACACCGCCCCGCCGCCTCATCCCCCACCTCCCCGCCGCCGCCTCGTCCCCCACCTCCCCCGGCCTCCCCGCCTCCCCGTCTCCCTCTGCCTCCCTCCGCCTCCCCTGCCCCTTCGCCGCCCACCGCCTCGTCCCCCACCTCCCCCGGCCTCCCCACCTCCCCGTCTCCCTCCGCCTCCCTCCGTCTCCCCTACCCCTTCGCCGCCCACCGCCTCGTCCCCCACCTCCCCCGGCCTCCCCGCTTCCCCGTCTCCCTCCGCCTCCGCCGCCTCCCCGTCTCCCTCCGCCTCTCCTGCCCCTTCGCCGCCCACCGCCTCGTCCCCCACCTCCCCCGGCCTCCCCGTCTCCCTCCGCCTCCCCGTCTCCCTCCGCCTCCCCTGCCCCTTCACCGCCTCGTCCCCCACCTCCCCCGGCCTCCCCGCCTCCCCGGCCGCCGCCTAGGTCGACAAGACGATGGCGATGACTCCATCAACGACGCCGATCACTGGTTCGCCCGCCGCCAACGCCACCGACGGGGATTTCGCCATCACGAGGGCCGACCGACGGGTTCCACCTCGAACTTCTGGCGTTGAAGAAGACGGCACGGATGATACTTCCCTCCCCAGGTATTTGATGGTGGCTTCAGTCCTGCTACTCCTACTTGTCTGCTCTTTGATGGGAAAGCAAGAGACAGTAATCTGGTAGGGTAGATTATATTTTCAATGTCTCTCTTTTCCTCCGGATCAGGCAAACATCTTTAAGCATCAGACTAAGTTGACTATTTCAATAGAAAAAAGTCAGATTAACAAGAAAGATAAGCACACAATCTGGCTGCACAACACCCAACCATCAACTTATTGTACTACAAACAGGTAAGAATATTAACATCACAAAAAAGAGTAGACCCTGTGCTTCATGACCAACATTTTTTTATTGTATACAGCAAATAAAATCTAATAAATGGGCATTATGCAGCATAAAAGAAAGGTTATACATTCGTATAAGATTTACTTTGCTATCTTCAATGCAGACTGTAAGGGTGTTGCATTCTATTCTGCAAATTTATACACAAGGAAACTTATTGTTGATGGAGTAAGCTAGTATTAGATGATTTCAAACATCAGTTCCATTTTTAAAACTGCACATATTTCATGTAAAATTGTAAATTGTCACAAAACTACATATTAAGGTAAGTTTCCAGGGGACCACATAGATTGACAAAATGTATCATACAACTACACTTTTAACCAAACTCTTTTGTTGCCGATGGTATGATAGCATAGACCCACCGGCAAGTGATACATGGCATGATGTCAGACCATTACGTAGAATGGAGTTTGGTTAAAAGTGCAGTTTTCTGATATATTTTTCAATCGATGTGTAGTTCTCTGAAAATTTCATTGGTGTCTTGCTGGTGGGCCCATGCTATCAGACCACTGCCTAGAATGGAGTTTGATTAAAAGTGTAGTAATCTAGTACCTTTTGCCAATCTATATGTAGTTCTTTGAAACCTTCCCTAAAATGTGCACAAAGTATATTTATCTGTTCCATTTTTATTATTCCATGGAATCCTGGACTAACTTTTTCGTACAGATCTTTGCACTCCGTGCAATATCATCTCTACCTTAGAATACACTGTGTTTTACTGTACAATATCATCTATGATTCCAGACAATAATGCTACTGCACAGGCCACAGGATACCACACTGGTATCAGTATATGGCCTTTGCCCCTATATTGGTGCTATCTCAGATAGTCATATAGGTATGGCAATGTAGTGCATAGAAAAGGATGTGTGGTTTTGCCACATGCTTTTGGTTTTAATGTTTGTAACCCTCTTTTCTACATACCTTTCTAGTTGTAACAACTTATGATCCCTTTTTTGAAAATAAATGTATGTCTTCTACTTCGTAAGAAAGGTTGCACTGATGAATAGAAAATATAAAAATATATATCTAGATTCTCAGCCACTTTTTTGTGTAGTATCACTATCTGTTATGTTCCAATTGGAACTGAGCAGGAATACTTTGAAAACATGCCAAAGAGATGAATTCAATAGTTTAGTACTTTAGTTAACTTGGTTCATTGAGATAAGGCATGAATGAAGAAAACTACTACAAGAAGCATCAAAGACTTGTTCAGAATCTAGTCAAGCAACAAGTAGGCTCAAAGAGAAAATGAAGCTAAATGTGTTCGGCCGAAAGAGACTAAAGGTGAAAAGAAAAAGTAATCACCATACAAATGAAACAAATCGTATATAATTACAAGCATGTTATATTATCACCTGCATTTTACCAAAGAAAGTGTGTCTTTGCTGTTGAACATGTTCCCATGAGCCAATATCTATAATATTACATATCATGATGCTGAACTCGAGCACCGTCGGCGGCAGGGGCATCGGGCTGGAGCCCTCCTCCGCGGGCGCGACTGCCAAGTTAAAACTCAGATTGCCTGGGTGCACGAGATTGCCCTATAGAGAAAATACATGTCATCTACAGAACTGAAAAGAGAGACCACATTGATGGAATAAAACAGTAAATAACCCCAATTGCGAACACCCAGGTACCCAACCTAGTAGTATTAAGTGCCTAATAAATCTGTGCTAGCAGAAAAATAGTGTGATATCTCATTGTAGCGTTTCCTAGTTTTTTAAAACCAGTACAACTCAATCCTTCAAGTTAAAGTAACTTACTTGCCCACAAGTAGCAAATATATCAGCAAGTCTCTCCTCTGTCACCTAACAGATGGTCAGCATCATTAGATCTAACAACTACTCTAGAATATAACTATGCATACTAAGACAACCATCAGCACATAATAGTTTTAGATCCTGTCATTTATTTTCATTACAAATTTATTGTTTCCTTCTGATCATCTACTATTTTCCTCTCAGATTTTGCATACTGACAACTGCATTTTGACTATTTAACCTTTCTCTATGTAAACATACAGAACGAAACAAGGGTCGGGTCAGCAGTGGACTTTAGTTATTCAATGCAAGGGAGCACCACCAGAAAAAGAATTCTTCGAGTGCGATCTTGATAGGACTAATGTCTCATTTATGACATTGTTAAGTTTAAAAGAACAGCTTGGATACTCAGTTAGAGACTTCTTATACTATAAGAAGCGATGTGGCAGGGCGGTAGCAACTCTGGAGCCGATCGATTATAGTCGTGATGCAGACAGAATGATTGAAAGCAATCAAGATGAAAGGGAAGTCCGATTAGTAGTGTCAAGGGAGCGAGTAAAAGACAATCAGGTGACCATAACACCCATGAAGCGAATGAGGAGTCAACAAAATTGTGATGATCCAATTACAAATGAACAACTTGATGCATACAAGCTTTGGCTAGCGAATCTGCAAGCCGAGGAAGAACACACGGGTAAGTTATATATGTTGCTACACTAATCGCGCTGATTTTAACAGAAGTACTGAATTGGCAACTGCACTAACATATATTCATGGCTCGCAGAATTTATGGATGACTACAGGGATGAAACAATCAAAACATATAAGGAATGGTTAAGGACGAAAGGCCATCTTGATGATATATGTAATTTTCAAATCTTTCACTGAACTATGCATGCATATTATTAGTTTTACAAACTCACATGTATTTATATGATGAGTATTATAATGTGTGCAGTATCCTTTTTGAAAGAGGACCATACCAACAATCCAGCTGGCCTTCAAGATGAGGAAAGTCAAGACAGCGGCCCAACACCACCAGAGAGGCCATCTCATGCTCGGAAAAATAAGCAACAACAAAATGGTATGCTATCATTCTGTCAATTCTATTTTCTAGGTTCAATTGGTCCTTGCTGAATGTGTACATTAAATGACATTTAAATTGCTCATAAGGAGGTGGCTCCCAACAGTGTAAGAAAAGTGTACGTGGATGCCTTAAAGGTTTAGCAGCAGCCAACAAGAGAGTGAAGAATGCATCGCAGAAACTATCAATTCAATTTTCAGCAAGGTTAGGAGGCCCCGTAGGAGAAAACTCCTGAACATTTGTGGATGAAGTGGTAATGTTTACAAGAAAGAGGGCTCCACTTATTGGAGTCAAAAAGTGGAAAGATATAAAGCAAAATGTCAAAATTACAATAGCAGAGGATTTGCTAGTAAGTTGCACCTTTTTATTTGTTGGTAACTAAGCATGTTAATTCTGTAATTACATACGACTTCACCTTCACTTTCTGTTTCAATCCAAGCAGAGTAGGTGGGATTTTCCAAACATTGAGAATGCAACGGAAAAGATATGGGACATTACAGGTAATACATATGTAATTGAACTATATATAGGTAAATGAAATGAAATTAAATAATTCTGCTGGAATCACTTGCTAAATACTTTGCTACGCAACTGAACTAGAGAACTCAGGATTGCTATTTTCAGCTGTAACTCGTATTTCTAAACTTGCACTATGATGTACTTAAGTATGTGCTGCTGGACAATACTCACATTAAGGTCCCTCTTTATTGTTCATGTTCTATCAGGATGAAACAATTTGATCAGAGCAAACAGAGTCGTGGCGTCGTCGAGTCAGGAAATTCTACATGGCAAAGAAGCAAGGACAAATGGAATGGAAGTGATAGTACTTTTGTTATTAGTTACAAACTTTGTAGTTTAAGTTTGGAGATTGATATGTAATTCCTGCATGAGTGGTGCCACTTTTAAATTATTGTGTTGAATTAATATATGTGTTTTTGATCTAGCCGTGTTCCTAATTTGATTATTAATTTGCAACAACAAATTATAATAAAATATCATATGCTCAATATGCTACCGCAAATTTTACCGTTGTGATAAACCTGTATGCAAAATTGGTATTTAGTTGTGATAGGCTGTTGCAACGCCGCTACTATGTTGCGATTCCACTATATGCCATGAACAATGTTCGTTGCTATAGGATCTATTTGCCACAAAATATATTTTGTCGCAATAACTTTATGGCAATGAAACGCCTTCCGTGGCAATAAAACATATTGCAACGAAACGCCTACCGTGGCAATTAAACCTGCTGCAACGAAACGCCTCCCGTTGCAATATATCCTGTTGCAACGAAATGCTCTCCGTGGTAATAGGGTCTATTGCCACGAACCATTGGCGTGGCAATAGAACCTATTACCACGCAATATTTTCGTGGCAAATGATACTATTGCCACGACCAAACTTCGTGGCAAAAGAAGCTATTGCCACGGAGTCAGCCGTGGCAATACCCTATATCGCCACGACATCATTCGTTGCAACAACAAACAATTGCCACAACACATTGCATGGCAATAACCATAGCTATTGCAACGAAACCACAATCCGTTGCGCAATCTTTTAAGCACGCAAGTACTTGCCACGCTTGCCAACGGAAGTGATGTGTTGCAATAGGTACATATTGCATCTATTTTTGCCCTATTGCAACGATTTCGCTCCGTTGTCCTAGACCTGAAAACTAGTAGTGCGTGCTCATGTATGTATATGCGACAAAACTATACATAAATGAATTTACAAGTCCGTGCTCATGTACGTATATGGCAAGTATACGAATTAGTGTCTGAGTAGGAAACCGAGTCAGGTGTTTAGTTTGTTTAGTAGTCCTGTAAATAGCCTTTATAAGGTGTAGTAGAATATTGTAACAAGCAAGAAAAAATAGAGGGGACGAGAATACAGAAAAGTGGAGTGCTTTTGTGCTCCAGAATATCGACTTATGTTCTTGGCTTATTTTCGTGTTGTCACCACCATACTCGAAGGCAACATGAGGTGCAGAGGAGCTGCGCATTGGTATCGAGTGCTAAGCGTACTAAGTTATCGAGAACTGAGTGTACTCATCGGTGGACGTGGTCGAAGGAGCTGGCGTCTGCAGTCGAAGTCTCGAGTGCTCATAAACCGAAGTGGTCGTAGCTCGGTTACGAGAACGTGCAACGCAACGGAAGCGTGGTCGTAATTCTCGTCAGCTTAAGTTACAAGTACGTTTACGATAGGAAGGAATGGTCGTAAGCATAATCAACGAAGTGGTCGTAACTATCAGGCACAAGTGGTCGTAACCAACATTGTGGTCACAAACTACTTGGAGTGGTCGTGAAGTTGAGTGGTCGTATTAGAACCTCATGTGGTTGTAATTTATGACCAGTGAGGCGCTGTTCCAATAGTGGCATCAGAGCCCAACCTCCCAACATCTACTTGGGCTCTAGAAGTGCACGAGTAATGTGTGAGGGGGAGAATATTGGGAATAGTCCTATATTGCTTGTGGAAAAGGAAAAATCACAACTTATAAATGTGAGTCTACCCATTGGATTCGACTAGTTTTTAAGGAGAGAAAGCCCAATACCATTTATAAGGTTATTCTACTTGGCAGTGAAGAAAACATATGCATTATTTCTTCCATTTTATGACGTGGCAGTCGCTCATTGGTTGGAACTGAGATCTTCACACTACCTATCCACCCAAACCAAAAGGCAGCCAACAACATCACATGCCCAGGAAGGAGTGGCATCATGCCTTGTCATGTGAGCGTCCTCTTCAGAATTACCACAGCCCCAAGCCACCAACAGGAGGCAACCACTTATCCAATCCGATTGTCTTATCTGCATAGCCCCAAACCACCAATGGGAGGCAACCCTTCTCCGACTGTCTTATCCGCCTCTGGACCTTGGCTGCGCATAGATAACGCTCCCGCCCTCACAAAACGCCCTTCACGACACCACCACACCCACCAAGTGGAAGCGAGTGACATGGCAGCATCCCTACAAGTCGCAACCGCCCTGATGTAGACGGCCAAGATCAACGACCGGGCCTCCACCACACTTTCGTCGCGCCCGTCGTCTCACCTCGCCAGGGCGTTTGGTGTCGACACCGACGCTGCCAGGATCACATGCTCTTTGCAGTCTAACCTCAGGGAGGTCGCGCACAAGTGCGTCGATGCCACCAAGCTTGTCGGCTTCGCTCTTGCCACCTCAGCGCTAATCGTCTCAACAAGTGCAATTGCATAGTTGATTTGTTGCCGCTCAGATGGCTATATATGTACGGAGCTAATCAAGGTGGAGATGAGTGACGTAGAGGGTCCGGTGTGCAAGCTGCGAGCACGGAGGGCGTGCCGAAGAGGCTGACCTATGATGAGATCTAGAGCAAGACATACATGGAGGTGAAGGGGACCGGCACGGCGAACCAGTGCCCGACTAACGATGGTGGCGTGCTCTTTCCCCTTCATGTCAGGCAAGTACTAGATGAAGTTCTGCCTAGAGTCGACGTCCTTCACTGTCAAGGCCGAGGGCGTGGCCAAGAACGCGCTGCCGGAATTCCAGAAGACCAAGCTCATGACCCGCCTCACCTACAACCTCGACGAAATCGAGGGCCCACTCGAGGTCAGGGCCAACGGCACAATCAAGTTCGTGGAGAAGAACAGCATCGACTACGCTAATGTCACCGTGCAGCTGTCGGGAGGCGAGCGCGTGTCGTTCCTCTTGACCGTCAAGCAGCTCATCGCCACCGGCAAACCGGAGAGCTTCAGTGTGTCATTCCTCGTGCTGCGTTACCGTGGGTCGTCCTTCCTCGATCGGAGGCAGAGAAGCTTGTTAAGGGGAAGATTAAGAATGCGTCGTCAACAGGCAACATCACGTTGAGCGTGAGCAAGAGCAAGGTGGAGACTGGCGAGGTGATCAGCGTCTTCGAGAGCGTGCAGCCGTCGGACACCGACTTCGGGGCCAAGGCGCCTAAGGATGTCAAGATCCATGGGATCTGGTATGTGCTACTCGAGTCTAACTAGAGGGACGTGTTCGATGGAGAGGAAGGGAAGCAACGTGTATCTAGTAATGCAAATTCGGGCTGTTGGTTTTAATTTTAGCTTTTGTTTCTTGCTCTGTTCTCATGAACTGATGATCCCCCATGTGTTATTTGCATTTGGAGAGGTGGAGAGGACATTTGTATGATACATATATCTGTGCATATCTTCACAAGATTTGCCACCCAATTTGCCACGTACCTTGACTAGCTCCATACATATATAGCCATTTGCACGGCAACATATCAACTATGCAATCGCGCTTACTGAGACAAGTAGCGCTGAGGTGGGAGAGCGAAGCCGGCGAGCTTGGTGGCGTTGGCGCACTTGTTTGCGACCTCCCTGAGGTCAGACTACAGAGAGCACGTGATCCTGGCAGCGCCGGTGTTGACGCGAAACGCCCTGGCGACATGAGACAACGGGCACGACGGAAGCGTGGCGGAGGCCCGACCGCCGATCTTGGCCGGTAGCATCAGGGTGGCCGCGGCTTTTAGGGATGCTGCCATGGTAGCATCACCAAGCGGACGCGAGCGACATGGCAGCATCCCTGCAAGCCGCGGCCGCCATGATGTAGACGGCCAAGATCGGCGGCCGAGCCTCCACCACGCTTTCGTCGCACTCGTCGTCTCACGTCGCCAAGGCGTTTCGCGTCGACACCGGCGCTACCAGGATCATGTGCTCTTTGCAGTCTGACCTCAAGGAGGTCGCGAACAAGTGCGTCATGCCACCAAGCTTGCCGGCTTCGCTCTTGCCACCTCAGCGCTACTCGTCCCAGTAAGCGCGATTGCATAGTTGATGTGTTGCCGTGCAAATGGCTATATATGTACGGAGCTAGTCAAAGTAGGTGGCAAATTGGGTGGCAAATCTTGTGAAGATGTGCACAGATATATGTATCATACAAATGTCCTCTCCACCTCTCCAAATGCAAATAACATTTGGGGGATCATCAGTTCATGAGAACAGAGCAAGAAACAAAAGCTAAAATCAAAACTAACAGCCCGACTTTGCATTACTAGATACACGTTGCTTCCCTCCCTCTCCATTGAACACGTCCCTCCTCTAGTTAGACTCGAGCTGCGCATACATATCCCCTAGATCTTGACATCCTTAAGCGCCTTGGCCCCGAGGTCGGTGTCTGACGGATGCACGCTCTCGAAGACGCCGATCACGTCGCCAGTCTCCGTCTTGCTCTTGCTCACGCTCAACGTGATGTTGCCTGTTGACGATGACACATTCTCTATCTTCTCCTTGACAAGCTCATCTTCGTCTCCTCTGCCTCCGATCGAGGAAGGACGACCCACGGTAACTCGGCACAAGGAAGGACCAACTGAAGCTCTCCGGCTTGCCGGTGGCGATGAGCTGCTTAACGGTCAAGAGGAACGGCACGCGCTCACCTCCCGGCAGCTGCACGGTGACAGCGACGTAGTCGATGCCGTCCTTCTCCACGAACTTGATGGTGCAATCGGCCCCGACCTCAAGCGGGCCCTCGATTTCGTTGAGGTTGTAGGTGAGACGAGTTATGAGCTTGGTCTTCTGGAATTCCGGCAGCGCGTTCTTGGCCACACCCTCGGCCTTAACAGTGAAGGACGTCGGCTCCAGGCAGAACTTCATGTAGTACTTGCCGGATTTGAAGGAGAAAGAGCACGCCACCATCGTTGGTCGGGCACTGGCTCGCCGTTCCGGTCCCCTTCACCTCCATGTACGTTTTGCTCTAGATCTCCACATAGGTTAGCCTCTTCGGCACGACCTCTGCGCTCGCGGCCTGCACAATGCACACCGCACCCTCTACGTCACTCCTCTCCACCATGACTAGCTCCGTACATATATAGCCATCTGCACGGCAACAAATCAACAATGCAATCGCGCTTACTGAGACTATTCGCACCGAGGTGGCAAGAGCGAAGCCAGCAAGCTTGGTGGCATCGACGCACTTGTTCGCGACCTCCCTGAGGTCAGACTGCAAAGAGCACCTGATCCTGGCAGCGTCGGTGTCGACACCAAACGCCCTGGCGACGTGAGACGAGTGCGACGAAAGCGTGGGGGAGGCCCGGCCGCCGATCTTGGCCGTCTACATCATGGCGGCCGCGGCTTGCAGGGATGCTGGCATGTCGCTCGCGTCCGTTTGGTGGGTATGGTGGTGTCGTGAAGGGTGTTTTGTGAGGACGGGAGTGTGTTATCTATGCGTAGCCAAGGTCTAGAGGCGGATAAGACAGTCGGATAAGGGTTGCCTCCCATTGGTGGTTTGAGGCTATGCGGATAAGACAATTGGATTGGATAAGTGGTTGCCTCCCGTTGGCGGCTTGGGGCTTATGGTAATCCTGACGAGCACGCTCACATGACAAGGCCCGATGCCAATCCTTCCTGGGCGTGTGATGCTGGCTGCCTTTTGGTTTGGGGGGATAGCAAGTGTGCAATTCCAACCAATGAGCGACTGCCACATCATAAAATGGAAGAAATAATTTATATGTTTTCTTCACTGCCAAGTAGAACAACAACCTTATAAATGGTATTGGGCCTTCTCTCCTTAAAAACTAGTCAAATCCAATAGGTAGACTCCCACATTTATAAGTTGAGATTTTTCCATTTCCACAAGCAATATAGGACTATTCCCAATATTCTCCCCCTCACACATTACCCGTGCACTTCTAAAGCCCAAGGACATGTTGGGAGGCTGGGCTCTGATACCACTATTGGAACAGCGCCTCACTGGTCGGAAATTACAACCACGATTATTACAACCACATGAGGTTCTGATACGACCACACTCAACTTCACGAACACTCCAAGTAGTTTACGACCACACAATGTTAGTTACGACCACTTGTGATGGCTACGATCACTTGTGCCTGATAGTTACAACCACTTCGTTGATTACGCTTACAACCATTCCTTCCTGTCGTACACGTACTTGTAACTTAAGTTGACGAGAGTTACGAGCACACTTCCGTTGCACTGCACGTTCTCGTAACCGAGCTACGACCACTTCGGTTTATGAGCACTCGAGACTTCGACTGCAGATGCCAGCTCATTTGACCACGACCACCGATGAGTACTCTCAGTTCTCGATAACTTAGTAAGCTAAGCACTCGATACCAATGCGCACCTCCGCTGCACCTCACGCTGCCTTCGAGTATGGTGGTGATAACACGAAAACAAGCCAAGAACACAAGTCGATATTCTGCGGCACAAAAGCACTCCGCTTTTCTGTATGTTCTCTTCCCCCTCTGTTTTTTCCTGCTTGTTACAATATTCTACTACGCCTTATAAATGCTATTTACAGGACTACTAAACAAACTCAACACCTGACTCGATTTTCTACTCAGACTTAACTCAGACACTAATTCGTATACTTGTCATATACGTACATGAGCATGGACTTGTAAATTTGTAAACATGATTAGTTCCAACAATCACCCCCTAATCTTGTTTCTTCATCTTTAATCACGCCGATCGTCTCTCTGTCTTTTACTTCTTCCTTTTTACCTGCACTCCTGTGTGCCGTTCCTTCCTGGGTCCACTCTACTCTACCACCCGCGCTTGCTCCCCCTGACCTCGCACAATCCAACGCTTGCCGTGTCTTGCACCATTACTAAACTCATCCTTCCTTGCACACTTGCCTGGACTGGAGCACCTGCTCCTACGGCCGTCTTGACTTTGCCGTCACTCGAGCGTCTCCCTCAGTCGCTGAAACAAAACCGAATTTCAAAAATAATTCGAACTCTAGTTTGATTTTGATTTCTCTTGAACCTTTGCTTAACTCGCACCAATCCCAACCATCTACACCCTGGTCTCCCTGCATCATCGCTCCTTCGGCCGTTTTTCACGCGAGCACTGTTCATCAACCAAAAATATCGCCACCGCCCTAATCTTTTCGCCACCGCTCCTTCCCATTTCTTCCCGCCGCTGCCACACCACTGCAATCGGTCAGAGACCATACGCCCTTGCTTATCCCACATCTAACCCCACTTAATTGCCTCACCTAACACCACTGCAATCGGTTATAGGAGTATGTAGTGTATATGAGTATATACTACATATACTCATATACACTATACATACTCCTAACAACCTATTACTCCATTAGACCCAACAGGCAACAGGCATCAACATAGCCCATGTTTATTCTCAAATGTAGCTCTGTTCTTAAATGAGTTAAATCTGTAATACGAGGGACTAAACTATCAGTGACACAATGACATAGTGTACTAGTATAGCTCTGTTCTCAGTTCTCAAATCTGAAGAATCAAATGAGATCTTAACTAGGGTTACTAAGTTAGCGGAGCTTAGAAGTTGGTATTTGCTTTATCTAATTATCTTGTATTTGGTTCAGTGCTGCTCATAGCTATGAAGGCAAAGGAGTGAAGGTGATTCAACATATGCTAACTCCTTTTTGAAGGACATGTGTTGTCTTTACTCTTTACTATACAAATCATGTATAGGTGCCTAATTAACAGAATACAAGTATCTGTGGTACATTGCTACATGATTGCTGTTAGATAGAGAATATAGCAAATATTTGTCATTTGAGATTCTTGAAAGCTAACCACAGGGGAATCTAGCAATTCTGTAGTTGCTTCTTGATTTAGTTCAGTACTTTAGTGTTATGTAGGAAGCTTCACTTCTTGATGTGAGTCTTCTTAGAACTAGTAGTAGTTCTTATATTGCATTAAGTTCATGCTTCGTTAGGCTAAACAAACTTTGTTATGCTTATAATTACTCCCCTTATAAGTACCGATGTGTCTCAAAATATTTGTTTCCAGAGACAAATTTAACGAGCAAAGTAAACAGCACATCGTTCAAAAACTATGTTTTCTGCAATCATTGCAACAGCCAACTGCAATCAAATGCTTAAGACATACTGCAAAGAATATTAAGGTCAACTTTGAACTTCTCATTTGCATTGCATATCTTCTGCCATCACCACCTCACACAATTACATAAATATACAAGGAGAAAGAGGCGAAGTTCCAGTGAATAAAATGTAGCTAAATGAGTATTTCATCAACTTAATGGAAGCAAAACCTACCGGATGATTGCAGCATTTTCTCAGTTCCATGAGTATATTGTTCAGAGAAAGCTTCCTGCCTACAAAAGTATACACAAAGCTGTCAACCTCAACGTAAAACATGACTTAGCTAGCATAAATACATAAGCACAATTATGAAGAGGTTGTATGGAAGTTGTTTTAGAATAATACATAATGAATAAGCTTTCATTGTTTATGTGCACATAATGCCATAATCCCAAGCTCATAGGACAAATCAGCTTTGCCAAGTGAAAGTGAATATATAATGGTAAAAATGCATATATTAAAAGAAAAATAAAAGAAAGAGCAACTCTTCCACTGACCATTCTGAATAGCACTACTCAACTTCGAGTAGTTCTTCTCTAAAATATTAATGTAAAGTTCTCTCTGAGAATCTGTAAGGGCACATGCAACTTCTACCCACTTCATTGTTGGCATAGAATCTGTTAGTACATCAGATTTCATTCTTCTCAACATCCTAGCAAAACAAACATGTCGGAACTAAGAGCTCATCCAAGTTATCCAACAAATGAAGCGAATAGTATTTCTTGTTAGAGAGAAAAACACCTAGGTTTTAAAATTTCGTGAATACGAGCAATTTTTTCCTCCATTGTCAAATCCCTTCCAGATTCCATTGGTGAGAACCCATCAGTCTTCGGGTCAGAACTCTTCTGGATCAATATAATGAAGCAATGAATACAATTCCAGCATGTTATTTTGCAACGGTGTTCCCTGTACAGTGAAGAGAAAAAAGTGGAAAAAAGGCTATATCATTCTGATAAAACGGCAATAAGAATGCACATCAATGAGAAGGAACTATTATGCTAAGAGCCAAGGAATAAACAAATTCAACTAGGTGATTTCCATAGAGAATGGCTACAACTAGGCCTTTCTCTACATTAAACATGGTCAGGTTACGAGTCATTGCAGAAAGAACTGTAGGGGTGAGGAACTGCATGATCAAACCCAATTGGATTGCTCATGAACCGGATCTAAAGTCCAAGGCAGTTTAAGACATCTGTAATGCCTCTGAAGACCATTAATTAGCATTGTGAAATCACGGGAAATTAATTTATATGCTTACTTTTATTTCAAATCGCTATTCTAACAAGCTATCCCTCCCGGGGATGAATTAAAAAATTTCCTTATTACAAACAAAAGGTCAAGCGGATGATGTCATGATCGACGACACAGCTCTCTTTTTTAAAACAATAAAATTGATGATACCACACATTTGATGAGTGAAGCTTCATGGTTAGCAATACACATTGTGCAACTAAAGCATAGCTTTGAAGAATTTGGGTTAAAAAGAATGTTGGGGGGTGGCCTCTAGGCTCTAGCCTAGCCCAATCGGCCCACTACACCAAAGGCCTAATTATATATGTGACTGTGGCAAACCCAAAATGGCTATGACAGGAAAAAGGCATGTTTGCCTTCACTACGACCGCTCTGAAGCTAAGCCCACTCCAGTGCTCCAAAGGAAAGCTCCAGCCGCAAGCAGCAAAAGGGACCCCAGGCTAGGTACGTCCTCCACATCAAAGGCGGAACCAAAGAAAACACCGCCCCCAAAGGTCGTGAACATGGCTGAAGAGGTTGCAGACGCAAAAAGGGGCAGGGTCGAGACGACAGGCGTCAGCAAGGACCATGGTGCAAGGTCCATGACTAGGGAGAACACCTCACGCGACATGGTGCGAGGTCTGCAAGAGCATAGCAAAGGAGCATGCCCCGGATGCAAGGGTGTTGATGGTGGAACACATGCAGCAACCCCCAGAAGTACCGCCCGTCCAGCACCCGCCGAACATATTGCAGATACAAGCCCCTGTGACTGGCTCTCGCCGTGTGAACAACGCCATCCTGGGCGGGTCATCCCTCAAATTCCCCTCCAAGCGATAATGGATGGCCTACGCACGTCGAATAAACCACGTCACCACATACCCAGCACAAGCGCTCCTATGCATCCTCCCGATGGCCTAAACAAGTGCTATGTACTGCACAATTGTAGTACCTCAGATCCAGTGCGACGTCAGCAGGAGCTCTGTACCGCACAATTGCAATACCCTCAAATCCAGCGTGACATCAGCGCAATCCGCCACAGCACGCATCGCACGAAGTGCTTCCAACAGGGGGATGAAGTCCCCAATGGATAGTTGGCATGCGTCCCTGCCCGCAACCTCCTTCGTACCCATCCGCAAAGTATCCTCTGCACCAAGGGTACCTTCCAATCCTCGAGCGGCCGCATCGCCAGACTAACACACTCCTACCACTAGAGAAGGGGGTCGCTGGCAAGGACAACAGCGTGAGGGAGCATACTAAAGACAATCTTGTGAACTCTCGAGAACAAAAAGAAGGGCTCAAACATGTGGTGGGCATGCAAGAGGCGTGCATGGGTACGTCGTCCTCACCGCGCGCAGGGGTTCCCACAGGAGATGACGTTGGCACTGAGTCCACGATGAAACCCAGAGGGGGAGTCGTCTCGACTTCAAAGCTTAGTCCTGCAGCAAAAACATCACAACTGATACCTTGTATCAAGGACAGCTTAGTCCTGGCTTTAGAGCTTAGTCCTCCAACCGAGCACACATCGCAGGACAGCCAGGCAACGAAAAGGAAGTGGGCTCCACGGTAGCTCCCGATGCGATCACAGAGGGCAAAGCGACATCTGTTGCTTCGCATTTCACAGCCGCCAGCAAGCACGCTGCAAGGGCATCTAGCTCACCCTCAATGGCACGCTCCTCGGCGGCGGCATCACAACCTTCGTTGTCGCGCCCACTGTGCTCCACATCTCTGTCAACTTTGTGACGTTCGTTGCCACTTTCCTAGTTGACGATACTCCACTTTGCTTGAAATCTTTAGTCTAAAACCAACAAACATATTTAGGAATGCTTAATGCAATATATGGCCAAAAGAAAGGCCCACAAATGTACAAAAAAACCAGTAAAATAGAAAGTGCAGGGGACAAGTTGAGTACCTTTGTCTTAGGGTACCACAAGTACATTAGCTTTGCTTCTGAGTAAAACAGTAGCCTTCAACATAGAGCACATGCATGATGCAATTAACGTTAGAACATAAATGAAATGTTTGTGCTTTGTTACCAAGTTTCTTTTTGGATGAGATTCTCATCAAGTAATTTAATTTATAGGGAAAACGTTATTTTTTCTTTTCTTACTTTGTTTCCCAAGACCACAATATCCACAAAAAGGAGCAGTTGACCTTTTTGAAGATGTATTGAATTTGAGCATCACAGCATCCTGCAAGAGACTAATTTTTCAAGGCATTGAGTTTTCTCCTCGACAGCCTCGAAATATCAAAGCCACCTCTTTGGTGCAAATGCCTCAAAAAGTTAGTCTCTTGCAGGATGCTGAGATGCTCAAATTCAATACATCTTCAAAAAGGTCAACTGCTCCTTTTTGTGGATATTGTGGTCTTGCGGAACAAAGCAAGAAAAAGAAAAAATAACGTTTTTCCCTATAAATCAAATTACTCGATAAGAATCACAGCCACCAAGAAACTTGGTAGTAAAGCGCAAACATTTCAGTTATGTTCTAACGTTAATTGCATCATGCATGTAATCATGTTGAAGGCTACCGTTTTACTCGGAAACAAAACTAAATTTCTTTATATACTTGTGGTATACTAAGACAAGGGCACTCAACTTGTCCCTTGCACCTTCTATTTTATAGGTTTTTCTATACATTTATGGGCCTTTCTTTAGGCCATATATTGCGTTAAGCATCCTAAATATGTTATTGGTTTTATACGAAAGATTTCAAGCAAAGTGCAAATATTGATAACTGGAGCATTGTCAACTAGGAAAATCCGTTCATCAGGGGGCGTGCGTGCCTCCATAACCGACGCGGTGGTCCACGTCGCACGACTAAGAACACAATGGTCGCCACATCTACGCCTTCTCACGCACGACACGCACGCCCAATAAAACGATCAAAAATGCAAGGAAATAGAACAAGCAACCAACCAGTGAGCCGAAGGGATAGAGGGGGCAAGGAGCAAACAACATGATTTCGACTTATCAGTAATGAAGCACTTTACCATAAGAGACTATTGTTGGGAGAGTGCCCCGTAGCTTGGCCCAATCGGCTAGTGGCGGAGCCAGGATTTCAACCTTGGGTATCCCCACTCTCACATAAAAAAATCCAATCCATAGATTTAAAATATAGTTCAGAGTAGTACGTTATCGATAATTAAAGTCACAAAAATAGTCAAATAACAAATTGTTCAGCTTTAAGATATGCACAAAACAAACTAATAAGTAATAAAGAGAACTTACAAAATACTATAATGTTGCTTTAACCTTGCGATTCTTCACGGCGTCCTCGCGCTGGCGCTGGTAGGGGTGGAGCTCGTTCAGCAGCTTGGTCAGGCGCCGAACAGCCGCAGGAATCGGAACGGCCTGCAGCTAGGGTTTGAGAAATGGGATTTAGGAATCGGGAGGCAGCCGCCGCAGCTCGGAGAGGATGGGAGCCAGGCCAATAGGCTGTTTTTTGGGCCGCTGTGGGCTAGAATAGCGACAATATCACAGAATACATCATTATACATTTATATATATAAGTATACATACATATATACTAAAGATTACACCACAAAAGTTAGGTATTCCCGGGAATACCCAGGAATACCATTAAATCTGCCCCTGAATCGGCCCACTACGCCAACAGGCCAATTATGCATGTAACTTCGTGTCGGACCACAGAGTAATGACTATGAAACCCTCTGTGTAAATCGCACTATTCCAAGAACAGCTAGTGCACACAGTGAAACAAAGATACATATCGAGCACAAATGACCAACCAAATATATATTAAACAAAAGAGTACGGCCTTATGGCCAAGTCTTACATTAGGATTAAAGATAACACAAATAAAGAAGGTATCAGTGGGAACAAATTGATAAACAGCGAAGCCCAACAATTTGCCCATAGGCAAACAACTGTAAGACGCGTCTACACGTCCAGGTCCTCATCGTAGTTGTAGACATCCGCCTCTGAGATGAGATAGTAAGCTAAGTACAAAATTGTACTCCGCAAGTCACACGGAGAATGCAACATAATGATAAAGGCATCAATGGAAGGCTTATGGTGTTAGTTCGCATAAAACAACAATTAAAGAAATACAGTAAATAGATTGAAATTACTGAATTTAATACAATATGTAAAACAGTACTTGTAAACGAAATTAATACCGTTAGTGCAGACTCCGACCAAACACTAACCTAACCACAGGCATCCCACACGGACCATCTTTTCCAAAAGATCTCGTATGGATTCCATCCATCCCCACGTTTCCAACCACTCAAGTATTCCATCCATTCACAAGGTTTCGAAAAACATTTTTACAAAAACAAAGTTTAATCCAAGAAAAACTTTCACACAACATGCCCATAACCGTAGGCATGGCTATCCAGGATAGATTATACACTCTGCAGAGGTTGTACAACTTTACCTACAAGACATGATCATCCCGGATTGCCACGCGAGTTACACTTCATTTGGTATGCGACGAGGAGATCATTACAAGGCCTTTACAATGCAAAGCCTTCAACCTGCCCAAACCAACTCTAAGGTTTCACCCCAGTAAGGAATCCACCAGACCGGGACCCCCTCTTGAGCCGAGTGAGACTTCTGATGGCCTACGCCGCGCTCACTTTTAACCTACGACGAGACTCGGGTTGGGACCCGCAAATTAATCAACCAAGACTATCCCATACCAGCCTTGTGATAGTATGATAGGGCTTTGCAACAGTAGCTCACAGACCGGTCCTTAATTGACTTAGACTCAACCACATACCCCTGTGCTCAACAATTAATACTCTCCGAACAACAGTGCAAAAGGTGTCCCAAGTCAAGAATATATTTCAAAGTTTATCATTTCATGTGAAAAAGGTGTCCCAAGCCAAAGTTATATCTTTGCAGTGCTAAGCTTACCATCAGAAGCAGGACTGGGATCGGTGACCAATGCCATCGACTGCAACTTCGACTTGCGAGAGACAATGTCAATCTCGTGAGCCTTGATGCGTGAATACAACGCATCAAGAGTCAAAGTTGAAAGATCGGTCGTGTCTTTGATGGTGGTCACCTGCATCTCCCAAACTCGCAAATCCAAAGCAAAAAGCATTTGGCGAGTGTTATCCGAGTCAGGGTATGTGAGACCGACTGCTCAGAGATTGCTCAAGATTTTGTGAAACCTCGCAAAACACTCATCTAAGGACTCACCGGCGAGCATTTCAAACTTGTAATCTCGCTTTTATTAGTCCTGCTGTACAATCTTGATTTGGGTAATGCCCTCATGGTATGCATTGAGGGTCACTCGTAGACCGACGTAAGATGAGAAATGCAATCAAATTCGCTTTCGCTAAGACCTTGGATTATGATGTTCCTTGCCTTTGCATTCGCCTCAACATCTGACATGTTTACCAATGTGATGTTCTCATCGGCAGGAACAAGATAGCGAGTTTTGACCTTCCTCCAGATGGCATAGCCCTGAGCCTGTATATACGACACCATCCTACTCTTCCAGAAGGGATAGTCTATCCCATCGAAGATAGGGGGCTTGGTGGAATACTTGTCCGTTGCCATGGCTCACAGACCAGTTAAGATCTGTCATAGAGAGCTAACCGGCTTTGATACCACTTGTAGCACCGAAATAGCAACAGACGGGGGTGAATGATGCCTTCAAACCTCCCCAAGTATTCACACAAACTTCTTCTCCGACAGCTATAGAAGCTATGAAGCAAGAAGATCGAATGCTCACTGGAGAACCAAAAACCAAACAACAAAAGAGAAGAAAATAGCCGCTGCCGAGAGCAGTCCAAAGCGGTCGAAAGCCAACAAGTGATCGATCGACCTACTTGGACAAAGATAGTCAGTTCTCTGATCAAATATACGTGGTCGTAGGCCAACAGGTGATCCAACGACCGACGTAGTCGAAGTCTGACTGAGAGGCGAAAAACCAAACTGACAACAGAACTGCAACCGCCAACAGAGGAAGAGAAGAACACGTGACCGTGGAGACCGATTTCCGAATAACTGATGATTCACGGTTCTATTGGTCGTGAGGTTTTAAACACAGCAAGAATGCAACCTCTGAGAGAAAATACAAAGAAATTAGATACTCTCTGCTGAGACCAAGTCACAAGCCATGGTCGAACTTAGAGCAGAGTATCGCTGATGCGCACGACCGCAGGGCTAAGACTATGAAGAACTCTCGACTCAAGGACCCAAAAATCACGAAACTTGAAACTTAGCAAGAATACATCCTCTATAAGAGAAATTACCAAGAAGACGCAAACTTTTCGCAGCGGTCGATTAGGACGGCATGGTTGAACAAGAAACAGAGGAATACTCGAGGCGCACGACCGCAAAGCCAAATCTGTGATCGAAAAACCTTGCTCTCGGGAATATGACAGCCAAATGGCTTTAAGGTGATTCCCAGTTCATAGCAGAATAAGATCAAAGGCTACTCGAGCCAAGAACACAACTCAAAACGATAAAGTCCAGAGGCGACCGGAGCACCAGAAAAGAAAAGAGAACAGAGAAAATGCAATCAAAACATCATAGATAAAACAACTCAAAGATAGAGAAACAGAGATGAATGATTGCATTAACGGAGGTTTCTACAGCCACTCCATACAAGCTCTCAATCCCAGAGCAACGCACACAAAATAGAGAGAACCCGAGCGACTTGCCAGAAAACCTCAACCTCGCCTCGAGCTCTTCCTCTCTATTTATAGCCACTAGATACCGAGGGACAACCCGTTAACCCCAACTAACATCGGGTTTTACTCATTGCTTTGCCCATTAGCACCAACAAACTCAGCGCTTTGCCTGTTATCTCCAACAAACTCCGCGCTTTACCCATTATCTCCAACAGAATCCACTTCTTCAGGCCTGAGTCAATTTCACCGAATTGCCACTCACGCGCCTTCCCGGAAGCTTCCTTCTTGCCTTGCTGTCCAAGCCTTGCAACCACCTCGCAAGCCTCATCGTCTTCGGCATCTCCCGACTGCTCTCGACCTCAGCACCGCCTGTGCCTAGTCCCGGCCATCCCATGCCTCGCCACGACTTAGCCTCAAAGTCCTACAACCATCACAGTCAAGCAAACATCACATAGCACCACTCGAAACACAGTAATCATACATTAGCATCAGTGAAAAATACTCAAAGCATACTCCTCCAAAGTCGTAAACACCATACGACCGATCACATAAGTAGAACACGACATGCACAGGACCTACGACCGCCTACCCAAGTCCATACGACCACCCCAGTGGTCCGTACGACCGATTCCCAGGGGTTCCGACCGCTTCAGGAGTCCATACGACCGGTTTGACTCGCGCTACGACCACTGCCAGACTTCAATGTGGTCGGAGGGACTTCCGATCATGTCTGCCCACGCTACGACCGCCTCCGACTGGTTCCGACCACGCCCAACCACGTCCAGAGCACGTCCGACCGCATACGACTGCTTCCGACCGCGCCCAAGCTCGTTCGATCGCATACGACTGCGTCCGACTCTGATCCAACCACGTTCGACCGCCTCACAACGTGGTTGAAACCAGCCGGCTTCCCACGTGGTCATGGCCGAAGTCTGCCGACTTCCGAACGCAGCGGTAGAAGCCACGACTTCCGACCGCCTCGCTCCCGACCACGGGCCAATGTGGTCATGACGCTTCTGACCACAACCAACATGGTCGTAGAGGCGTTCGACCACGACCAACACGATCGTAGAGCCTTCCAACCACAGCCAACGTGGCCGTAAAGCCTCCCGACCTCGGCCTAAGTGGTCGTAAATTCTCCTGCTGCCATCCGACCACGGCCAAAGTGGTCGTAAATTCGATTGGGAGCTTCCGACCACGGCCAATGTGGCCGAACCGGCTTACGACCACGGCCAATGTGGTTGTAGAGGCCTACGACCACGGCCAGAGTGGTTGTATGAGCTTACGACCACGGCCAGAGTGGTCGTAAGGCTTCCAGGCAACTCCCAGCTGCCAACAATGAGGTCGTAGGGACTTCTGACCACTGGCAAAAGCTTACGACTTGGTAAAAACGGCTCAAACCAAACTCAAACTTTCCAAAACAAATGTCAATTACTCATCACAAACATGAGGTCACCTCCACATGGTCTCTCAAAGGAAGTGGGGGCGGGGCTGGCGCGGGTGAATGTGGCCGGGAGAGGCGGGGCAGCGTAACAGCCGGGCGGCGTCGTGGCCAGGTGTAACATCCTAAATTTTGGATGTTTGAAATTGAGCAATTTAAAACTTTTATTTGCATGTTACTGGCATTTGAATTTTTGTTCAAAATCTTATTTGGGTTTTCCTGAGTATTGTGCTGAGCAAATAATATCTGGAAATAATTTTCGAGCACAAAATAGCAATCACAAAAAATAATATATAAATAAATATAAAATAATTTAAATGGGGTTTAACCCCTGACAACCTAAAATTCACTGTAATTCACTAAATCAAAGTCTTATCTAAAGATCAGCAACAGATAATAATAATAATAATAATAATAATAATAATAATAATTAGACCAAGAATTCATTCTAGATATAGCTCAATCATCATACAAAAAGAAAGGGGGTATGATCTAAAAATTTAAATAAAGATGGGTGAGTTCAAACTCTGAAAAAGTAATTCAAAAATATTTACAAAATCAAAACATAGTTTATAAATTAGTTAATGGGAAATAGTTGAATTAAAAGTACAACTCAAATATACATACACATACATATATATACATACATATATATATACATACATACATATATATATTCATACATATATATATATATATTATACAATTAAATTGAAGACTAGTCTTAACATTAGAGCTAAAATTCAAGAAAAGGGGTTTTGGACACCAAGCTCAAGTAATTAAAATTCAAATTTTGAATCCTAGCATTTTTCTTCTTCCTTCCTTCTATGCCAGGTGGGCCCCATCCCTATTCTCTCCCTCCTTCCCTCTCTGCCAGCTGCCGCTGGGGCCGGCTTCTCCCCCCGCTTCCTCCTTTCTTTTTTTTCTCCCAGCTCCCCTCACTCGTGGCTGCGCTCGCTCCGCGTCGTCTTCCGCAGCACGCCTGCTCAGTTGGCCCCGCCCCTCACTGTACCTCCGTCACCACGCACCTGCCCGCATCGCCTCCTTCACGTCGCGCGCGTTGCCTCGCCACCACTTCCTGCCTGCACCTCGCACGTCTCTACGCCAACCTACCCCACCGCCCCAATGCGTCGTGCTTGGTTGTCGTCTTCTTTCTTCCTCCCCCTCTCTTCCTCCTCTCCCATCTCTTCACGCGTGTCATGCCCCTGCACCGCACCCATGCCCTGCGCCTCCCGTCGCGCCCTTACCTAGCCCCACGTTGCGCACGCCCGGCTGACCCATCCCGCGCCCATGCCCTGCCGGCCAACCCCCGCACGTCGCCGCCCGATTCCGCCACCTATAAAACCCCGTCCGAGACCCCAATCGAACTGCCCTGCTCCGCTACACTTCCGACCCAAAATTGCGTTTCTATTGCCACTAACGCCGCCGGCGGCTCTTCTCCCCCAACTCCGGCTGGCAAGGAATCGGCCGCTCGGAGCCACTCCAAGCCAATTCCTCGGAGCCAGAGCTTCCTCGGAACGTCGCCAAGCTTCTTCCGTCTTAGGCCGGGCCCTTCCCCGCCTCTCCGTTTCTGGCACCGAGCTCCCCCCTGATCCACCGCCGCCTCACGTCGCCGGCACGCCTCACCATCTCCCCGGCCGAGCCACAGCTACTGGTGAGTTCCCCACAGCCATCTTCATCTCCTACTCCCCTTGGTCTCCTTCCCTCCCCCTCCGGTCGCCGATGTGCCATTCGGCCTCACCGCCGGCCGCTCAAGCAGCCGCCCAAGCCGACCTACGCCATTCCGGGCCACGCCACCTCCTCCACAAGCTTCCTCGCCTCCTCAGGATTCTGTTTTGCCGGCCTACCCTGCCCCTTTGGCCTCCCCTCACCGGAGCCCCCGCCGCTCAGCCGCGCCGGCCGTCTCCCCTGTTTCGCTTCCTTCCCTCCCCCCTCCTCTGTTTCGTTTCAAGCCAAAGGCCTGTCTCTTTTCTCTCTCAATGACAGTGGGCCCAACTAATAGCAAGGTTGTTTGATGCATGTATCACTAGTAGATATGAGTGTATGGCCAGATTTTGGAACTATGTTTAAGTAATTAAATGAGAAAAGTCCAAAATAAAATATGATGGCACCTAATTGCAATATCATATAATGATTTATGTAAAATGAGATTAGTATAGGTTTAACTCTTGGTCAACTACATGTGATAGCAAGTTAACTATTATGCAAGAATAGAATATGTATGATTAGTGTAGAGTACAAAATAAGATAGGAGAAACCTAAAACTAAATATAATGGAAAATAATTTAGTAGCACATAAAACAAGATGCAATATTAATTGTACCTTTAGAACCTGAGTTTATGAATATCAAAAAATGTTTACAGACCAAATCCGGACTAGCTACTTGTAAGAAAGGATTTATGTACGATAATCCTAATAATAACCTCAAGCATGACCAATTATTCACAAGCAATACTAGCATGTTTTATTGACTACAAATAGTTAGGGAATGATTTAATACGAGACCCCTAACCTTTTACCATGAGTATTAACATATGAATTAAAGATTTCATGGCGTATAATTAAATAAATCAAACATAAATGGATTAATATTTCCCTCAGACTCAAATTTTAATTAAAGACAACATTAGCAAACTGTTGATAAATAAATCTTAGCAGTTGATTTAGTAATTTGATACAAGCCAGACCTCATAAATGGATTTATTTCTAGAATTAAATCGCACTGAATAATAACTAAGGATATATAGGATAATGATGAGGGTTAAGTCAAAGGGCGTCTTTAACTAAAAATTTTGTTGGCACATCTATTAAAACCCTTTGGGTCATTAGTCATTAAAATAATCTTGCTAAATTGCATTTTAATGAACAAGGTGATACTAAAACCACATCAAATAATACATCTCAAATTACTAGCAATATGAATTAATTCAATAAGCTAAAAGTCGTATACATCGCTTATGGAACCTCTACCCTAATTCATGAATGGCAACTCTCGACCAATAAATTAAACCCTGGCTAGATTCGTGCATCTGTTCATAGGTCTAACCTGACTTATAGAACTTCCTTAATAAATATAAAAATAATAAGATAAGTTATTATATAAAAGATCGATCCATGATATTCTACTATCGGCTATACTCAGCCATCCTTGAACCGAAAGAGAAATATTTCCGTGAATATTCCTTCACTATAAATTTTCCTTGACATCTGTCTCGACGGATTTCTCTTAGCCATTTATCACTTCGTTCCAACCCTTTTTAACTCCATCAATACTCCGCACCTCATCGACCTTGCCTCAAATCACCCATTAACCCATAATAAAGCTAAATTGAGTTTATTTTGATTTATTTGGATTTTTTTGAGTTATTTACATTTATTTGGATTCAGTTGTTTAGTGCATAATTAGAAATTGGGGTCCTGAAGAATCAAGAGATCAAGCGAGATCAACAGTGAAGTGAAGATAAAAACCGGAAGCTCAAGCCCATCGAATGAGAAAGCATTGAGTGAGCTCAAGATCGCAGTAAACCGCGCAAGACGAGTCAATACTTTGATCATGTTGAACTTACATTTTTTTTGTTTAAATTATCAACTAGCATCTGTTATTTTATGCGTAAATTTATGTTCGATTTCAAGATGCTAGTTATATACCCATTAATGAACTTGTTACCATTGCTCTCAGTTAAAACCCTTGAATATCTGAGCCTTGCCACCTTAGCGAAAATTATAATGTTAGAACTTTCGAAAATAAGTTTACAGTTATACGCCATACTTAGCAATGCTTAGATATTCGGGGGCACCGAGAATGCCCAAAAGATCACTTTCAACTATGAGAAACTGGTTTGGGAAGTCATGGTGATAATGACTGGCATATGTTCGGGGGCATCGAGCCGTCCCTTGATAAGCCATGCATATTATCTATTTGCATCATGTGTATTGGCTCGCGGAGTACGGTGGTTTGTGCTCACCCTCGCTCACTCAATTAATCCAAAATCAGGAGTCAGATCACTACGCTTCAGCAATACACTAGGTCATGATGGGGAGCAAGATGAAGATATCAAGAACTAGGTCGCGAACCCCCAATTGACGGCCTGTGGGCACATCCTGAGGGTCCCACTGTGTGCTTCGTTTCCGCTGCTGCATTATATTGATTTCGGCCTGATCGACCCATAAGTAAGTCTACTTTTATATTCACGCTTCTGCATGATATGTATTTTGATGTTCAGTACTATATCTATGAGCGCTATATACTGACCTAGGGAATAGTTCAGTAAATCACAGAGGATTTCGGATTGTAAAATCTGGGTCCAACACCAGTAAAGGAGACGGGCGTGGGGAAGACGAGAGATCTGACAGGCAGGCCCAGGGTGTCGGCGGCAGAGGGGAGAAGAGCAAGTGGTTCGGATTGGTGACGCGTGGCCAGGGAAGGATCAAGCGGCCGAGGTGTTTGATCGAGCAAAAATATCACACCCAGAAGTGCACGGGTTGCCACTGAAATAGTGGCGAGTGTCATGTTCTCCACAGGGACTAGACTGAGGCTACCGGTGCTCAGCTAAAGCTAGGTCAATCAAAACAGGGGAGAAAACTAAACCTAAAGCGACTACCAAATGGATCGAATGAATTAACTATCAAACGAACTATAAATCACACAAATGAAACTACGAACTAACTAAACAAACGAAAGACGACTGAACGAACGACCGTACGAATGGACTTCGTACGACCGAACGAACTACACGACGACTGACTACACGAATTACGCACAAACAACAATGACGACTACACTAACGAACACGACTACCAACCAACGATCTAACTAACTACCGACCGCGAGACAGAAAGAGGGAGTCTAGAAGCATAGAGAACGTCAAGAGAGAGAGGAGGAAGACGATCGACGGCTAACTAGACGGCGGCACACGACAACACAACAAACTACAACTACGATCGCTCGACCTAACTATTTACAGACCGCGGAAAGAAGAAAAGGAGTCTAGAAGCAAGGGGGAGTCGAGACAGCAAGGGGAAGGGAACGGGCGCCGACTAGCTAAATCGCGCTAGACAACACAAACACAGATACCGACAACTGCACAGGGCAGAGCCTACACAGCACTGATCACAAATACACTGAACACATGCATACATCACAGTTCACATAATCACTGAACACAAATCCACAAACTCAGATATCAAATAACAGAACACAAATCACATTGATGTCCTAACATTCACAGTTCATATAGCATCAATAAACAGGGAATTAATAGAAATATAGTTGAATAGTAATTGCGAACTGCAAAGAGGTAAAAGGAGAAGAATTTGGGATGAACCGAAATGAAGAGGAAAGCAGGGGAAACCGAGGGGTTGAAGAAGATGCAGTCGGTGGAGGGGCACACGTCGGAGAAGAGGAAGAAGTCGGAGTTCGCCGGCATCAATGGCGATGGAGAGCTGCAGCAGTCGGGGTCAGTGAAGAGGCCGTCGTTGGTTTCGAGGATGATGTAGGAGACGGCAGTGTGGAAGAAGACGGGGTCGCGGTCGCCGGTGACGCGGTGGCGTTGAAGTGGAAGGCGGCGCCGAAAGGAGCGGTGGCGTCCGGGAGGTAGTGGAGCTGATGAGGCCGTCGGTGAAGAGTTCGCAGAGGTTGGGCGTTGCGGATTTGGTGGTGGTGTGGCCTCGCCACCGGCCGGTGGTGGAAGATATGGGGGAGAAGAGCAAAAGGGGGCAAAGGAAGAAGGGATGCGGCAGGTGGTGTGACAATTTAGCCAGCGCAGCAGGGGAAGTAGACAGCGGCCGAATCCAGCGAGTGGCGCAGAAGGGGAAGGCGGCACAGAGCGACGGTCGGTGGAGCAACACGGAATGGAGAAGCGCAGTACGGGGGCGGATGGTGAGCAGGGAGTAGAGGGCGGTGGTGTGCCGAGAGGAGGCGGAATGTAAAAGAACAATACTGACGTGGAACAAAATATTCACTACAAAATTGGACAGGAAGTACACGCAGGGTATACAAGACTTACTGTAAGTAGCAAGCGGTATTCAGAGGTATATCGCTTTAGGCAGGCTGCGAGGTTGCAATCAATCTTCTTCAATCTGTGAGCCTCGTCAACTGAAATGAAAGGGGGGGAGATGCTCAAGTGTCACACATCAATAAAGCAGACAATTCAGGACTAGAGAACCCCTACAGCTATATCTCAGAAAAAACTCACTGACAATAGTAGCCCACTTAAATTTCTGTAGAACTGCTTCATCAATTTGAACAAACTCGTAACTTGTCACAACAACATCAAATAAAGTCTTCCCTTCAGAAGAGTACATTTCATGAACTTGAACACACTTTCTAGAATCTGTCTCCTTGATAAACAATAATGTTAAGATCGCTTCCCCAGCGGCCAAATTCCTAACGCACACAGCATGCATTCAAAAATTACTAAAGTCCAGCTCATGCAATAAATTTGTAATAACATGAAGATCGTAATCACAAAGGCAAGAATCCATAATAATATTTTGAGCAACATTACTACAAAGTACAAACATTCCCGGTAATATGGGGGATCATGTAAGGGTAAGGGTATACAAACCTTTTCCCATTGCAATAGGATGCTCTTAGGAGCAAGGACCAACGCAGGAGATGTGGTGAAACTTCCCTTGATTATGTGGCTGAGAAAGCAAACAACTTGAACAGTTTTACCAAGGCCCATTTCATCGGACAATAGAAAAAGAAAGAGAAGAATTTCCATTGTCATCTTTTCAAGATAAAATAAGAGAAGAACAGTTAAGCATATTGGTTTCATCGTGAAACTTTTTCCATCATACATAGATTGTCAAGAAATATGAATGCGACCATTTCACAAGTAAAACTCTACATCAATAGTCTTTGATACAATTAACAATATCACTATAGATTAGGTCATTTCAAAAGGAACAAATATTGCCAAATTACATCGGAGTAAATTTGTTAAGAAACCCCTTCAACAGCACTTAACTTAGGCAATGTACCGAAATAATAGTAAAATAAAACTTAGGCAATGTACTGCAATCAAAGATAAACAAGTACATCATGCATTATGGCTTTAGAGTGCATGAACATACCGGCAAGAATAACACTCCTCCTAGTTTGGAAATTATCAAATATCCGTTGTAAGACCCTTGAAGCTGATAGTCATATATGTTATGAATAGGACTATAGGACTGGAAGGAAAAGTCAGAAATGAAAGCGGCTCAACGACAGATGCTGAAGTGGAGGAAGGAGACGGACGAGGATAGAAAGGACGAGACTCATCAAAAGTAACATCCCGAGAAATCCGCATCCGTCGGGCAACAGGATCCCAACAACGATATCCCTTGTGCTCAGCACTGTAGCCCAAAAAAACACACTCAACTGACTGAGCAGTCAGTTTGGTGCGCTCACGAGGTGCAAGAAGAACATAGCACACACACCCAAACAGGCGAAGTCTGGAATAATCAGGAGTCTGGCCACAGAGACGCTCAACTGGAATCCCACCCTGCAGAGCAGAGGAGGGCTGAATGTTGATCAAGAAAGTGGCAGTAGAAACAGCCTCAGCCCAAAAATGTGGTGGAACAGCGGAAGCAATCATGAGAGCACGAGCTGTCTCAAGAAGATGACGATGCTTACGCTCAGCCACACCGTTCTGAGCATGAGCACCTGGACAAGAAAACTGAGAGAGTGCCCTGCTCAGCAAGAAAACCACGAAGGACTCCCGACAAGTACTCTCCAGCGGAATCAGCGCGAAAAACGCGAATAGGAGAGTCAAACTGAGTGCGAATCATGGTGGCAAAGGCCTTGTAGATAGATAAAACCTCACTACGAGATGACATAAAATATATCCATGTATGGCGAGAAAAATCATCAATAAAAATGATATAATATCGATGACCTCCTTTCGAAACAAAAGGAGCTGGTCCCCATACATCAGAATGAACAAGATCAAAAGGACGCTGAGACACTGACTCACTAGAAGGATAAGGGAGTTGAAGCTGTTTGCCAAGCTTACAACCCTGACAATGTAGAGAAGCATCACCAGACACAGACCCTAAAAGACCTCGACGAAGTAAAGAAGCCATGCGGGATCCACAAAGATGTCATAAGCGATGATGCCACTGAGCAAACGAAGCGGTGGAGGCTGCAACAGCTGCAGAGGTGGAGTCGAGAAGACTGACTGGGGCAGCGGAAGGAAGGCGAAGCCAGTCAAGCTCCCAAAGCCGTTGGGAGTCACTGCGGCGAGGGCCAGTACCAACCAGAGTCCCCGTGCGACGATCCTGAACACAACAAGAGTCAGAGTCGAAAATAACACGACAACCATGATCAGTGAGCTGGCCAGCAGATATGAGCTACATGGTTAGTTTTGGAACATGAGACACAGCAGGAACATGAAAAGAGGAATTTGAAAGAGTGCCTCGTCCTGTGACAGAAAGAGAGGTACCATCTGCTGTGTGGACAGTGATAGGAGCAGCTAAGGGACTAATGGAAGTAAGGCAGGTGGAATCAGATGTCATATGAAAAGAAGCGCCAGAATCAAGAATCCAAGGTGATGTACCTGAGGAAGGAGAAGTAGAAGGTGGTCTCTCACCGGAAGACTGAGCAGCAGAACCAACAGAACCAGACGATGCAGAAGCAAGCATGCGGCCTAACAATGTGAGAAGCTGCTGAGTGTCAGGGGTACCAGAACTCGGCTGAGAGGAGGAACCTCCAGTGCTCCGCGGAGGACGAGCACCACGACGAAGATCCTTCTTCTTGTAGCAAAATTGTTCCACATGTCCATCCTTGTTGCAATATGTGCAGTGAAGACCCTTACCAACAGCAGCTGTCACTGGTGTAGACACAACTGGGGAAGAAGTAACCAAAGGCACAGCGGGTGTACAAGTCGGAGAAGCGACCAACACCGAAGGAACTGATGATGATGACGATAGCAAACCCGCTCCACGAAGTCGAATCTCCTCAGTACGAACAGCTGTAAGGGCCTCCAACAAAGTCACACGAGGATAACGAGCCAGCAACTGAGCACGAGTCTGCTCAAACTCAGACCGGAGACGTGTCAAAAAATCGTAGATGCGGCGAAGCTCCATGTGAGACTGCTGACGCTGACAACACTGACAGGTGCGGCAAACATCTGGCCCCAAAGAGTCGATCTGACGCCATATCGCAGACAACTGAGCATAGAACTCATCCACAGTGGCATCTCCCTGCTGCAGCGACTGCTCCTGTCGCACAACAGCAAGGTATAAGGAATCACCAGATGGCTCGTAGCGACTGCGTAGATGCGTCCACATCGCATGTGCAGAAGCCAGTCCAACAACATCACCAGTGAGATGCACCTCCATGCTAGCAACCAAAATAGCAGAGGCACAAGCATCTTCATCAATCCATGTCTTGTAAGCAGCAAACTGAGTCTGAAAAGTCTCCATGGCATCCTCAAAAGTCTCAGAAGCCTGTGTACGAGCGTCTTCGGAAGCATCCTTCGAGAGTACAGGCTCAACAGGTAGAGTAGAACGAGATGGACAAGGCAACTCGCCCGTAAGAAACTCCCAAAGGCGCTGACCACGCATGTGGATGCGCATGTGCTGAAACCAGTCCCGATAATTGAGACCATCAAAGATCACCGGACAACGAGAAACAGAAACAGTACCTGCAAAAGGAGACATTTTTTTCTTTCTTTTTTTTTCTTTTTCTTTTTTTTCTTTCTTTTTTTTTTCTTCAGTCGGTTTACAAACCGACCAGATCCACTGCCCAACCAAAAAAGGCAACTCGCCGAATCAAAGAAAAGGCAGAGTGGACGGCGACGGCGACGGGGTCGGGGCGAGCGGGGTCGGCGCCGGCAACGGCGACGGCACAAGCGGGGTCGGCGCCGGCGACGGCGACGGCGCGAGCGGGGACGGCGCCGGCGACGGCGACGACGCTAGCGGGGACGGCGCCGGCGACGGCGACGACGCGAGTGGGGACGGCGCCGGCGACAGCGACGGCGAGACAGTCCCGAGCGGGGATCGGCGAGGCGGTCCGAGGGTCGGGGACGGCGGTCCTGATACTTGGCCGCACCACCGAGAGAGAGGACGGTGAGGCGCGGCCAGCGAGACGACAGCCAAGCGACTGCGATCTCTGGCGACCTCACCGATGGCGGCGGCGATCTCGAGCGGGTGCAGCAGCGTCTCCTTCGGCGGCGCACGGGATGAAGGGCCTCAGCCGATCAATCTCTTCAGGCGACGACGTATGAGCGCTCACCCGGAGGTCGACCGATCCAGCGATGGCAACAACGACAAATCGATCTTGCGGTGGAAAACTGAAGAGGAGAGCCAGCGACGACAGAGGCGCGGTGGAGAGCAGATCCTAGGTATAACGAAACCCTAGACTTGGCTCTGATACCATGTTATGAATAGCGCATGTATTCATTATGTGGCCAATGGGCCAATATATATACAAGTACAGGTGTTACATATATGCAGAGAACCCCTCATACAATAGGGTAAGTACACAGAGTTGTAATACATATCTAACAATATAGAGATTCGCGGTGTACCTTTTCTGGTACCATCCCTTCTAGGCATATGTGGCTGATGCAATCAACTCTTTTTAAAGTATTTTGATACCTCTTGACAAGCATAGAAACAGCTGGCTGCAGCCGCTGCACACTTTCGGTACAATAGGACTCCCATGTAGCTTCACAATAATCAAGGCCTTTCCATTTAACAAGGAACTCATATCCATCAAAGTCTTTATTATCCTGGAAAGCAGCCAAGATGTCACATAACCCATCATGATCAAACTTACTCCGACATGAAATGGCACGATATACTTCAAACAACTCAGGTTTCCTTTCATCCACTGAATAAACCTCCTTAAGCAAGCTGTTGCGATCAGTTTGTAGGATCATTCGAAAGAGCAAAATATCATTGAAGAAAGTATTATTATGCTCTAATGAAAGAAACAAACAATTCAGTAGATAGCAGATTAGCACTGCACTAAACTTTTTTCACTCTAGCTATATGATGGACCAATATTACTGATTACGAAAGGCTGAGCATATCAACCTATTCATAAAAGAGTTCTTTAAATCATCTCTTTGACTGTTTGGAGATTATGTGAATAATTTGTAGCACATCATGAAGAAAATTTTGCCTAAATGAACCAAATAGATAATTGGCATTAAAAAGACAGGTTCAATTGTGACAACAAAATAACACAAGCAATTATATAGGGCTGAGGGCTTACGAATTCTTCATTCGGTATCTTTGTACTCGTACACGATCAAAAATACGAAGCCATTCAAGTGGAACCTCGAGCAAGTAATTTCAAATGTCTTAGTAAAATAATTACGAAGCTCACATTGGTTATCGTGATATCACATAATAAATGTTTGGCAATGTGTGACAGCACACCATTTGACCAAAGGAAATCGTTAGGCAGCTATAGCCCTGCACGAATTTAACTATTCCAGCCCTTGTGGTAGACCAAGCTAGTATCAGAATTGGTCCACAAATGCGCTATTTGGTACAATTGCGCAAGTTCAAAGTTTAGTGATAGCAAGACAAACTAGTATCACTGTGTAGTTAGTGCAGGCTGCAATCAAGCATGTCCATAAAGAAAACCTATTCAACAACCTACTTCTATTTTCTGAAATAAAATTATCATGCATAGTACTTGTGGCATTAGAGCGCCAACTGCTATGCCAAGGCTACATTAGACAACAAGGCGTAGCAAAACAAATTATCAAATATACAGTGAGCAAGGAGGAAAACACACCCAGCAGTCATGATGATGAGAAAGTAATTGCCATTTCACAAGGAATTGATCTTGAAAATCTGTCTCTTGAAGAATCACCCGTCTGTGACCTACAAGTCTCTGGATCCTATTTAAGGGATACACTTCTGTCACATTGGCCAAGGAAGCTTGATTGATTTTGCACAAAGAACACTCCCAGGTGCCACTACTATCTTGCATAGGAGGATCAAGACAGAAGGTGTGGAAGCTACGAGAACAACTAGAATTCTGGCATTGGATTAAAAGACAGCTGCCAGTTCCACTCTGTGGGAAAACAAACTAAGTAACACTACATATAAGGATAGGGGGAACTGAAAAAAAAAGTGCCAACAAACCTTTCAAATTATTAAAAAAAAACAAACCTTACAGATCGAGCAAATAGGTCCACCAAAAGTGCTTTTGCTAGGTTTGACAGCATTGCGTAATAATTCATCATCTGAAAGAAACAAGATATGGCATGTTAGAAGATCAACCTCACAACAAGCATTCAGGGTTCCAGACAGGTCATTAAAAAGCACAAAAGGTATGATTGTCAGCCTGTACACTAACGAAACTGCAAGCTAAGACAAGCACAATTGAAGAAAGTACAGCTGAAAGCCTACAACATTCATTGTGTTTATATGTCACTCCAAAACATTTAAGTTATGCATCATGCATGCATATGCACAGGTTATGCGGGTGTTTTAGAAATTTCTATGGTGAGTTTACTTTTAACTGTGCGTAAAGTGACAACATGGGTATCCCTTGACCATGAACTCAGAAATGGTTGGTGATAAACTCATGGTTCTTAACAAATTGGTTAGTTAGTACCTGAAGATGAAGATGCTGACTACATACACAACGAAGCTTCAATACCGCTTTCCTAAAAATTGACAGAAACATTTATCATTCCATGAAGAACAGGAATTAATGAGCATCTATCTCCTAAAATGAACTTTTGTTAATTTACATCTGAAACATGATCCGCTTTCCGTCTCTCTTGTTGGCGCTTTGACATTCTTCTGCATGGAACTGCCTCCCTGTGATCTGTGGTAATTTCAAAAGTCAATGTAGCATACAGTTTGATTATGACAACTCGTGTATGTCACCCAATTAGGAAACATAAAAAATCAACTTAGGGGGCTGAAAAAGATGTATTAGTTCTTCTGCATAAGTGTGTATTCATTGAAATATTTAGTCTAATGAAGAGCGGTTATCACTTATCCCCACATCTGATGAAATAAAATTGGGAATAAAAGCCGTATAGAAGAAAAGTTTGCAAGTTCAAGTGTTCAACACACTTAAAAAATCAATCATGAAATTGGAGTGCAAGGAAACAATAAAACATTCAGCAAAAATTTATATAGTCCCCTTCCCTTCAAAATAACTATGATGATATCATCTTAAATTCTTGCTTAGCAATTAAGACTTTCAAAAAGAAAAATTTCAATAGATGGTTATCCAATATTGTTAATTAAGACTTCCATAAAGAAAACAAGCTTCCAGAAGGTTCCCAATTTACCCCAAAAATGCATTTGAAGAGTTTATTAAGCAACTGCAAGATGCACAGAAAAAGGAGAATCATGATAACATTATCAAAATACTGAGAGTAAACATCTCTAATTAAAATGATCATCTCAAAGGGTGTCCACTTACTATCCTCATTGTCGCTTTCACCAACGTCATTGTATGGATGTTTTCTAGTTCCCAGTCTGTACCGAAGGCGCTTTGATCTTTGGCGGGGGGCCAAACTATCATCATCTACATGATTTTTGTGTGCGCATGATACTGGCGTAAGTTATATTAAAAGACTGGCTGTATATAAGTATAATCACACAAAAACTTGAACATTGTGATCTTACCATTATCAGAGCTACTCCGCCACGTGTTTTTATCTTCACTCACCTCACCACTTAAATATCCAGATGTAAATCTCTTTCTGAGGCGCTTTGACCTTCCTTGTGGAACCAACTTCCTGGCCCCTGTGACACACCATTCCGAATCAACAAAGCAAGTCATCCATAACAAGTACACACTAATTCATACATCTTCAAGTTTCGAAATTGTAAATAGCTCACTCTAACCATCCTGGAAGCTACTCCGGCTGTTCGCAAATACATCTTCTTCACTCTCCCAGCCATCCAAATCTCGCTTTCGAGTTGGTTTGCTCTGTAGGCGCTTGGACCTTCTGTATGGAGGCAACTTTGGGCCACCTGATGTAAGGATAAGATCAAATTAACACTGTGAATAGAAAATCTAAACAAACCATAAATGTGTAACTATACCAAATTTTATACATAAGCGACACAAATATGGCACTTACCAATTACCATCATCAGAAGAAGTCCGTATGGTCTCCTCCGCAACCTCAGCCTTACTCCCCACCACGCCATTAAAAGCATCCGCTGCTATATTGCGGCACTTCAATTCTCCACAGGGAGCTAAGTTCATAGCTTCTACAAAAGAGAACCAAACACTGAGCATGATGGCATGAAACAGCAGGCCACATCAACAATATAAGCAATGCGCGAAATTCAGAGGGACCTGAGTTTTCCTCCTATCACCCACCTTCATCGTCACTCAACCTGACCTCAGCAACCTCTATCACGTGCACCTCCGCTGTTGCAGCATCGCTGGCCGTCGTCTGCTTCCAGAGACGCCCCAGGTTCCTTGTGGGGACTATCATCCGGTCATCTGCTTAAACCGAAACCGGAATTAGCCGGAAGTGTGCAACTTATAACCAAGGTTATCATGGCGTCGCCTAGGCGACGCCTAGGCGTCCCGGCGGCCGGCGGTGGACGCCGTGGCCCATCGCCCAGGTTCATCTCAGTTAGGCGACGTCGGGCGACGCCCAGGCGTCCAGGCGACGCCTACTGCGCCGTGGCGGCCGCCTGGGCGCGAAGCGAGGGGGGGTACGCAACACGGACATTACCCGAGGGGGGGTCACTACTCACTACACGGACATTACCTCCGAGTGCAGTCCAGCACCAGCAGCCGCCTCTAGGGTTTCTCCGACGCAGCAGCACCAGCAGCCAGGTCGCCGACGCCGAAGTCCTCCCGCCGCGGATCAGCAGCTCAGGTAATCTCCTCCTCCGCTCCGGACTCCTCCGCTTTTCTTCTGCGACCGCCGCCGGCTCCTCCCCTCTTGCCTTCTCCGCCGCCGGCTCCTCCGCTTTTCTTCTGCGGCCCGCCGCCGGCTCCTCCCCTCTTGACTTCTCCGCCGTCGGCTCCTCTGCTCCGGACTCATCCGCACGCCGGCTCCTCTGCTTTTCTTCTGCGGCCCGCCGCCGGCTCCTCCCCTCTTGACTTCTCCGCCGCCGGCTCCTCTGCTCCGGATTCCTCCGCACGCCGACTCCTCTGCTTTTCTTCTGCGGCCCGCCGCCGGCTCCTCCCCTCTTCACTTCTCCGCCGCTGGGCGCTGGCTAGCTCCATCGCTCCTGATTCGCAGTTGCGCACTGAGATGCTCCACCGAGACCGATTATAAGGGGCTAAGGGTAAAGGGCATAACCGCATAAGGCTAGTGGCTAAGCACTGCTGCACTGGCCGGTGGCTTCATGGCTTGTGTTCTCCACTGTTGCACTGCTGCACCGCATAAGACCGAATCAATGTGTTTTTACTTTTTAGTTTTAGGCTTTTAGCAAAAAAAAAACATTTTGGCAATGCAGAATTGCAGATGTTATTATCTACACGATTTTGGCAATGTGATTTTGTGCAAATATGCTTATGGCTTGTGTTCTTTGTATGCTTACAGACTACAAAGTAACCTTGTTATATTAATGCTATTTGCTGTTATGGACCTTGTTATTAAGTGTTTAATTTTATGTCAATTGAGGTATTACTTGTATTTATTACTAATTTACTATCGTCTAACTATCGCCATGGCGGGCGCCTAGTCGACTAGGCGTCCAGGCGCTCCGGGCTCGCCTCGACTTGCCAGAGCGCCGTGACAACCTTGCTTATAACAAACCCGCACGGCCCACGAGGAGTTTGTGTTAACAATTATGATTATCTCCTAGACTCCTGTGCATGCCCCTCGGGCTCTGGCCTCATCCATGCGCCCTGCATGCATTAGATAGTGTTCACACTGTGAACCTTTAGACTCATGCCTATTTATAGTTGTAATCTCCTGTAACCTATTATCAAAATCTATATACAGAGTTCCATTCTCTTACATGGTATCAGAGCTGCGGTGGCCTCCTGAAGAATCATGGCGGCGTGGACAGAGGGACGAGGGCCATCCGAGAGGGAGGAGGCATTCCCATTGTCCTCGAACGGGTCTTCAAGGGGGCGCGCGGCGGCAGCGCGCTCTTGGGCAGCGCGCGCCAGGGCAGCGCGGACGCGCTCAGCGGCAGCGTCGCGTTCGTTGGCCGCCGTGGCGGCTTCAGCTTCAGCAGCCTCTGCGCGAGCGAGGGCGGCGCGTCGGGCTTCGGTTTCGGTGGCACGGGCAGCAGCCAGGCGTTGGCGTTCGTCCTCGTCGCCAGGAGCAGAGGGATGGAGAGAGCCAGCCATGGAGGGAAGAAGGAAGGGGAGGGGGCGGCGCAGGGGCAGCACGCCGGAGGAGGCGGCGCTAGAAGCAGCACGCCAAGGTTGCGGAAGGTGGAATGGGTGGAACCCGGATTCGTGATACCATGTAAGAGAATGGAACTCTGTATATAGATTTTGATAATAGGTTACAGGAGATTACAACTATAAATAGGCATGAGTCTAAAGGTTCACAGTGTGAACACTATCTAATGCACGCCTCTGGACTCGCCTGACTGGGAGCGCATGGACTGCGTCATCCAGTCTTGGCTCTACGGCACCCTCTCCGACAACCTCCTCGACATTGTCCGGAGCGGCAGCGACCAAGGCGCCACTGCCCGCTCCATCTGGCTTGCCGTCGAGAGCCAATTTCTTGGCAACCGAGAGGCGCGGGCACTCATCCTCGACGCCAAACTTCGTACGGTTGTCCAAGGCGACCTCTCTGTCACCGACTACTGCAAGCTCCTCAAGACCACCGCCAACAACCTCACTGATCTTGGTGAACCAGTCAGCGACCGCGCTCTCGTCCTCAACCTCATCCGTGGCCTGAACGAGCGCTTTGCCTCTGTTGGCCGGCATCTCCGACGTGGACGTCCCTTCCCCACTCTAACTCATTTTTTCGCCTATGTTCGCACTCAATTCAGCGCCACTGTAAAAGCTCTCCAGTGTGACAATGGACGGGAATTTGACAACTCTGCTTCCCGCTCCTTCTTCCTCACCCACGGCATTCATCTCCGCATGTCCTGCCCTTATACCTCATCTCAGAATGGGCGGGCTGAACGCATGATCCGCACCATAAACAATGCAGTTCGCTCCCTTCTCTTTCAAGCCTGCATGCCCTCCTCCTACTGGGTTGAGGCCCTACATGTCGCCACACATGTTCTCAACATCCTACCCACCAAAACTCTTCAATCCTCCACACCTCACTCTGTCCTCTTTGGAGTCCAGCCCAAATACGACCATCTTCGTGTTTTTGGCTGCGCCTGTTATCCTAACCTCTCCGCCACCGCCACTCACAAACTTGCACCTCGATCCTCCCTGTGCATCTTTCTTGGCTACCCCTCCCATCATAAAGGATACCGCTGCCTTGATCTCCAGTCCAATCGAGTTATCATCTCCCGACACGTCGTGTTTGATGAGCACTCATTCCCTTTTTTACAACTATCTTCTACCAACCCAGCTGCCCCTGATTTTCTAACTGATGATGCTGATCCTATGCCCAGCTTTCTTGGTGCACCTCTACCTTTATTTCCTACAGGCACTCCCGTTGGCGTTGCTGCACCGCCACCTGCCCGATGTCCTCGTGTGGCATCCAGTGCAGGTGCTGCCGTCGGAACAGGGGCTGTCACTCCGGATTTCGGCACCGCCCCTACTGCTACTGGAACCCCAGGCGCCTCACCTGCCACTACTGCTGCTGCAGTCCCAGGCAGGTCTGCTGCTGCCCCCGGCGCCCCAGCCCCTCCTGCTGCTGTCCCGGGCAGACCTCAACCGCTCCTGGTCTACTCACGGCGCCGGGCAGCAGCCCCTCCACAACCGGCTGCATCCAGCACGCCGGCTGCCTCCAGCCCACCGGCTATGCCCAAGGGTGCTGTGTCCGTGCCGCCCATCAACAACAATCATGGCATGACGACGCGTGCCAAAGCTGGTCATCGGTTTCCTCGTGTCTACAACAGCACAACACTATCACCGGTGCCCCGCACCTTCCGTGGCGCCCTTGCCGATCCCAATTGGCGGGCTGCCATGGAAGAAGAGTTTTCTGCCCTTCTTCAGAACAACACTTGGGAGCTTGTCCCTCGCCCGAGTCAAGTCAACATTGTCACCGGCAAATGGATCTTCAAGCACAAGTTCCGGGCTGACGGGTCTCTCGAGCGCTACAAGGCTCGATGGGTTCTTCGTGGTTTTACTCAGCGCCCTGGGATCGACTTTGAAGAGACGTTCAGCCCTGTTGTTAAGCCCGCCACAGTTCGGACTGTACTCTCACTCGCCCTCTCTCGCAAATGGCCAGTTCACCAGCTCGACGTGAAGAATGCTTTCCTTCACGGGACTCTGACTGAAACTGTCTTTGCTGCACAGCCTGCTGGTTTTGAGGATTCCACTCATCCCGGATATGTTTGCCGCCTCAACAAGTCCCTCTATGGCCTCAAACAGGCTCCTCGGGCATGGTACAGTCGCTTCACCACCTTCATTTTATCTCTTGGTTTTGTGAATACAAAGGCAGACACCTCTCTATTTGTCTACCATCATGGCAGCGACACAGCATACTTACTCCTCTATGTGGACGACATCGTGCTCACTGCCTCATCCACGGCTGTCCTTCATCGCATCATCTCTGCTCTACAGCAAGAATTCAGCATGAAGGACCTTGGCAAGCTGCACCACTTTCTTGGAATGGAAGTTCAGCACCATGATGGCTGCCTCTTCTTATCACAGCAGCAATACATGATGGAAATTCTTGATCGGGCTGGTATGGCTGAATGCAAACCTTGTTCTACTCCAGTAGACACCAATCCAAAGCTCTCTGCAGTTACTGGTGACCCAGTTCAGGACCCCTCTGATTTTCGCAGCCTAGCTGGTGCCCTTCAGTACCTCACATTCACTCGCCCGGACATTGCTTATGCTGTTCAGCAAATTTGTCTCCACATGCATAACCCCCGGGAACCTCACTTGGCTGCCCTCAAGCGAATTCTTCGGTATGTTCGCGGCACTCTTCATTTGGGTCTGGTACTTCGTCCTACAACACAGCATGAGCTAGTTGCCTATTCTGATGCCGACTGGGCAGGCTGTCCGGACACTCGCAAGTCCACTTCCGGCTATGCGGTCTTCCTTGGTGACAACCTCATTTCCTGGTCCTCCAAGCGCCAAAACACAGTGTCCCGATCAAGTGCCGAAGCTGAATATCGGGCTGTTGCCAACGCCGTTGCTGAAGCTTCCTGGCTGCGTCAACTTCTCAGCGAATTACAATCCCCCTTGCAGCGTGCTACATTGGTCTACTGCGACAATATCAGTGCAGTCTACATGTCCGCAAATCCAGTCCAGCATCAACGCACCAAACACATCGAGATTGACCTCCATTTTGTTCGGGAGCTTGTTGCTCTTGGTGCTGTCCGCGTTCTTCATGTTCCAACAACATCTCAGTATGCTGACATCTTCACCAAAGGACTGCCGTCTTCGCTCTTCACTGAATTTCGAACCAGTCTGAACGTCCGCTGCACAGATGCTCAGACTGCGGGGGGATGTTAACAATTATGATTATCTCCTAGACTCCTGTGCATGCCCCTCGGGCTCTGGCCTCATCCATGCGCCCTGCATGCATTAGATAGTGTTCACACTGTGAACCTTTAGACTCATGCCTATTTATAGTTGTAATCTCCTGTAACCTATTATCAAAATCTATATACAGAGTTCCATTCTCTTACAGTTTGAACTTTCAATCTCACCTTCCTCAGGAGCATCGCGCGGGCGCGCCTCCGAGACCTTCGCCGCGCAGCCCTCCGCACTTTCCATTTCCTCGCTCGGTGGCTTCGTTTGTCGAGCTAACTTCACATCATCTGCAAAAAAAATGTACATTGCTTTTCCGATCCGTAGCGAAAAATGTAGGAATGTCGATGGCATTTCGCATCTAGCGCCATGATCAACACAACATTTCAGCAAAGAGCCAAGCGCTCGCTCTCCAAACACGCAAAAATGGCGGATAACCTGTTTCCGATCTAGTTCGAAACCGATCGGTGCGCACACGCGAAAAATGCCGATTACTTCCAGCCCCAACCAAAAAAACCCATCAAAAAATGGCTAAAAACTTCCATTCTACAACTGCGTGACTCAAGCATCTCGGGAGTCCAACTAAACGCCCACCAAAAAAGGCCTAACCGCTGAGTCCACCACCGAGCAGACCAAAATGGCGTAAACCAACACACACGAACACACGTCGAAAGCCCAAATCCAGTTCACTCACCATCACGGATATCGATCACCTCGATGTCCACGGCGCGCTTGCCCCGCGCCACAGCGGCGGCGCCTCCGCGTCCTCCTCGGAACCCTCGACGCCTCTCGCCGACGATCGTCCGGGAGGCATCTCGATTCGCGCCCGCGCGGTGGCTTAGGGTTTCTTCGAATTCGAAACGACCCGAACGAGGAGAGGGGCGGTGATGGTGTGGCTTGCAAGTGGGGGGTTTAGTACGGGAAGGTGACTTTTTTTTTTGAACTGTACGGGAAGGTGACTGATCTTCGGGAACAGGTGGTGTGCCTTGCCCTTGTAGTTGTAGGCTCATGGTGGGTGGGGGAGTGGCGGGAAGTTCTATGGGCTCCGTTTCCACCGATGGAAGTGTTTACATTGGGTGGCCGACTTGTGGGGCCCGCATGGTGGATTAGCTTTGGTGTTCCCGTGGGACTGGTCCATGGACGTCGTACGTGGGCGGGCAGCTGAGAACTTTGTCAGATTTAGCATTGGTTGTTACGCGAACACTAAATTTAGCCCTCGAATCACCATAATTCTTTTTGTAGCCCCCTCTCCGAGCGCGGGACTACGCGAGTGTGACACATCTGCGGTGGTACGGTCAGAGAGCGCATGACTCAAACCGTGTACTGGCCGTACACGTGATCGTATAAGCCGTGCTCATGGTCGTAAGGCATCATCGTGGTCGTATGGCATGATCGTGAACGTGGTCATAAGCCGTGTTCGTAAGCGTGATCATAACCCGTGGTCGTAAACTATGTCGTAAGGCATGGTCGTGGTCGTATGGCATGGTCGTGGTCATAAGGCTTGGTCGTGGTTGTAAGACGTGGTCGTGAACATGTTCCTAAGCCGTGTTCGCGAGCGTGATCGTAACCTGTGGTCGGATAAGCCGTGGTTGTAAGCCATAGTTTACGACCACGCTGAGCACTGATGAGGCGATGTGGTCCCGACCTTCCGATATGATGATAACTTCTATTTGGAGGAGAACGACTTTGACGATACAGGCTTCTAATCGGCCACGACCAGAACACCAAGCAATTGCTAAACCATACTCCAAGTCGTTATCAACCGTGCCAAGAACGTGGTTGACCTAACCACGAAGATCTATTCCTGCACGCAACCGAAGAACACGCAAAAACAAGATAACAAGCAATCTGAAATTGCAAATATTTATATTAAGTTCAAAATGTGGGATTCTGTAGAGGTTCTTTACGGTTGGTCTAACCGACACAATCGAAGAACAAGAGTTTTCACAATGGAAAAACTAAGCAAACGAAATCCAAAAAAAACTATAAGGGCGTGGCCTCCTTAAATAGGTGAGGGAAAGCCGCGTAAAACTAAGAAATAAGGTGTGGGACTATTCACGGTACTGTTCACGTGAATAGTACATCCGTGAACAGTACGGGCCTGGCGAGGGGGCACCTCCCCCCTAGGCCCAAGCATTACAAGGCCCAATTTTGTCTAAACAGGTGGTGCAACACCTTGTTTTGATGATTACGGTTTTCACAAGAGGAATTTGAAGTTGAGATTAGATCCATTGGAAAGAGAACGAGAAAATTTTTCCAACAAGTACTCGTGGAGCTCAAACGGACTCCGTATGTGAAAGTTATGCACATTTGAAATTGGGCCTATCAGACTGAATCCGAATTGATCTGCAGGCCGAATTGGATACCAAAACCTGTCCAACTTGAACTCTTGCTTCAATTGGTCCAAAAGTGATGTGGTAGTACAAAAATATATTTTTTCATCATTAGGTAGCATCATATTCTCATTTAAAATATGTTGAAGATAAAGGAATGAATTCACCTTTAGTTCAATCTTGATATTGGGCACTATAGTCATATGTGTTGTGGCGTGGTCACATCATCCTCCCCTTCTTGACAGAAAACCATCCTTAGTTTTAACATATGTGTAACCTCACGTATTGCATGATCTTGATCATAAATCTTCGTACATGATAACAAATGCAACGAACTCTCATTATGTAATATCATAAGATGTTTTGGGCCTCGCCGGAGAAATATGAGATGTTGGTGACACTCTTCCTCAACTCACCGGAGTTGGCAAGAATGACACCAACACAACTCTTGGGCAACCTCATTACCAATGAGTTGTACAAGAAGGACAAGGATGAGCTTTTGGAGCAATCCACCTCCAAAGGGAAGAAGATCACCGCCTTCAAAGCCAAGGCGTTGGCAAGTGAGGAATCTGAAGATGATGAAGAGGATTCCAAAAGAGGAGTTGGCTCTTCTAGTAAGAAGAATGAACAAATTCATAAGGAGGCGCTCCTCCTCCAACAAGAAATATAGCAACATCCGTTGCTATGAATGTGACGAGAAGGGGTATATTGCTTCACAATGCCCCACCAATAAAGATGACAAGGAGAGGTCATCAAAGAAGAAGAGCTATCACGGCAAGAAGAAGCTTCACAAAGATGGCAAGAATGAAGCCCACATTGGCGAGTGAGATTCCGAGAAGGAGTATTCCGACTCCGACTCAAGCGAAGACGAGTCTCCCAAGAAGAAGGGGCTCGTTGGCATCACCATCAAGGAGCCTTTATCATTATTCTCCACTCCTACATGCCTTATGGCTAAAGGAGAGAAGGTAAAATTTCTTGATGATGATGAACCCTCATATGATGATCTCATGGACATGCTTATTGAATTAAATGAGTTTCTTGTAAAAGAAAAATCAAAACTTAAGGTCTTGAAGAGAGAACACATATCTCTTCAAGAATCTTATGAGGAGCTAAAGGAAGCTCATGATTTACTTCTCCAAGAAAATCAAAAATCTTGTACTAGCATTGAAATTACATGTGATATTTTAAATGAAATGCCTAGTATAGAGATATCAAAATCTAGCATGTCTACATCTTGTGATGATCTTCTTGCCATGCCATGCTCTTCAAATATTGATTCCAAAAATGCTTTAACTCGTACTCATTATAATGTACTTGTTAATGAAAATAAGAATTTAAAGGAATAAGTGCTAAAATTAAACAAAAGTTTAGAAAGAGCATACAAGAGAAAGTCCACCCTTAATAAATTGTTGAGTGATCAAAGATGTTCATTCAACAAGGAAGGCCTTGGGTATATTCCTAAGAAAGGTAAAAAACCGGCATACAAACCCACAGGGTTTGTAAAAGAAAATAGTAAGTATTGCATAAAGTGTCGGGATGTAGGACATGTATACAATAATTGTCCTAAAAGTAAAATTCAATCAATTGGTTTATATGATTCACGTTACATGCTTAAGAAATCTAAAAATAGAAATGTTATTGCTCATTTTATTGGCACCTCAATTTTGGGTGCTAAAAAGAAATCCATTTGGGTGCCCAAAACCTTGATTACTAACCTCCAAGGACCCAAACAAATTTGGGTACCTAAAAGAACTTGATTTTCTTTTGTAGGTGAACTATAAAACTGGTGGAACGCGATAGTCAATGCACTCAACACATGACCGGAGACCGGAAAATGTTCACCACCTTTGAGAGCGGGAGCAATGAGAAAATCACCTTTGGGGACAATAGCAAAGGAAAGGTACTTGGTTTGAGTAAAATCGCCATCTCAAATGACCTTTCTTGAACCTAAGCGTGTAGATAAGCTCTAGATGACCCGGATTGGGTTAATGGCATGCATGAAGAGTTGAAAAACTTTGCACAAAATGAGGTTTGGACTTTGGTGGAAAGACCAAAAGAGCACAACGTAATTGGTTCAAAATGGGTCTTCCGGAATAAACAAGATGAAAATGGAGTTGTGGTAAGAAACAAATTAAGGTTAGTTACTCAAAGTTATACTCAGGTTGAGAGTTTAGATTATGATGAGACTTTTACATCTGTTGCTAGACTTGAGTCAATTAGAATCTTGCTTACTTTTGTATCTAGCTTTGATATTAAATTATTTCAAATAGATGTTAAAAGTGCCTTTTAAATGGAATAATCTCCGAGCTTGTATTTGTTGAACAACCTCCGGGGTTCGAAGATTCTAAATATCCTAATCATGTTTATAAACTTTCAAATGCGCTATATGGTTTAAAACAAGCTTCCAGAGCATGGTATGAGCGCCTTCGAAATTTTCTTGTTTCAAAGTGTTTTAAAATAGGAAAAGTAGATACAACTTTATTCACAAAAATCATTGGTGATGATTTTTTGTATGGCAAATTTATGTTGATGACATTATATTTGGTTCTACTAATTAAGATTTTTGCGAAGAATTTAGTGAAATGATATCTAGATAATTTGAGATGTCCATGATAGGAGAATTGAGCTAATTTCTTGGACTCCAAATCAAGCAACTCAAAGATGGGACCTTCATAAATCAAACGAAGTACGTTAAAGACCTTTTCAAGAAGTTTGGCATGGAAGATGCAAAACCCATCAAGACCCCAATGGCAACTGTTGTGGTTACAGACCAAATAGAGAGAGAGAGTATGGTAGTGGAGAGTTGGATGAGCAATGGCTTCCGCCCTCCCTCATGGCTGATATTGTACTCATATACCCTCTTTGGGGAGTTCTTTTACAATAATACCTTTACATTCGAGTATCCCCTTGGGGGCACTTATGTCATTATACATGTCCCATTTTGGGCCTTACAGCCTTCTAACAGGTCTACTGGGCTTAGGTGGGGGCCACCCCTACAACAGGAGCCTCTCATAGTGAAGGGCTTCACGGGCCGAAGCCATGCAGCTGAGCCCTTTGGCCCTCTCCGTCCCGTCGGCCTGTGGCCCTCAGAGAACTAGATATACTTTCGTTCGTGCCGATGGTGGGAGAGCCGGCGAGTTTTCTGCTTCCGGAGCTGCACGGTCTCGAAGACGTTGGGCAGGGCGAAGTCCTCTTCGGGGCCGAAGTGAGGGCGTGCCGTACATCGCGCCCTGGATGTCTTCGGGCCCGAAGCAAAACTTGGGCGGCTGCTCCGGGCCACCGAGGTTCGGGGGGGACTTCGCGTGATGCCGTGCCCGCGCGGAGAGATGACTGCGTGGGCTGGGAGTGCGCTTTAATGACGCCTGGAATCGCGTCGGCCCTTGTCAGGCGTGGGCTGTCGCGACTGCTCTACCTGTTCTGAGTGGGGGGACGTGGCAGGCCGTGATTGGAGCGTCGTGGGATGTCAGCGGTCCTGCGACCACGGTCGTTCGCCTGTTCCCCAAGGAAAGTGGCCACGCGGCAGGAGTGCATCGGCGTGTTACGCGCTGGTCGCCCACCTACCGCCGCCTACCGCGGTTGTCAGCGGTTGCGCTGCCCGATCGTGGGTAGCCGAACCGCTGTAATTTTGCCGTTCAATCTTCTGCTTGCGGGGGAGACGAGGGACTTTATAAATCATCACTGTGGCATGCAAACGCTTCCCCGCCTGCTTGCTTGTGCTTGAGTGTTCGTTTCCGCCTTCTTGCGCACCCTGCTGCTACTTCCGTATCCACTCATGCTCGTCGTCGTAGTAGGGAGAGAGGAATGGCTACGCGCGACCACCTCGCTGCTGATGAGGGCACTGCCCTTGACGATATTGCGTGCCATCTTAGCGAGAGATCGCTTGGTTCTGCGCGACAAAAGGCAAACCAACCATCGTTGGGATGCCATGAAGAAGTCCAAGGGCCGCTGCTCCCGTGCGCTGGGGCGGAGTCGCGTCACGGAGGGGACCCTCCAGACCCTTCTTTGGGAGAAGAAACTGGAGGACCGTGCCGGGGTTCGTTTGCCTGGTCCTGACGAAACGGAGCCGAACCCGGGGGAATCCGAGGCTATCGTCTTCGTGGCGTTCTTCGATGTCGGGCTCCGAATCCCAGCGACATACTTTGTTCACGACGTGCTGCTGTCCTACGGGTTAGAGCTAGCCCAACTGACTCCAAAACCGCGATCATCCGGTTGGCCATTTTTGCTTGGGCGACGCGGACGGAAGGTATCCGTCCCAGCGCCGACTTGTTCGCCATCCTACATGATGCGCGGTGCCAACCGAAGAAAATGGAAGGGGAGATGTACTCGAACTTCGGTGGCGTGGACTTCGTGTTAAGGGCAGACTGCGCGCACCTATTCCCCGCATTGTCTACGCGTGGAAAGTGGAAGTCTGGCTGGACACGGCGGTGGTTTTACCACGTTGTGACAAGCACGAGCGGTCTTCGAAGTCGGGGGGAGCCAATCTCCTTCAACCGCTGTCCAGATGTGACACCCCGTGCCGGCGACGAACAACAGGCGCGGAGACTTGCTGGCCTCGCCCTCCGGTTCAACATGCGTGACCTCGTCGAGGAGTTCACCATGTACGGGATATCCCCGCTGTCTTGCAATTGGAAGTACGACCTGCGGGGGCCCAACCGGAAGGACGGCATCCACCCAGGGGTGTCTTCGCTCCATAAGCCCTCCGCGCCCTGTAAGCATCTCTGCCGTAGGCCACGCGCCACTTGGGTGGTCGTGAAGCCTTTGTATGATATTTCGCTTATGCCTGCAGTGCGCCGGTTAGAAGATGCGGAGCGCGCGGTGGTTGCGATTCTTAGGCCGTATACGGCGAAGGAGCACAAGGCCCGTGAGTCCGCAACTTCCTTGGCAAAGCAAGGGCGGATTAACCGGGTATGCGAGGTTCTGGGAGTTCCCTAGTGGCGCGACGGTGGTGGTGCCGTCCTCTCACCGTGAGGTTCGATCGGAGACCCCTGCCTTCCGCCCGCCGGGCGTACCGCCGATCGAGGCCGTGGGGACGGGGCGCAAAATGGGCGCTGAGCTTGGGCCGACCGGTTCGGAGAGGCGCGCCACCCCCGACGAGGCCTTACATGGTGGTGAGGCGACGGGGCTGAGCCTCGTTCTTGAAGATGATGCCTCGTCGCCTCCAGCTGCGACCGCGGCGTTGCCGCTGACGACAGCTACTGCGGCTGCAAAGGTAACCATGGAGGCGTCGCCTGCATGTCCGAAGGTGAAACGCCCTCGGGTGCAGTCATCGCCGCCTTCGAGGGGCCGGTTCAGCGTGGCGGGCCCCGTGACGGAGGTCCTGATCCCCGGCGAAGATGTTGCTGAAGCCGAGAGGGTTGTCGCTCCTCAAGCCAGCGAGGTGATCATGACCCAGGTGGAGGCCCAGCAAAGTACCGCGGTAGAGGGTACTGGAGGTAGGTGTGGTTCGTTTTCCTCCCGCGACTTCGTGAAACTCTCCCTGATTTGCTCGCTTATTCCGTCGACATCAGGCGAGACACGGTCTCCCCGACGAGGACAAGAATCAAGCAACGGGGGTGCTAGCGACGTTTCTGGGTTTGTTGAGCAGGGGACTGTGTGCGCCCCAACTGTTGCCGAAGACGCTGGGGCGGGGGCTTTAGGGCTTGGCGTCTCCGACTTCGTGCTTGATCGTGCAAAAATAGCACACCCGCAAGTGCACGGGTTGCCATTGAAATAGCGGCGAGTGTCGTGTTCTCCACAGGGACTAGACTAAGGCTACCGGTGCTCAGCTAAAGCTAGGTCAATCAAAACAGGGGAGAACTAAACCTAAAACGTCTACCCAATCAGCCGAACGAACGAACTACAGAACGAACTCTAACTCGCATGGACAAAACGACAAACGACTAAACAAACGAACGAACTAAACAACGACGGGACGAATGACCGTACAAAAGGACGTCGTACGACCGAACGAACAACACGACGAGAGGCTAAATGAACGACGCACAAACGACACTAACGAGAACACGAACGAACACAACTACCGACCGACGATTTAACTAACTACCGACCGCAAGGAAGAAAGAGGTAGTCGAGAAGCACTGAAGGAGTCTAGAAGCAAGGAGGGCGTCGGGAGAGAAAGAGGGGGAGGACGGTCGACGGCTAACTAGACGACGGCGGCAGGACAACACAAAACACTGAACTACGAACGCACGCACGACTTAACTACCGACTGACCGCTGAGAGAAGCAAAGAGGGAGGACTAGAAGCAAAGAGAGGGTCGAGACAGCACGGGGAAAGGAAACAGTTGCCGACTAGCTAATTCGCGCACAACCAAACATACACAACGAGATCCACAGATACTAACACTAACAACTACCTCAGAAGCTGAAATGACAAATCATTAAACACAAGAACTCACAAGCTAATACTATAATTTCTACCAACACAGCTCACAATTAACACTACTGAAAATACTACTAACTACTAACAAATCACAAATTGCACAATTGTCACAGAGCATATATCACAATGATAAAACAGAGCACAATAACATCACTAATCTCATGCACACATCACAGATCACAAGCACAGTTTAACATTCACAATTCTCATCTCACAATCATAGTGCATACATGATCAACAAAGAAGAAAATAGATGAACAGTAATTGAGAATTAGAAGAAAATCAAGAGGAACTGGAATGGACCGTTTGAAGAACATGAAGCAGAGGGAGCAGTTGGGTCGGTGAAGATGAGGAGCAGTAGAGGAGCGACGCCGGCGTGGTAGAAGAGGGTGGTGTCAGTGAAGTAGACCGTCGGCGGAGTGGTGGCGGCCGGCGGCGGCGCTGAAGGGGACTCGGTGGAGATGTCGATCGGCGGCCCGGCGCTTAGTGGAGGGAGCAGAGGCGATGACCAGTGGATGGGGCGGCGACGCCGAGGTGAAGAAGGCGGCAAAGAGGGAGGCGCGACGGAGGGAGAGCAAGGCAGCGGAGCCGAGGTGGAGAAGAAGGGAGAGCAGGGCACGCGGGTGCTGCGGAGGGAAGGAAGAGGAAGGGTGGCCTGAGGAAAAGCGGAGGAGGTGCGGCGGCGCACGGGAAGAAGGCAGCGAAGATGGGGAGAAGTTGGCGGCGCGCGGATGTGGTGGAGGTGCGGTAGGGAGCGGCGGAGGTGGTACCGGCAAGCTGCGGATGGCGGCGCACGGATGGAGAAGGAGGGCGCTAGAGTGAGGTGATGATGCGGTGGTGATGAGAGGAGGAATAGAGGAGAGACGGTGGTGGCCGCCAGCGAGATGGCCGACCCTCGCCGGCGCCGGAGAAGAGGAAGGAGGAGAGCAGAAGGGGGCCAGGGGAGAAGCAATGGCCGGCTCATTTCCCTCTGCTGGCGGCGCTGGGGGTTTTGAGGAGATAAGGATTTTGGCGATTTGCGATTTAGTCTTCGTAAAATCTAGGGTTTACAACTAGATCCTTCCTCCAATTGATTTCTTCTATTCTGGCCCTCCGGAAGTCCGATTTCTTCGCGAAAAGATCCTACGCGTCTGTGACGATGTGCACATTTGTATGGAGCAGTCCCGAAAGTCCAGATTTGTCGTTTATGCACCTCGATCGCGCCGACCTACAGAAAAATAATGAAAAATGTAAAAAGGTCCATTTCGAGCAATTAAATATGGAGAAACGTGTAAATGATGATAATGGTCCCAAAATGCGAAGAATAATGGGGTAAAATGACGGGTAAATATATATAAAAATGACGCATGTCATACCCCCAAGCTTTAAACGTTTACTTGTCCTCAAGTAAATGGCATGGTATTATCGAATCTGGACAACAAGTCATATGGTAAAAGACTAGTTAAATGCATGTAATAAATTAAGAGGCATACAACAATGTAAAATGCGATTATCTAACTTGAGTTTTATGGACCATCCAAGATGAGAATGAATATTCAAGCAAAGATACCAAAGTGATAACTACAACTTTTGACCAAATCAAGTTACACACAAGTGTCGAAATACACTCAAGTGATCACATGAATCCAACCAAAATTATAAGGCATCGGAACTAGATATAACATTAAGAATGAGCATAGCAAAGGGTCATGCAAAGGCATATGCTATTTGAGACAAAGAGACTAATACTTGCATGTCCTTTGTTTATCTGGTGGGTGACCCTTGCTCTTGCGCCTGTGCAGACGCTTGCGATCAGCAAAGCCCTCGAGGAGACCCGCTCGCGCGAGCGAAGGGCGCTGGAGGACCAGCTGCGTGTCGCTGACGACGCCCATGCCGCCAAGGACGAGCGCATTCGGGTGCTGATGGCGGAACGCGACGAGGCTATCTCCGACGCGCAGTTGGTAGGCACAAACGCGAAGAGCGCGGCACTAGCCGCGCAACGCGCGATGGAGGAAGCTCAACGCGTCGCGACGGAGGAGCAGAACGCCCTGCTACAGCGAATCTCCGCGCTGGAGGCGGAGAAGGAGCAACTTGCTGCCTCGCTTGTAGAGAAGGCCTTATCCTGGGACAACGCGTCCGCCTCCGCGTGGGAAGCGATGGAGTCTTTGTAGCAGGCCCTCCGAGGGCTTTCCGTGCACGTGGAGGACGCCGCTCATAGCTGCGAAGACCTGATGGAGACGCTCAGGCGAATCGAGGAGGGTTCGGGCGTCGCCCTTCGTGGCGCCAGGGCCTTTGGCACCCACTGCGGCTACGTGACTGCTGGCCTTGCCCTTGCCCTGCTGCATGCTGGTGGGTGTGAGCATGTCAACGAGCTGGCGAACCCCCAGCTTGACCTGCCCACCCAGCCCGGGATGATATCTGGCGCGGTTCGCGCCGTCGAGCCTGCCATCCGAAGATTCCACAGTCGGATTTGGAATTACATCGGGGAGGGTGCCACCACGGTTGTTCTGCGGTGGACGCTGCGCGGCGTGGGGGATGTGCTCCGCTGGCTCGAAGAGGTTCCCCGATGCAGCGCAGGCGGTGCGGGCGCTCGTCGCGGCGAAGATGGCGCGGACTCGTAGGAATAATTCCGGGTTTTTGTGCGCACCATGTCGTGTACGCCCATGACTGTAATGCAACTTCTGTTTTACACGGGCTAAGCGACAACTCTGTTGTGCTCTTTTTGTTATCTAATATGCTGTGAGCTGGGATGTCTTATAGGGTACGGGTCCTCAGGCTTGACGTCGCCCCTCGTTCTGGTAATGGCAAGCAGAATTGCGAACGTCTTGCGTTGCGGACCGCAGGCTTCGAAGTCACAAGGATAGTGCCTGTACGTGCGCGGGGATATCTGTGTCTTGTTTATACTTCGTAGAGTGCGCGCGGAGGCGTACCCCCACTGCGTCTTATTTATACTCCGTAGAGTGCGTGCGGAGGCGAACCTCGACGCTACATCTTATTTATAGTTCGCAGAGTGCGTGCGGAGGCGGACCTCGACGCTACGTCTTATTTAGAGTCCGTAGACTGCGCGTGGAGGCAAGCCTCCGCGCGTTGTAGGTCGGCGAGATTGCATGCGGAGGCGGACCTCGACGCTACATCTTATTTATACTCCGCAGAGTGCGTGCGGAGGCGGACCTCGACGCTACGTCTTATTTAGAGTCCGTAGACTGCGTGCGGAGGCAAGCCTCCACGCGTTGCAGGTCGGCGAGATTGCGTGCGGAGGCGAACCTCGACGCTACGTCTTATTTAGAGTCCGTAGACTGCGCGCGGAGGCAAGCCTCCGCGCGTTGCAGGTCGGCGAGATTGCGTGCGGAGGCGAGCCTCACGCTACGTCTTATTTAGAGTCCGTAGACTGCGCGCGGAGGCAAGCCTCCGCGCGTTGCAGGTCGGCGAGATTGCGTGCGGAGGCGAACCTCACGCTACGTCTTATTTAGAGTCCGCAGACTGCGCGCGGAGGCGTCCCTCCGCGCGTCTTTATTCATGCTCATGCATAGTGCGCACGAAGGTAACCCTTTCCGCGCTTGTGGTATGAAACAGGAAAATTTGCATGAACGATGCACTTTTATTAAATTCCTGTTTGCGCAGGTGAGCGGTTACAAGGGGCAAGGTACTAACCGCTGGCCGCTTGCGCCCGCCGAAGCCGTGGAAGACCCTTGCGCTCGCATTCTAGACTTAGACGCAATAACGTCGCAGTCTATCTGCATTCCACATGTGGCGGAGCGTCTGCCCTTCCAAGGTGGCTAAGCGATATGATCTCTTCTGTAGGGCTTCCACGACGATGTACGGGCCTTCCCACCTAGATTCGAGCTTGCCTACCGTCTCCGCGTGGAGCGCCATCTTAAGGACAAGGTCTCCTGGTCTGAATTCCCGTGGGTACAGCGAACGGTCGCGCCCGCGCACCATTTGTCGTGCATACTTTATGATATGCTGCGTCGCGCTTGCCCGATCCCCGTCCAGGAGGTCCATGGACAATTGGCGCTCCTCGTCTGGTGCTTGGACGAGGACCCTTCGCGAGCCAGCCTTTATTTCTTCAGGTATGACCGCCTCGTCACCAAAAAGGAGCTTAAATGGCGTGAACCCCGTTGGGCGTGTGACCGTTGTACGAAGTGACCAGAGGATGCTGTGGAGCTCGCCCGGCCACTTCCCCTTTGGTAGCCCGACAAGGCGCTTCTTGATTGCGGCTGAGATAGCGCCATTCGCCCGCTCCACCGCCCTGTTGAACTGTGGGTGTCCAACCGAGGCGAATCGAAGGGTGATGCTCATGCTGTCGCAGAATTCTTTGAATGGAGCTGCATCGAATTGCAGACCATTGTCGACGGTGATCTCCCTGGGCACGCCGAATCGGCATATGATGTTCTGCCAGAGAAAGCGTTGCATGGCTGCCGAGGTCACCTGGAGAAGTATTCCAGAGCGACCGCTACAAATCGCAGGTCACCTGGGGCCCTGGGAAGCGGTCCCACGACGTCGATGCCCCACCGCGCCAGCGGCCATACCGGGGGTATGGGATGGAGGCTTGCCGGGGGCCTGCGGATGGCCCTTCCCATCCACTGGCAACCTTGACAACGGCGCACGAGATCCTGGGCGTCTGCGACAGCCGTTGGCCAATAAAAGCCCTGTCTGAATGCCTTGCCCACCAGAGACCTTGGTTGGAGGTGTGAGCCGTAGAGCCCCGCATGAATTTCTGCGATGAAGCGCTTTCCTTCCTCGCGCGGGAGGCATCGTAGGAGCGGTGCGCAAACCCCCTTTTTGTAAAGCACCCCATCGAGCACCTGGAAGGACCTAGCGCGGTGCTGCAGACGCCGGAGCTCAGAGGGGTCATCCAGTTCCGCGATGCCCTGCAAAAAGTCGAAAAGGGGTTCCCGCCAGTCGCCCTGCTGGGTGATCTGGTGGACGAGAGCCGCATCACGGTTATCCTGCGCGATGGCCGCCACTGGCAGGATTTCGTAAAATGCCCCTTTGGGAGCTGGGAGTTGCTGGCTGGCAGCCTTGGCGAGGGCATCGGCTTGTTCGTTGTCTGCTCGAGGGATAGCCTTCACCGTGACACCCAAAAAGTGTCGTTCCTTCGCCCGTACGACTGCTAGATACTTAGCTAGCTCCGGGTCCTTGGCCTGGTATGACTTGTCCACATGTCCTGCCACTAACCGTGAATCGGTGCGGACAAGGACTCGCCTGGCCCCCATCGCCTTGAATCGGTGAGCTTTCCGAGGCCGAAGAGCAACGCCTCATACTCAGCCGTGTTGTTCGTGGCCGGGAGCGCTAGGCGTGCCGAGTACAACAGGCGTTGTCCCCGAGGTGTGGTAATAACTGCGCCCACTCCTACGCCCGCAACGCCGTATGCTCCGTCGGTGTTAAGCATCCACACCGGGTCTTCGACCTGGAGGGCAGGCTGAGCTGAAGGGGTCCATTAGGCGAGGAAGTCCGCGTCTTGAGGCCATGACCAGCGCGTAAGCAAGCTTCTCGAGCTCGGTATACCGCGTCTTGGCACCCTGTAGGGCTTTAGAGACAAAGTACACCGGTCGCTGGAGAGCGCCTTCTTCGAGGATGAGGACGGCGCTGACCGCCGTTGTGGAGGCGGCGAGGTAAAGCAGGAGGGGAGCCTCTAGTGCTGGGGCCAGCAGAGTGGGGAGGGTTGCGAGGTGTCTCTTGAGGTCGTCGAAGGCCTTTGCGCAGTGGTCGTCCCAATGAAACCCGTCGCAGCCGCGGAGAGTCTTGAAAAATGGCAAGCCCCGCTCCGCTGCCCTGGAGAGGAAACGACTCAGGGCCGCCATGCGGCCCGCCAGCCTTTGGACATCCTGCGTCGTCTTGGGCGGTTCCATGCCCAGGATAGCGTCGACCTTGTAGGGGTTCGCTTGAATGCCTCGCCTGGATACAAGGAAGCCCAAGAGCTTGCCCGCCTGTACGTCGAAGACACATTTGTCCGGATTGAGCTTAATGCCCGCCTTCCTTAGGTTGTTGAAGGTTTCCTGAAGATCCCGACCGTGGGAGGCGAGCTGCCTGGTTTTTACTACCACGTCATCTACGTAGGCCTCCACATTCCTCCCCAGCTGAACGGCTAGGGCCAGCGCGACGAGGCGGGTGAAGGTTGCGCCCGCGTTCTTCAGGCCGAAGGGCATCCTGACAAAACAAAAGGTCCCCACTGGCGTAATGAAGCTGGTTTTGTCCTCATCGTCTTTGGCCATGTAGACCTGATGGTAGCCGGAGTAGGCGTCCAAGAAGCTCATGAGCTCGCATCCAGCAGTGGCGTCGACCAGTTGATCTATGCGCGGAAAAGGGTAGTCATCCTTCGGGCATGCCTTATTGAGGGCGGTAAAGTCGATGCACATCCGCCAGGCCCTGCTGGCCTTTTTGACCAACACTGGGTTGGCGAGCCACTCCGGGTGGTGGACCTCACGAATGACCCCGGCCCGGAGAAGCTTCGCCACCTCCACCTTGGCCGCTTGCTGCCGATCCATAGACATACGGTGAAGCCTTTGTTTGACCGGCTTGGCGTCGGGGCGGACCGCCAGGCGATGTTTGATTATTGCGTGGTCTACGCCCTTGATATCTTCTGGTGACCATGCAAAGATGTCGGCGTTGTTCTGAAGCACTCGGAGTAAGTCTTGTTCGACCTCCGGAGGGAGCCCATCGCCGATGGACACAACCTGCCCCTCCGCCTGGAGCGGCACCTTTTTGACTCCACCTTCGGGCCGAGGCTTAGGCGTCCATCTCGGAGTAGAGGGCGCATCGCCGAGCGTGTCTGAGAGGACATGCACCGGGCGATGTAGACTTCGGCTGCTGACTTCGGTGCGTCTGGCAAGGTCCTGGTCGCCGAAGACAGTGATAACACCCTTCGGGCCTGGGAGCTTCATACATAAGAAGGCGTGATGTGAGATCGCCTCAAAGGAGTTGATGGCGGGCCGGCCAAATATGACGTTGTAGGGGTGCGGGATGTCTACGACGTCGAAGATGACGTGCTCGCTTCGAATGTTATCCTCCTGGCGGAATGTTACTGGAAGGGACACATGCCCTAGGGCCTCCAGCGGTTGGCCTCCGAAGCCTTGAAGTGGAGCTCCTGGCTGCCCTAGACGGTTCCGGGGAATTCCCATGCGATCGAGGGCTTCCGCGAACAGAATGTTCGCGGAGCTTCCCCCGTCGACGAGGACGCGCCTGACGTCGCAGCCTGCAATGTGTGCCTGAATGACCAAAGGATCTTGGTGAGGAAACTCGACGCCCCTAGCATCATTCAAGGTGAAGGTGATGTTGCTGGGCGACATCCATGGTCGCGGCTGCTCCAAGGGGGCCCCCGATAGGGAACCTCCGGTGATGACGCTGATGGTGCGGTGCCGTGCGCCTTCCCCGGCGGAGACTCGCAGGGGGCTATGCCTTGGGTGCCGTACATGGGCTGCGGTAGGGGGCTGAAGGGCCGAGGCCCGGGACTCGGCCGTTACTCATCGCAATTCCATGACCACGATGCACGCCTTTGTGTAGTGATCGCCGTAACCATGCACCTCGCACCACTTGCCGTGATCTAAAATTTCTTGCTCCGCGCAGGGTCTCTCGTCACGGCCCGGCCCGCCTTCCCGTCCTCAGCCCCCTCCCCGCAAGGTGGGGGCATGTCCTCGCAAGGCGTCCTCGATGCCAAGGACGTGGCGGGCTTTTTGTGGCCTGCGCTGGTGACGCCGAGGCCTGTGCCTACCCCTTGAAGAGCCCTCCTGCTCCCCGATGTTGTCGCCTCCAGGAGTGTCTTCTCGGGACCCTCGGCTGCGGCCCTGCTACGGGGAATCGTCACCTGCTCCCCCCTTGCCCGGCGACCACTCTGCTCGGGCAGGATCGGGGGCGGCAGCGTTGCATCTCTGCGCGTCCTCCTCCGCCCGCGCGTACTCCTCCATCTTGTCGAAGAGCTTCGCCACTGTCTTGATTGACTTCCGCGCGTTGTATTCGGCCATGGGGCCTGGCCGAAGGCCTTGTGTGGCTGCATTGATAACGGTTGTTTCATTAACATCCTTGACCTAGCAGCGTACCTTCGCGAAGCGTTTAAAGTATTCCCGGAGCTTCTCCGAGGGTTTCTGCTTCACCGCGAAGAACTGTTCCGTGTCGACCCGTCCTACATAGTTTCCTTGGAAGTTATTGTACAGGCGGTCGTGGATCTGCTCCCACGCGTAGATGGAATTTGGCTCCATGGTGAAAAACCAAGAAAGCTCCACTCCTTGCAGCGCGAGAGGGAGGCCCTTGGCCTTCGTGGTGTCGTCTCCGCCAGCGGCTTCGATAGCGGTCTCGTACACGCGCACGAACTCCCGAGGGTCCGTGTCGCCTTTATAGGATTCGATAGCGCTGGGGAACTGAAAGTCTTCTGGCCACGCCGCCTGCTGCAGGCCCGCGGAGAGTGGGGACTCCGAGTCCACACGTCGTAGCGGGATGCGGCTGGATGTGGGGGCGTCGCGGCTGTCCGCCCTGTCCTGCGTGGGCTCCGACGCGACCGCTGGCGGGGGCTGCTGGCTTCGAACCTCCTGCATGTCCCGCACAGCCCCACGGAGGTCCGTCAACTCCCGCTGGAACGCGCTGAGGGCCACCAACAGGGCGGTCTCCGCCACGGACGTGGCTGGGGCTGCCGGTACGCCCGGCGACGCGACCGGCACAGCGGTGCCCACGGCCTGCGCGCCGAGGCTGCCCGCCGCGTTGCCCTGGAGGACCCTGGAGCTGGTGGCGAGGTCCACGCCGTCGCCAGGAACGCTCACTACGTCGGGTGGGAAAATGGGCGCGCCTGCGTTGCCACCGTCGAGGTTGGCCGTCGGGGCAGTAGTAGCGGGGTTGTTCGTTGCGGCCATGACGGTGGGGTTGGGCGTCGCGTCTTGAATGCCGGTGCTCACAGTCGTTGCGCCTGCGCCGCCACCCGCACCTGCAGCTGCTAGAGCCGAAGCCCTAGTGTTGACGCGAGATTTCGCCGCTTCCGTCTTCTTCTTTTTCTTCGACGATGGTGAAGTCTTCTTTGGTGCCATCCTCCTTCGGATCTGGAGGCTTGCTCTTGTCGTCCCCACGGACGGCACCAACTGTTGTGGTTACAGACCAAACAGAGAGAGAGAGAGTATGGTAGTGGAGAGTTGGATGAGCAATGGCTTCCGCCCTCCCTCATGGCTGATATTGTACTCATATACCCTCTTGGGGAGTGCTTTTACAATAATACCCTTACATTCGAGTATCCCCCTTGGGGGCACTTATGTCATTATACATGTCCTATTTTGGGCCTTACAGCCTTCTAACAGGCCTACTGGGCATAGGTGGGGGCCACCCCTACAACAGCAACAAATGGGCATCTAGACCTTAACGAAGGAGGTAAGTCGGTAGATTCAAAGCTTTATAGATCCATGATTGGTAGTTTACTTTATCTTTTCGCATATAGGCCCGATATCATGTTTAGTGTATGCACGTGTGCTCGCTTTCAAGCTTCTCCAAAAGAGTGTCATTTAAAAGCCGTAAAAAGAATTTTGAGTTATTTAAAACATTCCTATAACATAGGGCTTTGGTATCCTAAAAGTGCTATATTTTAATTAATTGGATATTTGGATTCCAATTATGCGGGTTGCAAAGTGGATAAAAAAACACCTCAGGAAGTTGTCAATTTTTAGGAAGATCCTTAGTGTCTTGGTCCTCAAAGAAACAAAAGTTCGTAGCACTTTCAACCGCCAAAGCCGAATATGTTTCCGCCAAAAGTTGTTGTGCTCAATTATTTTGGATGAGGCACACTTTAATGGATTATGGAATTAATTTTGATAAAGTATCTCTTTTGTGTGACAATGATAGTACGATTAAAATCTTCAATAATCCAGTCCAACACTCAAGAACCAAGCATATAGATATATGCCACCATTTCTTAAGGGACCATATTAGCAAATGAGATATTTGCATTAGTGAGAGACCATGTGGAGGTCATCCCATGTGTGTGATGAGTAATTAACATCAGTTTAGGAAAGTTGAGTTTGGTTTGAGTGGTTCGGACCATGTCGTTGCGTGGTGCAATCAGCTTCGGTCGAACTTGGTCAAACCTGGTCAAAGGGATTAGGATGCATATTCTATTGATTCGACAGGTTTGGACTTCGTCATGCGTAAGTATGATGTTTTGATGCTACTTATGCTTTCATGTGTCGAACGGAGCTATTTGATGTGTTTCTTGTCTATGTTGGCTGCAGGACGTCGAGGCGGAGTCGTGGTGAGACACGAGGTGACCCGACTAGGCACAGGCGGTGTCGAGGTCAGAACGGTTGGATGTGTCGAAGACGGCAGAGACTCGAGGTGGTTGCGAGGCTTGGACGATAAGGAACGCGGAAGCTTCCCGGAAGGTGCAGGAGGGGCGTTTCGGTAAAAACGTAAAGCTGCATATGTGGAAGTGGGTTCCGTTCGGGTTTTAGCAGGCATAACGGGTTGGAGACCCCTTAGCCAAAGCCTATATAAGGAGGGGGTGTCTCCTTGAGGCTGCATGGCTTGGGGAGAGAGTTAGGGTTTGCTTGAGTCAAAAGAATCTTTGGAGAGGTTGTTTTGCTTTGAGCTTTAGTGGTTGAGGGAAACAGGGGTTCTGTTGTGAGTGCTTCCTTCGTTCATCCCCACTATGTGTGTGTTCTTCCAGGAAGCATGTAGGTGTGTGTTCTTTGGCTTAAGAGAGGGAGATGATGGTTTGAGAACATTTGTAATCATTCCTCCGAATGTCCATGCGTATCGGGACTCCTTGTAATTCCTTGTTTGATTGGAATGAAGATTCTGAAGTTTTATCTCTCGTGCTCCTGTCTGTTCTTCGTTCCACCCGTTTGAGTGATTTCTTGACTTTTTGAGTTTTGAGTTTTTTCTTGCTGGGAAGGCTCAAAATGGGTTGCTCTATGTTGGGATGATGCCTCAAGATCATTTGATCGATTTTTCCAAGAGCAAATCTCATTTAATCTCAGATTTGGTTTCTTGGGCTCCTCTATTCTTACCTTTCCTTCTAGGGTTTTGGTGAGTTTCGTGTTTTCCTTCTTGAGATGGCTTAAAACTTGGCATGTTGAGTCCAGAGGCTATTAATTAGCTATCCTCAAAGTTTCATGTCCAAAGGATCAAAGATCGGGGAGTAATTTGGATTTTGGCTCAAGTCCTGCAAAATTTTAGATTTTTACCATAATATGAGATTCTTGCTCTTAGATTTCATTTCTTTGTTTCCCAAAGCTCCCTTGCTATTTAGGATGTTGTTGTGTTGCTCTGGGACAAAAAGATGGGGAGAAAACCACTGATTTCTTAGTTTTTCGGAGTTCTGCAGTAGCTCTCGAGTTTCAGACTTTGTCAATTTTCAGCCTCGGGGTTTCTGTGTTGTCGTCACGGTAACCGGTCAGACCGGCCCCCTCTTGGTGGTCAGACCGCCCCCGGCATGGCGGTCAGACCGGCTCCAGGGCGGTCAGACCGGCGCTTCAGGACCGGTCAGACCGGCCATGTAAGAGCGGTCTGACCGGCCTCCCTTTTTGCAGCCTGAGCTTCTCTTGTATTTTGTGTTGTCTTTGTCTCCTTCTTCTTCTTGCTGGTTGGAGTTCCAGAGAGATTGTTTTCTTCTTCATAGCTTCACATAGCTTTTGAAGAAGAACTTCTAAGTGGTACTTTTGAGGGGCACTTTTAAGAATCGACATTCACCCCCCTCTGTCGCCATTTTGGTCCAACAATTAGCCACATGTGAACCGAAGACCAATTAGCGGATATCTTCACCAAACCCTTAGATGAAAGCCGTTTTTGTAAATTAAGGAATGAATTAAATGTCATAGATTATTCTAATATTGCATAAATTTACGGCACATTTAAATGCATGCTCACTTGAAGTAGCTTGAGAGCTTTTGTGCAAAAGGTTTTATGCAAAAAGGTTTTCGATTTTGATCAAATACAAAAATTATTTAAAAGATATTATTTTGGCATATTTAATGCATAATGATCCTTAATAATTTTAGTTGAGTGCAAAAACTAGGGATCATTTGCATTTGCTCTCATTCCAATCCATTTCCTTCATGTTCCAGAACAATCAGAACTACCGCTGCCTCCCTGCGTAACTACCGGCTATGGAAGCGGTACATCCACTGAGCGGAACTACCGGCCTTCTCGGCGGTACTACCGCATCTGACTTGAGATGGAAAAACCGCCCGAGCCCAAGGGCTTTTGTATGATCTCCCTCTCTCTCCCTCACAAAATCCACCAAAACCGACCCCTAGATCCTTAAATCTAGCGGGATTTTCTTCGATTCTTCAAGTCTTCTCATCTTCAAAGTGTTCAACTCCTTCGATCCTCAAGGTATCTCGGATCAAAACCATCTTTTTGATCTCTTTTGAACCGTAGGTCAAAATTCTAGATTTGATTAGAATGTAGATGATTTTGCGCAATGATTCTAGGGCAAATAAGTAGATTTGGTGTTTAATGGTGTTTGCACACCTATTCCATGGATTCAATCCAAGAAAACACCAAAAATTTGTGCACATTGCTCAAACCTAGAATTGGTCAGGGGGAGCGGAACTACCGCTCGACTGGCGCAGTACTACCGCAATGCGGTACTACCAGCCCCAGAACGGTGGTACTTCCGATTTCCCTAACAGAACAGCGATTTCATTCTAATCTTTTTCAGGCTAAGTGTTTCTCCTTGTTCCTGGATGCCTAGAGCAAGGGCCGCGGGCCGGAGGATGTATTCCTCCACCTCCGGGGATTCTTCTCGTGCCCCCGCTCTTCCTTCCACTGAGCCAGCACAGAAGGCTGCTCGAGATAAGGGGAAGACCACGGCATCCGAGTCAGACTCCGAGACAGAGTCTGAACATGCAGTGAGCTCGCCAATGGAAGAGTCCGAGGAGGACCCGACAAAAAGGGAGAACCCAGAGATAGATCTTAAAAAAATAACTGCTGATGAGTTTGCCAGATTGAGACATCAGAACCAATTTGAGCTCCCTTGCAACTCCATCAACCCCAAGTTCCATATAAAGTTTCAGGAGCAGATATTTGATCAGTTGTATGGGAAGAGCAGATTATTTGCAGACCACAAGTATGTCGACTGGGATCATTTGGATTCCATCGACAAGTATGATGGGACATACAGGCTATTTCAGCGAGCTGGACTTCATCAGCTAATGGCATTGCAGTACGATTATAATGAGGAGATCATTTGTTAGTTCTATGCCACAGTCTATATCTCACCTAACTTCCAGCAGCTCACCTGGATGACAGTCTGCCAGAAGTTAGAAGCAACTAAGCATGATTTTGAGCTGGCTTTGAGGGCTGAGTTGAGCGCTTTTGAGAAGGTATACGACAAACCTGCCCTCGACATTGCTGAGATGTCCATCTACTACAACACTGCTGAGAAGTTCATACCAAGCAAGCTTGTAGGTCTGCTCCCTATTCCCAGCTTGGTGAACCGGATCATCAACCATACTATCTTCCCCAAGAGTGGGAATTTTGATGCCATTAGAGGTCATGCCTGGAACCTCATAGATTATATCATGAAGGGGCAGACGTTCGACGTAATTGATGTGATCATCAGGGAGATAGCATCTTCCAAAAATGACAGGATTAAGTGCATCAACTATACCCCCTACATAATGGCATTAATTAAGACAAAGTATGAGTTCAGTGGAGGATATGGAGGAGTGCACAAGCCATATAAGCCCAGACCAGAGCCTCCCATCCCTACCTCAGCTAGAGTTCAGCGCTCAGATCCGGCAGCAGCAGGATCTTCAGGAGCAGCAGGAGCAGCTAGGGATGGCAATTGGGCGCGGCGGGTACGGGTAGTGCTCGCCCAAACCCGTACCCCCGACCCCGATTTACGCCTACGGGTATACCCGCGAAGGACGACGGGCGAAAAACCTCGCCCATACCCGTCGCCGCGGGTACCCGTCGCCCGTGGGCATACCCGTTTACCCGCGAACTAAGAGTCACCTCTGAGAGTTGAACTAATGACAGGTACATATAAGCAACATCTGTTGCTAGAAAATATAATAGCTATCAAAAAAGTTTATAACAATCAATAGCAATTAGAGATATGAAAAAGTTTATAACAATCAATAGTAATTAGAGATATTGCTATGACTACACCACCTGTCAATCTATATCGCGGGTAAACGGGCGGGGCGGGTACGGGTGGAGCTTACCCGTACCCGTTTACGCGACGGGTAGAGTGTTCCTCCCATTTTTATACCCGTGGGTAAAGAAAATATCACATACCCGACTCCATTAAGCTATTTACCCACGGGTATACGGGTAAACGGGAACAACTGCCATCCCTAGGAGCAGCAGCAGCAGCTCAGCCTGAGGAGGCAGGCCAGCCTTCAATCTCCCAGATCTACTTGGCCATCCTTCAGGGTTTCTCCTCCCTGAACTCCAGGATGGATACTTTTGATGGGAGGTTGGACTCTTTGGACGGGAGGATGACTTCAATAGATGGCAGAGTTGCAGCCATAGAGCAGTCCCTGTCCCAGCCTTCTGCGTCACCCCAGCACTACACCCGACGCCGTCGTCACGACCCTTCTCCTTCCGGACATCAGGAGTGACTCTTTTTAGTACTTGATGCCAAAGGAGGAGAAGAGTGGACTAGTTGGGAGTTGGGTAGTTGGGCTTTTGGGCTTCATATCTCTTTATTTATGTACTGCTTTGGGTGTAATGAACACTATGCTCGCTTTTGCTTATGGATAACTTTTGGTTGTAATGCCTTTATCATTTAATGCCCATTTATAATATCTCTATGTCACGTGCATCTTGTCTCATATGTGATATATTTTATCCTCTTTATACATGCACATGTTTATGGGGAGTTTCTCCTCTCTTGGACTTTAAAATTGAAATAATTCACCAAATACCAAGACAAAAGCTTATTGCAAGAATTATTCTCATTTAAAGTCACAATGGAAGATACGACTAGTTGCCAAACAAGTGGTATATTCAAAAACATTATTTTCCACATAAAAGGTGTGTTGTCATCAATTACCAAAAAGGGGAGATTGAAAGCATCTAGGCCCTTAAAAATAGTTTTGGTAATTAATAAATTTATGTGAATATGGAACTAACATGTTTAATGAGTATGTAAAGATTAAGTCCATATGTTGGTGACAAGATGCAAGCCAAAGGATAAATATGAAGACCCAAAATGGCTCAAGGCAAATGTATACTTACAATAGGATCCTTTTTATTTTTACCGGTCTTAAGGAGAAAAGATGAAAGACCGGATTATAGGGTAAATAATCGTACCATAAAGAGGGATCATGGCAAGTAGCTTGATAACAAAAGTATGTGCCATTTGGATCAAATTAGAATCATGCATTCATTAAAAATCAGCTTTTAAAACCAAAACTGTGCTCTGTCTGGAAGAGCGGTGTACCGTTGATTTCAACGTTGGAACTACCGCAGAGCGGAAGTTCCGCACCCAGAATCGGTACTACCGTCAACCGAAAGCTACGGAACCCGAGCGGAGCCTTTTTCCAGAGAGCACCCTTCGGATGCATTTTAGATTTTGCGGGAATGGAAGTACCAGCAATTTTAACGCCGGAACTACCGCGGGATGTGGTAGTTCCGCTATCTGGAGCGGTACTTCCGGAGTCCGGAAGCTCCGGAGGGGGAGCGGAGCCTTTTTTCCAGAGAGCGCCAAGTTTGGGACTTATGGAAGTTCGGCTCAAGCGGTAGTACCGCACCGACTTTCCAACGGTCACTGCAGAGCCTCTGACATAGCCGTTTTGTTGTGTCAGATAGGGAAGCAGTAGTACCGGCCTCAGACCGGCGGCAGTTCTGCTCGCCCTGTTTTTTCTGGAAATTGTTCCAAACAGCTAGTTTTGGTTGGTGAAGAGTATAAATACCCGTACCACTGCTCAAGGACAGTAAGAAGAGACCCATTGAACATTTCTTGAGCATAGAGCGTTCACTCCACCTCTAGTTTACACATTGAGCATTAAATTTGAGGTGGTTGGGCAAATTAGTGCATTGCATTCATTAGTTGATCCTTGGCACTCATTTGCAAATCAAGTGATGCCTAGATCTTTTACTCTTGGTGCTTGCCGGCACCTAGACGATTTGGAGGAAGATTGATCGGTGATCTTCTCAAAGGAGATTGTGAGAAGACCCAGTATTCTTGTGAAGGTCAGAGCTCACCTACCCGGAGTGGGGAAGAGCTACCACTAGTGATCGAGGTGCTTCGGCTTAATTCATAGAGCCAGTCCGATCTGTTCGGGCTAACCTCAACGTGGATTAGGGGAAACCGGCAAGTTTCAGAACACCACGGTAAAATATCGATTGTGTACATCTCTTACTTGTTTTTCTTCTAGCTCTTATTCATTGATATTATTGTGATTATTTACTTGTTTTAGAGCTAGCTTTGGTATCTCTTGTCCAGAATTATGTAGGGTTGATTGCTTTACATACTTGCTATTGAAATTATAGAGAATTATTTAAGCAGACAAGAAAATTTTTAAAACCTCATATTCATCCACCTCTAGTCGGTATCCTCGATCCTACAACGGTTTGAGTCATGCACTCCCCACCGCACTATTGCACCAGTGAGGGGGCTATAAATAGAATTACGATGATTCGGGGGTTAAATTTGGTATTTGCGTGACAAACAGTGCTAAATCTGGCCAGCGCTTAGAAGCTGAAGGGGTTTGAGGGCCTGTGAGCGTCGAGGAAAGATCAGCTGCGGATGCGTGTAGGGAGGGCTTGTGCAGTGAGGTAGCGATCACCATCGGATCGAGAAGTCAGCAGGTGATGTGCAGCTATTATTTTTGTCTCAGAAGATTTTGTGTGGCTACCGTGTGGGGGATAGAGAAAGATATCGGTGCGGATTTTGCGCTGGATTTCGGAGCAGCCTCGCCTTGAATTGGTTCCGGTTTTCGATGCAACAGCGGTTAGCAGAAACACTTTAGTTTTGTTATCAGTGAAAGTTGAAATATATCCTACGTTTTTTCTTGACAAGTTTTCGAAATATACATACCTTAGTGAACAACTCATTCATGTTTGACACCTACGTTAGTCCCTCGCACTTTTTAACTGCCTTGACCCTCCAATGTTGTCAAGTCCTTATCCAATGTAGCCGGCGGACCCACGAATAAAATAGAGTTAGGGCGGAATCGAAAGTGTGAAACAAACATTATTACCTAAAAGCAAAACAATACATGATCAGAGGCCGGGGGTCCGCCGGTGACAGAGCTTTAAAGGTTGACTACGTGTATCTCAAAACGATATGTATTTGTGACTATAGGAAATATTTTTGAACAGATCTTATGTAAACACTACAATATTACATGAAGAGAAAGGAATACTAAGATAACATAGTCCCTTGTTAGCCATTCAGCATTTCAGATAGAGTTAACGGATCATTAGTTCGTTACCATGTCATTCAATAGTGAAAGTACAAAAGTTTCTTATCTGGGAGGTGCTTCTATGCATCTTCTTATCTTCATTTGATTCCTTCGTCACTTTTGCTTGCTGTCAACAAAGCATAGTCTGGGAAAACCATCGGAAGACTGAACCGAACAAAATGTGTTGGTTTTCGATACCCTACCAATGTTACAACTTCACAACTAGGGTCTTCTGCAGCAGTTCTTCAAAATTTGGCTGCTGAGAGTGAGGGTTTAACTGAAACTGCAATATCACCATATGCTTCTTCTTGGTGTACATCAATATAATCATAGCTCTTCAGGACCTACAGGAAGATAAGTATAATGAAAATAAAAAATCCAACATCAGCTCCAGAAAGCATATACCTCCAGCTGCACAAAACTATAGCATTTACATGTCAAGAAAAAGAACAATAGCTACGAGTCTGGATATTACCAATGTTTCGAAAAACATCCGTGCAGCTTGCTTTCTTGCTCTCCCTTCCAAGATTCTGTTCAAACTGAATTTTCCTGGTTGGTCATCTGACGTTGTTGAAGGCATGTGATCTTTGAAGTACTGTGCCACAACCCTGCAATGCAATGACATACAAGTCACAACACGCACTTAACCAAAGTCAGCTGATTAGTTGCACTGGAGACCGAAGCAGGTACATACTATTTAGGAGATCCAGGACATGGAGGTTTATTTTTTAACCAAGTGTACACTAGCTTTGAGCAAAATCAGGGCTTGTAAACACGTCTCTAAATAAAAAATTAGCTCGTTGATTGAGGCTCCATGTAGCATTGAGGTGAATTACGGTATAATCTTGTTTGGTGACTTGCGTTTATATGTTTTGGTATTTTACTAGCTGCTCTCTTTTTTTTGTAAACCATGTGGCAAACAGCGTATCAAAAAAAAAAAGAAGTCGATAGCCGTGGTTTAGGGGGGGGGGGGGGATTAATCTACTTGAGATTGAAACATTAGAAGCATAGACCATTAAATAGAAGTTGTTAAGCTTCAATAGGGTTTGCCAAACAGGACACTGTTTTTTTTTTTTGTTAAGGTAGGATACTGGCTACATTTGTCACATAGCTTAATTTCGAAAATAAAGATAGCATTGGAGCAGTAAAAACTGCCCCAAAGTAGGAGCAATCCAATACCGTATTTATTTGTCGAAACAAAAGTAGATATACGTCTACGTACTTACTTGCCGATCGAATACCGCATCTTCCCAATCCCAACCGCAAAGTTAGCAGCTGTTAAGAGGAAAGAAGTGGCAGAAACGAATGAATATAAGTATATAGCTGCACGCATGCACGAGAAAGCGATCGAAATTAAAGAAGCAACGAGGTACGTATAACGGGGGATCCGCCGACGACAGAGCTCGGGCGGCCCGAAGGGTGGGTCCGCCCCTTAATGTAGCCATAAACTGATGAGGAACTCCGAGTGACTCCACAAAGTTTTGCAATACAATTGTCAACTCAAACTAACAAAACTATGGTGCTAAGTGTGCCATGCCATAATTGTAGCCGTGAATCAAATATAAGCTCTTGCCTAAGATAGTTATGGCAACTATAATGGTTTTATTATTTTGGGTTGACGCTTATTAGTATAATAAATAGTGATTGTTGAAGAAAGTTAAAGCTAAAAAATGGTTGAAAAGCCGAAAAGAATGAAATCAATTACAAGACCAAACACCCATGCGGTGAGATGCACATCCTTTGTCTTTATTCAGCAAAGGCACCAAAGGCATGTTATCGTGGACCATTCAATCAAGGTGCCGCTCAGTTCGGCTGAAATTGCACTGTAGCTGGCTGAAATTTCACTGTAACTGATAGTGACTTATTTGGCATAACTAAATTTAAAAAATTAAAAAGAAAAACATGTTAACCCATCACAGACAATATAAACGAATACGGGAAAAAAGAACCGGCAAAAAAGCTCAAAAAAGGCTAAAAAACCAAAAAAAAAGATGAAAATTATGAATAGTGAAAATAAGCTAGAAGCTCAAACCGAAATGAGCGGGGCCCAGAATTGATACTCAAGATCAAGTAAGTGAGAAACTGACGGCTGGGGACTTCTCATGATAAATTGAAATAATTTCACATGCCTTGATCCAAGCCATCAAATGCTAGATCCCAATGGTCAAACAATGGTGAATGGCGAGGAACGGTAGAGTGGTGGACTGACAGGATGTGCTTCCGCATGGCCATGTCAACCCAAAATCACCGTCCGCACTCCGCACTACATAGTCCACACTAGACTTGCTCAAAGTCCAACCTGGCTCGACAAAAAGGCCATACCCGAAAAACCCATTAGTTTTCTATTAAAAAATGTTTAATTTGTTTTCCGAATAAAAAAGTTTTTAACTCTTTATATAAATAACATTCATTTGAAAATTACGTTATTTGTTTTGACGGACTTTTTTGAGCTTCAGACAGGACCCACCAACCGAAAGAATGGGCCCAAACCCAGCCTATGATGGGTCCAGCCCCAACCCAAGCTCAGGAAATGGGTCCGGGCGGGCTGCCCGTGGACAATTCTAGTCCACACCAATCAAAAGCGGGACTAGTAAGTCCTTGTAAACATTTATTTTAGTTTCCATTGATTATCTAAATAAAGTATTTTTAGGGTTTTAATTTTCTTATGATTCTGTTGTTGCTTTTATATTCTCCTCTTTATTTTGACAATGACGTTCCATAATAGTATCTTAATTTGGCTGTTTGTGGAACATTATGTATTCAGCATGCAAGTGCATAGTTCATCGTGTGTGTTTCTTGCAGGACTAATTCCGGTCTACTCCATTCAAAATGCGGCTGATGAAGTGATGAGCCCCGTTTGTGGGCTTGCATGCACAACACTACTATAGAAATAGAATTAGTAGACGCCAAATCACAAACGGTTTGACAAAACCATCTATGTTTGTGACGTACACAATCACAGACGGTTTTAATTTGGAGACCGTCTGTGTTGTTGGTGTCAGAAAAAAGAAGTATCACAGACGGTTCTTACCAATGAACCGTCTGTGATACTACAATATCACACACGGTTTTTATTAAAAAACCGTCTGTGATAATCTGAGAATTATCACAGATGATTTTTTTATTAAAAACCATCTGTGATAAGCTAATTAGCACAAACGATTTGTTTTAAAAATCGTCTGTGATAATCCGGCTATATATTTATTGTTCCGCTCAGAACCATATCTGTCTTCATTTCGATCCAGATCTAGAGCAGAGCCGCTGCACCAGGAGGAGGCGAGGAGGTAAGGCTTTCAGGCCAGTTAATTTGGTGGGAGGAGGCAGGAGATCAGCTTTGAAGATTCATACATTCCTGGTTGCCCTAGATATAGTTAGTAATGACATTTATTTTTCTTTGCATTACAATTTAGATCTAAGTTTTGGTGAGTGTTATTGACCGTACATGATCAGTTCCCGTCATGTGGGAGGCCAAATTTGTCAAAATTGTTGGTTATAAGTGGTTCGTCGATCGCTGGGGAAATAGCTGTTGTGTTTATAATATGAATTAAGCTAGCAAAGCCTCAATGCATGTGGTATATATGTAGTAATAGTTAATTAGTTTAATTTTTAATATTAAGTTGTTATATATATGCATAACGTAGGACCGAAGCTGGATGTATGCCGTGAACCGTGTGAGTGAAGAGTACATTAATGGCGTGTCTGCTTTTACAAGAGCTGCCGAGGAGGATATGTTGAATAAGGGGGTGGAATATATGTATTGTCGATGCACTGACTGCGAGAATTTAAAGATATTTAAGAACCGAGAGCAGATTGAAGCGCACTTGATTCGGAGGGGTTTCAAAAAGGATTATATGTGTCGGACCAGTAATGGCGAAGTCAATGATATGCCGTCGGATGACATCGCCAGTAAAGTGAATGATATGTCGCCGGATGATGTCGATTGTTGTTCGGATTCGGATAGGTTGCGCGATGATAATCTGGATCAGATGCTTCTCGGTGTAGAAGAGAACTATAATGACAGAGGGTATGTTAAATTCCAAGGCTTGATAGAGGACTCGAAGAAACCTTTGTTCACGTGCTGCACGTCAAAGTACACGAGATTGTCGGCCGTGCTTGAACTATTAAAATTGAAGACAAGTAACGGTTGGTCCGACAAGAGTTTCACGGCGCTGCTAGGTCTTTTAGCGAACATGCTTCCGGAGAGAAATGAGTTGCCTAAAACCACGTATAAAGCCAAGAAGGTTCTTTGTCCATTGGAAATGGAAGTAGAAAGAATACATGCATGTCCGAACGACTGTATCCTCTACCGTAAAGAGTATGCAAACATGCATGTATGTCCGGTGTGCAACGCATCCCGATACAAACGTAACAATCAATCAGATGACGGTGAGGGAACAGAGGTGAAGAAAAGACCGCCTGCTAAGGTGGCATGGTATGTTCCCATAATTCCTCATTTGAAACGGTTTTTTGCAAATCTAAAGGAGGCAAAACTGTTGTTTTGCACTCGAAGGAGCGTAAGAAGGATGGAATGCTAAGACACCTTACTGATTCCGCCCAATGGAGAAACATCGATAGTAGTTTTGCAAATTTCAGTGCAGAACCAAGGAATATAAGGTTTGGACTAAGTACAGATGGAATAAATCCTTTCAGTAGCATGAGCAGCCGACATAACACTTGGCTCGTGACTCTCTGTATCTATAACCTTCCTCCTTGGTTGTGTATGAAGTGAAAGTATATTTTGCTGTTGATACTTATCCAAGGGCAAAAGCAACCTGGGAATGACATTGATGTGTACTTAGCACCGTTGGTGAAAGATCTAAAAGTACTGTGGAACGAAGGGTACATGTATGGGATGCATACAAACGAGAGAACTTTACATTGCGCTCATTATTGTTCTGCACCAAAAATGATTATCCTGCCCTTGTTAACCTATCGGGCCAGAGTAGAAAAGGTGTCAAAACTTGTACTCACTGTTTAGATGGTACCGAGAGTGTATGGCTGAAACACTCACGTAAAACCGTGTACATGCGTCACCGTCGGTTCCTTCGGAGGGCTCACCTATACCACAAGATGAAGAAACAATTTGACGGAGAGAAAGAGGACGATTCAGCTCCAAGATATTTAAGGGAAAAAGAGGTTTATAATATGGTTAAGGATTTAGATATTGTCCTCGGAAAGGGACGTAAATTGAGAGCTTATGAGAAGAACATCTGGAAAAAGAGATTAATATTTTGGGACTTACCTTATTGGGAGTACCTAGATGTTCGATACTGCATCTACGTCATGCACGTAGAAAAGAATGTATGTGACAACTTGATTGGTCTCTTAATAAACATTCCTGATAAAACAAAGGACGGCATTAACGCATGATTGAAGTGGCGCCTTATGTCAATCAGTACAAGGATGTGCTTCAGCAACAAAATCCGGAGCGGCCGGATGTTTGGATCATGAGACAACACAATAGTCGATTCAACCAATGGTTGAAGGAGCAAATCGCTAGAAGCTCGCCAAGTGAGATGCTGACATGGTTGGCAAAATGGCCAACATTTACAGTTGTGACATGGCAAGGATATGACATAAATGGGTGCATATTCTATACACAGGCTCTAGATGTAAAGAGCACTAACCAGAACAAGCGGTGTCCGCAAAGATGCGCTTAGTACCGATGGGTTGAGAAACTCATACTATGTGTTCATAGAAGAGATATAGGAGCTCGACTACGTGGTTTTCAATATCCTCTTATTTCGGTGCCGTTGGGTGCATCTCCCACAGGTGAAGGTTGACAAGTACTGTGACACTACCATGGACCTCCAACGTGTCGGATACAAAGACGAACTATTCGTACTCGCTAAACAAGTTGTTCAAGTTTTCTATGTAACCAATCCGGTAAATAAGAAGCGTCATGTAGTTCTTCGTGGAAAAAGGAGAATTGTTGGAGTACAGAATGTAGTGGACGAGGACGAATACAATCAATTTGACGAGTTACCTCCTTTTGGAAATGGCATAAGGGTCAACGACGAACAACGTGATGAAATTAGTTACATACGCATTGATCATCATGAAGTGCTAATTTTTAACGGAAATAAGCAAGTGGAATGAGAAAGTGCGATATATATGTGGACATTTGCATTTATGTATATAACAATGCATGTATGTGATGTATACGTGAATTTGCATTTATGTATATAACGATGCATGTGTGTGATGTATTTGTGAATTTGCATTTATATATATAACAATGCATGTGTGATGTATTTCTGAATTTGCATTTATGTATATAACAATGCATGTGTGTGATGTATTTGTGAATTTGCATTTATGTATATGTGAAAATGTGTGATATATAGGTGAATTTTGAGAATGAGTCATACATACATATATATATATCTCTATGTTCATTGGGCTGTTGTAAAAAAATACACTCTGTGAGGTCATATTACAGTGCCTGCTGGTTGGTGTAGGTAATAACTCCAGTGCGTGGGAAGGAAAGGGCTTATTACATACGGTTCTATTTCAGAACCATTTGTGATATCGTTATCACAGACGAGTAGGACCGTCTGTGATAATAGATATCACAGACGGTTCTCAACTAGAACCGTCCTATATATACCCTCAAGCTAGGGTTTTGCGCGTACACTACAGTTATAGCTATACCAACCAGATCTAGCACAGAGACATCCGTCCCCTGATCAAGCCCGTCGCCGCCTCCGTCCCTTGAACCCGTCGTCGGCCGCCATCCCTGAGCCCGTCGCCGGTTTCGGTTTCTTCAAGTGGTTTAGAATATCACCTCTACTGTGAATATATTGGCTGATTGATTCTTTGCAATTTTGTGATCTATTTCACCTGTATGTGAGTATCACTAGCTGGAAAATTGCAAAGAATTTCCTGTTTACTGCATGCTCTGTGATGAACTGACTCTAAACTGAGATTATATATGGATGTGATGGTAGATTGATCTTGTGCTTTCTTTTAAATCATCTATTATTCATTCTCTGGTCATTACTTGGCTATTTTGTTCCTGCAGATCCCTGTGTTAGATCAGTTCAGTGGTTATTTTCTGGCCTCTTCTCACCATTATCGAACCCTATCATCCTGTTAGTTCTATAGCAGTCTCTGTGGTTGGATGAAAGATTGTCCTGTCATCCTGTTTTGGGGTGTTCGATCGGCTCTGAACAGAAAGCTATTTCATGATCTGTTAGAGTTTGTTAAATAGAAATGTTTAAATTGAGCTCAAGATCAAATCTATAACTGTCATATGTAATCAAGATTAGATTTGTCATGGCGGAGATGGCCAAGATTAAATCTTGTACAACTAACCTTCTGAGAGCTCTAAAAACAATTCAATTTGCTGAACTTATGCCCATTGTGGTCATATATGTTAAGATTTATATGAGACTAGCATCTCTATATATTTTCTCTGTTCATTCTGTGATCTGCTGTTACTAGCTGATTATTCTGAAAAGAGATGCTTATAGGAACTGTCATATGCTCTATGAAGTAACTGGTCCTGTACTGAGATTGGATCATAAATCTTAAGCTCTACATTAGTAGTCTTTTCAGTTTTGCTAGAGTAGTCAGAATTCTGTGCAGTCTGTGATCACCTGTTCATTTGCTTATAATCTGTTAACCTTACTGCTGTGGCCTTTTCATGTTCACGGAGATCTTTTCATGTTCACGAAAATAGCTCTACAACATCAACCGAAAGTTCATTTGCCACGATCCCGGATGAGTGCGCTCGAAATTGGATTAGAGAGAGGTCATCTACCACGTCATCAGGGGACATCTCCTTCCAAAACCCTGCAGACCAAGAAGTGTCCCACCGCCTGGTAAGATATCGATCGAACTACAGAACTTGTAATTACTCCATAACTTTGTAGGAAGTGAAATGACATATCGGGCTCTTACAGGAAGCGTTGAGTGTAGAATCTTCCCAAGGATCATTCCAGGCAACTAGGAAGAAAGATATACTCTCCGCGGCCCTGGAAAACAAGGAGCACCCGGGTCGTACAAGAGGCCTTGAGTTTTATATTCCTTGGAAACATGGTTTCTCAGATGACTCTGAATTGTATCGGAGTAGGAAGATAACCAAAGCTGAGCAGAGTAGGAAGAGAACCAAAGCCGAGCGTGAGGCACAACTACGAGAGGAGATCAAGGCATCTCTTAGAGAGGAGCTGGTTGATTACATCAGAGATGAGATGCGAAGATATACAAAAAATCAGCAGGCCCCCACCGCCTCTCCTGTGCTAGCCAGCCCCCCAACCGTCGAAGTAGTTGCGCATCCAATCCTACGACGGAAAGCGTGGCCAGATTTCCTGTGGACTACATCCTGGTAATAATTATTATCTTTGGAATGCTCGATTCGTTGATAGACCTATTGGAGTAGCTAATTTTGTATCGTTATATAGGAGCCTATGAAGTGCAAGCTCCAAGTGAGATATGCCTTCGCTCCCTTGTGCGCTGCTTGGGGCTAGACATATTCGTCTGCTCACGGGGCCATGGTGCACCGTACATCTTTAGCACCAAGCTTCGAAAAAGTTTATGTGGATGGTGTGCATGCCAATTTCAAGGTCGTCCCACTACTGAAGCCCCCCAATGACGAGATCGTGACTCTAGGGCAAGCCATTGGAACATTCATCCAGTGGCCCAAAAGTGACATCTGCCTGGAGACTTCTTCACCGGTGGCGGGTTCACAAGGGTATTCTGAACCAGAGCTACATACACTAGGGCCATCTCCACAAGGCCTATCTCCACCACCGCTACCTGCACCGGTGCCATCTTCACGGGTGCTATTCTCAACGAATCAACTTGCACCGGTGCTACCTTAACAGTCGACTACCATAAAGTTGACCTAGAGCCGAGGTATGGGCAAATCAAAGAAGATCGATGATGATATCCCGTACCTGCCATTGGCCCGCAAATTCGTGCTAGGCGAGCCGATGATCGTCCCAGAAAAGCGCCTCATAACCCTAGGATTTGGTTGCCAGAGATACACGCTTGGTATATGGAACAAGCCAATAAGCCATAGGGAGAACGGCACTCAGGTATCGCTGTCAAATTCAGGCTGGATCATTTACAGCACGAAGTTCATGATTGTTTCTTCGAGGTGACCTTTGAGGATTTATTTGATCTTTTCACGCTCAACACTCTCAACGCCTCACTCGTTCGATGCTGGACACTGTAAGTGTGTATAATCACAGTCTCCGTTCATGTAATACCGATATATGTCATATATAATTTGTTGCTTTTCTGTGTGTATATATATAGATACATGGTGACTGAAGCTAGATCATCCGAATCACCAATTGGTTTTCTGGACTCACGCTTGGTTGCCATGGATACCATCAGCGAGGATGCATCCTTCGTTGAGAGGTATATTACAACAACATTGCTGGTTTATAGCGATAAGGAATTTGTTCTTATGCCATACAATGAGCGGTTCCATTGGATTTTAATTGTAATTATACCAAAATAGAACAAGGTAATATACCTTGATTCCCTAAGTAAGAACAAAACCGATTACACAGTTATCGGTCAATTACTCGATAGGTAAGTACATTTTCTCCATACATAACTATATTGTACTCTTTATTTCCTTCCGAATGACTAAGCTAACTTTTTCGAATCACGAAGGTCGTTCTCCACGTACGTTACAGAGACGTGGCTCGACGGAAGGGGCTAAACCCTTGCAACATGTTCGAAATTTTCGAGTATTCGCTAGTACACATTAATTAATCCTATACAACACTTGATAGTAATGCCTCTTGAATTAACACATTCTATTTTTGCAGTGCCACCAGCAACCGCCGGGTAACACGTGTGGTTTCTACGTTTGCCACCATATGAAACTACTTCTCGATTCCTCGAATATCACCAATCCTAATGTTTGTCAATCTTGCCATATTTATTTCGTACTTATCAGGTTATATATGTACGCACATTAATATTCCTATCGACAGGCTGTGCCCATCTCTACAACTGCACTGCAACAGCCGGACCTTGCACAAATTTGAGGAGAGTGTGCATAATTTTTGATGTCTAAAGTCATAAAATCAGATGGAGAGTTTCACAGCGTACAATGATTTTTTGTTTGGGATAAGATTGACATTGATTGTAATTGTACATTTGTTAATAGATATTTTATTTCATTTTAATTAATTGATTTGCGAAATGGATGTTTTATGTTTGTGAAATGAATTGATATGTGAATTGGATGTATACATGTACATGTTGATCTGCTTGTTTCAGAGGGTATGGCTAGCATTTCATGAGACTAGCCAATAAACAGAAACAGGTTTAGAAGTAGAAGAGAATAGCACAGACAGTTTTTAACTAAAAACCGTCTGTACTAGTTGATAATAGATAGTTTTTAACTAAAAATCGTCTGTGATATTTGTAACACAGACGGTTCGAAAGCTGTCTGTGATGACCTCGTATCATTACTGATCCATAAATTCAGACGACTCATAAAATCATTTGTGATAACGTTTCTGATCTATCTATAATGCGATTTTCTGAGTACCACCAAACAGCGCAGTATCGAAATTGCCCTGCTGCTTAGTGCAGACGTAGAACATGGGCGCATGGAGAGTGTGGTGCACTGCCATCCTGCCTAAGAAGAGCCACATCATTGCTACTATGCTAGGATCCATTATTTCGCCATGCTCCGTTTCCTTCGTGATACTGTCATTTGCAGCTGCTCAGCATGGTTGCTTTTCCAACAGCTACGCACCTAAAAAGCACGAGGATTAGGCTAGGCTGTACAAGTTCTAGCGATATTGTTTGTCCAAAGGTACTCTTTAACTTGACGTCCCCCTTTGTCCTTTAAGATGGGAGTAGTTGGAGATGTCACCCTTGTCCTTTAGAGGCCGGGGGGAGTGATTGGAACTAAGACTATAAATAAACCGAGCTTGAACGAGCTTGGCCTTCCAGGTTCGAGCTCGGTAGAAGCTCGAGCTGAGCTCGAGCCGAGCTCGAGTTGGGGTTTGAGTTTGGATCTTGACTCGAGCTCGGCTCGTTGAAGCTCGTTAAAAATTAAAATAATTTATTATGCATTATTTTTCAATAATAATAAAATTTTAAGCTCGAGTTTGGCTCTAGTAAACTCGATAACAGTTAAAATAATTCAAATATACATTAATTTTCAATAATAAGAAAAGCTCGAGCTCGAATTCGGCTCGAGTAAACTCGGTAAGAATTAAAATGCATTACTATTTAAGCTCGAATCGAGACTCGCGAACTATTCAAGTTCGGCTCGGTAAAGCTCGCGAGCTCGAGTTCGGCTCGTTTGAAGTTCGAACCGAGCTCGAATCGAGCCTGGAATGAGCCGAACTCGAGTAACTCGCGAGCTTCGAGCTTTTTTTACAGCCCTAGTTGGAACTCGGAAGATTGCATTGCAAGTGACTGATGAATAATTTACAACAAAACCATTGAAAAGGCGTTGCACAGCTAACTAGTAGTACCATGCTGCTGGTACTATTCACCCACGCGGGTTGGAACTGTTTAAAGTCGCATTAGAGCTGTTTATATAACTGGCTCTTTTTTTAAAAACTTTGGTATCGAGCATCCGTTTTATAAATCTAATCTCTTTCATAAATCTACTGAGATTGATAGGAACCTACCAAGGAAGCTCAACGCCTTCCAGCCCGACAACAATCAACACACATGATTAGCGCTTTAATTAAGCTCATGATTTGACTATGATTAGTCTAATTAAATTTGATTAACACTAATTAAGCATGCACAGCAAGCAAGGTGGCAACCTGCCACACTGGCAGGCTTGGCAGGCGATCTGCTGCTGGTACTATCCACCAACGCGGGTTGGAACTGTTTACATAACTCGCATTGGAACTACTAGCTGCATAAGCGCGGCGCACGCCGCGCTAGCTACCGTGTGACTAAAGTAAAAGAGACGATAATTCGCAGGGAGTTTCATAAAAAAATCAAGGACAAATGCGTAATTTCGGAAAAATCAAAGGGTTTTTTGAAAAAATCGAGGACCTGTAAGGACTTGTACGTAAGTAAATAAGAACCTATACGTAATTTTGGGAACCCGCGGGGCGCCATCCAAAAATTTTTTTTAAAGAAAAAACTTGCAGGGACCTTTTCGCAAGGAAAAAAGACCTTTACGTAATTTTTGGAAAGTATGAGGAAAGTGCCTCGGCCGGCCGTACGCAAAACCCGTCGCCACGTGCCGGCCGGCCGAGCGCTGGGGGCGACGTGGCTAGCCTCCCTGCCCGCGAATCCCACCGGCTTTGTTTCGTCACGATTTATATAACTGGCTCTTTTTCGCATTGGAACTGTTTATATAACTATCTCTTTTTTGCATTGGAACTGTTTATATATCTGGCTTTTTTTCGCATTGGAATTGTTTATATAACTGGCTCTTTTTTTTGAAATTTGGTACCGTGTCTATTTTATAAATCTAATCTCTTCTGTAAACCTGCTAAGATTGATAGATACCTACCAAGAAGTTTGACAGATCGGCTCCCGAGCCTTCCAACCCGACAACAACAACGCACATGATTAACACTTAAGCTCATGATTTGACTATGATTAGTCTAATTAAATTTGATTAGCACTAATTAAGTATGCACAGTAAGCAAGGCGGCAACCTGCCACACTGGGGAGCTCGGTAGGCGATCTACTGAGCTTGATAGATCCACGGAGATTTGTAAAAAAAATGGTGTTGAAGGGTCAAATTTAAAAATAAAAATGGCTATAGTGCTATTTATATGAATAGTTCCTCGGGTTGCATTGACAGATCGCCGCTATTTTATGCCATGCTTTGCATAAAGAGGGTGTAGTTAACATGAACATCCGGCTTCTCGAAACGGCATCTCTACTTCTTCCGCTTTTGCCTTGCTGAGGATAAGTTAGGGGTCGAGGATGCATCACGTATTCCTCTCGCTCTCGTCTCTCACACGTCTCTTTTTTACATTTTCTTTACTGCTTGTCTCTCCTCTAAAAGCTATGTTTTTTCATACACTGCAATTCGTTTCAGAAAAAAAAAAACCCATATGTAGCCAATGAGAAACCCCAATATGTACTGGGTGCTAGTACAACAACTACTGAGAGAACGGGTTTTGAGACAGGCGTACACGTTGCGGTGGCGGTGTCCCTTGTCGGGCGAGCTCGGATGCGGCCATCGAATGCCATCTTCGCAGCAGCTACTGGCCCCTTGTCAGAGAGCTCATCACTCACCACGCATGGCATGAACCAACTCAGTGCCCTAGGCCAGACCCAGACCAGACACGCGTCCATGCATCGTACATGTGTCAGCGAGATGCCAACTTTTGGGCTTTGACCAGGCCTTGGCTGGCGTCTTGTCATGTGTCCAGTGTACGCTCGTCACCACCTGTCATGCCGGGCGCCAACGCGGAGGCCGGCTTCCACATTAGCACGTACGAGTCTTGGGCGGATGACGAGGAGACGCCGCGGCACTAACGATTAGTCCGGTCCGCGGTTGCGAGGCAGGCAACGCCGCAACGGTTGAGAAATCTGAAATCTCAGACCGGAGCGATTTCTCGTAAAAAAAACGGCGGGTTTACTGGTGCTTGCGGCTGCCCGTGCCAGACGGCGCGGGTGGGCCGGAGCGCGGAGATGTAGGGTTCTGTTTGTTTGCTCAATAGGCCGGACCTCACAGGAGCCCAGCAGGCAGCAGCTGTGCTGCGGGCCCAACCCAAAGCCTGACCGACGATAAAGGGCAGCCGAAAGTGCGGGCCCAACCCAAAGCCACCGTTAATGCTGCATGAAATGGATCAGGCACTGACATCTGTGAAACCTTCGGAACCTTCTGGTCGTCTCGTTTTAAAGGCAGTCACCACCAGCTTGGGGCCCATATATTTGTTGCACCTGCTCGCTCTCTTATTCCAGGTGTAACGGACGGCCCACGAATTCTCTTTTCTTTTTCCTCGTTTGGTTGAATTTTCAGCTGTGCCACATCCGCTCATTTCAACTTAAACTTCTATTTTTTAACTACAATATAATTTTAGCTATAAATCAATTTATTTTGATCCGACCGAGCAGCACCTAGAGCTTATTCTCTCTCAGAAATATTTTAGCTCGACCCCGGATATTGATACCCTATGTAAGCCCCTTTGAAATACCGAAAATTTCTCTGATTTCCATGATAATTGAACTTTTTTCTGTGAAATTTCTTGAATTTTCTGTTAAAAATTTATACACTCCAAACGGGCCTTAAGCACACTTTGGTATCGAACATGCTGGATGCGTGAACAAAGTCAATAGTAATTATGATTAGGTCACTGCAATATCTAACACTCGAGAACTAGCAACCTGCTGTCACAGACTCACAATGTAGTCATGTGACATTGGAATTTTGTCGACGGAAGCTTTCTTCTCACCGGATAATGCAACAGCCGTTGGAATGGAGATGACGATTTTTCTTGCCTTTGGTTTGCCAACCGGGTTTCGCCTTCTGGTGTCTACTGAACTGAGGAAAGTGCTCAGGCACCGATGCGATTATGCAGACCACAAAATTTAACTTTAGGAAGAGTTGTAATTATGTTCTTAAAAATATTAGGTTTTGCATGTTTAACATTGCCAAAATGATAAGGGGATCTGAGCATATATATCTATGCAAACCTATTCCATTGAATCTGACATGCACAACAAAAAGGCAGCAAACAGTTTTCATGCATGAGAAATGTTCCAAAATTTTGCACTGTAATGGGCAAAGCGTTCTCACCCCGTTAGGGGCCGCTATTCCGTGTTAATATAGCTGAGAACAGCCCTCAGCGTGGCGTATACATCAAGGAGATTACACGTGAGTAAAACAAGGAAACAAATAAACTGATTGCTAGTTACCATCTATACTTTATCTCTTTCTAAACTATCCTTATCTCTAACACTCCCCCTCAATCACAACTTATCAAGATTGAGATTGAACCTGAACTTCTGCATTTGGCGCTCTGACAAGGGTTTCGTGAACCCGTCTGCAACTTGGTCTCCAGTTGGCACAAACCGAATTTCTAATTGTTTCCTTGCCACCCTTTCTCTTACAAAATGATAATCAATCTCTATGTGTTTTGTCCTTGCATGAAAGATTGGATTTACTGACAAATATGTTGCACCCAGGTTATCACACCATAATTGAGCCACTTGTGGTACATGTATATGTAGCTCTTTCAACAGAGATTGAACCCATATTACTTCAGCTGTTGCATTAGCTAGAGCTTTATACTCAGACTCTGTACTTGAGCGTGACACTGTTGCTTGTTTTGTTGCACTCCATGATACCAAATTAGACCCCAAAAACACAGCAAAACCACTAGTTGATCTCCTATCATCAGGACTCCCTGCCCAATCAGCATCAGAAAATGCACTCACTCTTGTTGATTGAGATTTCCCAATTTCAGCCCAAGATTGGTTGTTGACTGTATGTATCTCAGAATTCTTTTTACTGCTGTCCAATGTTCAGTTGTAGGTGAATGCAAAAACTGACATACCTTGTTGACAGAGAAGGCAATGTCGGGTCTAGTAAGAGTAAGATACTGTAGAGCTCCCACTATACTCCTGTATTGTGTTGAATCCTCAGGCCCTAAAGGATTACCTTCATGAGCTGATAATTTTTCTGAGATAGATAAAGGAGTGCCAACGGGCTTGCAGTTTTCCATCCCAACTTTTCTAAGCAGATCTGTTGCATATTTCTCTTGATAAGGAGAATACCTTCCTTTACTTGATTCACTTCTATACCAAGAAAGTAATGTAGTTCTCCCAGATCCTTGAGGGCAAACTCCTGACTAAGATCTTTGAGTAGAGCTGTAGTAGCCTCCTGTGTGGAACTAGCAACAATAATATCATCTACATAAATGAGAATAAAGATAACCGTGTTACCCTTATTATAAAAGAACAGCGATGTGTCTGCTTTTGAAGCTACAAACCCGAGATCACATAGCTTTGTACTCAAGCGGGAATACCATGCTCTCGGAGCTTGTTTAAGACCATAGAGTGACTTGTCCAGTTTACAAACAAAAATCAGGCTTATCTTTATCTTCGTACCCAGGAGGTTGTCTCATGTACACCTCTTCCTCCAGAACACCATGAAGAAACGCGTTCTGTACATCCAATTGTCTTAGACTCCATCCCCTGGAGATAGCAAGAGACAAAATAATTCTGATAGTTGCAGCCTTTACCACAGGACTAAAGGTGTCCTCATAATCTATGCCATACCTTTGCTTGAACCCTTTTGCAACTAGACGAGCTTTGTATCGATCTAAACTACCATCAGATTTCCTCTTGATCTTATACACCCATTTGCAATCTATGATATTTCTCCCTTTCGTAGGTGGAACAAGATGCCAGGTGTTATTGTGCATCAAGGCTTTGTATTCAAGGTCCATAGCATGTTTCCAATCTTTGTGCGCTAAAGCTTCTTCTAGATATTGAGGTTCACCAGTAGCTGTGAAGTGAGATTGTTTATCATATCGAATGGTACCATCAGATTATACCTTTTCCTTGCGGATGCCACTCTGTAGCCGGGTATGTGGCCTTGTGGAGGAAGCAGCAGGCGCAGCCACAGTCGATCCGGTTGGCAGTGGTGATGATGATACCTCTGGTACCTCGGACTCCCCCGCAGTACCACTGTCAAAGCTGGCGGGAAACTCCTCGGGCGTGGCGAGCACTGGTGGGTGATCAGCGGAAGGCAACGAAGGGTGTAGAACATCGGCGCTGGCATTGTCACCGTCATGGAGATATCCCGGAGCAGAATCAACAGGAGTGGACGAGGGATTCGGCTCAGAAGGTGCGCTGGCGCTATCTGTCACCGCATCAACAATTGCTACGGGTACCTGGGAATGTCCTGCTAATTGCTCATCAACAACATTAGTGTCATCAAGGTTAGGGCTATTAGTCACAGGATTAAGCACATGAGCACCCCCAAAATTTTCAGAATTCAGAAGGGTCATCTCTGACCGGAGACGTGCACCTGTGTTGGGGTGCAATTTTTCAAAGGGGAAAATTGTTTCATCAAAAACCACATCACGGGATATATAGACACGGCCGGTAGAGATATCAAGGCATTTGAATCCTTTGTGAATATTACTGTATCCAATGAAAGCACATTGTTTAGAACGAAATTGAAGCTTTCGAGTGTTATATGGTCTAAGATTAGGCCAACAAGCACACCCAAAAATACACAAGGAAGTATAAGCAGGTTTTTGATGGAAGAGACGCTCCAAAGGAGTAGAATAGTCAATAACTTTGCTTGGGGTGCGGTTGATGAGATAAGTGGCAACGAGAAAAGCTTCATCCCAGAATTTTAGAGGCATAGATGCATGAGCAAGAAGAGATAGACCAACTTCTACAATGTGTCTATGCTTTCGTTCTGCAGCACCATTTTGCTGATGGGTATGAGGACACGAAACACGATGTGTGATGCCTATCTTAGAGAAACAGGAGTGTAATTTTTCTTATTCACCACCCCAATCAGTTTGCATGGCTATAATTTTCCTATTGAGCAATCTTTCAACAAGATTTTGGAAATCATTGAAGATCTGAAACACATCGGATTTAGATTTAAGGAGATAAATCCAAGTGAATTTGCTGAAATCATCAATGAAACTGACATAGTACTTTTTGCCTCCAACTGAGTCGGGTGCTGGACCCCAAACATCAGAATAAACAAGTTCTAACGGAAATTTGGACACACTGGAAGACTTAGCAAAGGGTAATTGATGACTCTTGGCCATTTGACAGGCATCACAAACTGCATGACTTACAGACTCTGCCATACATGGCAAATTATTTGTGCTAACAACTTTTTGAACAATAGCTAAAGAAGGATGACCTAGCCGACTGTGCCATCTCTCAAGAGAAGGCCTGATGACTCCAAAAGCTTGTTTTGATGTAGATTCCAAGGGATAGAGGCCGTTGCGACATCGTCCTCTAAGCAAGATATTCTTCGTTTGCCGATCCTTTATAAAGAAAAGATTCGGGTAAACTTCTAGATAGGCAAAATTATCATATATGAAACGACGGACAGAAATAAGATTTTTCATGGCTTTTGGAGCATATAGAACATCATTCAAATGTAAATCATGACTAGGGGTGCGTATAGTGCTATGTCCAATGTGACTAATGTCCATACCTGATCCGTTTGCCGTATGAATCTGATCCTTTCCAGTGTATTTCTCACGGGTGGTCAACTTGTCCAACTCGCCGGTGATGTGATCGGTCGCACCAGTATCTAAGTACCAGTTCGTATCAACTCCATAAGCATGAGTGGCAGCAGCAGCATTATTGGCGTCGGGGGCAACGAACTCTTCATCAAACCTGTGCCAACAATCAACAACAACGTGTCCGGTCTTACCACAGAGTTGGCACGTGGGCCGCTTGCCTCCATTCTGATTTCCGCCGCGACCTCCTCCAGAGCTGTTTCCGCCGTCACGGCCACGGCCGCGTCCGCGGCCACGACCTCCTCCACCGCGGGTTGGAGGTCCACGACCACCACGGCGTGCAATGTTTGCCTGGTATCCTGCTTGGCGCATGTTGTGACGGTTCTCAAAACTGAGGAGTTGAGAGTATAATTCTGCCACTGTCACCGGTTCCGATCTGCTAACAACGGATGTCACCACCGGCTCATAACTTTCGTCGAGACCGGCAAGGACGTAGCCAACCATATCTTCATCATCTATCGTTTTTCCGGCGGCTGCCATCTCATCTCCAAGTGACTTCATCTTGGTCATGTACTCGGCAATACTCATGTTGCCCTTTGCAGTAGTTGCAAGCGCAATACGCGTGTTTACTGATCTTGCACGCGTTTGTGCAGAGAACATCTCGTTGATTGCTCTCCAGACTTGTGCAGCGGTATTCATGTTCACCACTTGGGTAAGAACTTCCTTGGACACCGTCGAGAGGAGGAAGCCGAGTAGTTGTTGATCTGCAACAATCCACTCGTCATACGCCGGGTTGGCTATCTTGACGACCTTGTCGCTGTCTTTGGTGTCGATCAGCGACTCGGGAACCGTTGTCGCACCGGTAAGGTAGCCCTCCATCCGAGCTCCCCGGACAGCAGGAAGGATCTGTGCCTTCCACAGAAGAAATTTGGTCTTCATCAACTTCTCAGTGACGACCTGACTGAAGAACGGATTGGTGGCGGCGACTCCAGTAGAGGGATTCGCCATGGCTTGTTTCAGATGCGATCTGGATGTTTTGTGGAGGAAAGGCTCTGATACCATGTAATGGGCAAAGCGTTCTCACCCCGTTAGGGGCCGCTATTCCGTGTTAATATAGCTGAGAACAGCCCTCAGCGTGGCGTATACATCAAGGAGATTACACGTGAGTAAAACAAGGAAACAAATAAACTGATTGCTAGTTACCATCTATACTTTATCTCTTTCTAAACTAACCTTATCTCTAACATGCACATGAAATTTTGTTACATACAGGTTGCCAATTGTGATGTTTTCTATATATCAAAACAGGCAATGATGCAAAATTTATATCTCAGGAGATATGCATTTTGCGTGAACAATTGAAGAAAAAGAAAAAAGATGAATGTAACAGCTTGTAGCAGATGCTGCTGTCTGTGTGACTTGATGTTTTGATCCTTAGTAGCAGACGAAACAGAAGAAGCAACATAATACTTAAGCAGAAAAAAAAGAGTATACAATGTCAACAGTCAGCCAGCCATCCTTCGCCAACCTGTCGAGTTGGACGTGAGGCAACATCAGATCACCATCGAACTCCAGAGTGAGCAAGCCATCAAGTTAAAGATAGGACATATATAATTAAAGACAACAGTATGAAGCGCTAAAAACTACACTAACAGACTGAAAATATCTGGAATCAGCTTGAAACTATATGCTTCGGATCTACATTTTCTGGAACACATTCAAGGCTTATTCATGATAACATTGACCATGAGTGATGAGTTACTTGACTACTTGAGCATATGTATGCCGAATGTATTCATGTGTGTACAAGGTGATTACTATTGCACCCTATTCGATTTTGACCCTGGAAAATTGTCAAGTTCAGGTCCTGGTGTCACACATAGCAACTTAAGGGAATGGAAGCTACCAAATAATATCCGTATGCATGGTACATACACAAGGCTAAAAGTTCCGGGTTACTTTGCAAGAAACATCCTATGAGACAATTTTTTTGTTTGGTCACTATATAATATTTTGCTTGGATGATTGAGTAACATGTTATCATGGATAGTATCTAAAAAAATGATATCATAAATGAGGACCTCAACATTCGTCAAAAGGTGGGAAAATACAAGTTCATTCCTGTCACGCCTGGATCTCAGATTATACGAATGTGTTGCAGGTGGCCGAGAGCTGGAGGTCGTTGGAGGTGCCGTGCTGTAAGCCGGCAGTCGGACCGGAGGTCCAGGAGAAGTCGCGCCGGAGGAAGGGTGGCGGTCTGACCGGGAAAACTAGGGTTTCCCCGGTTGGACCGGTGCTGGTGCGGCGACCGGACTGGGAAGAGATCCGGTCAGACCGGGAAGAAGACAGAGTTTGGGAAGAAGAGATGCAGAATTGGGTAATATCTTTCTTACCCCTTTATTGATATTAGCTCCTCCGCTTTATATATAGAGGAGACTCCTATTGTCACGGCTAAGCCGGATTCATCAAACCCTTAACCTAATACAACCCATACTACGTAACTGACTCAGATACTAATATCATATTGGACTCCAATTACAAAACCTAGATACCTGGAGATCCTGCCGTTGCACCTGCTGGAGACGGTTGCACGGCAAGGCTTCTCCTGGCATAGACATTGCCAAATCTCCTAGTCCTGACATTTCTCCCCTCGGAAAAAAGCTCGTCCTCGAGCTTGAAAAAAGGAAATTGGCGACGAAATTCCTCCAAGGGTTCCCAAGTAGCATCTGAAGCCTGCAATCCCTCCCAATGGACGAGAATCTCTCTCACACCATTATTGATCCTGGCACGGATGACATGCTGTGGTGTGGGCGCAACACGACCATGGTGAAGCGGTGGCAAAGCAGGCGGTGTTGGCGGAGGGCTGCCGAAATATGGCTTGAGCAAACTCACATGGAACACATCATGGAGGCGAGCTCTGGGTGGTAATTGGAGGCGATATGCCACAGTCCCAACTTTGTCCAAAATCTGATATGGTCCATAATATCGAGGAGCCAACTTGCGATTAATATTTGTTGCTAGGGACAATGCAAGGCGTTGATGAAGACGAAGCCATACCCACTGCCCAATATCAAAGGAAAGCTCCCTATGCTTGGCATCATAAGCGTGCTTGAAGTGTTGTTGAGCAAGGAGAAGGCGGTCCCGGATATCCGCGATCAATTGATCTCTTTCAAGAAGGAGTTGGTCAACCGCCTGTAAGCAAGTAGACATGGATGAATGCGGCCGAATTGTCGGAGGATCTCGGCCATAGACCACCTTAAAGGGTGTCTCGCGCAATGATGTTTGAAATGAAGTATTGTAGCAGTATTCGGCTCATGGTAACCAGCGCAACCACTGACGCGGGCGGTCTCCTATAAGGCACCGAAGGTACATAGCAATAATTTTGTTGGTAACCTCCGATTGGCCATCGTTTTGCGGGTGAAAAGCTGAGCTCAAGTGAAGTTGAGTACTCGTCAACCGGAAAAGCTCTGACCAAAAGTGACTTGTAAATACTGGATCGCGGTCACTAACAATCAAACAAGGGATCCCATGAAGGCGAACCACTTCGTCAAAGAATACTCTTGCCACTGAATTTGCAGTGTAAGGATGTGCGAGTGGGATGAAGTGCACGTATTTGGAGAAGCGGTCAATAACTGTGAGGATAACTGTTTTGCCGTTGACGCGCGGTAACCCTTCCACAAAATCCATTGCAATATCTTCCCAAATCCTCATAGGAACCTACAAAGGCTGCAAGAGGCCAGCTGGATGGAGTTGAACTGATTTGTTACGTTGACATATCACACAAGAGCGGACAAATTCCTCTACCAATTTGCGGTCATGTGGCACATGGAAGTCAGCCCGAAGGCGGTGGAGGGTCTTCTGTACTCCCTCATGCCCTGCCGAGTGGACTGCTAGCAGGATAGAATGGAGAAGTGGTGAGGTCTGCATCACATGTATCCTGTTTTTGTGCAAAATCAACCCATCCGCAATTTGCCATGGCTGTCCCATTGTTCCTGCTTCAATCTGCTCGCGTAGGGTGATCAAGTCCGCGTCTAAAGCAGTCTCCCGTCACAGATCCTCTAGGAGAGCAAAGTTTGGGACGGAGATAGCACAGAGCAATCCATCCGTAGCGCCGCCTGCATCCTCTTCAGCCGCAGCACGGGACAATGCGTCTACAACAGTGTTCAACCTGCCCGGTTTAAATTCCACCCTGAAATCATAACCGAACAATTTGCTAACCCAGCGATGTTGCGGTATTGTGGAGAGGCGCTGATCCAGTAAGAATTTGAGGCTGTAATGATTAGTCCTGACCACAAAGCGACGTCCCCACAAGTATGGCCGCCAATGCCGGACAGCAAGGACGAGGCCCATTAATTCCCTTTCGTAAGCAGCCAAATGCGAGTGGCGAGTGGATAAAACTCGACTGAAGAATGCAATGGGCCCGCTACCTTGGTGAAGAACTGTCCCAATACCAGATCCGGATGCATCGCATTCCACCACAAATTCAAGTTCGAAGTTGGGCAGCTGTAAAACCGACGCTGAGGTAAGCGCATCTTTGAGGGATTGGAATGCCCTGGCCGCTTCGGCTGACCATGAGAAGGCCTCCTTGAGTAGGCGAGTGAGTGGTTCCGCAATCGCCCCAAACCCTTGAATAAACTTGCGGTAGTATCCTGCCAATCCGAGGAATCCGTGAAGGGCTCGGACTGAGCGTGGAACCGGCCACTCCTTGACGGCGTGCACCTTTGTAATGTCCATGGCCACGCCCGCTGCTGATATGACATGGCCCAAGTAGGCCACGGATGTTTCGCCGAAAAAACACTTGGAGCGTTTGAGGTACAGTTGGTGTTGATGGAGTAGTCGAAGGACTGCCCTGACGTGGCGCAAATGCTCTACCCAAGAGGGACTGTAGATGAGAATGTCGTCAAAAAATACCAGTACAAAACGGCGCAAGTATGGGCGAAGAAGGCTGTTCATGAGGACCTGGAATGTTGCTGGAGCATTGGTCAAACCGAATGGCATCACAAGGAACTCAAAGAGGCCTTCATGAGTACGAAAGGCCGTTTTCGTAATATCCGGTGGATGCATCCATACTTGGTGATATCCTGAGCGAAGATCCAGCTTGGTAAAGAATTTAGCACCTCGTAATTCATCTAAGAGTTCGTCCACTACTGGAATCGGGAATTTGTCCTTCACTGTCTTGCTGTTGAGGGCGCGGTAGTCCACGCAAAAACGCCAGGTCCCGTCATGCTTTTTGACGAGAAGGACAGGGGACGAGTAGGCCGAGGAGCTTGGCCGAATGATTCCTTGCTGTAACATTTCCCCACATTGCCGTTCTAACTCGTCTTTCAGGAGTTGGGGATATCGGTATGGACGAACAAAAATCGGGGCCGTGCCGGGCAATAAGTGGATGTGATGATCTTGAGCTCGTGGAGGGGTAAGCCGTGGGGAGCATTGAATATGCTGTCAAATTCTTGGAGCAGAGCATCCATCAGGTTTGGCCTGGCAATGGAGTATGCCTGCTGTGGCCGTCGTATGGCCTGTACGCCCTGCTACTGCACTCTGCGATTCCCTCTCCAAAACGTCATGCTGAGTGTATCGAAGTTCTAGAGAATTGTACCAAGCGTGCGCAGCCATTGGACCCCGAGTACTAGGTCGAATCCATCCAGAGGGAGGGAATAACAATCTACCGTGAACGCCTCCTGGTTGATCTGCAATTGCAACCCCCGACAGTGTCCGGTGCTGCTAACCTTGTCGCCGTTGGCCACCCTCACTTGCAATCCGTGACGCAGCTGGATTGGTATGTTGGCGCGTTGAGCTGCCTCGGTGGTGATGAAGTTGTGCGTCGAGCCTGAGTCCAGTAATGCGAGCAAGGTTACCCCTCCTGTCATGACATGGAGCTGCATTGTTTGTCCGGCGTTTGGGGTAATTCCGGTTGCTGCATATAGGGATATACTGGGCTCCTCATCATCCGGCGCAATGTCGGCGTCGGCCTCATCTTCTGAGCCTCCACTTGGTGCAATCAAAAGGAATAGGCGCTTGCAACGGTGTCCTGGAGTGAACTTCTCGTCACAGTTGAAGCACAATCCCCCTGCCCTGCGCTGCTCCATCTCTTCCGGTGAAAGGACCCGGCGCTGCATTGTCCGACGTGGTCGGGTAGGTCCCTGGCCGGATCCTGCAGTATTGCTGGTAAGGCAGGTAGGGGTGGTCCAGAGGTGGCCAATGGGCCGTGCCGGGCCGGCACGGCACGGGCCCGGGCCCGGGCTCGGCACGGCCCGTTAAGGCCCGTGTATTAAACGGGCCGTGCCGTGCCGGCCCGCGGGCCGCGGTGGGAGCACAGGCACGGCCCGAGGCCGTGCCGTGCCGGCCCGGGCACGGTTAAGGCTAAACGGGCCGTGCCGGCCCGGCTAGCCCGTTTAGCCGAAAAAAATAAGAAAAATTGTAGAAAATTAAAAAAAATTGTAAAAAAATTGTAGAAAAATCAGAAAAAATATAGAAAATTGTAGACATTGTTAATCATAAAAATAAATATTTGCAATGATATGAGCTTTATTAATTTATTAAATTACATGGGATGGCTGCCTCATTAAAAACTTTACCAAGTAAAAACTTAATTTGAAAAAACCTTGGTAAAGAAAAAAGAGTACAGCCTATAAAGCTCATTATTGACCACATGTGAAAGAAAAATATTGAAAATCCTATTCATTGCTATCTAAATACAAATTCTCAAAAGATTTTTCTAAATATTTATTATCTGTAGTATGTTGGAGTCTTGATTCAGCCTGTTCCCAGTCTTTGACGGTCATAAGTACTTCGACCATCTCGTTGGAGAGACTTGTTCGTCGCTCCTCGATTATTCTTCCGGAAAGACTGAATGCTGACTCCGAGGAGACTGTAGAGACAGGAACAGTCAACACATCCCACGCTAATATGGATAGCACTGGATATGATACCTTCTGGGTTTGCCACCATGAGAGGATGTTCAACTCCTGCTCGAAGCTGACGCTATCACTGTTGAGATAGCTTGATAGGTCTCTAGTGTTTTGTCGCCTTCCTCCTCCTAACTGCTGTGTACCTGCACCTACACGAGAACTAGACGAAGAACAAAAAATTTTGCCCCATTGCATATCCCCCCTAGAGGTGCTAGGGACTACCGGGGGTCTTTCTAAACGCACAGATCCAAATTTATTTTCATATTTATTATATACCTCATATAATTTATCCTTAACTTGTGTATAGTATGAACAATAGTCTAAACCGGTAGCCTCACTTAAAACTTGTAAAACATTTATAAATCCTTTGTAGCTCTCACAAAAAAATTTGAAGATTTTTGAATTTTCAGAATTTTGCTCGAATTTTGACCAAATTTGCGCTAACACTTTCAGATTTTTCACAGCTAAACCGAGAGAGAAGAATGAGATTTGAGGTGTGGAAGATTGAGGCCGGATGCCCCCCTATTTATAGGAAAAATTTCAGATTTTTTCCGAATTTTTTACCCCCCAACGGTCACAAAAAACGGCTATTTTTTCAAATTACCGGGCCGACCGTGCCGGGCCGGCACGGCCCGTTTAGTGCTGTTGGGCGGGCCGTGCCGTGCCGGGCCGGCACGGCCCGATTTCTTAACGGGCCGTGCCGTGCCGGCCCACCGTGCCGCGCCCTCGGCCCAGGCACGGCCCGTCCCGCCGTGCCGTGCCGGCCCGCCTCGCCGCCGTGCCGTGCCGTTCGCGGGCCGGGTCTACAGTGACGGGCCGCGGTGCGGCCCGTCACGGCCTGGCCCATTTGGCCACCTCTAGGGTGGTCTGCTGGCCGGCGCTGATTTAACTTGTGCCGCCGGCGCCGCTGCTGCCAGAGATGTGGTAGCCGGCTTTCTGTGCAGAACAGCCATGTCTTGTCCCGTGACTTGTGCTCTGCGCTCGTAAGCCCTCACTAGAGCCATTGCCATCTGAAGTCCCGCCGGGTTTTGCAGCTCCACATCCGTGCGGATTGGTTCACGCAACCCCGATGTGAACAACTGAACTTGCTGCCGTGGTTGGAGATAGTCCGTCCGGCACAAAATTGCAAGAAACTGTTGTTGGTAGTCTTCCACCGTACCAATCTGTGTAAGCTCTCGGAGTTCGCCCAGTGGGTTGTGTCGGATCGACGGCCCGAAGCGCAAATTAATAAATTCTTTGAAGTGTGGCCAATCTGGTTCCCCTTCATCTCTTTCTAGCTAAAAATACCATTGCTGTGTCGCCCCAATCAAATGGTAGGACGCGAGCCACACCTTCTCGCTTGCCGGTGTCTTCTGCCCGCGAAAGAATTGTTCGCAGCGCTGCAGCCAGTTGAGTGGGTCGCCTTGTCCGTCGTATGAAGGGAATTCCAATCTATGGAAACGAGGGGGCTTCTCCGGTGTCGACCCTGCCCCGTGCCCATAATGGTGCGCTACTGGTGCTTGGCCGGCGGGGAACGGCAGCAACCCATCCCCTGCTGGTCGCTTTTCCAGCGTTGTCAGCCTGTTGCTAAGCTCATCCCCTCTGATCTGCTGTTGGTTCAGGATCTCCTTCAAGTCTTCCAGCTGTTTGGTCAGATTTCCCGCCAAGTCTGCCACCTGGTCATATGTTGCGAAGTTCTCGTCAGCCATGTGCTCTGATACCAAGTTGTCACGCCTGGATCTCAGATTATATGAATGTGTTGCAGGTGGCCGAGAGCTGGATGTCGTTGGAGGTGCCGTGCTGTAAGCCGACAGTCGGACCGGAGGTCCAGGAGAAGTCGCGCTGGAGGAAGGTTGGACCGGTACTGGTGCGGCAGCCGGACCGGGAAGAGATCCGGTCAGATCGGGAAGAAGACAGAGTTTGGGAAGAAGAGATGCAAAATTGGGTAATATCTTTCTTACCCCTTTATTGATATTAGCTCCTCCGCTTTATATACAGAGGAGACTCCTATTGTCACGGCTAAGCCGGATTCATCAAACCCTTAACCTAATACAACTCATACTACGCAACTGACTCAGATACTAATATCATATTGGACTCCAATTACAAAACCTAGATACCTGGAGATCCTGCCGCTGCACCTGCTGGAGACGGTTGCACGGCAAGGCTTCTCCTGGCATAGACATTGCCAAATCTCCTGGTCCTGACAATTCCAAGCATCCGGGACTCCAGGAAGGCACCAGTGGCTGCAATCAAGTATGGTAGAAGGATGACTCCAAATACCGATATGAGCATCACTTCTGAAGGCGCCCATCAAAGTCACATTTAGTATAGTGACAGGAACGCTCATGTTCGCAACAACATCAGCAAGTATATCCCCAAATTCACTCCTGTCAGTTCCTTTGGCCTTAGTTGTAGGCTGTTCTGTTACTTCACATACCTTTTGATTTGAGCCACTGTAAATATGAAGATTTTGAATGAGTGTGTTTTTCACAATAATTTGTATACCTTTTGTAATCCACAATCATGGTAATCTAATAATCTTACATCTTCAGTTCAAATTGTGCACACTCTTATACTGCAATAAATATGAAAATTAAAATACACTAGGGAAAAGCTTTTCTCACACACCTCCAATGAGATGGCTCATATGTACGGAAGAAGACATGTGCTCTTTTTAAATCCACTCTTTTTTCCACCCATGAAGCCCATGTTTCCAGTGCCATTTTGAAAGCAGAATTAATGGATGTTCCCAGTTTAAGCACACCTCCGGCCTCAAAATAGCAACCCCTGTTGGAAAGACCAAGCTAGAATGTCTGAGATATATGAAGTTAACGTTCACCCTACTTGAAAAATTAAAGAAAGACATATTATATGACAAGAAAATGCCAAGACATATTATATGACAAGAAAATGGCACTGTCCAAAATCAATTTGATGAGTAGAACAATGAGATGAGAATTTAATTGATTAGGCATAATAGAACAAAATGCTACCAATTTGCACTAATAGAACATCCACATTAGTGGAAACACTTCTAAGGAGCATGCCAGTGTCCATTGAGATGTACACAGTAACCATTAAGGCCAAATATTTGAAAGATTAATCACTGTGATCAAAATTTTCAAATTCACTTCCTAAAAAAACCCGAAATTTCAACAAAAAAATGTCAAGACCAGGCAATAAAGTATAGTTTCATCGGCATTTACAGTTTAGCACCAGAAAAGGAGATAATCTCTAATAAAGATGCATAAAAACTTAGCATCACCAAACATAATGCCATCTTCAATAGTGCCCAAACATAATGCAATCTTCAATAGTGCCTGATCACTACTCAGGTGAAGCCTACGATGTACCAATATCAGCCATCAGGTATGTTGTGACAGGAGAACCTAACACCCTATGCTGTTGCTTTGACCTCAAGAAACAACTAGAAATGATATCACCAACTTTGCAAGCCAATCCCATTGTTTGTTTTTGTCCATTTGTGATCCTCAATACTTTTGTAGTTTTGCTACAATCAATCCACACCATTGGTTCCTGAAGAGGATAAACCGCGTAAACTCTTGAGAAAAACAACTTTGTCTGGCCTCCCTTCAATCTATGGGGTTTCTTAGAAGTTACAAAATACTAAATGGCAGAGACATCTTCCAAAGGGACATTGTGCTGCCTATTTGGCTCAAACATTGGCGTATACACAACATTTACTTTCAAGGATCGTGAATGAAAACAAATGTGCTGGATCAACAATATATCAGATTAATGGAACTTAGCAAGTTGCAGGCTTATTAAGGCGTCGCTTAAGTGACGCTTAGGCGGTAAGGCGGCGAAGGACCGTAAGGCGTCGGCCACGCCTTGCCACGATGCTGTATGGCGTCCGCCTCAAACCCTAACGCGTCGCTTAAGCGTCGGTGAGGCGAAGAAACGCGAGGCGACAGCGAAGGCGGACGCCCCAAGAACCGGAAAAAGCAAGTACAAAGAGACGACACGGGATGAGAGGGGCCAGTGGGGAACCTATCGGCTGTCGCATAAGCGGAGCTGCGGAGGCGCCGAAGTCGAACCCTAGCGCCGCCTCCATCGGTCCATCCCCGTGGCGGAGGGAGGGAGGCGGCGGCTGGGAGTAAGGGCGGAGGGAGGCGGCGGCTGGGAGTGAGGGAGGAGGGAGGGAGGCGGCGGCGGATAGGAGTGAGGGAGGAGAGGGGAGGCGGCGGCTTCGAGTGAGGGAGGAGAGAGGAGGCGGCGACGGCTTCGAATGCGCTGGCCGCTGGGAGAGAAATATTAGGGTTAGACTTTTACATTTGATTCCCCAGAGGTTTACGAAATTACAATTAGATCCTTTTAAGTCCTTCATCTCTTTGGATTTCTTCTAATTTAGTCCTCAGAACTCCGTTTTCTTCGCCTTATGATGTTTGTAAGGCGTCGCCTCGCCTCACGCCTTATCGCTTAAAAGGTATGAGGGGGGTGGGTCGCCTTACCTCGCCTTACCGCCTTAATAACCTTGGCAAGTTGATGATAGTAATCTGATAACAATTACCTAAGAACAAAGAGTGCTATCAATTAAATGAAGAAAACTCACATGTCAAATAATTTGCTGGGAGTCCACCAATGCCCTGAGTTGAAAATAAGCACCTCGGCGTTCGCCCATTTCGTGTTAATATCATCCATCTTATCGAGCTTGAGAATCGCACGGACCCTCTTGGGCCTATGGCGAGGTGCAGGGGTCTGCTGTACAGGGAACACTGACCGGAAGAATTCCACATTCAGGTTGAATGACGCAAACCTCACTCCTAAAAATCTGATTGTCTTTGAGATTTGCATGCCATTAACCTCATAAACAGTCTTTGGATCCTCCACCCCTGTCATGAGCATGCAAATGAAGGACTCCCACTGCGTTCTGCTCATTGAGTCCCCCACAAACACAACCCTCTTCCCTCTCAGCCATTCCAACACATCCCGGGCAATGAACCGTGGCACATCGCATCCCCGTGGCTTCCACCGCCATTTCATGTACTCGGTGTCCTTCCTCCCATTTGCCAAGCAATTGAACCCCCTCTCCGCAAACGGGCACTTCGAGCTGTTGTACAGGGGATACCTCTCATCCGGCACCCAGCTGCCGTCGAACACGTCGCAGGACTGATTCTCCCCGGCGAACTCGGCGACCACACGGCCCCGGCCCAGGTACCGGAAGGCATACAAATACAAACCGCAGGACAGAACGAGCGCGACGGAGGCCAGGAAGAAGGCCAAGGCGATTCTCTCGAACGATGGCGCCGCCCACCACTTGCGGTGCGTGGACGCCGGCCCCGAGACCCGCGGGCTCCCGACGCCGCTCCTCGCTGTGAGCCGCGCCGACGTGCTCCGGTTGAAGCTCCCGCTCACCATCTCGCCGCCGCCGCCGCCCGATCTCCCATTCCACAACTCCCTTGTTGCCAATCGATTCAAACCAATTCACCGCAAAACCCTACGAAGCTTAGAATGGCTTCCAAACTCGCAGGCGCGGCTTTCTCCCGATCCGGGAGCTCCGAAGAATCTCTTCAATATTTTCCGTACAGGATTAAAATTTGTCCCGCAAATTGACCGGATCGAGCCGTGAGGCTCTGAAGCGCGCGCGCAGCTCTCGAGATCAGGGAGCTCCGGATCAGTGAGTGGATGCAAAAGGCGATGAATCTTATCGAGATCCTCGAGGAAGAGCACCAGAACGGGATCAGGAACTCGCCGGATTCCGGCGGTTCTTCCTCTGCGGTGATCGCCGGAGCGGCTGCGCAAAACCCTAGGCGGCCTTGGAAACAGCTCGCGACGCGGTGATCGGTGCCGTGTCCTCGCGACCGGCGACTTGGTGAGCTCTCGTCTCGCGCAAGGAGGAGAACTCCGAACTGGAATGGAAGAGCCGAGGAAGGAGCCGACTCGAGCAGAATTTTGGACACTGTTGGACCATGCATACACGAAATTCCAGTTTTAACCCCCTCCGAAAAAAATTTCCAAAATTAGACCCGTTTGAGCGCGGGATCACGTGAGGCCGCCACGTGCCCCGGTCGTGCGGACTGGTACCGCACGACCGCACTGTTCATCGGGTCGTGCGGTACCAGTCCGCACGACCCGGCCGCGACCGTGCGTCTCGCCTCCGACCGCGCGTTGCTCCGCCCGAGCGCACGTCCGCTCCGCCGAGCGCGCGACTGCGCGGCTTCTCCCGCCCGAGCGCGCGACCTGCCGCCCGACCGCGCGTTGTCCGTCCCCAGCGCGCGACTGCCCCCTCCGACCGCGCATATTTATATTTACTGTGTATATATTTATGCATATATAAAGTTATTATTTAAAAAAAATTATGTGTATATATAAAATGAGTGGAAAAATATGAATTTGAAGTGGAGTCCACTGTACTGCTTGTCTTATTTTTTGTGCAATTTTGAAAATTTAAAATATTGTTTGGTGGAGTACGAACGAAATTTGTGTGAAGTAACGATTAGCATATTTGTGATTTTCATATATTCCTGACCGTGAAAAATGTGTTAAAGTGACAATAACAAATTTCGATCCTGGTATGTTGTTTTATTGGAAACAATTTAATGAAATTTTTTTAGCACAAATGTGATATGAACAATTGGACGAAATGAACGAAAGTGATATTGAACACGTTTTATTGCAAGGTTTGGTAATTTTGTAGTTATAATCTGGGAACGAATCTGATGAAGTCGTAATAAAAGTTTATGTTCATTGCAATTTGTACATGCAAAAAAAAATTATGCTTCATTTTTTTGCTGAAGGATTGAGCGTAGAAATATCGATGCATACAGTAGTAAGTGAATTTTAGGGTTGGGCTGTTTTTAGGGTTTGCAATCTCCGTGATTGTTTTAAGTTTTGGCAATTTTGTAGTTATAAACTGGGTAAAAATCAGATAAAGTTGTAATAAAAGATTATGTTCATTGTAAGTTGTAGATGCATAAAAAATTTTGGTAAATTTTTTTTAGGAAAGATTGACCGTAGAACGGTCCATACATAAAGTGGTAAGTGATATTTCGAAGGTTACTGAGAATTCGTGTATGGTGAGGACCGCTATGTTAATATTGTTAAATGAGGTGCTACGTGAATCATGGAATGCGAAAATACGAGATATTACACTTCATAATACAGTTGGGAGTAACATGCCGCGTAGATTTTTATTACATGCATAACATATAGCATGATATGCGACTAACCGACCCGGATTTTATAATCCGGAATCTACTGTGTTTAGTTGCACTATTCCTTGGATCAGTAGATAGTGCACACAGTTACAGTAATGGACATCAAATTTACATACCATGCGGAAGCATAATTAAAATAATAAACTTACTCATGGGCCGATTAGGTCGAAATTCAGAAAGTTGCAGCAGCGGAAGAACGAAGCACACAGGTGGGACCTTCAGGACATGCCCACAGGCAGCCAACTGGAGGTTTGCGACCTAATTCCTAACATCTTCATCTTTTCTGCCAGTTTGTCCAATCTTGTTGCCGAGGCGAGGTGACTTGATCCTTGATTCTGAATTTTTGTCGCAAAAGCGAGCGTGAGCACTCCGACCCCGTGCTCCGCGAGCCAATACACAGAATGCAAATAAATAGTATGCATGGCATAACAAAGGAAAGGCTCGGGTTATTTTATTTGCCAAAAATTGCTTTTAGCAGCATTATTATTCTTATTTAATCATAGTTTTATTATTACTACCTAACTCCACACTACAATTACCAACATCGACTTAATCCACTGAAAATGCACTCTATTTATTGACTGCTGTCTAAAACTCCAAACAGCAAGTATCGTCATTTATTTAATCCACTGATCATACTTTGTATTTTGAATTACTATTCATCAGCCCCTTACCTCTGAACTCTAATAATTCTCTAACATAATTACTTTCAATCCACCGATATCATTTGTATTCAATTCTTTTGTCATTGATTCCAACCCCTAATTCGTCTCATTTTCTTCTATCTATCACTAGCTAATCCTCAAATATACCTCCACCGAAAATTCAATTTACCAAGATTATAATCCATTAATCGTTATGCATCCTCCAATCTTCTCATAAATTCAATTCGTCCCTCTAGTACTTGATTACTCCTATTAATTCCCATTATTGCCAATATCTTCCAAGAATTTATATTAATCATTAGTGTAGTAATCCGGCGATTTACCTTTGCATCCCATAATTCTCCAAAATCGATTCATTACTATATATCCATCAAGAATATCACTAACCAAGAATTATACTCCAATACTTGTATTATTTCTCCTAATTCCTGAAAATTCGATTGGATCATTTATCATTTAAATCATCTATATAGCCTATCTATTCAGCTAGACTTCACCCATTTATCTCTCTTAGAACCCACACTATTATTTCCTATTCAAGATCGACATGAATCCACCAATACCTTGTGTGTACTCTACAAATATTCTTCTCTTTTACTCGCGACCCTGTTTATTCCACCCATATTTTATTTTGTAAGAATAGGAATGCCACTATTTGAAATATAATACATAAAATTTCCTGAGACCTAGCAGTTTTGAGCAAAAACATAATGTTCAAGGAATATTAATATGAATTTCCATACATATGGCATCACACCATATGCCTAATATCACCATAATTTCTCCATACCTACGGCATCACACCGTATGACATTTTTCAGCGTTATAGCCGCTTAACTTACCACTGGGACGACACCCAGGACAACTCAAATCAGGGCTTTCCTCTGCCCTTCCACTTTTCCATTCCCATTTTTCAATATTTTTGTAAACAGAACTATATCTAGTTAAGTTCTCATGTCCGCCCTTGACCGTGGGCACGGCTATTCGAATAGTTTTGACTCTGCAGAGTTTGTACACTTTCACCACAAGAGATAATCAACTCGTTACCCCACACGATTCCTTAGTCATGTGGTTGAGCAGACCATCACAATAACCGTTCAAAGTACCTCGCCCCTTCCATCATTTCACCCTATGGGTCGCTCCCACTTGCGGTGGGTCCCATACGTTGTGCGGGATGTCCTCCTTCTGAACGTCTAGCAGCTGGCTCCCCACCCCTGCTAGCCCGCCACAGCAGAACTTCACCCTACCCGAGTGTCCCATTCAAGCCGTCACACGGACTGCCGCTTGCACTATCCCACACCACCTCCTGGAAGGATAACTTCTAGGGTTCGGTAAATCTACTAAGCCAAGTCATACTTTACGAACTTGTGGTTGTACTGTTTTACCCGGGAGGTCATGACAAGATTCGGTCCTTAGTGGTATCTGGGCGGTCTACCACTAACCACTTTGTGCTTCCACTGCACCACACTCTCACACCATCGAACCAATCCGCCCAGATATTAAAGCATATTGGGGTTTTTGGAAACATAAAATAATCATATCCAACATTTATCAGTCATTACCACCATGACTGCCCAAACCAGTTTCTCATGAATAAAAGTGATGCTTGGGACAATTTCTTGCCCCGAGTTCCTAATCAATGCTAAGTATGGCATACAGTTACAGACTTATTTTCGAAATGTTACTATTATATTTTTGCTAGGGCGACAAGGTTCACACATTCAAATGCTCAAAGGAGGGGGTAATATTATTCAAGGTAAACAATGGCATATAGCTAGAATATCAAATTTAGCATGTATTTGCATAAAAAAAACAACATGCAATTTGTTAATTTAAAATAAAGTAATTTGCATGAAATGTAGGTTCAATATGATCAAAGTATTAACTCGCCTTGGTCACAGCGGTCGGGTGCTTGATTATCCGGGGCTTCTAGTGCTGCGGCCTCGAGTTCTTCCTCTTGAGCTTCGTAAGCTAGTGTAATCGTGCGCGAAAATTTTGATAAAAAGAAAACATCAAATCAACAAAACATTACCAGAAATTCAAATGAACTCTAAAAATTATGATTTTAGTTCCATTGGATAGATCCTGAATTTAGATGAATTTCGAAATTTGTCTCACTCAATTTGGAGTTAAAATGAATAAGTTATGATTATTTGAAGTTCTTAGTTCAATTAATTCTATAAAATATGAAATTTCTGACAGTGGGACCCACATGTCATTTTCTTAATTTTTATCTTTTTCTTTAATATTTCTTCTCTGTCTCTATGGCCAGTGGGGCCCATATGTCAGCGTGTCCGGTCACTGACATGTGGGAGGAAGACGGAGAAGGATCTGCTGCGCAGAGGGAGTGAGCGCGAGGGAGAGCGAGTGCGGGCGCGTGGAGGAAGAAGAGGGAGGAGGAAGAAGAGAGCAGGCGGGCGGGGCCACTAGCCAGAGAAAGAGGCATGGGGCGAGGCGGTCCACCGCGCAGAGAGCGCGGGCGCGCTACGCACGCGGGCGTCCGCGCGGCCACGCGGTTGCGGGAGGAGAGGCGCGGGCGAGATGCAGGCCCGTATGGCAGCGGTGCGTGCTGCGCCCGCGGAAGCTGGGCTGCGCGATGGAGGGCGCGGGCGACGCGTCGCGCATCGGGCCGGCCAGGTGTCGGCCCGAGGGGAGAAGGAGGGTGATTTTTCATTTTTATTTTTCAGGATTTTCAGAAATGCGCAGTTAATTGAATAAATTTCAGAAAAATCTGAAATTACTTCCAAAAATTTCAGAAAATTTCACAGAAGCTCATGAGGACCTTCTGGACTTAATAAAAATATTTTCAACTATTTTTGGTACTTAATTTATTTATTTCCCTTGTTACTCATGTCATTGTTAAAAATAAACTTTTATATTTTAGGCCTATTTCTCTCCCATTTCTTTTCTGGATCATCTTTTCAGATTCTTAATTTAGATTTTAAGTTTCCTTTATTTGTATATTCTCATATGTAGCATTAATATTATTGATTTTGATTTTGGTCTTTATTGAATTTCTTTAACTTTTGAGAGCTCAATAAGAATTTAAAAATACCATGAAAATCCAAATTCAAATATTACAATAGACAAAAATAACTCAAACTCCATATTTTCAAATTTAAAAACTTCAGGCTGTTACACCACTCCTCGAAGTCGAGGGTCCATTGGTCCTCAGGGTGGATCTCAAGATCGATACATTTGCGGTAGCCACACAGGGGCTCCGGAGACTGTAAATACATGGGAGATATTGTTAGTGCGTGCTGTGAAGGAGAAAAGGTAGGGGAAAATGGTGCATGTGGTCGTTACCGGCTGCCGATAGGTTGCGGTGTTAAAACGGCGGTTGGGGTAGTCACTGGAGTAGTTTGCGCAACCCCAGTAACGCATACCTAGACTGATGCGGTGCTTAGACTTGAAGAACTTGCACACGTCCCCCCACCAACAAAGGGGAGGTGTCTCCCCCTCAGGTGGTAGTTGTGGCGAACGCTCGGTGGGGACGTCCGGGATGGGGTTGTTGCTACGCGGGCGCTCTGGGGGGGACCTTTCATCGTAGCACGATGGGCTTGTTCTACCCGGGCCTGTATAGCCCTTATTTTCTCATCGCGGGCGGCATCGCGGGCCGCAGCTGACCGTGCTATGTCACGGGTCTCCTCCCAATCCTTCACCATCTTGTCCCATTGCTTCTTCTTGCCTTTGTCCATCCCGGTTGGGTAAGGGAAGCGCGATGTAGTATGGGGTTTGGATGTGCAATGTTTGCTGGGAAATGGAATGCATACCAATTTATAGGGGCCGTTTTGTCTCTACTCGTATGTCTAAAGCTGGTCCGCGTGGTCGTAGCAGTGAGTAAAGATGGGAGTGCTGCGATATCACTGAAAAAAGGCCCCGTTTTGTAATGTCTCTGAGCAAAGCTGCCCTGTTTTGTCATCTTACTGAGCAAAGCTGACCTCTTGTTGTCATGTCACTGAGCACAGCTGCCCTCTTTAGTACTGTCACTGCCCAAAGCTGGCATCTTTTGTCATCCCACTTAGCAAAGCTGCGTCGTTTCGTCATGTCACTGCGCAAAGCTGGCATGTTTTGTCATCTCACTGAGCAAAGCTGCCTCGTTTTGTCATGTCTCTGAGCAAAGCTGCCCCGTTTTATCATGTCACTGCGCAAAGCTGGCATGTTTTGTCATCTCACTGAGCAAAGCTGCCCCGTTTTGTCATATCTCTGCCCAAAGCTGGCATCTTTTATCATCTCACTGAGCAAAGCTGCCCCGTTTTATCATGTCACTGCTCAAAGCTGGCATGTTTTGTCATCTCACTGAGCAAAGCTGCCCTGTTTTGTCATGTCTCTGCCCAAAGCTGGCATCTTTTATCATCTCACTGAGCAAAGCTGCAATTGTCAAACCGCCGGGCCGAAGCGCGTGAAGGCCGAGCGAGCGTCTGGCGTGGCACCCCCTCGTCCTGGAGAGCGCGGTCGTTCCTTCGTCGCCCTCCGTGATGACGTCACCCTCCGTAGCAGCGTGCTATCCTGTCACAATTGCTGCAAGACGAACATGTCATTAGACATAAATGGTAAATAAGCCGATAAAAAATAGTTGGCAATTGTCGAACCGCCGGTCCGAAGCGCATGGAGGCCGAGCGACTGGGCTGACTATCAGATTGGGATGGACGCGACGTCGATGGCCGTGCTGATGGTGGTGCTGACGGCGGCGCGGAGGGAGGTGGTGGTCCCAGGCCACGTCCGCCACCGCGTGTATCAACAACGTCATCTCGGTGGCGACCACAACTCAAGCCCCGTATCGCACCCCTTGCAGTTTCGCTGATGCTGCGCATATAACCTACCCACCGAGATTCGGTATTTGACTTCCTACATCGTATAGCCTCATTAGCCTCGTCGTCGATATGATGTAGCCGGTCCACCTGCAGTGAAACAAACAGTCAGTTCAAACGTAATCCTGCACTGCGTAACGACATAGTAATCTCGTACCGCCTGGTCGATCCGTGCCGCTAGATGACGGTCTGGACCTTCCTGTATAGCGGCCTCGTGAACAGCCTGAAGTGTAGGATGTGGCACCTCCCCTGTAGTAAGCCTAATGCGGGTCCGTGGAGTGTACCAGTCAAGGTATGCCCTATACGTCGAGGGGTCGTCGGGGTCGTCCGGCCGTGTCTCATCCACAACCATCGTATCCGCATGCTCAGACCACATGTCTGTCCACACCCGCTGTGTGGCTCTCCAGTCTTCTGTCGCTCGCCCTCTCCTCGATTGCCTGCAAGTTCATTGAGACATTACAACAATTAGTAGGGTAGTGACATTGAGACTAATGCAGTAATTAAATTTGGGGTGTAGTGACATACCGGTGGGTGATATCCGCAAGAGGGCGTCCTGCCATGGGAGGGACATGTTGGTACAGCCCGAACTGTCTCATGACTCGGTGTGGGCTGTACGGCTCGACGCAGTGTGCGAACACCAAGTGGCAGGTCATCATCCAGTACCTGTGATCCTGCTCGCACTGAGATGACAACCCGTGGGGGGCCGTGTTCGCAATGAACCGTGGAGACCACGGCCACCAGACTACGTCGCGAAACGGCAGAAGCTCGAACCTCTGGTGGAAATCCGTGTACGCACGTCTCGGTCTCTCCCTGGCCCACCTCAACTGACCATGCGTCCAACGTGTACCCATTGTGGGCGCATCAACGAGATCGTCGCCATGATCGGGGCCGTACAACTGCGGGATGAGGGCATAAGGGTGCACAACAACACGACCAAAGGAAGGCCTGCCAACGGGGAAGTGTTCCCATGACCACAACTGAAGGAGAAGGTAGCAGGCGGCTAGGACCGGCTCGCTGGCCGTGGTACGCTGCGAGGCGTCACACAAGCCTCGGTATGTGGAGCTAAGAACTGCTGATCCCCAGCTGTACTATGGCTGCTGACCAGGCCAGCCATCCGCCAAGGACTCCGCTAGCTGTATGTAGCTAGGCTACACGGAGTCTCCAGTCGTGCTAGGGAACAAGACGTACCCGAACAGATATAGCAGGTATGCAACGAAGTGCGTCCGCACCGCGTCCTCATCTGCGTCTGCAGGACAGGTCATGTAGCGACGAAGCCATCCATGTGGCACCCCAGCTGCGTTGTCTCGGATCTGATGACCGAACCGGTGACCAGACGGACCTTCCAATCTGCTGCCTTTGGGGGTGGCACCACAGCAGCACCACGGACGGGTAGACCTGTAATCATTGTGACGTCCTGCAGAGTAACCGTCATCTCCCCCCACCGGAAGTGGAAGGTGTGAGTCTCCGGCCTCCATCGATCAACGAGAGCGGACAGCAGTGGCGCATCATACTGGAACCCATGCGGTAGATCCAACATGCGGGCAATGGGAAGCAGACCGGTGTCCCGCAGTAGTGGGATGTACCGCTGGTCGAGACGCCAGTTCTCTCGGGGGCCCCTAAGGACGAAGCAAGGAGGCCCGTGTGCGTCTCCAGACAACCACACATGGCATCGGTGGTGCTCGTCCCAACGGGGGTCTAGCAGCTCGAACGCCATGTCCTGTCAAATAAGGATAACAAGTTAGTGTACATTATAACAAAATGTGCACCAAATAACAACATAATTAACAACAAATGTAACGACAGGGAAACGTACGGAATGTACCAAAACATACATAAAATGTGCACACGAATATGACCCACACGACAAGGAAACATATAGAATGTGCGAACACATACATAACATGGTAAATGTGCAACACATAGCTACATCGAGGCAACAATTCAGCGTACACCTCCTGAATAATACATTACATATGGATTGTAGTGCTGGTACTACGGAGCGTTGCTTGATGACGGCCTGTTTGGGCACTGACTGAGGGAGTGGCCAATCGTCTTGCATAGCCTACACTTCGGGCGCCGAACACGATCCCCTCGCTGGCTCTCATCCATGTCGTTGCGGATGCGACGACTTTGTCGTCTTCCACGACCGACATGCTTCAGTGCATCGTTGGGCACCCACTTTATCTCCCCCGGCCATAATTCCCTGTAGTGCATGTCTACCCCGTAGGAATGGAACTCTGCACTCCAGGTTGCATACAAGTGCTGCAAGTCGTAGTACTTGGAGATGTACTGTGTCGACGCCTGGTTCCATACAGCACAGGCCGCGTACACATGGGAGCATGGCTTGTGCAGAAGCTGGGGCTTGTTGCAGGTGCAAGATGCTTCATCACCAATCGTACATACCTGCTTGCGCTCCCCTCTATTGTGACCCATGACATACTTCTGCCTTAGGCGGACCTCAAACTTCCTCCTTAAGCCATCAATGGGCTAAGCAATGTGGCATCGAGCCTTCTCCTTCTTCCTGTCCATGAAGGCCTGCATGACCTCAAAGTATTGCTTGTTTTCCTCAAGGTACTTCTGCGCCATCATGGCTCTATTCACAAAGTACCCTACGGTACGGTTCCAAGTCTCAGCCACGATTGCCGTGATCGGCAGGGATCTGACGCCCTTCAAGACACCATTGTAAACCTCGGACATGTTGGTTGTCATGATCCCATACCTTGCCCCACCGGTGTCGTGCAACAAAGACCACATTTTCAAGTCAGGTGCATTGGCCTGAACCCATTGTGAGAATACTCCGACTCTTGTGGATCCCCCCTCCACGGCCCCTGCTTCTGTATGCGCATGCTTCGTAGCCTCCTGATCGAGCTGCCTCCGCAAGGTGTCGAACTTCCGCTTTTGGTTCTGCATGCATAGCTTCTTGAACATCTTCATTAGGTCCTTGCTACGGAACCTTCTGTGGAAGTTCGCTGCAATATGCCTCATGCACCAGCGGTTCTTCACATCAGTCCACTGGAAGGGGGGCTGCGTCCCATTCTGCAACGTCCGCAACGCAGACAGCAAGCCTGCATTGCGGTCGGAGATAAGGCACACTTCAGGGCATTCTTGCACTACGGCATGCTTCAAATTGCAAAGGAACCACATCCAGCTATCTGTATTCTCGTTCTCCACAATTGCAAATGCCACTGGGAGTAACTGGTCATTTGCATCGGCTGCAACTGCGATGAGAATAGTACCCTTGTACTTGCCGGATAGGAACGTCCCATCTACGGTTAGCACTGGACGGCACCACCTGAACCCTTGTATCGCCTGATGGAAGGCCCAGAACACCCTGTCAAGAATGAAACAGTTCGGGCCCTCCGTAGGATGAGCCCTCTGCTGCCTGTTTATGTACGTGCCTGGGTTTGATTGTGAAATTTGATGCAGCATTCTTGGGACCAGGTCGTACTCCTCCTCGTACGTCCCATACATTTGATGCAGCACCTTTCGCTTCGCCCGCCAAACCTTCTTGTAGCTCACTTCGTAGCCCGCCGTGTTCGCTACTTCTGCCATTAGAACCTTCGGGGTAATTGACACATCCGCCTAGACAAGGTGCGCGACCAGCTCCGCAAGATACGATGATGTCATGTTGCGGTGTCTATGTACTGGGCCCGCAAGCTCGCAACTGTGATCTTGGAGCACCGTTATCCGGAACTCCGTGCCAACGCCCTTGTACCGTTGTGCACGTACTTTGCCACCACAGGACCCGTCCACACACTTCACGACGTACGTGTCCGGCTTTGACTTGTGGACCCGATACGTCCGGCTTATGTTGACGGCATGTCTAGCAATAGCCTGCTGGACAGCACTCTTATTACGGAAGCACTGCCCCAAAAAGAGTGCACCCTCGCTGAACCCCCATTCTCCCTCCTCCCCCTGTGGCAGAACTAGGGCTGCCGCTGCGATGTCGTCCAGTCTGGACGACACGTACGCACCTTCCGTCGTCACAACACGACCTACCACCCCTCCAGTTGCACCTTCGCCATCCTCGCCCTCTCCAGAACTGCCTGTTTCCACCTCCACCTCCTCCTCCTCGCTGCCCTCTTCTTCCACCTGGTTCCCCAGATACTCATGACAGTCAATACGGGCGGCCCACCACCTCTCGTCCACACCTTCGTTGAGCTGGAAATTCTCCGCACGCCTCCTGTCGTCTTCATCACCCACTTCCTCGCCCACATGTTCTCCCGCAGAAGCGTCTTCATGACCGCCGGCCACTACATCTCCACCAGCGGCAACTGAACCAACCATGGCTAATGATTCTGCCCTCTCCATGAACTCGACATACACCATTGGCCTCTCATATATTGCAGCATCAGGGTTGCACACGACCTCCATGTAGTTCGCCCATAAGGCATCATTGGTCACCTTCAGAAGTTGCCATATGCTCTCCCTTCCATCATCCACCATTGAGGCATAGACTGCCTCGATCCGTAACTTATTCCTTGCGGTCTGTCGATCGAACGCTGAACGGACACACCTCTGTAGCTCAGACAAGCTCATGGCGCTCAGACCGAGTGCCCGGATCACGGTCCGCTCGCAATTTGACAGGTCCGCCCCATACGGCCCATCACGTACGAGACCACTCCCATAAAACACGAACAATTGTTCAATGCCAGCCATTGCGTACCTAACATAAGTGCATAATCAACCATTTTAGTACACAGCACGTAACAATCGTACCATCTAATTAACAGTTTCTATTAATATATGGTTTGTATTCCTAAATCTACGATTTATTTGTAACTATTTTACTTTCAAATTGTACCATACATCAAATGAAATTTTCGTATCATTTTTATTTCCATGAAATGACCTTCATACTACAATCATTCACTAAGCATACTAATTATACAAATTGTCTCTAATCTAACTACTACAAATTTACCACCTACAAATGCTCCAACATAAATATTTACTTTTTCAACACCTACACATTATTTACACTACAATCTTTTCTAACTTTAACTTAATATAGTATTTATGTAGCTCTACTATAACTTTTTATGACTGCTATTATATTTTAATTCTAATCTACCAAATTTATTTCTAATTTATTTTTACCACCTACCGCACTGTATATAGTTCTTCCCTAAGCGTACTAATCATATGCTTCTAATCTTGGTACTATTGTTATCACCTACAATTGCTCTAACATAAATATGTATTTTCTCAACGTCTACACACTACAACTTCATATTTTCCACCTAACTTAAACTACTTTACAGTACGTATGTTCACAAAAAAAGGAAAACCCTATATACACTACAATACATCATGCCTAACATATGCAAGATTTGCTAGACATACATAGCGTATAAAAGATTGACATAAAATAACAGTAACACAAGATGGTTTCCTTAATTAAGGCCTAATGACATACATAAAATTATAGTTGCACGGGCACAAAACTTACCTCTTGTTGATGCTTACGAGACGATCTACAACTTTTGTACTTGCCAAATCCGCTGATTCCAAACGAAAACAACTCAACTCTTCCGGCTTTCGCTCCTCACTTTTCTTCACCAAAAACTAACTACATTACAATATGTAACTTCAACATAAAATACGACATTATCTACACTACAATGAAGCATGCATCATATGTGGATTTTTACCTACAGATACACACTGTATGACACATTGGCTTATAATACATATGTTCACATAAAGATTAGCTACAAATACATAATGTACCAAATATTGACATGGCATATCACACATTCACAAACGATGGTTTGTGCTAATAGACTAATTATGGACTAATCACATACATAAAAATTTAGTTTCGCGAGCACAAGACTTACCTCTTCTTAAAGCTCACGACGTGATCTACAACTTTTATACTTGCAAAATCCGCTGCTTCCAAACAAAACCAACTCAAATCTACGTTTATTTCACTCCTCACTCCCCTTCACTTTCTCCCTCGCTCTATCTTCACTTCAGTTTCAAATGAGCTCTCTGGCTTCGATAGCACTTCTTCTCCCTCCCTTGCGCTGTGATTCCCGTTTTTAAGTGTGCATACAGCACTCATGAAGAGGGGGGCGTTTCTGTGCAGAAGACACATGTGCGAGCGGATGGGAGAAAGCAGTCATGGAGAGAGAGGCCTTTCCTGCTTTCGGCGGATGGACGGGACGCGACGGAGACGCGCGGTCGGGCCATGGAATCACGCGGTCGGCAGAGGGTCATGCGGTCAAAAATTGAAACGTGCGCTCGGCGAAAAATTCGCGCGGTCGGCAGACGAAAAACGCGCTCGCGCCAACGGTCGTGCGCTCGGTGGACAGGTCGCGCGCTCGGTCTTCAGGTCGCGCGGTCGGGCGAAGAAACGCGCGGAGCGCGCGGTGGCCAGCTGGGTCGTGCGGACTGGTACCGCACGACCCGATGAACAGTGCGGTCGTGCGGTACCAGTCCGCACGACCGGGGCACGTGGTGGCCTCGCGTGATCCCGCGCTCAAAAGGGGTCTAATTTTGGAATTTTTTTCCGGAGGGGGCCAAAACTGGAATTTCGTGTATGCATGGGTCCAACAGTGTCTAAAATTCACTCGAGCAGGTGGTGGTTGTGGAGTGAGTTATTTAAATAGCTGGTGACTCGGGGGCGTTTCTGTAAGCCCGACGAGAATGATCTCTCACTGGCATGTAGGACCCGGAGGTCGTCAGGCCCACCTGTCTTGGCCGCGTGCGCCGTGGCCGGCGTGATGTCCGCTTCCTTTGACTTTTGGCCATGTCGACTTGGCGGTGGTTGTGCGCGGAGAAGCGAGCTTCGTTTTCGACGAGAGAGTACGAGGACGTCGAGGAGAGTGGTTACCGGTGAACGGGAGCAGCCACCGAGTCAGGAAAACATCAATCCACATCAAAGATCCCAGGGATTCTGGTCGGAATTTCGGCATTCTCTCGCTTCCTCGGCTCGGATGTTTAATGTCGTTTCCTGGTGTTCTTCGCAGTAGAGTTGGGTCCACTCTCAAAAAAAGTAGAGTTGAGGTAAATAAATTGGCTGGGTGGTTTTAAACTCGTTGCTTATACCTTTTGAGTTATGGTACTATAGTTAGCTTTCAAATTTATTATTTTTAAGATAAAATCTATAAACTGATTATAATAGATACTGTACCGAATTAATCTATGTCAATCAAAATCACACATAAGGTTTCTATGTCTATACTCTCTCTTGCAAATAATCAGAATTCAAAAGTCAAAAGACACCGCACAAAGAAAAACCTATTGGGCCTGAGTTTTATTCAGGTCGCTTGCAACGTGCGCAAAGCCTAAAACCTTTCTTACATTGAAACAGAAAAATAAAAGGAAACTTGTCAGGTTGGGCCTTATGGAGCAATTGGGCTTAATCCCAGGCTTAGTTTGTAGAAGAAGATATATCACTGTTTAATGAGGAGATCACTCAATGCTGCTAAAAAAAGATTTGTAAATTTGCCGTCTTTACATGAAGGACGTTGCTAAAGACCGACTGCGTGTTCGGTTGATGTTCCGCATGTACATCTTATAAAAAAGCTAAATGATAAAATAGAAAGAGAGACGTATGATTTTTAATAAGAAATATAAAATAAACTATACATCTCTTTTCATCTAATTTCCTTGTCTTGTCAATTTCATATGCATCTTAGTTGGTTTCTCGTTGGCTAGAAGCTTCAAAAATCGAGCAATCTTAGGATAATATTCAGAGCAAATCGATATAAATTTGAGAGCAAATCAGAATAATTTATAGAGTAAAATTCAAGATATTTTTGAAAGCAAAACTTAGGATAATTTCGAGAGCAAATCAAATATAAAATTCAAAAGCAAATTCGGTAAATTCAGGATAAGTTCATGAGCAAATCAGCATAACACCTAGAGTAAATTCCAGATAATGATTCTCTCTACTTTTTCTCTGCTGATTTGAGTAAAGGCGTACAACTAATCATGTGTTCTTGTGTCGGAGGAGTAAAAAATATAGAGGATTGGATAAAACTGGTGTTCTTGTGCCGAACGACGTGTTGCTCTCATGCTCGCTCATGTGTGAACGGCTTACGATGACGTGCGCCCAGAACCAACGAGGGTCGAATGCATGCGCGGAAACAACCATTTCCGTTGTAGGAATTGCTCTAACGTGAGGAAACCAGCCTCTAACCATCTCATCAGCGTATATCACACTGAACGGCCCCCATCGCCATCGCAAGTTCCATTTTTTTTTATCGATGGATGCCCCTGTTATGCCAATAGTTACCCATAATTCGAAATCAATGCACATGGTTACCAAGTATGATAGCAAGTCAGCCTGGTCATTTGTGAAAATGCAAATATGATGCATCTAAAGAATCAGCCTTTACGTTTCCATCGCTATGGTGAAGTCGTTCCAGAACTTTTGGCCATGCGCAAGGCAAAAGAACACACGCCGAGTTCGTGCGGTACACGAACGCAAGCTTGCACGGAAGGCGAGTTCCGGTTGTAGATTTCCCAAGAATCCCAACAAAGATGGGCTAATCCCCACGACGAACACTGGTTTAGGTTTAGGTGCCGCCCCGGCCACCTAATCAGCCTCGACCACTTGAGAAAAGACCAAAAGAACAGGTTACGCGGCTAGGTCAACAAGGTACTACCGCCTACTGGCAGCACTATTCTTGGACTGAAGCAACGCAACGAATTCCACAGCGGTCAGGGTCGCAGGGGTTTTTTTTACCTTCGTTACTCAGCCTAGTGTATTTGGCACACACAGTAGCAGTCACGACCTGCTTCGAATCGGCCCCCCACAAGGGTCCGATTGTAACATCGGACGGAAAGGCCATCAGATCCCTGCCACATGCCGGATTTGGGAAGTGGGATAGATAGCCCGGATCAAAATCCAACGGATGGATTTGTGTTTGCGCGAATCCAACGGATGGATTCGCACCGACTTTTGTCAGATTTAGTACAGTTTGTCACATGAATACCAAATTTAGCCCCCCGAATCACCGTAATTCCATTTGTAGCCCCCCTCCACGAGCGCGGGACTACGGGAGTGCGACGCGTCTGCAGTGGTGCGGTCGGAGAGCGCATGACTCAAACCATGTACCGGTCCTGAGCGTGGTTGTGTAAGCCGTGGTCATGGTTGTAAGGCATGGTCGTGGTCGTATGGCATAGTCGTGGTCGTAATATGTGGTCGTGGTCGTAAGGCATGGTCGTAAGCTATGTTCGTGAGCGTGATCGTAAGCCGTGGTCGGATAAACTGTGGTCGTAAGCCATGGTTACAACGGTTTGAGTCATGCGCTCCCCGACCACACGGTTTGACTAATGCACTCCCCGACCGCACGACTGCACACGTGTCCAACTCACATAGTCCAACGCTCGGGGAAGGAGCTACAAATGGAATTACGGTGATTCGGGGACTAAATTTGATATTCGTGTGACAAATAGTGCTTAATCTGACCACCGCTCTCCCTCATCGGCCAAGGACAGACCAACAAACAACCCATGAACCCGGGCACAGTGGAGGCTCCCTAAAACACCCGCGAGGATTAACCCCAAAATCCCCGCACAAAACCACGGCACCCACTGGTTTGTCGCATCTCATCTCTGCCACTGCTTATATACCGCAGCCTCCGAAGCCCAAGACAGCAATGCAACACCACCGCGCCGCACTCGCGTGCCACTATGCACTAGGATCACTCACTGCCATCGCCCACCAGGATGTTGCAATTTTTACGACTGCTCTCAGGACTTTACGACCGCTACGACCATCTCCTGTAGTCGTACGATCGCATACAAGAGACTACGACCACCTCCCGCTGCGTTACGACCACTCTGGCGGTCTTACGACCACACAAACAGTCTTTTCGACCACGTTGTAGCCCCTCGGATCCCTCCAACTACGTAGTCGTAAATTTCTACTGAAGTTTCGACCATGCTTCTCTGCCGCTGCACTGGCCTTCCTTCGATCACGCTCAAATTACCGTAGTCATAGCTTCCTACGACCACGCAGTGATTCTACTGATCACTGTTCACTGTGGTCGAAATACCCTTTCGACCACGTTCACTCCTTCACAACGTGGTCGTAACACCTTCCGACCACATTCACTTCTTTACAACGTGGTCGTAACTCCTTCCGACCACACTCACCTCTTTACTACGTGGTTGTAACTTCTTCCGACCACGTTCACCTTGCACTACCATGGTCGTAGCACCTCTTGACCACGTTCAGTCTTTGTTTGCCGTGGTCGTAACACCTCCTGACCACGTTCAGTCCTTGTTTGCCATGGTCATATCACCCTTCGACCACGTCTACTTATGGTTTGCCGTGATCGTAATGTCTTCCAACCACGTTCAAACCTTCTTTGCGTGGTCGTAACGCCTTCCGACCACGTCTGCAAAAACTTTGCCGTGGTTGTAACACTTCCGACCACGTCTGCGAGAACACAATGAAGTCGATACTCGATAGTTTTTCCTCCTCTTCTCTTTATTTCCTTCTCTCCTCTTTTCTCACACTTTTTCTCGCCTATTTGGTGCACTTTTTTCACTTTTTCTGCACATTTTTGGCACTCTTCAGCACACCTATCTGGTTACATGACTTCTCCCCTTATATACCCGGCTCTACGACTTCTGCTCGGCTTTCGACTACGATTACAACTCGATTCCAACTTCGATTACAACTCGACTTCGACTACGATTACAACTCGATTACGACTACAACTTCAACTCGATTTCGACTACGATTTCAACACGAATATAACTTCTAAACAAGATTATTTCCAACATTCTTTCCCTAATCTTATTTAGTGACTTCAACCAAATTCATATCCGACCATGACAAAACTTGTTCATGACTTCTAAACAAGATTATTTCCAACACACGAGTTATGCAGGTCCACAGCGTCCTCCGCGCCTGTGGCCATGCGGCGGTGGTGTTGCCTGTTGGAAAACTGGCACCGGATCAACATGCTCAAATGCAGTTACAACGGTATTGCTGTTGTCGGACGGCAAACAATGAGCCTCCGACTACGGCGAAGAAACAGAGGACAAAGTCAAAACACGGTGGAGAAACAGACAGACGACATGTAACGTTGCAGTGCTCCACCGCAACCGCTGCCCAATCAGAGCTCTGACGACTGCTACAGTGCCACCGCAACTGCTACGTGATGACTGTTATAGTGCCACTACAACTGCTGCCCAACCGGAGCTCTAACGACTGCTGCTACTGCAACCAGTCAGCTCACCGACTGCTGTATCATGTCACTCGCGCTTCCCTGTACCGACGCCTACGACTACTCACTGCGCCGACTTGACCGCTCGAGAGACTGGCCGCAAGAACTCAGCTACTGGCTTCTACTTTAGCTACTCCTTGACCGCTTCTCCAATCTTGGCTTCGACCTCGGCACTCGAGCATCGACCATGCAATCACTGCACTGGTCGTCTGCGACTTCAACAAACTGGTCATCCACGACCACACTCAACAAACTGGTCGTCCACGACCACACTTGGTCGTAACCGACCACTCACACAAGCCCCGTTACGACCACACACACTGGTCATAACCGACTACAAACAACGTGGTCGTAATGACCACAGACAACATGGTCGAAACGACCACACACAACGTGGTCGTAACGACCACTTACAACGTGGTCGAAACCGACCACACACAACATGGTCGAAACCGACCGTTCTCAACGTGGTCGTTACAGACCACTCACAACGTGGTCGTTACAGACCACTCACAACATGGTCGAAACGACTTCTTACAACGTGGTCGTACCAACCACACACAACGTGGTCGTTACCGACCACACACGGTGATTCGACCACAGGCACTCGACCACGGCCACCTGTGACCACAAGCATCTTTGAGTTTGCACTGATGGCTACGACTGTCGGCTATCGACTACGCCTATCGATTGTCGCCTATCGACCACGCCTGTCGACTATCGACCACGACTGTCGAGTATCGACTACGTACAAGCACCACGGCCATGTACAAATTATCAAGATTAATTCCAACATTCTCCCCCTTAATCTTGATGGTTTGTACTTCACCAATACGAATCACCCGCATCTTCTCATCTCGCCAATGTCTTCTTGTAGCGTCTTCTCGTTGCATCTTCTCGGCTGTGTTGTTGTCGGTCTCACACCGATTTCTAGTTGCAGCGGCTTCGCACCGCTTCTCAAGTGACGATGACTTCACACCATCGTTTTTCAACCACAAGTCGAAACTTTGCTCAGCAGTTTCGCACTGCTGTTGGCGCCGGCATCACACCGACTTCTCCCCCTCAGCGGTTTCACACTGGTTCGACCACACCTGTCGAAGCGACTATCTAGCAGTTTCACACCGCCACCGACCTCATGGTCAAAACTCTACACAGCAGTATCACACTACTGTGGCATTGTTGGTTTCACACCGAGCCTTCCTTGCGGCCGTCTTGTACCGCCATCGACCACATGATCGAAATGACTTCTTGGCAGCTTCACACCGCCATTGACCACACAGTAGCTTCACATTGTTGTGGGCGCTATCGGTCTCACCGACTCTGCTTCGACCATGCTCATCGACTTCGCGTCGACTTTTCTGTGCACCGACCTCCAACGACGTTGGCTTCGCACCACCGTCTCCGACTATATGTCGAAGTGATCACACGATAGTTTCACACTGCCATGGTCGTTGTTGGTCTCACACCGACTTCATCCTTGTAGCGACATCGCACTGCTACTGCTCGACCTTACGCTGAGACGCAGTCATCGGCTTCACGCCGACCTTCCCTTGCAGCGCCATCACACCGCCACTCCTTGGCATCACACCAAGGCATGGTCGTCGGCTTCATGCCGACCTCTCCTTGCAGCGGCATCACACCACCACTCCTCGGCATCACACCGAGGCATGGTCATCGGCTTCACGCAGACCTCTCCTTGCAGCGGCATCACACCGCCACTCCTTGGCATCATACCGAGGCATGGTCGTCGGCTTCACGCCGACCTCTCCTTGCAACGGCATCACACCGCCACTCCTTGGCATCACACCAAGGCATGGTCGTCGGCTTCACGCCGACCTCTCCTTGCAGCGGCATCACACCGCCACTCTTCGGCATCACACCGAGGCATGGTCGTCAGTTTCATGCCAACCTCTCCTTGGAGCAGCATCACACCGCCACTCTTCGGCATCACACCGAGGCATGGTCGTCGGTTTCATGCCAACCTCTCCTTGCAGCGGCATCACACCGCCACTCCTTAGCATCGCACTGAGGCATGGTCGTCGGCGTCACGCCGACCACTCCTTGCAGCGGCATCACACCGAGGCATGGTCGTCGGCTTCACGCCGACCACTCCTTGAAGCGGCATCACACCGAGGCATGGTCGTCGGCTTCACGCCGATCGCTGTTGACGACTTCACATTTGTAACATCCCAAAATTTGGATATTCAAAAATAGGGCATTTTAAAAACTTTTCTTGCATTTTGCTGGTATTCGAAACTCTTCTGATTGTTTATTTGAGATTTCCTGCGTTTTGTGCTAAAAAAATTAGCAATAAAAGATAATCTCAAATACAAATAACGATCATGTAAATAAAATAAAAAAATATATAGAAGACTATGATATTTTGTGTCTAAATAATTGAATAACAACTTGAATTAAAATTTCAAAAATTGTAATCAATAATCTTAAATAGGAAATAGAAATTCAAATTAAAAATTTAAAACCCAAAAGCTTCTCATTTTCTCTCCCCATTTTCCTCTCTCCTTTTTCTTTCCCCCTAACCTCCTTCTCATCTCCTCACTGCCAGTGGGCCTAGCCCCACCGACCTCTCTCTTTTCTCCCCTTTCCCTCTTTCCCACTGGCCGCTGGGCCCTCCTCCCTTTCCCACTGCACGCAGCCTTCTCCCTCTTCCCCCTTTTCCCGCACGCCCGGCTCACCTCCTCCGCTCATCGCCGGTCAAAAAGCCGGATGACCCGGGCGCCCGACACAGCCGGCGTGCGAAGCCCCCGAATCCCGCGGCCATACCCCCGCCGCCCGCTGTCGCCGCTGCCTGCGCCGCCCGCTGTCGCCGCTGACCGCGCCGCCCGACAGCCCCGACGTGCCGCACAGCCTCGCCCGTGGCCAGCCGCGCCTCGCCGCCTATAAAACCTGGGCGACACCCCAACTACTCTGCCACACCGTCTCCACCTCCCACTGAGAGCAAATGACCTCAGAGCCCCCATCGCCGCCGGCGCCACTTTTCTTCCCCAACTCCGGTGCCCCGGTCTCCCCGACGATTAGCCCGACCTCAGCCCAATTCCCGACGTCTGGAGCTTCCCCAGCAACCGTCGAGGCTATCCACGATGCCGCCCTGTGCCCTCCTTACCATCAACGAGCTGGCCGCGAGAGTCCCTCTGTGCCGCCGCTCGTGCTCGCCGCCGGGCTGTCACAACCACCCCGAGCTCAAACTGACCGCCGAGGTATCTTCCCGACCATGCCCTCATACTCCCTTACGAAGGAATCGAAGCATTGTGCCTTGTGTCGCTGCGTCCCCATCTTCCCCATCTTCACCGCCACCATGAACGCCGCCGGCCGACACCTCGGCCAAATTGGCCGGCGATACCTCTTCCACAAATAGGGGCCGGTGAGAGCACTCCATTTTGGGATTTCCCACGCCCGGTCACCACCCCCATCACCGGCGGCAACGCCATCACCGCACGTCGCCGGCTCTCCCCTGTTTGCCCCCTCTGTCGCATGCATCTTCAACATTCCTTGCGCTCTCCAGACAGCCCAGGCCGAAGGCCCACTTGGCTACCCGAGCGCGCTTAGAGTCTAGCATGACCATGATCCCAGGTCCCGAGTTCGATCCCTGCCTTCCCCATTTCCATTCTTTTTATTTTGTTTTTGTTTTTGCCTTCTTTACTCTATTGCAATTAAGAGAAAAGTAAGGAAAAATATGAAATTAGTTCCCGGAAGCCAGCAAATTTTATTAGGATTATTTAAGATTTATCATTTGATTAGTTACCATACATACATGATTAATGTGTCTTTATTATTTATCTTAATCTAAATATTAGGTAAATGCATCAATAAAAGATGGATCTAATTTAATAAGACACCCAAGTTGAAGTTAAGGAAAATAAATGTGATACTATGTTTGACTAAAAATAACACTAAGCCTAATAATAGCTAAAGTGGAGACAAAATAATAGAGATGCCGATAATCAAATATTAACGTTGGATTTAATAAATAATATTGATCATAGTTGTACATGGATAGCTAGGACCCGAATAAATGGGTACTAATTCAAAATAAGTTATGTCTGGTTCTAAGGGGGCATAAGACATCGTACCACAAAACATTATAAACTTAGACTCTAAAGAATAATTCGATAAGCTCAAAATTGTAAATATTGCGTATATACTCGAAATATCAACACTCGACGACATAATATCCAACTAAACTCATCCATCAAGTCATAGATCTAATCTAACGTATGGAACTTCCTTGGTAAATACAGAAACGATAAAAGAGGTTAATAAAGGATCAAGTTATCATATTCTACCACAGATCTTGCCTCAAATCACACGAATCACCCATTATCTTATAATAAAACTAAATTGAGTTTATTTGGATTTATTTGGATCTTTTGAAGTTATTTGCTTTATTTGGATCCAGTCGTTTATCGCGTAATTAGAAACCGGAGTCCTGAAGATTTCAAGGATCAAGCACGGTCAGGGCAAAGTGAAGCTCAAGAGAAAGCACCGTGTGAACTCAAGACCGCGGTAAACCGCGCCAGGCGAGTCAATACTTTGATCATGTTGTACCTACATTTTCTACAAATTACTTTGTTTTAAATTATCAAATTGCATGCTGTTATTTTATATGCAAATACATGTTTAATTTAATATTCTAGTTATGTGCCCATTGTTTACCTTGAATAATATTATCCCTCCTTTGGAATATTTGAATGTGTGAACCTTGTCGCCCTAGCAAAATTATAATAGTAACATTTCAAAAATAAGTCCCTAATTATATGCTATGCTTAGTACTGCATAGATACTCAGGGGCGCTGAAATGCCCTAAACATCATTGTCATTTTTAATCATGAGAAACTGGTTTGGGAAGTCATGGTGGTAATGACTGGTACATTTGATATGATTATTTTACACTCCCAAAATCCCCAACTTGCTTAAATATCTGGGCGGATTGGTTCGAGGGTGTGTATGTGTGGTGCAGTGGAAGCACAAAGTGGGTTAGTGGTAGACCGCCCAGATACTAATAAGGACTGAATCTTGTCATGACCTCCTGTGTAAAACAGTACAACCACAAGTCTGTAAAATACAACTTGGCTTAGTAGATTTACCGGACCCTGAAAGTCATCCTTCCAGGAGAGGGTGGTGGAGTAGTGCAAGCGGCTGTCTGCGAGACGGCTTGAATGGGACACTTGTAGAGGGTGAAGTTCTGCTGTGGCGGGCTAGCAGGGGGTAGCCAGCTGCTAGACGTTCAGAAGGAGAACATCCCGCACAACGTATGGGACCCACCGCAAGTGGGAGCGACCCATAGGGTGAAGATGATGGAAGGGGCGAGGTACTTTGAAAAGTCACTGTGATGGTCTGCTCAACCACATGACTAAGGAATCGTGTGGGGCAACGAGTTGATTGTCTCTTGTGGTGAAAGTGTACAAACTCTGCAGAGTCAAAACTATTCGAATAGTCGTGCCCACGGTCAAGGGCGGACATGGGAACTTAACCAGATATAGTTCTATTTCAAAATGCTTTACGAATGGGAATGGAAAAAGTGGAGGGCAGTGGAAAGCCCTGATTTGAATTGTCCTGGGTGTCGTCCCAGTGGTAAGTTAAGCGGCTATAACGCTGAAAGATGCTATATGGTGCAGATGCCATGTAACGGTGGATGGAATCTGGATCGCTATTATTATTGCATTTTCTTGGATATTATGTTTTTGTTCAAAACTGCTAGGTCTCAGGAAATTTTTATGTATCGTATTTCAAAAGTAAAATGTTTTCTCTTCTCACAAAATAAACTATATGGGGAAATGAATAGAGTCGGGAGTAAAGAAGATGGAAGTTTGTAGTAAAAACATAAAGATATTGGTGGACTCATGTCGATTATAAAAAGGAAATGATAGTATGGAATCTGGGAGAAATAAATTTGGTGGAGTCTAAATGAATATACAGGCTAGATAGATGATTTAAATGATTTTTGGAGTATTAGGAAGCGTAAAGGTAATTGCTAGATTACAATCTTAATCAATGATATTTTTGGTGGATGTATGCTAGTGAATTAATCAGAGGCAGACAGTAGAAAATAAGATTGATTACTAGAAGATCAATTTATGGTTTTGGATCAATAATTGAAATGATTGGATTGTTAGAAAATTTCTGATACAAATAATATCGGTGGATTTGAAAGTAATTATGTTAGAGAATCATTAAAATTTAGAAGGGAAGAGTTGATGATTAGCAATTACAAGATTGGATTATTAGAAATTCAGAATATAAAGGATATTGGTGGATTCATAATTAAATGATGTCTCACGCTGTTCGGAGTTTTAGACAGCAAATGATCGGTGGATTATATAAATTATGATACTTGTTGTTTGGGGATTTAGGCGGCAATTGATTGGAGGATTGTATAATTGATGATATTCGTTGTTTGGAGTTTTAGACAGCACTCAGTATAGAAAGAGTATGTTCGGTGGAATAATTAAATGATGTCACTCGCTGTTTGGAGTCTTAGACAGCAATCAATTTGAAAAGAGTATATTCGGTGGATTAAATAAATGATGATACTCGCTGTTTGGAGTTTTAGACAGCAATCAGTAAAGTAAGTGTGTCTTTGGTGGATTAAGTCAATTATGGCAATCGCCGTGTGGAGTTTTAGGTAGTAACAATAACACTATGATTAAATAATATTGCTACCAAAAGCGATTTTTAGCAAATAAAATAACCCGAGCCTCTCCTTTGTTAAGCCATGCATACTATTTATTTGCATTCTGTGTATTGGCTCGCGGATAGGGGTGGGCGTTCGGGTTACCCGATTTTTTCGGGTCGGGTAATTCGGGTAATTCGAAATTCGGGTAATGAAAACTGCTACCCGATATTAGCCCCAAAAAAATACTACCCGCAATTTCGGGTACCCGATAATTCGGGTTCGGGTTCGGGTATACCCGATATACCCGAATTTCAGCAAACTGCATCGAATTTCAGCAAACTGCACAGAATTTGTACATAATTTCAGCAGCAATTTGCATAGAATTTCAGCAGCAATTTGCATAGAATAATATATCACAGGCAGTTGTTCAAACAGAGAGAATCATATACTAAATTACTAATAAAGTGACATGATTACCGGGTAGTTCGGGTAGTTCGGGTACCGGGGGATATTACCCGAACTACCCAAACTAATTTCGGGTAATCAGAATCGCTATCCGAATTTGGGATCGGGTACCTCGGGTTCGGGTATTTCGGGTTCGGGTTCGGGTAATTCGGGTACGGGTAATGGGTAGCGGGTATTTTGCCCACCCCTGCTCGCGGAGCACGGGGTTGGAGTGCTCACACTCGCTTTTGCGACAAAATTCAGAATCAGGAATCAGATCACTTCGCCTCAGCAACAAGATTGGACAAGCTGGCCGAGAAGATGAAGATGTCAAGGGCTAGGTCGCGAACCTCCAGTTGGCTGCCTGTGGGCATGTCCTGAAGGTCCCACCTGTGTGCTTCATTCTTCCGCTGCTGCAATTTAATGATTTCGGCCTAATCGGCCCATGAGTAAGTCTAATATTGTATTTACGCTTTCGCATGATATGTATTTTGATATTCATTACTGTAACTGTGAGCACTATCTATTGATCCAGGGAATAGTGTAGCAAAATCACAGTGGATTCCGGATGGTAAAATCTAGGGTCTGACAACATTGACCCCTGTTGTCAGCTTCACACCGACTTCTCGCGATGATGGCTTCACACCACCGTTGACCACATCGATTCAAGCCATAAAGATTGGCTCATCGTCACCCTTCTCACAGAGTAACGCCTTCTCCTCCTTCGTTTTCTCAGGACACTCGTATGCAAAGTGTCTTTAGTGGATTGAGGTGTTTCGGCTTAATTCGTGGTGCCGATTCAATTCGTTTAGGCTAAACTCAACGTGGACTAGGGGAGACCGACAAGTCTTCGAACACTACGGTAAAAAGATACCGTGTCTTTGTGGTTTGTTTTCTTATACTCAATTTTCTTTCAAGAAATTTACATTCATAAAATTAAATTGATTGCTTGTCATCATAGGATTGCAAATCTTTGACATAGACCTACGTTGTTGGTGCATTTAGATGAATCTAGTTATTTTAGGCTTTGTTTCTGCTAAAACCGATTTGATTTAAGTTTCCGTATTATATACTTGGTTTTAACCAAATAACTTGAATAGAATTATTTAAGAAGAGAATTTTTAGAACCGACTATCCACTCCCACTAGTCAGCCTCTTCGATCTTACACACGATTGCCGTGAGGTCCACTATAGCGCACTGTAGCAAGTTTTTAAGGAAAATTCATTTATATATATATATCATATTTTTAAATGTAGCAAATATGCTCTAAAATTATGATTTTTTATAGAGCCTCCTGACACAGTGCTCTAAAAAAATTCAGAACAAATAAAATTATGGAAAAATTACACAGGCAAGTGCACTGTGTCAGGAGGCTCTACAAAAATTCATAATTTTAAAACTCATTTGCTATATTTAAATATTCCAACAAAAAATTATACATAAATGAATTTTCCAGCAAAACTTGCTATAGTGCACCGCAAAGCGACTGTGCAGTGCTACATTGCTCCATCACATAGTGGCCGTGCAGTTTCGCCATGCATCATGCTAGGCTCGATGCTGCGAAGTGGCCATATGGTAGAGGTGTTATTTCTATCATTTTCGCGTGACGACTACCCTTCTTGCAAAAACAAGTGCAAAAGGCGGCTATACGATAAAAAAGTCCTTACCGGAGGGAGGAATGGGAGGCATACTCCTTGACGAGGCGAGCCCAATTGTCAGAGTCACGTGAACCGCTCGTCAGGTAGAACGCGTGGAGCTGCCTCACTCGGCCGACCATGGGAGGGTGAGGCCGGTCATGCTGCCGTGCTCAGGGGTAATAATGCTCTGGTGAGACACGAGAGTGGCTAGGTTTGCGGTGAATCACTACCAATGCTAACAAGCAACAGGTGAATTTTTTTGGCTGATGGTTTATAGTTTAAATATTTGAATTATGACAGTTCACGAGAGATTGTACATAAAGTGAAAGTCATATACAATTTTAGCCGATACAAGTAAACATAATATACTTTTTACTACAATTTTTCTATTAATCCCATCTTAAAAATATACACCGCTTAAAAGTTAGTTACTATAAACAGTTCAAACATAATTCAACTTTAAACCAAAAGAATCTAACCAACAGCAATTTACAATTCCGTGAGAAATGCAACTCTGTTGCAAATGGGATTTTAACTTCAGTTCCACAGTTAACAACGCTTAGAGACTAATTATAACTGATCCGGTAGAAAATAAACTACCAGAGAATTGCAACATAACATATCAGTCAAAATCATCTCCAAACAGGCAGTAAGAAGTCATCTGGGTTTTCATCATGCATCACCACCACCAAGTTCCTTACATGGGTATGACACCGGTTTACCCAAAAAATGGAAGAATGAAGCCGGTGTATAACTTGAGTGGGCATATATACATATATAAAAATTTCCTTCCATTCCCCTTAACGACTAGTTTCCGTTCCTTTACCCAAGGGCATAAGGAGGAAAAACAAAAGAGAGGTAAGGTGGCCTCAAACAGAACAGTTGATAGCTGGTGTCTGAATCAACTGTCAGGTACTGGAGCTACTTCAGGCTTTAGGCTCTCCGTTTCATCATCACAGGACGAGCTACTCGATTCCGAGGAAGTCGAGGAACCCTCTGGGGCATACATATCATCGCTGTCTTCATTCTCAATCTCATCGGCATAGTTCACGGCTTTCCTTTGCCTCTTCCCACGGCCAAGACTTACCTTGGGAGTAGCAGGCTTGAGAACTTTCAGATCCTCAGCCTTGGGGATGGGAGGCTCTTCGTCCTCGACGCCATGAGCAAAGCTCACAATGCTGCCGAGATAACCGTTGTCATCTGAAGAGCACTTCTCACCGGTACAAGGGTCTAACTTGAGTAGATTCTCAATGGCCTCATCGTCGTAATGGATTGATGTCGCATTGACCTTCCTGTCAACAATTGTCTTGGCTCCATGCAGTAGAATAGACTGCAGCTCATCTGCACTTGGCTTCTTGGAAGAGTTCATTAACATATTTTCAATGGCCAACTTCTGCTTAGACATTTGCAGTATCTTCTCTTCAACAGAACATTTTGTGATGAGTTGGTAAACAACCACCGGTCGGGTCTGACCAATCCGGTGGGCCCTGGACTGTGCTTGCAAGTCCATAAATGGGTTGAAATCAGGATCTGGAAACAGGACGGCTTAATCAGTGCCAAGAGGATATAAAGCGAACATCGCATTGCACAAGAACAAATATCAAAAGCGCTCACCATATATAATTACTCTATCGGCGCCAGGCTGCCATTATAAATGAACGTTGTTAGCCAGTGGCATAGGTGTGCTTTGCTATTTGCTGGTATCAAAGTTGCCTAAAACTTTTAAGGGAAAGAAAAAACTGGAAGTATAAGAATCCATACCAAGTCAACGCCTAGACCACAAGCACGGGTTGACATCAAGAAAATAAATGTCTCGCTTTCAACGTTGTTGTATTCTTTTACGCTCTCCTGCCTGGCAGAGAGTGACGTCTGTCCATCGATCCTGTCCATCAATTGAGAAAATACATGTTAGCTGTACATAATGAAATGAGTGGTGAAATTATCTGAAGTACCATTGAAAGATAGGATCAAAGAAATTATCTTGATGTAACAAATTACAAGTCAGATGACGGGTTGATTGACGAAGCATACCGTGCATATTTGTATCCCAGGAAAAAAAGAAAATCCTCAAGAACATCAAGCATCCTGGTCATTTGTGAGAAGTACACGATTTCCCCTTTGTTTTAATCTTGGAAGCAACTACAGATCAACAATTGTCAAGTATTACTTCCAACAATGAACTGGCACAGAAAGAGAACAAAACTCAACGGGGAAAATGTCCTAGTTGAAATTTAGCATGCATTGCACAGATAGGATACAATAGAAGGTCTAGGCACCTTATGTAACAGTTGAAGTTTCCCTGATGCAGCAACAAGTGATAGGAAAACATCTTCTGCTTTCTGTTTAACTTCCAGTCCGGGAAATAGATACTGAAAGAAAAGGCACAAATATTCAGTGTCGGAGGGAGAGTATATGCATTGGTGTAAAGTTGCACCCCCAAAATTTTTGCCAAAAAAATCCGGATGGTTATAAGGTTGTTGTTCTACTTGGCAGTGAAGAAAACAGATGCATTATTTCTTCCATTTTATGACGTGGCAGCCGCTCATTGGTTGGAACTGAGATCTTCACACTGCCTGTCCCCCCAAACCAAAAGGCAGCCAGCATCACACGCCCAGGAAGGAGTGGCACCGGGCCTTGCCACGTGAGCGTCCTCATCAGGATTACTATAGCCCGAAGCCACCAATGGGAGGGAACCCCTTATCCGACTGTCTTATCCGCATAGCCCCAAGACACCAATGGGAGGCAACCCCTTATCCGACTGTCTTATCCGCCTCTGGCCCTTGGCTGCGCATAGATAATGATGGATAAGTCTCTGTGTCAAGGACAGCATCTCTGTGTCAAGGATAGCATCTTGAGCTTTAGGACAACTTTAGACTAGCATCTTAGACTAGCTTTAGGACAGCTTTTGACTAGCATCTTAGACTAGCTTTAGGACAGCATCTTAGCATATGCTTGGCTGGTTAGCAGCCTATAAATTTGTATCCCCAACCCCTCAGGTTGGCATGGCATTGTGTGAGAAATAAACAAGAAAAAATTGCCCCATCCCCAAGTGTCATCCTCTCGATGAGAGTAAGGATCTTGCTATCACCAACAGCAAGACTCCAGCGAGTAACAAGTGGTATCAGAGCCGTACTATCCTGTAGCCTGAGCATCTCCTGCTCAATCCCTTCTCCAGCCTCGCTTCCAGCAGCAGCAGCTCCGGCTGCCTCTGCTCACCTCTCCCCCCGTGTTCAGACGAGCAGCAGCTCATCAGAGGCAGCTCTCTCTCCACGCAGCAGTCCCCCGGTGGCACGCCGCAGGACAGTCTCAGCGCTCGGTCGCCTCGAGCACGCGGCGGCGGCAGGAAGCCGACCTCGCTGTGGCAGAGGAACGCGAGCGAGCGGCGGCACAGGCCGCTGCGGCGGCGGAAAGGGCGTCACGGCTGGCAGCGGCGGAGCTGGCAGCAGCCAAAGCGGAGGTGGAAGCTGCAGCGGCGGCAGATGCGGCGCGTGCGGCAGCAGCGGAGATCGAGGTTCTGCGCGGCAGCAACAGCAGCTCCATCTCTGCTGATGACAGCGCCGATGCGGACCTTAAGCCGCTAAAGAGGGAGGCAGCGCGAGGGCGAGCGGCGCAGTGGGCAGCCGCGCACGCCCACGAGCGCGGCGGCAGCCCAGACAGGCGCGGACGCGCCGGTGACGCTCCTGGAGGAGGCGCGCACGGCGGCGGCGTACGGGTCGACGGAGAGTGCGGCCTTCACAGGCGACGCGGCTCTCTCTCCCCGGTTCGGTACAGTGGTCACCACGAGTACCAGGCTGTCGTCAGGGACGTCGGCCCCGGCGGCGGGTGGCCTACCCTCACCAAGACCAACTACGTCGAGTGGGCTGCGGTGATGAGCGTAAAGCTCCAGGTGTGGCATATGTGGGATGCAGTCCGGTACGGCGACGTCGACTACGACCAGGATCGACGGGCGCTGGATGCTCTCATCGCTGCAGTCCCGCCTGAGATGCAGTTCTCGCTTACCAACAAGCGGACTGCCAAAGAGGCTTGGGACGCCATCGCTGCAGCACGCATCGGCAGCGACCGCGCCCGCAAGTCTACATTGCAGGCACTACGCACGGAGTGGGAGAACCTGGCCTTCAAGCCAGGTGAGGACGTTGATGACTTTGCTCTCCGTCTCAACACTCTGTTGCAGAAGTTGGTGCAGTTCGGTGACGACACCTACGGCGAAGAGAGAGCTGTGGAGAAGCTCTTCCGCTGCGTCCCCGAGAAGTACAAGCAGATGGCTCGCTCGATCGAGTCTCTGCTGGACCTCTCCACGATGACGATCGAGGAGGCGTTGGGTCGCCTCAAGGTCGTTGACAGCGATGAGCCACAGCGCCTCTCAGGACCCGTCACCATTGGCGGGAAGCTCCTCCTCACTCGGGAGCAGTGGGCTGCCGGCCAAGGTGACAGGAAGAAGGGGGAGCCTTCTTCCACGACAGGCGGCCACAAGCGTGGCAAGCGCGGCAAGCCGCGCAAAGACGCCCAGGCAGGGGCGCGAGGACGTGCCGAGGGTGATGACCGTGGAGGCGCCCAGGGCGGCGCTGCTGGCAAGCAAAAGCCGGCACGAGACGACTCTTGCCACAACTGCGGCAAGCTTGGTCATTGGGCCAGGGATTGTCGACAGCCACGACGCGGCCAGGCCCACGTCGCGCAGGCAGAGGAGGAGCAGCCGGCCCTGTTCATTGCTCATGCGAGCATCAAACTACCTCCAGCGGCACCGGCCGCAGCGGCTCTCCTCCACCTTGACGAGCCAAAAGCACACGCCCTCCTCGGTGACAGTTCCGGCAACGGCAAGACCGACGGGTGGTGCCTCGACACCGGCGCCACCCACCACATGACCGGGCGGCGGGAGTTCTTCTCCGAGCTCGACTCAGGCGTTCGAGGCACCGTCAAGTTCGGCGACGCCTCCACCGTGGAGATCAAGGGCGTCGTCTTCGTCGCCAAGACTGGCGAGCACCGACTGCTCACCGATGTCTACTACATCCCCACGTTGAGGAACTCCATCATCAGCTTGGGACAGCTGGATGATAACGGATCGCGCGTGGAGATCGAGCACGGGGTGCTGCGCATCTGGGATCATCGCCGCCGGCTCCTCGTCAAGGTCAACAAGAGCAACCGCCTCTACGTCCTTCACGCGCAGGTTGCGCAACCTCTGTGTCTTGCAGCACGGCGCGACGACGACGCTTGGAGGTGTCACGAGCGCTTTGGGCACCTCAACTTTGAGGCCCTGAGGCAGCTCGGCAGCAAGGAGATGGTGCGGGGCATGCCGCACGTCGACCACGTGGAGCAGTTCTGCGACACCTGCGTCCTCACCAAGCTGCGGCGGCTCCCCTTCCCTCGCCAAGCGAGCTTCCGCGCCAAGGAGAAGCTGGAGCTCGTACATGGTGACCTCTGTGGCCCCGTGACACCGGCTACACCTGGAGGCCGGCGCTACTTCCTCCTCGTCGACGACGTGTCCCGCTACATGTGGGTTGTCCTGCTCGACGTCAAGGCAGCCGCGGCGGACGCCATCAAGCATCTTCAAGCTGTTGCGGAGGCGGAGTGCGGCCGCAAGCTCGAGTCCTACGCACGGACAACGGCGGTGAGTTCACGGCGGCCGAGTTCGCGGCGTACTGCGCCGACGAGGGGATCCATCGTCACTTCTCCGCGCCGTACACCCCGCAGTAGAACGGCGTCGTCGAGCGCCGCAACCAGACGGTGGTGGCCACCGCCCGCGCCCTCCTCAAACAGAGGGATGCCGGCATTCTACTAGGGTGAGGCGGTGATGACTGCCGTCCACTTGCTCAACCGCTCCCCCACCAAGGCCCTCGACGGCAAGACGCCATACGAGGCCTGGCACGGGCGCAAGCCCGCGGTGAGCCACCTCCGTGTCTTCGGTTGCCTGGCCTTCGTCAAGGAGCTCAACCACGTCGGCAAGCTCGACGACCGGAGCACGCCAAGGGTCTTCATCGGCTACGCGGAGGGCGCCAAGGCCTACCGCGTCCTCGACCCTGTGACACGGCGCGTGCGCATCACGCGTGACGTCGTGTTCGACGAAGGGCGAGGCTGGACGTGGGGCAAGATGGTGGATGACGGCTCGACTCCGACGACCAGCGATTTCGTCGTCGACTACGTCCACTTCGAGGAGGCGGGGGGAGCTAGCAACTCGTCTTCACCGAGCTCGCCTACCCCACCAACTCGTTCGCCACCACCTCCGGCGAGTCCACCGCCAGCACCGCCGGCCACGCCTCGCTCTCCTACACCGGCGCCTACTCCTTCAGGCTCGGCACCGGTAGCTTCGGCCCACGACGAGCAGCGCACGGTGGAGTTCGCCACTCCGCTGTCCAACGACGAGGATCGCATCGACGCCTACCACGGCGGCGAGCCTCTGCGCTACCGTACCGTGGACGACCTCGGCGAGCAGCCGGTCCCTGAACTGGCGCAGCGCGACTTCGTGGCGGAGCTGCACCTCGCACAGGACGACGGCGAGCCTCGTTCCGTCGCCGAGGCGGAGAGAGACGCGGCATGGCGTGCCGCGATGCAGGAGGAGATGGACGCCGTCAAGCGAAACAAGACGTGGGAGCTGGCCGATCTTCGAGCCGGCCACCACGCCATCTCTCTCAAGTGGGTCTTCAAGCTCAAGAAAGACGAGGCTGGAGAGGTGATCAAGCACAAGGCGCATCTCGTGGCACGTGGCTTCGTCCAGCAGGAGGGAGTCGACTTCGACGATGCCTTCGCGCCTGTTGCACGGATGGAGTCTGTGCGTCTCCTCGCCCTCGCAGCCCAGGAGGGCTGGTGCGTCCATCACATGGACGTCAAGTCTGCCTTCCTCAACGGTGACTTGAAGGAGGAGGTCTACGTCCGCCAGCCGCCGGGATTCATCATCCCCGGCAAGGAGAGCAAGGTCCTCTGCCTGCGCAAGGCCCTCTACGGCTTGCGGCAGGCACCGCGAGCTTGGAACGCCAAGCTGGACTCCACCCTCAAGCAAATGGGATTCCAGCAGAGCGCTCACGAGGCCGCGGTCTACCGGCGGGGCAAGGGAGGCAATGCCCTGCTGATAGGCGTCTACGTCGACGACCTTGTGATCACCGGTACCAAGGAGGAAGAGATCGAGGCATTCAAGGCGGAGATGAAGGCCACCTTCCAGATGAGCGACCTCGGGCCCCTCTCCTTCTACCTCGGGATCGAGGTCCACCAGGACAGCTCCGGCATCTCTCTTCGCCAGACTGCCTACGCCAAGCGCATCGTGGAGCTGGGCGGCCTCACCGACTGCAGCCCAGCCCACACTCCTATGGAGGAGAGGCTGAAGCTGAGTCGTGAGAGTACGGCGGAGGAGGTGGACGCGACGCAGTACCAGTGCATTGTGGGCAGCCTTCGCTACCTTGTCCACACGCGACCAGACTTGGCGTTCGCCGTCGGCTACGTCAGCCGGTTCATGCAGCGACCGACGACGGAGCACCAGCAGGCCGTGAAAAGGATCCTCCGCTACGTCGCGGGCACCTCCGACTACGGCTTGCACTACCCAAGGTGCCCCGGCACGGTGCACTTCATCGGGTACAGCGACAGCGACCACGCCGGCGACATCGACACGAGCAAGAGCACCAACAGGATACTGTACTTCCTCGGCAAGTGTCCGATCAGCTGGCAATCGTTCAAGCAGCAGGTGGTGGCTTTGTCTAGCTGCGAGGCAGAGTACATTGCAGCCACTACCACTTCTACTCAGGCTCTGTGGCTGGCTCGGCTGCTTGGCGATCTCCTTGGCAGAGACGCGGAGGCAGTGGAGCTCAGGTTGGACAGCAAGTCCACCTTGGCCTTGGCGAAGAACCCTGTTTTCCATGAGCGCAGCAAGCACATCTGGGTGAGGTATCACTTCATCAGAAGCTGCCTGGATGAAGGGAGTGTCCGGGCCAACTACATCAACACCCAAGACCAGCTCGCCGACTTCCTGACCAAGTCTCTCGGGCGGATCAAGTTCCAGGAGCTTCGCGCCAGGATCGGGATGGCTCAGATTCCTCACAAGGAGACACACAAGACTTAGGGGGAGAATGATGGATAAGTCTCTGTGTCAAGGACAGCATCTCTGTGTCAAGGACAGCATCTTGAGCTTTAGACTAGCATCTTAGACTAGCTTTAGGACAGCTTTTGACTAACATCTTAGACTAGCTTTAGGACAGCATCTTAGCATATGCTTGGCTGGTTAGCAGCCTATAAATTTGTATCCCCAACCCCTCAGGTTGGCATGGCATTGTGTGAGAAATAAACAAGAAAAAAATTGCCCCATCCCCAAGTGTCATCCTCTCGATGAGAGTAAGGATCTTGCTATCACCAACAGCAAGACTCCAGCGAGTAACAGATAACACACTCCCGCCCTCACAAAACAACCATCACGACACCACCACACCCACCAAGCGGACGCCAGCGACATGGCAGCATCCCTACAAGCCGTGGCCATCCTGATGCAGCCGGCCAAGATCGGCGGCCGGGCCTCCGCCAAGCTTCCGTCGCGCCTGTCGTCTCACGTCACCAGGGCGTTTGGAGAGGACATTTGTATGATACATATATCTGTACCAATTGGATGGCAAATCTTGTGAAGATATGCACAGATATATGTATCATACAAATGTCCTCTCCACTTCTCCAAATGCAAATAACACATGGGGGATCATCAGTTCATGAGAACAGAGCAAGAAACAAAAGCTGAAATTAAAACCAACAGCCCTAATTTGCATTACTAGATACACGTTGCTTCCCTTCCTCTCCATCGAACATGTCCCTCTAGTTAGACTCGAGCTGCGCGTACCAGATCCCCTGGATCTTGACATCCTTGGGCGCCTTGGCCTCGTGGTCAGTGTCCGACAGCTGCACGCTCTCGAAGACGCCGATCACTTCGCTGGTCTCCGCCTTGCTCTTGCTCACGCTCAACGTGATGTTGCCCGTCGACAACGACGCGTTCTTGATGTTCTCCTTAACAGGCTCCCCCTCATCTCTGATACGACCACAGTCAACTTCGCGACCACTCCAAGTAGTTTACGACCACATAGTGTTGGTTACGACCACTTGTGATGGCTACCACCACTTATGCCTGATAGTTTCAACTGCTTTGTTGATTACGCTTACGACCATTCCTTCCTGTTGTACACATACTCATAACTTCAGCTGACGAGAGTTACGATCATGCTTCCGCTGCGCTGCACGTTCTCGTAATCGAGCTACGACCACTTCGGTTTATGAGCACTAGATACTTCGACTGCAGACCCCAGCTCTTTCGACCATGTCCAACTCCACCTATGAGTACTCTCGGTTCTCAATAACGTAGTACACTAAGCACTCGATACCAATGCACAGCTCCTCTGCACCTCACGCTGCCTTCGAGTATGGTGGAGACAACACAAAACAAGCCAAGAACAAAAGTTGATATCCTGGGGCACAAAAGCACTCCGCTTTTCTGTATTTTCTCTTCCCCCTCTGTTTTTTCTTGCTTATTACAATATTCTGCTACGCCTTATAAAGGCTATTTACAGGACTACTAAACAAACTCAACACCTAACTCGGTTTCCTACTCAGACTTATACTCGGACACTGATTCGTAATACTCGAACACTGATTCGTATACTTGTCATATATGTACATGAGCACGAACTTGTAAATTGGTAAACATGATTAGTTCCAACAATCACCCTCTAATCTTGTTTCTTCATCTTTGATCACGCCAATCGTCTCGTTATCTTCTGCTTCTTTTTACCTGCACTCCCATGTGCCGTTCCTTCCTAGGCCGACTCGCCTCTCGCTCGGTCACTGAAACAAAACCGAATTTCTAAAATAATTCAAATTCTTGTTTGATTTTGATTTCTCTAAACCTTTGCTTAACTCACACCAATCCCAACCATCTACGCCTTGGTCCCCCTGCCTCATCGCTCCTTCAACCATTTTTCACACAAGCACTGTTCACCAACTGAAAATATCATCACCGCCCAAATCTTTTTGCCAACGCTCCTTCCCATTTCTTCCCGCCACTGCCACACCACTGCAATCGGTCAGAGACCATACACCCTTGCTTATCCCACCTCTAAACCTCTTAATTGCCTCACTAACACCACTGCAATCGATTATAGGAGTATGTATAGTGTATATGAGTATATACTACATATCTATTCTCAATTCTCAAATCTGAAGACTGAATGAGATCTTAACAAAGGTTACTATGTTAGCGGAGCTTAGAAGTTGGCCTTTGCTTTATCTAATTATCTTGTATTTGGTTCAATGTTGCTCATAGCTAGGAAGGTACAGGAGTGAAGGTGATTCATCAGATGCTAACTCCTTTTTCAAGGACATGGGTTGTCTTTACTCTTTACTGTACAAATCATGTATAGGCGTCTAATTAACAGAATACCAGTGTATCTGTGGTACATTGGTACATGATTGTTGTTACATAGAGAACAGAGCGAATATTTGTCATTTGAGATTCTTGAAGGCTAACCACAGGGGAATCTAGCAATACTGTAGTTGCTTCTTGCTTTAGTTCGATACTTCAGTGTTATATAGGTAGCTGCAATTCCTGATGTGAGTCTTCCTAGAACTAGTAGTAGTTCTTGTATTGCATTAAGTTCATGCTTTGTTAGGCTAAACAAACTTAGTTATGCATATAATTACTCCCCTTATAAGTACCGATGTGTCTGAAAATATTTGTTTCCAGAGACAAATTTAACGTGCAAAGTAAACAGCACATCGTTCAAAAACTATGTTTTCTGCAATCATTGCAACAGCCAACTGCAATCAAATTCTCAAGACATACTGCAAAGAATATTAAGGTCAACTTTGAACTTCTCATTTGCATTGCATATCTTCTACCATCACCACCTCACACAATTACATAAATATACAAGGAGAAAGAGGCTAAGTTCAAGTGAATAAAATGTAGTTAAATGAGTATTTCATCAACTTAATGGAAGCCAAACCTACCGGGTGATTGCAGCATTTTCTCAGTTCCATGAGTATATTGTTCACAGAAAGCTTCCTGCCTACAAAAGTATACACAAAGCTGTCAACCTCAACGTAAAATATGACTTACCTAGCATAAATACATAAGCACAATTATGAAGAGGTTCTATGGAAGTTGTTTTAGAATACTACATAATGAATAAGCTTTCATTGTTTATGTGCACATAATGCCATAATCCCAAGCTCATAGGACAAAACAGCTTTGCCAAGTGAAAGTGAATATATAGTGGTAAAAATGCATATATTAAAAGAAAAATGAAAGAAAGAGCAACTCTTCCACTGACCATTCTGAATAGCACTGCTCAACTTCGAGTAGTTCTTCTCTAAAATATTAATATAAAGTTCTCTCTGAGAATCTGTAAGGGCACATGGAACTTCTACCCACTTCTTTGTTGGCATAGAATCTGTTAGTACATCAGATTTCATTCTTCTCAACATCCTAGCAAACAAACATGTCGGAACTAAGAGCTCATCCAAGTTATCCAACAAATGAAGTGAATAGTATTTCTTGTTAGAGAGATTAAAACACCTAGGCTTTAAAATTTCGTGAATACGAGCAATTTTTTCCTCCATTGTCAAATCCCTTCCAGATTCCATTGGTGAGAACCCATCAGTCTTTGGGTCAGAGAACTCTTCTGGATCAATATAATGAAGCAATGAATACAATTCCAGCATGTTATTTTGCAACGGTGTTCCCTGTACAGTGAAGAGAAAAAAGTGGAAAAAAGCTATATCATTTCGAAAAAACGGCAACAAGAATGCACATCAATGAGAAGGAACTATTATGCTAACAGCCAAGGAATAAACAAATTCAACTAGGTGATTTCCATAGAGAATGGCTAAAAGGCACAACTAGGCCTTTCTCTACATTAAACATGGTCAGGTTACGAGTCATTGCAGAAAGAACTGTAGGGGTGAGGAACTGCATGATCAAACCCAATTGGATTGCTCATGACCTTTTTGAGCATCACAGCATCCTGCAAGAGACTAATTTTTCAAGGCATTGAGTTTTCACCTCAACAGCCTCGAAATATCAAAGCCACCTCTTTGGTGCAAATGCCGCAAAAAATTGGTCTCTTGCAGGATGCTGAGATGCTCAAATTCAATGCGTCTTCAAAAAGGTCAACTACTCCTTTTTGTAGATATTGTGGTCTTGCGGAACAAACCAAGAAAAGAAAATAACGTTTTTCTCTATAAATCATATTACTTGATAAGAATCTCAGCCAAAAAGAAACTTGGTAGTAAAGCGCAAACATTTCAGTTATGTTCTAACGTTAATTGCATCATGCATGTGATCATGTTGAAGGCTATCGTTTTACTCGGAAACAAAGCTAATGCTCTATATATACTTGTGGTACCCTAAGACAAAGGTACTCAACTTGTTCGTTGCACCTTGTATTTTACAGGTTTTTCTATACATTTATGGGCCTTTCTTTAGGCCATATATTGCATTAAGCAATCCTAAATATGTTGTCGGTTTTACACGAAAGATTTCAAGCAAAGTGCAAATATTGACAACTGGAGCATTGTCAACTAGGAAAGTCTGTTCGTTAGGGGACGTGCGTGCCTCCATAACCGACGCGGTGGCCCACGTCGCACGACTAAGAACACAATGGTCGCCACATCTACGCCTGCTCTCGCACGACACGCACACCCAATAAAATGACCAAAAATGCGAGGAAATAGAACAAGCAACCAACCAGTAAGCTAAAGGGACAGAGGGGGGCAAGGAGCAAACAACATGATTTCGACTTGTCAGTAATGAAGCCCTTCACCATAAGAGCCTATTGTTGGGGGAGTGCCCCGTAGCTTGGCCCAATCGGCCAACTACACCAATAGGCCAATTATGCATGTGACTGCGGCAAGCCCAAAATGGCTATGCCAGAAAAAAAGCATATTTGTCATCACTAGTATAACCCCCAAAGGGAGCATTTGTATAAACAACCTCCAAATGACTATAAATACATCCATTAAAGCACCATGGAGAGATAATTCATTTTTTAGAGAAAGGATTAAACAGTAGCACAAGCATGATAAACACCTTCTACATCCACTCCCCACTACTAGTCCCAGGCTCCAGGTAGCCCCTCTGTGGCCTCACCATAGCCCCTCTTATCCACTGTTTGATTTGCAACGATAGCAAAGAACTTTTGGAAATAGTGTATAGTTTTGCAAAATTCAGTTGATTTGTCCAAATCCAAGTCAGCTCATTGTTGCCACAAACTCTACCTTCAATTCAAAACCATTTATAGGCTGGCCTGACCATTAACACAGATAATAAGGAGGAATCAGCCCAATTATAGGCTTACAAACAATATCAAATTTTGAAGGATGAAATGTAAAAGAACAATACTGACATGGAACAAAATATTCACTTACAAAATTGGACAGGAAGTACACGCAGGGTATGCAAGACTTACTGTAAGTAGCAAGCGGAATTCAGAGGTATACCGCTTTAGGCAGGCTGCGAGGTTGCAATCAAGCTTCTTCAATCTGTGAGCCTCGTCAACTGAAATGAAAGGGGGGAGATGCTTAAGTGTCACACACCAATAAAGCAGACAATTCAGGACTAGAGAACCCCTACAGCTATATCTCAGAAAAAACTCACTGACAATAGTAGACCACTTAAATTTCTGTAGAACCGCTTTATCAATTTGAACAAACTCGTAACTTGTCACAACAGCATCAAATAAAGTCTTCCCTTCAGAAGAGTACATTTCATGAGCTTGAATACACTTTCTAGAATCTTTGTCTCCTTGATAAACAATAATGTTAAGATCGCTTCCCCACCGGCCAAATTCCTAATGCACACAGCATGCATTCAAAAATTACTAAAAATCCAGCTCATGCAATAAATTTGTAATAACATGAAGATCGTAATCATAAAGGCAAGAATCCATAATAATATTTTGAGCAACATTACTACAAAGTACAAACATTCCCAGTAATATGGGAGACCATGTAAGGGTAAGGGTATACAAACCTTTTCCCATTGCAATAGGATGCTCTTAGGAGCAAGGACCAACGCAGGCGATGTGGTGAAACTTCCCTTAATTATGTGGCTGAGAAAGCAAACAACTTGAACAGTTTTACCAAGGCCCATTTCATCTGACAATAGAAAAGGAAAGAGAAGAATTTCCATTGTCATCTTTTCAAGATAAAATAAGAGAACAGTTAAGCATACTGGTTTCATCGTGAAACTTTTTCCATCATACATAGATTGTCAAGAAATTTGAACGCGACCATTTCACAAGTAAAACTCTACATCAATAGTCTTTGATACAATTAACAATATCACTATAGATTAGGTTATTTCAAAAGGAACAAATATTACCAAATTGCATCGGAGTAAATTTGTTAAGAAACCCCTTCAACAACACTTAACTTAGGCAATGTAAAGAAATAATAGTAAAATAAAACTTAGGCAATGTACTGAAATAAAAGATAAACAAGTACATCATGCATTATGGCTTAAGAGTGCATGAACATACCAGCAAGAATAACGCTCCTCCTAGTTTGGAAATTATCAAATATCCATTGTAACCCTTGAAGCTGATAGTCATATAGAGATTCGCAGTGTACCTTTTCTGGTACCATCCCATCTAGGCTTATGTGGCTGACGCAATCAACTCTTTTTAAAGTATTTTGATACCTCTTGACAAGCATAGAAACAGCTGGCTGCAGCCGCTGCACACTTTCGGTACAATAGGACTCCCATGTAGCTTCACAATAATCAAGGCCTTTCCATTTAACAAGGAACTCATATCCATCAAAGTCTTTATTATCCTGGAAAGCAGCCAAGATGTCACATAACCCATCATGATCAAACTTACTCCGACATGCAATGGCACGATCTACTTCAAACCACTCAGGTTTCCTTTGATCCACTGAATAAACCTCCTTAAGCAAGCTGTTGCGATAAGTTTGTAGGATCATTAGAAAGAGCAAAATATCATTGAAGAAAGTATTATTATGCTGTAATGAAAGAAGCAAACAATTCAGTAGATAGCAGATTAGCACTGCACTAAACTTTTTTCACTCTAGCTATATGATGGACCAATATTACTGATTACGAAAGGCTGAGCATATCAGCCTATTCATAAGAGTTCTTTAAATCATCTCTTTGACTGTTTGGAGATTATGTGAATAATTTGTAGCACATCATGAAGAAAATTTTGCCTAAATGAACCAAATAGATAATTGGTATTAAAAAGACAGGTTCAGTTGTGACAACAAAATAACACAAGCAATTATATAGGGCAGAGGGCTTACGAATTCTTCATTAGGTATCTCTGTACTCGTACACGATCAAAAATACGAAGCCATTCAAGTGGAACCTATAGCAAGTAATTTCAAATGTCTTAGTAAAATAATTACGAAGCTCACATTGGTTATCGTGATATCACATAATAAAATAATAAATGTTTGGCGATGTGCGACAGCACACCATTCGACCAAAGGAAATCGTTAGGCAGCTATAGCCCTGCACGAATTTAACTATTCCAGCCCTTGTGGTAGACCAACCTAGTATCAGAATTGGTCCACAAATGCGCTATTTGGTACAATTGTGCAAGTTTAAAGTTTAGTGATGGCAAGACAAACTAGTTCACTGTGTTGTTAGTGCAGGCTGTAATCAAGCATGTCCATAAAGAAAACCTATTCAACAACCTACTTCTATTTTCTGAAATAAAATTATCATGCATAGTACTTGTGGCATTAGAGCGCCAACTGCTATGCCAAGGCTACATTAGACAACAAGGCGTAGCAAAACAAATTATCAAATATACAGTGAGCAAGGAGGAAAACACACCCAGCAGTCATGATGATGAGAAAGTAATTGCCATTTCACAAGGAATTGATCTTGAAAATCTGTCTCTTGAAGAATCACCCGTCTGTGACCTACAAGTCTCTGGATCCTTTTTAAGGGATACACTTCTGTCACCTTGGCCAAGGAAGCTTGATTAATTTTGCACAAAGAACATTCCCAAGTGCCACTACTATCTTGCATAGGAGGATCAAGACAGAAGGTGTGGAAGCTACGAGAACAACTAGAATTCTGGCATTGGATTAAAAGACAGCTGCCAGTTCCACACTGTGGAAAAACAAACTAAGTAACACTACATATAAGAAGGATAGGGGGGAAATGAAAAAAAAAGTGCCAACAAACCTTTCAAATTATTAAAAAAAAACAAACCTTACAGATCGAGCAAATAGGTCCACCAAAAGTGCTTTTGCTAGGTTTGACAGCATTGCGTAATAATTCATCATCTGAAAGAAACAAGATATGGCATGTTAGAAGATCAACCTCACAACAAGCATTCAGGGTTCCAGACAAGTCATTAAAAAGCACAAAAGGTATGATTGTCAGCCTGTACACTAACGAAACTGCAAGCTAAGACAAGCACAATTGAAGAAAGTACAGCTGAAAGCCTGCAACATTCATTGTGTTTATATGTCACTCCAGAACATTTAAGTTATGCATCATGCATGCATATGCACAGATTATGCGTGTGTTTTAGAAATTTGTATGGTGAGTTTACTTTTAACTGTGTGTAAAGTGACAACATGGGTATCCCTTGACCGTGAACTCAAATGGTGGGTGATAAACTCATGGTTCTTGACAAATTGGTTAGTTATTACCTGAAGATGAAGATGCTGACAACATACACAACGAAGCTTCAATACAGCTTTCCTAAAAATTGACAGAAATATTTATCATTCAACGAAGAACAAGAATTAATTAGCATCTATCTCCTAAAATGAACTTTTGTTAATTTACATCTGAAACATGATCAGCTTTCCGTCTCTCTTGTAGGCGCTTTGACATTCTTCTGCATGGAACCGCCTCCCTGTGATCTGTGGTAATCTCAAAAGTCAATGTAGCATACAGTTGGATTATGACAACTCGTGTATGTCACCCAATTAGGAAACATAAAAAATCAACCTAGGGGGCTGAAAAAGATGTATTACTTCTTCTGCATAAGTGTGTATTCATTGAAATATTTAGTCTAATGAAGAGCGGTTATCACTTATCCCCACATCTGATGAAATAAAATTGGGAATAAAAGCCCTATAGAAGAAAAGTTTGCAAGTTCAACGCACTTCAAAAATCAATCATGAAATTGGCATGCAAGGAAACAATAAAACATTCAGCAAAAATTTATATAGTCCCCTTCCCTTCAAAATAACTATGATGATATCATCTTAAATTCTTGCTTAGCAATTAAGACTTTCTAAAAGAAAAATGTCTTCATAGATGGTTATCCAATATTGTTAATTAAGACTTCCATACAGAAAACAAGCTTCCAGAAGGTTCCCAATTTACTCCAAAAATGCATTTGAAGAGTTTATTAAACAACTGCATGATGCACAAAAAAAGGAAAATCATGATAACATTATCTAAATACTGAGAGTAAACATCTCTAATTAAAATGATCATCTCAAAGGGTGTCCACTTACTATCATCATAGTCGCTTTCACCAACGTCATTGTATGGATGTTTTCTAGTTCCCAGTCTGTACCGAAGACGCTTTGATCTTTGGCGCGGGGGGGGGGGGGGCAAACTATCATCATCTACATGATTTTTGTGTGCGCATGATACTGGCGGAAGTTATATTAAAAGACTGGCTGTATATAAGTAATCACACAAAAACTTGAACACTGTGATCTTACCATTATCAGAGCTACTCCGCCATGTGTTTTTTGTTAAGGATATTAGAGATAAGGTATTAGAGATAGAATAGGACTCTTATTTGTTTCCTTATATCTCTTGTACTCTCCTATATATATGACCCATTGGGTCTCATATCAATACATACAATATTCATAACATGGTATCAGAGCGTAGGTTGAAACCCTAACCTAGCCTCCGTTCGTCTTCCGCTACCACTGCCCCCGGGAGGATCGATCTCCTCTCCCGGGGGCGGCCATCTTGTTGGGCGGCCTCCTCCCCCAGTCGACGTGCTCGCGTTGTTCGCCGGCCGCCGTCACCTCTTCAAGCCGCTGGCTGTCTCGCTGCGCCCTCATCTACTTCCGCGATTCGCCCGGATCCAGTCTTCTCCGGCCGCCGCTCACGTGGATCGTCACTTCGGTCATCGGCTCTTCCTCCCGGCCGCCGCGCAGATCCGGCCTTCTCCACGCCAGATCTGGCAGTCTCCGCCGCCCGAAGCCACCGCGCCGTGTGCTCGTCCACCTGGTCCGGCCGTCTCCACCGTCGCCCGCGCCCGGATCTAGCCACCTCCGACGTCGCCGAGTCCAGATCCGGTCGCCTCCGGGCCGGATCCGGCCGTCTCAACCACCGGCAAGCCCGGATCCGGCTCTCCGCCGCCGTTTCCTTGCGCCAAATCCGGCGTCTTCGGCCACCTTCGCCGGATCCAGCCGCCGTGGGATCCGGCGCTCTCCCCACCGGGTCGCCTCTTCCCGCGCTGCCGTCGCTGGCGCGCTCTTCAACGATCCCGCGGGAGGATTGGGTCGGTGCTGAGGAGGTCGTCTTCCTCTCTTCTTGGGGCGCTCGGAGCAGGATGGCGTGTCGACGGCTTTCGGCAGAGAAACGGGCGTGCGAGCGGGTGTGTGGGAGGGAGAGAGAGATCGGGGAGGAGAGATGGCTTTTGAGATGGTTTGGCGGCTCGGTTAAGGATTTTCTGCGGCTATTTGCTTTTTAGTCGGTCTTCAGTTATTTTTTCGTGAGTCTTCCGTCGCGTCCATCCAAAATCCGTAGTTTCTGATTTTTCGTTCGTCCAAGCCGTGCGAGTCCACAAATTTATTGTCAGTCATATAAGTGTAGGAATTTTTCTTTTGCATGGCTGCAGATTGTAGAAGTCTCTATGAGGCCGCCACGCTTCTTCTGCACCGCGCCTCCGTTGCGCTTATTGTGCATTGCGTCGCCGCGCTTCTTTTGCACCGCGCCTCCGTTGCGCTTCTTTTGCACCGCGCCTCCATTGCGCTTCTTGTGCACTGCGCCACTGCCGTCTCAGACTTCGATCTGTGCCGTCATGCTTCTATCTATTCCTCTTCGGCTTGACTTGACAGTTTCTTCGAAGACTGCACGCGACGACGACTTTATCAAGACTCGGACGTCGGTTTTTTCTTGTTTTAGTATTAACCCTTTTTCAAATGCAATGCTATTGCATACGCCTTGCATTTGTGGGGGGTGTTAAGGATATTAGAGATAAGGTATTAGAGATAGAATAGGACTCTTATTTGTTTCCTTATATCTCTTGTACTCTCCTATATATATGGCCCATTGGGTCTCATATCAATACATACAATATTCATAACATTTTTATCTTCACTCACCTCACCACTTAAATATCCAGATGTAAATCTCTTTCTGAGGCGCTTTGACCTTCTTTGTGGAACCAACTTCCTGGCCTCTGTGACACACCATTCGGAATCAACAAAGCAAGTCATCCATAACAAGTACACACTAATTTATACATCTTCAAGTTTCGAAATTGTAAACAGCTCACTCTAACCATCCTGGAAGCTACTCCGGCTGTTCGCAAATACATCTTCTTCACTCTCCCAGCCATCCAAATCTCGCTTTCGAGTTGGTTTGCTCTGTAGGCGCTTGGACCTTCTGTATGGAGGTAACTTTGAGCCACCTGATGTAAGGATAAGATCAAATTAACACTGTGAATAGAAAATCTAAACAAACCATAACTGTGTAACTATACCAAATTTTATACATAAGCGACACAAATATGGCACTTACCATCATCATCAGAAGTCCGTATGGTCTCCTCCGCAACCTCAGCCTTACTCCCCATCACGCCATTAAAAGCATCCGCTGCTATATTGCGGCACTTCAACTCTCCACAGGGAGCTAAGGTCATAGCTTCTACAAAAGAGAACCAAACAATGAACATGATGGCATGAAACAGCAGGCCACATCAACAATATATGCAATGCGCGAAATTCGGAGGGGCCTGAGTTCTCCTCCCATCACCCACCTTCATCGTCACTCAACCTGACCTCAGCAACCTCTACAACGTGCACCTCCGCTGTTGCAGCATCGCTGGCCGTCGTCTGCTTCCAGAGACGCCCCAGGTTCCTTGTGGGGACTATCATCCGGTCATCTGCTTAAACCGAAACCGGAATTAGCCGGAAGTGTGCAACTTATAACAAACCCGCACGGTCCACGAGGAGTTTGAACTTTCAATCTCACCTTCCTCAGGAGCATCGCGCGGGCGCGCCTCCGAGACCTTCGCCGCGCAGCCCTCCGCACTTTCCATTTCCTCGCTCGGTGGATTCGTTTGTCGAGCTAACTTCACATCATCTGCAAAAAAATGTACATTGCTTTTCCGATCCGTAGCGAAAAATGTAGGAACGTCGATGGCATTTCGCATCTAGCGCCATGATCAACACAACATTTCAGCAAAGAGCCAAGCGCTCGCCCTCCAAACACGCAAAAATGGCGGATAACCTGTTTCCGATCTAGTTCGAAACCGATCGGTGCGCACACGTGAAAAATGCCGATTACTTCCAGCCCCAACCAAAAAAAAACATCAAAAAAATCGCTAATAACTTCCATTCTACAACTGCGTGACTCAAGCATCTCGGGAGTCCAACCAAACGCCCACCAAAAATCGCCTAACCGCTGAGTCCACCACCGAGCAGACCAAAATGGCGTAAACCAACACACACGAACACACGTCGAAAGCCCAAATCCAGTTCACTCACCATCACAGATATCGATCACCTCGACGTCCACAGCGCGCTTGCCCCGCGCCACAGCGGCGGCGCCTCCGCGTCCTCCTCGGCCCCCTCGATGCCTCCCGCCTCTCGCCGACGATCGTCCGGGAGGCATCTCGATTCGCGCCCGCGCGGTGGCTTAGGGTTTTTCTTCGAATTCGAAACGACCCGAACGAGGAGGGGCGTTGGGATTGGGATTCTGCCTTCGCACACAGTGAAGTCACGGTGATCTGGGCTACAGTAAAAAAATACTGTAGCAACATCTCATCTGGGCCGTTATTTTTCCCGCGGACGGCTCAGATCGCGTGAAGTCACCGTGACTTCACTGTGCGAAGGCAGAGGATTCGAATCCGGGGCGTTGATGGTGGAATTTTTTGTACGGATAATCCATTTTTTATTCAAAATTACAGAAATATACCCGCGGGAAATTTTTTTACAAAAATAGGCTCCAGTAGTCCAATGGTTGGGCGACTGGAGCCTTTCGCCCAACCCAGCAGCGACAACTGGAAAATCGTCCAACCGTTGGGCGATTAATTGCAGTCGCCCCACTGTTGGGCGACTTTCATCCAGTCGCCCTCCCATTGGGCGACTGCATGAAAGTCGTCCAATGGTTGGGCGACTGCACTCAGAACCCCGAGAGAAAAAAGAGAGGAAAGAGTCCATCTTTGCCGAAATTTGGAAAGTGCATCAAACCTTCGTCAAAAATAGTGAAAATTGGTGGAGCTGTTCTTCATACATCCAAAAGCCTCCAGAAAAAATTTGAGCAATTTTGGCCACGGGATCAAAAGCTATAGCAGTTTCAATTGAGGCCGAAACGAATTCGAGTCTGTTTCCGACACACCTTCAGTAAAACGGGCATAACTTTTGCATACGGTGTCCGTTTTCGACGTTCTTGTACTCGTTGGAAAGCTAACGACGAGCCCGATCCAAAAATAACGACCAGCTTGTGCTAGTCGCCCTCCAAGACCCTAAAAATCAGCTATCTTTGGACCTAAACCTGCGTCGCAAGTTTTTTTGTTTCTGTTTTTGCCCTTTTTCTTAGTCTTCCCTTCGGAATTTGGATTTTGCTTCAACTGAAAGTTGTAGATCTCGTCGAAACCTTTCAAATGAGTATATATAAGCCATATAGAACTTTGCTATTTTATCTTTTGAGACTAGTTGTTTATATTGCATCGGTATATAAAACGATCGGTACATACGGTTTTTGTCGGCCCCTGAGTGCAGTCGCCCAACCATTGGGCGACTGCATGAAAGTCGCTCAATGGGAGGGCGACTGGTTGCAGTCGCCCAATGGGAGAGCGACAGGAACTCTGTCGGCCCCTGGTTGGGCGATAGGCTCCAATCGCCCTCTCATTGGGCGACTTGAGCCTATTTTTGTAAAAAAATTTCCACGGGTATATTTATGTAATTTCGAATAAAAAATAGATTATTCGTACCAAAATTTCGTTGATGGTGTGCCTTGTAGGCTCACAGTGGGTGGGGAGTGGCGGGAAGTTCTATGGGCTCCGTTTCCACCGATGGGAGTGGTGTTTAGATTGGGTGGCCGACTTGTGGGGTCCGAATGGTGGATTAGCTTTGGTGTCCCGTGGGACTGGTCCATGGACGTCGTACGTGGGTGGGAAGCTGAAGGGGTTTGAGGGCCTGTGAGCACCGGGGAAAGATTAGCTACGGATGCGTGTAGGGTGGGCTTGTGCGGTGAGGTAGCGATCACCGTCGGATCGAGATGTCAGCGAGTGATGTGCGGCTGTTGTTTTTGTCTCAGAAGATTTTGTGTGGCGACCGTGTGGGGGATAGAGATAGATATCCGTGCGGATTTTGCGCTGGATTTCGAGGCAGCCTCGCTTCCGGTTTTCGACACAACAGCGTTTAGAGGAAACACTTTATTTTTGTTATCAGTGAAAGTTAAAATATATTGTATGTTTTCTCTTGATAAGTTTTCAAAATATGCGTAGGGCCTGTTGTTTTTGGCTGCGGCTTATGACTTTTTGGCTGTTTGTACGAGAGATTACAGAGTAACAGAAACTCACGTGCGGTTTTTGCCGATATAAATAAAGTCAGTAAAGTATGTACTACAATTAACTAGTAGACCCTATCTTGAAAAAATACTTCGTTTAAAAGCTAGTTACTGTAGAAAAGCCGAAAAACAGCTTTTAGAAGCTGAAAAGAAGAGTGCCTAGAACAATTCATTCGTGCTAGACACCTACGTCAGTCCCTCGCACCCCCCAATGTAATCGACTCCTTGTCCAATGTAGCCATGAACTGATGAGGAAGAGTGACTCCACAAAGTTTTGCAATACAATTGTCAACTCAATCAAACTAACAAAACTATGGTGCTAAGTCTGCCATGCCATAATTGTAGCCCTGAAACAAATAATAAGCTCTTGCCTAAGATCGTTATGGGCAACTATAATGGTTTTATTATATTGGGTTGATGTTTATTAGTATAATAAATAGTAATTATTAAGTTAAATCTAAGAATCAACTGAACGGTGAGATGCATATCTTTTGTTTTTATTCAAAAAAGGCACCCAAGGCATGTTATCGTGGACCATTCAATCAAGAATTGATGCTCAAGGCCAAGTAAGTGAGACTGACAGCCGGGGACATCTCATGAGAAATTGAAATAATTTCACATGCCGTGATCCAAGTCATCAAATGCTAGATCCCAATGGTCAAACAATGGTGAATGGCGAGGAATGGTAGAGGGGTGGAATGACAGGTTGTGCTTCTGCATGGCCATGTCTTGGGCAGAAAAATCTGTTCGAAGCTCATGAGCCGGCTCGGCTCATAACGAGCTCGAACCGGCTCGACTTGGGCTCATGAAATTTCGAGTTGAGCCGAGATCGAGCTGGCTTGCTAGCAACTCGCAAGCCTGAAATAGCTCGGCCACGAAGGCCTAGAGTAGCCTAACCCTACACAGTGCAATCATGCGGTCATGCGAACACGCCTCTTCCTTTCCGATCCTTCCCCAATCCCCTTCCTTCCCCACGCGCGCGGCCACCGTCCTTCCTCGATCCCTTCCTTCCCTATGCATGCGCCCGCCGTCCTTCCCCAATCCCCATCCTCTCCGACCCCTTCCTGATCCACCACGTCGCCACGTAGATCCTACCCGATCCTCTTCCTTCCCCACGCGCGTGACCGCTATCCTTCCCCATACACGCGGTCGCCGTCCTTCCCCAGTCCCCATCCTCGTTGACCCCTTCCTTCCTGATCCACCACGCCGCCACGTAGATCCTCCCCCGATCCCCTTCCTTCCCCACGCGCGTGGCCGCCGTCCTTCCCCAATCCCCAGCCTCCCTGACCCCTTCCCTCCTGATCCACCAAGCCGTCGCGCAGATCCTTCCCGATCCTATTCCTTCATCACGTGCGCGACCACCGTCCTTCCCCAATCCCCATCCACCCCGACCCCATTCCTTTCCGATCCACCACGCCACCTCGTAAATACTCCCTCGTTCGCTGTGCAGCCGCACTGCTCACCCCCGTCCATCACATCGTTGCACCCCTTCCAACCCTTCCATCCGTCGCGGCCTCCTCCAACCGACGCGCATGGCCCGCCAACAGAGCATGGAGTCTCATGCTCGATGGAAGAAGGCGGCCGACATCGGGGCCTTCCCTCCGCAATAGCGGGCAAGCGTGCAACCTGTGGACACCTCAGCTCCTAGCTGCTTCCTAATCTGGCCAAACCAACAGCCTCGGTGAGTGTAGTGTAATTGTAGATGTAGACATGTAGTAGTGCAGATGTTAAACCTAGAATTGTGTTGAAGCTTTGAGCAAGTTCACAGTTGGTACTTCACTAGGTTTGTCATGTAGAATTGTAGATGTAGTAGCTATCTTGAATATTATGCATCTTTTAAGGAAGAAGATGATATTCAAACCATTCCATTTCCTAAAAGCGTAGTATAGAGTAACTAGTGAGTGGTAATGCTTCCAGCCAATCTTATTATATTCTTTTTGTTTCCTTAGTTGTTGCATCAGCTTTTATATTTGTTCGTTTTGTAAAGCTTAAGAAACACTCAGTTATTTGTTTTTGAATTGCTCCATTGCCAAATTACATCCAATGTTTGTTGAAATATGTCTATCTCAAACACTACAGACAAGATAAAATATTTGTCATTGTCACTTGGGATAAATGTTGGCTGCACTAGTCTTAGAGTGGGGATGATCCCCAGTCAATTCTTGGAACCTATGGAGACTAGATCAAAATATGCGAAAAGTAGTAAATAGCACTGTTTCCAGTCACAATTCGGGATATCAAGGCCATGAAAATTATCAAAGAGTAGAATTACTGAAATGAATATGACTTTGTAATTTCAGACAAACAATGCATATATATATATATGTTATACTCATAGCTTGGTCTCGATTGATTACCATTTTGTTGACCATTGTTATGTATGTGTTGCTCTGATGATGATTTAGACCAAGTTCTCTTAGGCTCAACTATTATTCTAAGTAGCTCATAGCTAAGTTGGGTTGCCTACTTTGTGTTAATATTTTCTACATTTGCATGACATACTACACACTTTAGATATCTTTATGCATACTCCAATCTTTATGCAATTGCCAACTCCAATATTTATGCATGCAGTCAGCTGGATGATGAATATGGCGATCTTTGAAGTTGGGTATTTTCGAATGTTGTCAATACTCAAGATGGCAGAGAACTCAAGACCTTATGTTTCTTGCTGCTGCTGTTGTGTGTTTCAATTTGAGGTGGAAACGAGCCAAGCCTGTTTCTTGCTGCTCCTGCTGCTCCCAGACTTTCAAACTTTCCATCATGTGTTGCTGTTGTGTGTCCTATGCCATGTTGAATGATTATATGTAAGCTTGTGATTTTTTTCATGCATTTCTTTAAGAAAGTGAGCTCTCTTCTTGCTTCGAGCCGCCGAGCACATTGAGTTCTCTGGACCTCTAGCTGTGTTCGTCAGTTTCTGGCTCGCGAATCGGCTTGAGCTGCATTTCGAACCGAGCCGAGCCTCTCTTCTAGCTTGTTTCTGAAATGAACCGAGCCGAGCTGAGCCGAGCCTCTGTTCACATAAGCCGAAATGAGCTTGGTTTAGCTCATTTCCACCCCTAACCATGTCAACCCAAAATTACTGTCCACACTAGACCTGCTCAAAGTCTAGCCAGGCTCGACAAAAAGGCCATAGCCAAAAAAACCCATTAGTTTTCTATTAAAAATGTTTAATTTGTTTTCCGAATAAAAAAGTTTTTAACTTTTTATATAAATAAAAATTCATTTGAAATTACGTTATTTGTTTTGACGGGCTTTTTGGAGCTTCGGACAGGACCCACAAACCGAAAGAACGGGCCCAAACTCGGCCCTGACGATGGGCCCAGCCCCAACCCAAGCCCGGGAAATGGGTCCGGGCGGGCTGCCTGTGGACAGGTCTAGTCCACACCAATGAAAAGCGGGACCAGTAAGTCCTCGCAGGCTTGCAAGTTGCAATGGTCTCCGCCCTCGTCTATCATCCAGTGACCCAAAGTAACACGACTCCGACGCGGCGACCTGTGATCGATGTGGCCCACTTGGCAGTGACGTGTTAGTCTCGTTCGAACAAAAGAATTCAAACCAAACACTCAACTGCCAGTATTTTATGATTTCTCTTTTGCCAAAAAATCGTTTTCGACAGCCTACTTCCAGCACGAGGCGGAGACCGGAGGAAGCGCAGGGCAGGGGAAGCTTCGCAGCCTTCGCTGCCACTGTCGAGCCCCACGGGCACGTAGAAGTCTTTGTGAGGCCCCACCTGTCAGATCCTTCGGCTCACTTCTTCCTCCGCACTGATAAAAGCCTCTGTGTGTGGCTACGCTTCGGCTTCTGCCTCGCACCCCAGCCTCAATTGACGAAACAGCGGCGCTGCCTACTCCCCTCCTTTCCTCCTCGCGTCCTCCCCATCCTCCTACGCGTAAGATCTCCGAAACCCCATGCAATTGGTTTCGTTTCCCCCTTAATCGAACCATAGGTGTCGATCGGGTCGTCTCGCGCTGCGATTTGAGGGTGGTTTTGGCCGGTTTGGTGGTGATTCGGGAGGGTAATTGAACCTTGAGAGGAGGTTGATTGATGGGGGTTTGGGCGGTCTGGAAACGATCTGTGGATCGAGGTCTAGATATATGAAGTCTAGATCTGTTGTTCGTCTAGTTTTGAATCAGTCAAGATTTGGGTAGTACTTTGTCGATTTAGGTGATGGTTTGATGTGCCTTTGATGCAGGTGTTGGTTCGTTAGCTTTGAGTTGGTTTTGGTGTGGATTTGGTTGTGATTTAGGTGGTTTTGGCTCGATCCGTGGTTTATTTCAAGATGTGGAACCGTTGACTTGGACATGCGTGTTCGTTTTGCTTTGCTTCCTGGTTTAGGGCCGATTAGAGGTTTAGTTTGCTAATTGATTTTGGTTCCGAATTATTGTGGGTTTCGATGACATTGACTTAAATCCATCTATGTTCTCGTAAGATATTGAGAAATTAAGCTGATCCTTTTCAAATGTCTAGATCTGTGATTGCAGAAGTTATGTTTCGCAGTTCTAACAGATTCATCTAGGGGCAGTGGCGGAGGACAGAAAAAATTTAAGGTATGGCGAAATCGATAACATAGGTAGCAAAGATTTCTGACACATATAACATATCATGATTGTCACCTACTATATAAGTATAAATATTTAGAATAAATAAAAAGATACAAGTGAAGTCAATAGACTAACCGAGTGATAACGCACTTCAATTGCGCCTAGGCGATCTAGGCAATTGCACTTGCCTATCTTTCTTTTTCTGAAATGATTTCTTAATCTTCTCAAGATCAATTCCTTTGAATATCTCTCGCTCAATGTAGCACACCATTAAGTCATTAAGCCAAGCATCTGACATCTTGTTGCGCAATTCTGTTTTGATAATCTTCATAGCCGAAAAGACCCTTTCAACTGATGCCGTCGCTACTGGAAGTATCAATGCTAACTCAACCAAGCGATAAACCAATGGGAATACAATATGCCTGTTAAGTTCAACTAATTTTGCAGCTAGGCTTGCAAGATCATGGCAATCTCTAAACTCCTCAAGCCTTCTCACATGAATAATAAATAGTTCAAGTTGATCTTTTAATCTCTCTTATCGGAATAGGAGAAATCATCAGAATATATCTCAGTAAGCCGAGCAAGTTTGTCCACATCAAATTTAGAGAATGAATCTCTCGGGTCCAGACAAGAAAAGCAAACAAGCAATTCTGAAGATACCTCATTAAACTGATGATCCAACTCTGTAGTAATAGCATCTATAGCAGCATAGAAGGTATCAACACGATAATGATGGTCTTGAGTGATGTTGTTCCTCCCCCCTTTTCTTGATCTGCCAAATCTTGGCACTGATTCATTCATATTTGGTATTGGGATATCATTTTCACTACAAAATTTTGTGGCTTCTTGAAATAGTGGCTCCCAACCATCGTTCCTCAAATTCATCAAACGAGTTTTCACATCAATAACCAAAGACATGGCTTCAACAACATTTTGATCCTTCCTTTGCAAGATAAGTGATAGCTCATTTGTGATGCGTAGGATTTGCAACATCATCTTCATAATGAACACAAAGCTAAAGGACTCCATGATTTCCACTAAACCTCCTGCCCTACATGGATTACGCACGTCTTGATGCACAATCTGTAGAACTTCAATAACCGCATCCCACATTGACTCAATACGAAGTAATGTCTTGTAATGAGAACCCCATCTTGTATCTCCAGGTCTAGCTAAGGATGTTGCCTGATGTTTCCCTCGGCCCGAGGAAATCTCTCCACTACTCAACTTACCCAAAAGAATCTTGCGTTGCTTATCTAGCAATAAATCCTTCCTCTTGCAAGATGAAGTTGTGGTGTTCACAATTAAGGCCACATAATCAAAGAAATCCTCAAGAGACGAACAACATCTTGAGATGGAAACAACTACCAACTGCAATTGATGAGCAAAGCAATGGACATAGAAGGCATATGGGTTCTCATCACGAATCAACTTTTGAAGCCCATTAAATTCTCCTCTCATATTAGAAGCACCATCATACCCTTGCCCTCGCAGATTGGCAATGTGTAACCCATGCTCACCAAGTACTTCAACAACTGCTGTCTTTAGTGCTTCTGAGGTTGTCTCCTTGACATGCTTAATACCAAAAAATCTTTCAATTACTTTTCCTTTGTTGTTCACAAACCTACAACATAGATGATAGTATAATATGATTAGCTAATTTTAACAAAAATGTGATAACTAGTCAACTATAGATAATCAATCGCTTACCTCACAACCATGGCCATTTGTTCTTTGACAGATATATCACGTGATTCATCTATAAGAATGGAGAAGAGACAACCCGCCATCTCTTGCTTTATTGCTTTGGTGACCTCTGCTGCACAACACTCTACAAGTTCTTTTTGAATTGTTGGGGAAGTCATCTTGGCATTTTTGGGACATGTCTCATCAAATGCATGTTTTACTTGTTCATTCCTTTCTTTATACCAATCAAGAAACTCTAAAAAATTGTCCCTATTCAAAGAAGTAAGGGACTCATCGTGTCCACGGAATGGTTCGCCTTGTAATGTGAGAAAACTCACAATACCCAATGATGTATCCAAACGAGTTTCATACTTCATTGCTGCATCCTTTGTATATTTTGTAACCTTATGTTTCACACTTGTTCTTTGATTATCAAAATCTTCATATGCTGTCCTACATTGATTATGGGTTCTTCCATCATGTTTTGGAAGTGCCTTGTATGCATTCTTCCAAGTGTCAAACCCTACTGTTGTAAAGGCATCATGACCAAATTTTTCATCCATGCAATCATGCTTGAAAAGGTAACAATAGAAGCAATATGCCTTATTCTTCTCCACACTGTATTCAAGCCAAGGATGTTTCTTGAACCATCTTGCATGAAAGCATCTATTATCATTTGTTTTCGGAAAATTATAACCAATTGGTTGAGTTGGACCCTTAGCTATGAAAGCCCTCCTAACCTCACTTCTAATATCCACAGAAAATTGATCAATTGGTATTCGAAGTCCAGGATCAGTGATAATGTGATCCGGGTTGAACTGAGTTATAATAGTACCTTCAACCTGTGCATCAGGTTCTACCTCTTCGACCTCAGCTGCTACTTCATTTTCAATCTCTTCTTCTACTTGTTCAGCTGCCATGTCATTTTCCTTTTCCATCTCCTCTTCAATCGCGGCAACAGCCTGTTCATACTCGTCTAAGTCAAAGTCATGTTCCTCTTCTTCTTGTTCTTCAATCTCTACTTGAACATCTGAAAAATTTGCAGCTCCACCATCACCAGCAAAAAGATTGGAGGTGCCACCATCGGACCAAAAGGTCCTCAAATCTGCAATCAACCACCACCAATTATTTACCAAAGTATATTAAACTATTAAAGCGCACATGCCAATTAATTTATAACGAATTTTCCATCTACAAAATTACAATATGTACCTCTTGTTTTGGGCCTTTTGGCATTGCCCTTATCTTTTCCTTTTGGATACATCCTTGATCCTTAAATAATTTATGGCCATTGCGCTAGTGCGCTTCATCATAAATTAATCAAACAAACTAATTTAGTAATTAATTAATAATCCAAATATCACATGACTAATAAAAAATGATTAACTTTGGCCATACCTGATGACTGATCGTTTTGTTAATTTGTTTCAGGCCTTCACGGAGACGCTGCCGCGTCACCGACTCGACGACGACGACGACGCGTCGACGCCAGGACTCGCGCTCGGCACTCCGCACTCGCGTAGTCGCGTCTCGCGGTGAACGGGCGGCCGCGGCGCCGTGAGAGACGGCCAGATTCCGTGAAGGCGTCCAGATTCCGTGAAGGCGCCGCAGGATGGGGGGACACGAAAGACGAAACGACGATTCCGTGAAGGTGTGAAGTAAGTTGAAACGTCGAGTCTCGTAAACAAGTAAACGACCGTATACTCTGGTCTCTGGATGTGCCAACAAAGTTACAAAAAGGCCAAAGGGCCCATAGGCCATAGGAGTATAGGACCACATAAAGTAGCAGCCCATAAGGTTGGCATCCGACGGACGACGGTGAGTTTTTTCCAGCGAAACTCCATTTTCTTTGATGTGCTCATGGTACAGAGTGATTTGGGGGTAAAAATTTCTGAGAATTTAAGGTATGGCGAGCGCCATACCTTGCCATATTGAGAGCTCCGCCCCTGAGTATCAACCATAGTTTGTTGGGAGCATCTAGCACTCGGTAATTAATTTGGCTACTAAACTAAACTTGAGCTGTAACACCACAAGCCAAACCTCATAACGACAACGACACCAACACTCCGCGTTAAACCAGACAAGAAGGGCCGTTGCCTCGGTTAAGTATTGAGGATTCGACGGCGAACCATCTCTCGGTGAAGGTATGATTGTGATTCCACTCACAAGTTTAAATATTGGCGTCCATCTTTCTGTACTCACGAGTAGAATATTTCCTTTTGAAAAAATTTCCAGAGGTCGGCAAAACAAGCGAAATACCGAAATATTGTTCCTTTCGGCCAAAATTTCAGACGAGATTTTCAAATGGCAATTGAATTTTGATGAAATTTAACCAAAATTTAGATGAATTTTGAATAAATTTCGAGCCAAATTTGACCAAAAATTGGCTGAATCAAATTCGTTTCAGAGGGTGACGAAAGGGGCGAAATTTTCGAAAATTTTGCCCCATTTCGCCGGATCTTACTTAAAATAGAAAAAATAAAGTTTTGAGGTAAAGCACAGCCCAAACCCACCAAACGGCCTCCCTCTCCACCGTCTGCCTGTCCTCCAATCAACTGCCAACTTCCCGCGCACGTCTACATCATTCGCAAGAAGTGCGCCACATTTGGTAGCCGATGGCGCCGAGCATGCTCCAGGGGGCGCTGGGCGCGGTAAAGGATCAGACGAGCATCAGGCTCGATAGGATGGGCGGCACAGACGAGATGGTCGCGGACCTGGACGTGGCCATCGTCAAGACGATCGAGCATGGGGAGAGTGTAGCACCCAAAAAAACAAAAAGAGAAACCCCTAACCATGTATCTCTCTCTCCCATTATATCTCCCTCTCTCTCTCTTATCCTCCCCAACAGCTTAATCTCTCTCCTTCCTCAAATGCATCTCTCTCTCCCCTCGTGCGTCCAGCGACCGGTGGCGGCGACACACGCAACGGCGAAGGGAGCCTCAGCGGCCGGCAGCAACACACGGCGACGGTGGCGCACGCACGCGCACGCACGCTTGCGCATGGCCTGGTGCGGCGGCAGTGGCAAGTTCCGGCCATGGCGTGGGCGTCGGCGGCCGGAGGTGTCGCGCGGCAGCGGCACGCGCACGGCCCTGCGCGGCGGCGCACGCGAGCACACACCTGCTCGGTGCAGCGGCGGCACACGCTGGTCATGGTGTGACGGCGGCGGCGCTAGGCGGGCGGTCGCACGCGCGCGCCTGTGTGTGCCGGTGGCGACGGTCCGGCCGGCGTGCGATGCCGACGAGGTTCGGCCAGTTTGGGACCTGGAAAAATCACATTTCGTGCGTGGTTTCTTTAGCGTTCGCTGGGGTGCAAGGTTCGTTCAGCGAATCACGTTTCGCACGGCGTTTTCAAAAGTCATGCAGCAGGTCGTGGTTTGCATGAACGATTAGCTAGTCGCTCGGCCATATGGTAATTCGCACGATGAGGGCTTAGCGAACGCAAATCCGTTCCGCTAATAGCTTTTCTGTCTATAAGGAGGTTCGTTACATAAACACCTATATGTGAGTCTACACTTACTGGGTACACGTGTCATTTTTTCAACTTAGAGTTATATGAATACCTCTATCTAGGTCTATACACATAGGGACAGTCATGGCCTTCCCCTGGTCTTTAGTCCTTATTAGGCTAGCCAATTGGCCTACTGACACAATGGGTCGACTGGGCCAAGGTGAGAGCCATTCCCCCAATAGTAGCCTCTCATGGTTAAGGAGCCTTGCCTTCTGTAGATCGATACCATGTCTGGTGTTCCTTGGGCGTGGCCTCCGGCATTAAATGGCGCTGTCACGTCTACATAAGGGCGTGGCCAACGCTAGTTCCGGTTATTTTCTTTCCCCTTTTCTTCTCGGCTTCCTGTTGCTGCTCACATGTTTCTTGCTTGCCGTTGATTCTTTCTCGCCAATCTTCCTGTTGCTCGCTTGCTCGCCGTTGCGCGCCTACCTGCCAGGATGGTGTATGCGAGTAGCCACCGTGGTCACAATGGGACATTGACTCCGTCGAGCAGTGGGGCCAATGGAGACGAACACTAGAAGGTGGCCCTCGATAAGTGATGGAAGGCGTCAGGGAAGTCCGGTGGTGTGTTCGTGAACACACTGGGCCCGTCAATCACGATGAAAGAGCCAGTAGAGTCCCTCGTGCATGATGGCAAGATTATGTCCTACGAGGTTGTGCGCCTCCCCGATGGCGAGGAGGTCAAGCCATGGCCGCAAGAGGGCAAGACAGTCGCATTCGCCACCTACTTCAATGCCAGGCTCTGTATTCCTCCTGCGCACTTTATTGGTGACCTCCTGTAGTTGTACAAATTGGAGCTCTAGTAGCTGACGCCGAACGCCATTGTGCACCGATTGCCTCATGGACTTTGTCCAGTCGCCCCGAGTGGCTCCTTGTGGTTAACCTTCGGCTGAATATGCGAGTGCACCGAGGAGTTCTGCATGCTCCGCGTGTCCTCGCTGGCTCGGTGACGAAAGGTGTGGACAGGCCTTGCTCGGATGGATGTCTTTTGCCCTTCGCTGACGATGCTGGCGAAGCCTACGGGTCCTAGTAATTCCTATGTGCCCTAGCCACGCTTGTGGCCTCGCCACCCCTTGCGCCGCCTGCTTCTATAGCTTTGTCGGGTTGTCCGGTGAAGCGTGTGCGCTTAAGCTCCCTCACGCAGCCCCAGCAACGGGGTTTCGCCTTTCTATGGGGGTGTTGGACGAAGATTCAAGTTCAGAGGCTGGTACACCGCTACCCCTTCAGTTGTTCCCGTGCCTCCTTCAGGGACGGCGCCTGCCGAGGAAAGCCCTATCCGGGACGAAGGCAACGTGCCCAGGGCCAGTGTTAGCCAGCATATGCCAGGTACAAGCTCTTTCTGTTCCCAGGACTTCGCGTGATTGTCCTCGCTATGCTCCCGAGGTCAGCACAAGTCTCGGGGTTCCCTGTGGCACCCCGGCCCATGTTGGCCCATGTGTGTGTGCACATGAATTTATGGGTTAGTCCCACCTTGCTAGCTTAACTTGAGAAGCACTTACATATAAGCCTAGGAGTTCCAAAGGCAGCACCCTCGGTTAACCGTTTTGCGTGAAGCGAGGACGAAAGTGCAAGCAGGTTGCTACGTGTGCGTGTCCTATCCAGAATGTGGTTAGGTCTGAGCCGGTTTGGACCCTAAGGCGTTACAAATGGTATCAGACCCAATTCTCGCGGTTACATGGGCGCGTGCGGGTCAGGGGCGCGGGCATATGGCGCATGGCAAGTGTGGGCCCAGAGTGGACACACGGCATGGCATATGTGCTGGCACTGAACGCGCGGACATGTGCCAAGAGGGGAGATCCTTATCATTTGCCCTTGTGTGGGTATGTTGATCCGACGAGGACGTCGGGTCCTTTGAGGGGGTGTATGTGGTACCCCAGCCCATGTTGGCCCATGTGTGCGTGTGCACATGAATTTCTGGGTTAGTCCCCACCTTGCTAGCTTAACTTGAGAAGCACTTACATATAAGCCTAAGAGTTCCTAAGGTAGCACCCCCGGTTAACCGTTTTGCGCGAAGCGAGGACGAAAGTGCAAGCGGGTTGCTACGTGTGTGTGGCCTATCCAGAATGTGGTTAGGTCTGAACCGGTTTGGACCCTAGGGCGTTACATTCCCATTGGCCATTGCCACTGGGTCCTCTGCTTGGGGTGCTTCTCGCCCCATCGTCGGAGCAGTCATCAAAGGGCCTCCTTCGTTGCATGTTGCTTCTGTTGTCGCTGCACTGGTGCATCGCTGCCACGAGGATGAGGGTCCTTCATAGACCGTCTTCGTTGATCTCACCGTGGTGACCTCGGAGATAGTGCTTCTTTTTCGCTTGGGGGTCGACACCGCTGTCTTCTTCGGGGTCGATGTTGCCGCCTTCTTCGGCGCCATTGCATCTGATTGCTCCTACCTTAGCTCGCAGCTTCTATACTTGTCCCTCACGAATGGCACTAACTGTTGTGGTTACAAGCCAAACAGTAAATAGGGGTGCTACAAGGAGACCTCTAAGAGTTGCCCAAAGGCTTACAAACCGTGTAGACAGTGATAGAAGTCTATGTTATTTAGATTTACCTGAAAATGATAGCTCTACCCTCCCTCTCGCCCTATGGTGTTTATTTATAGCCATGAGGTTCGTTACATAAACACCTCGATTTGAGTTTACACTTACAAGGATACACATGCTATTTCTCCAGCTCAGAGCTACATGGATACTCCTATCTGAGTCTATACACATAGGGGCAGTCATGGTCTTTCCCTAGCCTGTAGTTGTCAAACCAGCCAATTGACCTCCTAGCGTAATAGGCCAACTGGGTCTAGATGAGGGCCACTCCTCCAACAATCGCAGCACGATAAGCATGAATAGGGTATGGTGCTGTGGAGATTGATGAATGGATTTAAAATAACACGAGTCAAACTAGATCATATTGATACAAACCATGTCAATATTTACAAGCACATAAGTTTTCATCACATTACTTAAGCAGCAGTTTTTGCATTATGTAGCAGAAATATACTATAGAGCTACACATTATCTGCAGCAAACTACAATCACTACGAGCACAAGCTGAGGCATAGTAGTGGATTGAATCCGTCAGAAGCAGACGGATCCTCAGTAGTTACTGGAGCTTGCCAGACAAAAACCTGATTTGGAACTATTTCAGGGAAGCAGTAAGATATCTCAACAGCTTCACCGTGCAGACGACAGGAGTTCTTTACTCGTGTAAAGTTCGATAGCAGAGTTCCATAACCACTTCGCCGAAGGGATAGTTTGCAGCTAAATGCACTCAAGACTTCACTCATTGATCAGCCAAATTTGAATGGTAGAAGGGATAGTTTGTAGCAAACTTTAGCTTGTTGAGAAGCAGCAGCAGCTTCACAACAATATCACGCTACCAGTGTATCACATCTCCAGCGTGCCCGCCGGCGGCCGGCGTCGGCTTCCCATGGAGGCGGCGGTTGGTTAGGGTTTGGGGGGAAACCCTAATTCCCCCTCCCCCTCATTTATATAGAGGCTGCCCAAATGGGCTTTTTAGCCCAATACCCCCACCTCCCCACATGGGCCAAAAGGCCGAACGGGCTTTAGCCTAGGTTTTCGGAATTTTGCGTTTTCCCCCTAGATTTCATGGAAAATGCAGAATTTTTATTTTAAATAAATTTGTATTGTAGTTTTTGCAGTATAGTCTTTATGCTTATTTATAATTGTACCCGTCAAAATGTACTGTTATAAATTAGCATTTCAGTCCCTACAGGATCTGAAAATAATGTAAATATATAAATAAATGTGCAACCACATTTATATAATTTTTACATTTGTAGGATTATTACTTTATTGCAATTTGCTTACAATATAAACTGCGACCATATTTAAATTTGCTATCGTTAGCAAATTTAAAATTAAAATTACCATTTAATGAGTACCATACACATTAATTTACCTCATGTAAATTAATCATTTATGGTGTACTTTTTATGTAGGTTTTAAATGGCTACCAAAGATTTTGAGCCTCTCGCTCTAGATGGTGCCAATTACCCTACATGGGCTATGGACCTAAAAATCAACCTAACCACACGTGGGTTGCAAAGGGTAATATTTGATCCTCCAAATGATCAAATTCCTCCGGATATTGTGAAATATTCCGTTTTGAGCATAATACGGAATCACATACATCCGGATTTGAAGGCTGAATACCTGTATGAGGAGGATCCACTTACATTATGGTTAGACCTCAAAAATAGATATGAACAGTAGAAAGCTGTTATCTTACCTGAGGCTAATCATGAATGGGCACATCTTAGACTCCAAGATTTCAAATCTGTTGGAGACTATAACCATGCCCTTCATACAATTTGCTCCAAATTACGATTTTGTGAAAAGGAACCAACGGATGCGGACAAAATAGAGAAGACTCTCTCGACTATGCTCCCATCTGACAGGGTCCTACAGCAGCAATGGCGTGCTGTAAATTACCAAACTTATTTTGATCTTATGCATACTTTACTTCAGGCCGAGAAGCATGCTGAACTTCTTTTAAAGAACAATCAGCAACGTCCCATTGGGGCTGCGCCACTCCCTGAAGTTCATGCTAATCAAAATAACAAAAAGTTTAGTGGTTTCAAAGACCACTCAAAGAACTTTAAGGGTAAAAACAAACGCAACATGAAGCAAAAAACAAGTGGATTCAAGAAAGGTAAAGGCAATTCTGGTAAGAAAGTTGACAAAACTGAAATTTGTCAAAAGTGTGGTTGCTACAACCATCCTACCAAGAAATGCCGCACCCCGAAGCATCTTGTGAAGCTCTACCTCCAGTCTTTGACTCAAGGCAAGAATGCTCAAGAGAAGAGATTCGAAGCACACTTCAATCTCACATCCAATAATGATGAAGCCGGATGCTCTCAAAAGTTCATTCAAGAACTCAAAGACATATGTGCTTCTCCAAAGAAGGATGATCTCATGTGCATTGACGACACACTTGAAGAATTTCATTCTCAAGACATGTTTGGAGATCTCAATTAGACTCCTAGTCCCATAGCTACTAAGTACTATATTGTTGTAATATAAATAATGTTATCATCTATATTGTAAGCTTGTATGCTACAATCATATATCGAACATTTTCGATATTGTAAAATAAAGTTTGTATGTATTCTATATATACTGTAAGAATTTCACTAAATTCTTCTTTTGTGTATATAGATTTTTGGAGTCGATCCAATGGAGGAGGAATTATGCCTTGTGGATAGTGGTACCACAAACTCTATACTTAGGGACACAAAATATTTCCTAACTCTTACTAGGAGGAAAGGAAATATTTTAACAATCGCTGGACGCGATGCAACGATAGTAGGCTCTGGTCGTGTCTCTATCACTCTCCCTATGGGTACACAATTGGAAATTGAGGATGCACTCTTGTATCCCGATTCAACACATACCCTACTTAGTTATAGAGATATCCGTCACAATGGTTTCCATGTTGAAACCCAAAATGACAACAAAGAGAAATATCTCCTCTTAACCAAAAACAACGGATATGGCAAACAAGTACTAGAAAAAATTTCATCTTTAAACTCTGGATTGTACTATACATACATCAAACCCGTTCAACATATTGCGTACAAAGTAATTTTCCAAAACACTAACACATTTCAAATATGGCATGATCGCCTTGGCCATCCAGGCATTGGAATGATGAGGAAAATTATTCGTAATTCAATTGGTCATACATACCTCAAAACAAAATTTGCGGAATCCTCAGATTTTGTGTGCACTTCCTGTGCCACCGAAAAATTGATTTTAAGACCCTCTTATCTTAAAATCAGAGCTGAACCACTTAAATTCTTTGAACGCGTTCAAGGAGATATATGTGGTCCTATACAACCATTGTGCGGACCGTTCAGATATTTCATGGTTCTCATTGACGCATCTACTAGATGGTCACATGTGTGTCTTTTATCCACACGAAACCATGCATTTGCTAAATTAATTGGTCAAATTATCCAATTACGAGCAAATTATCCTGAATATCGAATTCAATCAATTCGAATGGACAATGCTGCTGAATTTTTATCCCATGCCTTCAATGACTATTGTATGGCTCTTGGGATACAAGTTCAACACTCTGTTCCATATGTCCATACACAAAATGGTTTAGCAGAATCTCTTATCAAGAGAATCACGCTCATTGCAAGACCATTACAACAGAATTGCAACCTACCAACATCATGTTGGGGTTATGCAGTTTTACACGCTGCTGACTTAATACAATTGCGTCCAACTGCTTATCATAGCACTTCTCCGCTACAATTAGTATGTGGAAATCCACCAGATATTTCCCATCTGCGAAAGTTCGGTTGCGCTACATACGTACCGATCTCACCACCGCAGCGTACCTCAATGGGACCGCACAGGAAACTTGGGATCTATGTTGGGTATAAATCTCCGTCAATTATAAAATACCTCGAGCCCCTAACAGGGGACCTGTTTACAGCCCGGTATGCTGATTGCATATTCAATGAGGAACATTTCCCGGCATTAGGGGGAGACAACAAGTACCAAACTAAATGCCAGGAAATTGATTGAAATGTTCAAGGCATTCCTGCCTCAGACGCACGTACCAGAGAGACTGAACTTCAAGTTCAGAAAATCATTCATTTGCAAAACATTGCAAATAACCTGCCATATGCATTTACTGATTATAAGGGTGTCACAAAATCCTATAATCCTGCCAAAAATATGCCTGAAAGAGTGGAGGTACCGCAAAATACCACTCAACTCCCAGTTCAAAATAAGAGGGGGAGAAGTACGGCATAAATGGCGGATTCAGCTTCTAACAATCGACAAAGGAAACAAAATAATGTAAATGCAGATCAACCTCAAGTTGATAGACACCAAAGGATCCTTGAACCCAGATCAACAGTGCACTCAAATACTGATTTTGGGACATCGGAATACCCCGACTCAAATGTTTTAGGAAATAACAATGAGTCACCAGGGGTCCAAGAAATTTCCACTAACTATACTGATTCTGGAGAATCATATGATCGTAAGACTACACTTGTCGACATTTATTTCTCCACAACAATTACAAATAACCTTCAAAATGATCCAGATCCTAAGACCATGGCAGAGTGCAAACAACGCTCAGACTGGATTCAATGGAAGGATGCAATTCAAGCGGAGTTAGCCTCGCTCAAGAAAAGAAATGTATTCACCAATGTGATACATACATCTCCCAAAGTATTCCCTGTCGGTTTCAAATCGGTTTTCGTCCGCAAACGGAATGAAAACAATGAGGTGGTGAGATACAAAGCAAGGCTTGTAGCACAAGGGTTCACGCAGAGGCCCGGCATTGATTTCAATGAAACTTATTCTCCAGTAATGAGTGGAATAACATTCCGATACTTAATCTCATTGGCAGTTAAAAATCATCTATCTTTTCAGTTGATAGATGTAGTGACTGCATATCTTTATGGGTCACTTGATTCGGAAATATACATGAAAGTTCCCGATGGAATTTCAATTCCGAATCCAAACGCAAATCGCACTATGTATTGTGTAAAATTGAACAAGTCTTTATACGGCTTGAAACAGTCGGGTAGAATGTGGTACAACCGACTAAGTGAGTTCCTAACCAAAAAGGGATACTCCAACAATGATGATTGCCCATGCGTATTCATCAAAAGATCCTCAACAGGGTTTTGTATTATATCTATGTATGTTGATGATCTCAATATCATTGGCAACACACAAGATATAGATGAAGCACGTAATCATCTTATGACGGAATTTGAAATGAAGGATTTGGGTAAAACCAAATTTTGCTTAGGTATACAACTTGAGCACCTTCATACAGGCATACTAGTGCATCAATCAGCCTATGTCCAGAAAATATTGGAGAAATTCAATATGGACAAAGCATATCCATCGAAAACCCCCATGGTTGTTCGATCTCTAGACAGGGACAAAGATCCATTTAGACCCCGAGATGACAATGAACTATTGGGACCCGAGGTTCCATATCTCAGTGTCATCGGAGCGCTTATGTACCTTGCAAATTGCACCCGGCCGGATATTGCATTTGCGGTAAATCTACTTGCTAGATATAGCGTTGCTCCAACCAAAAGACATTGGGTAGGAGTGAAGAATATCCTTAGATATCTTCAAGGCACTAAAGATCCCGGTCTATTCTTCCAGAAGAATAAAAATATGGATTTAATAGGATATACAGATGCTGGCTATTTATCAGATCCCCATAATGCCAGATCTCAAACAGGCTTTGTATTTTTACATGGTGGAACAACTATCTCTTGGAAGTCTTCGAAACAGACTCTAGTGGCTACATCCACTAATCATTCTGAAATAATTGCATTATATGAAGCATCACGAGAATATGTATGGCTTCGCAGAATGATTAACCACATACAACAATCGTGTGGTATAGGTGCTATTGCATCACCTACCATTATCTACGAAGATAATGTTGCTTGCGTTGTTCAAATGCAAACGGGTTACATAAAGAGCAATACACAAAACATATTGCACCTAAACTATTTTACCCACATGAATTGCAAGAGAGTGGGGAAATAAATATTCTGCAAACTAAGTCTTGTGATAATCTCGCAGACTTATTCACCAAGTCATTACCAACTTCCACATTTCAAAAATGTGTTCATGGAATTGGTATGCGAAGACTACGTGATTTGCAGATGTCAGGGGGAGAAATCTCCTAAGACTTAACCCGTTCAATACAAATATTGTACTCTTTTCCCTTTATGAGTTTTTCCTCTAAGGTTTCTCATCAAGGTTTTTAATGAGGCAATATCACAACGTAATCATAAATATATTATGTCTCTATTTTCCCCACAGGGGTTTTGAAGGAGATATAATCAAATATATGCCATATCAAATTTTCTCCTTAAATTTTCCCACTGGATTTTAAAGGAGTTTTTCATGGCATATCTATTCTATAGGTTCTCCTCATATTTTCCCTACAGGGTTTTGGAGGAGTTTTTCCAAGATGATGAATCAAGGTGATCATATGAAGTCACATTGGTCAAGGGGGAGTGTTACAAACCAGTTACAATAGTTATGCCCAATGTAAAGGTGTCTTCATGCACAGATGCCTATTCATACAGACACCTTATTTGCCACTCCTTCATCATCTATAAATGATTGTACTGACCTTCAGAATCAAATGAATGAATCAATAGCTTTCTCTCAATACTTGTGAATATCTCTTGCAATATATCTGATCCGTTTCTCCAAGGAATATACACACATGAGTATACTAGCTAAGCTTGCAAGGAGTGTATGTTTTATGTATACAGTTTTATCCACTCGTTTTCCACGTAAGCTCTACAAGAGGCCAGTCCGGTCTTGCATTGCGAGCACCAACGCATGCATTTATGCGACGTAGTTTGCCGGTCGTTGCGAGTCGACCGGGGAGGTGCCGGCGGCGGACGGCGGGCGATGCGAAGGTGCCGGTGGAAGGAAAGAGGAAGGAATGGGGAAGAGCCGAGCGTGGGGCGGGCGGCAGGCTCGCGTTCGACGACGGGGCGGAGGAGGGGAAGGGAGTGGCGGCACTGGCGAGACGGGAGATGGGAGAGGCGCTCGCGCGGAGAAAAGAAGGGAGACGGTACGGCGTGGAGATTCGTGCGGAGTGGACCCATGTCGGGCATCCGTGTCAGACCCCATTTCCTCTCAATGGGGTCAGTCCCCAGAGGAGTCCCCTCCGAAACCCATCGATATATCAATGATCAAATTAAACTCAAATGAAACATTGTGTTTTTTATTTGGTTTGAAGGTACAGGTTGCTGTTCATGTCCCCGAACAACATCCTGGTGACGACGATCAACGGGACGGGGTCGGTGATCGAGGTTATCTACGTAGTGATCTTCCTCATCTTCACGGAGAGGAAGACCAAGCTCCAGATTCTGGGCCTCTTGGCCCTCGTCACCTCCATCTTCACAATGGTGGTGCTGGTCTCGCTGCTCGCCCTGCACGGCCAGGGCCGCAAGCTCTTCTGTGGCCTCGCCGCCACCGTCTTATCCATCTGCATGTACGCGTCGTCGCTCTCCATCATGGTAATCGAAGGACAATGCTAGCTAGTCATGCATGATGCATGCGTGGTGATGATTTTGTTGGACCGGATGAGGCAACAGAGGGGGGAGGGGTGAATGGTGCCTAAAGATTTTTCCTTTAAATATTTACATAATCTTTTTTCTCCAATAGCTATGAAGATTAGGACATGAGGTCTACTGGTAAACAGAGAAACACAGACCACCATACAACCGGTTCAGAGTACTGTGTGGCCGAATTACGATCACTCGGTGGAAGCACAACGTGGTCGTATATGACCACTCAGCAACGTGGTCAAACCAACGTGGTCGAAGCCAACGTAATCGAAACCAACGTGGTTGAAACCAACGTGGTCGAAACCAACGTGGTCGAACCCAACGTGGTCGAACTAACGTGTTGAAACCAACATGGTCGTACCAACATGGTCGAACGCTGCCGACTTCCAGACGTGGTCGAAGACCCGACTGTCGACTTCCAACCACGGCTAATCAAAGCGTCTGACTTGCTCTCAGGCTACGTGGTCAAAGACCATTGTCCGGTCGACACCACTGTAGAGGATGTCTGTGCAATTGTGAACGACAAGAGATTGTATACAAGTCGAGCGACCACACGACATGAGATCATGGAGCGATACAAAGCAAGTGTGGTCATAAATGGCTAGAGATACTAGAGAAGGCGCACAATTACCAGAACTGAAAACCCGACAACTTGATCAAAGCTTACACCGTGGTCGTAAGTCTGACAACGTGGTCGATAGCTTGCACAGTGGTCGTAACTTCGACCACTCAACTGAAAAGCAACTTGGTAGGAAATCGACGATCAAACATAATTCATTTTAGTCGATAACCACCAAATCAAGACTGACAAGATCGAAAGATGAGTGAGGTCGAAACCGACGTGGTCGTAAGCCATTGGCATGGTCGTACGATCAACATGGTCGAAGACAGACTCGCACCTGTAAACGACTGCGGTCGCAGACACCTCATGAGACTGTGGGGCACACGACCACGAGATCTACGACCATCAAGAACTCAGAAACCAGTGCAAAAGAAAGCAAATGATCTAAGTCTTGACTGGACGAAAAGAGAAGCGCCCGAAAAGAACGTGGTCGAAAGCAGAACAGAGGAGGCCTTTTTGCGATTTGACCGAGAGCGCACAAAACCAAGTTTATGAACCAAAATCGTTGATTAGAACCGTTCGTGGGTCAAAGCTAGCCAGTTAGCTTGGAGCACAATCCCACATGTCACTGCGATTCAGAACAATCAACAAGAACAAGCCAAGAACAAGAGATAGCCAAGAAGACAGAAAAGAGAACGAACGGAGAATGCGCAACCAAGACATCCAAGCAATAAAACAGAGAACACAACTCAAATAGAGGCAGAGAGATGAATGATTGCATACATGGAAGTTTCAACATCCACTCCCCTCGGGAGGACATGCTCTACCCTAGAGCTACACAAACACACAGATAAACTCCCATAGGAGGGAGAGGCGCCAACCGCCACGGCTTGGCCAATTGTCTCAAGTCTAACACTTGCCTCCCCTCTCCCTTTTATAGGCTCACACGTGAACCTTGACCTAATGGATTCATCCATTAGTCCACACTGAGGATCACCCGTTAACCCCACCTAACACCGGGTTTTACACACGCGCACTCTCACGACAACCCGTAACCACCGACAAGACACAGTTGCTTTAATAGACTAGCTCCCCTCTCGCAGCCTTGAGTCAATTCTCCAAATTGCCCCTCAAGCACATTCCCGGAAGCTTCCGACCGACTGGACCTCGACTCCTCCCTAAGTCTAGTCCCAGTCCACTCCACTGCACACGACCGCACCCGGCATCCTGACCGTCTGGACCTCAACTCCTCCCTGAGCCTAATCCCGGTCCTCCTCGCCATTGCCCGTTGTGTCCACCTCTGGCAGCTCCAGCTCCGGTTCCTTGTCTCCTCGGTTTGCAACCACCTCACCAGCCTCGATCATCTTCGGCGTCTCCAACCGTCTGGACCTCAACACCTCTTGTGCCTAGTCCCAGTCCTCCCACGCCTCACTATCAAATAGCTCCGAAGTCCTGCAGCCACACAGACAAGCAAACCGTCAATTAGCACCGCACAAAACATACCGACTACCAATCGGCACACCCAAAAACGTACTTGTAAATCAACCGAGCTGGTCGTAAACCACTCACGACCACTCGAATGCACACTTCATGAAGTGCCAGCAGCCTACAACCACTCACTAGGCTGCTACAACCACCAAGACACAAGCTACGATCATCGCTAGCTTGCTACGACCACCAAGACACACTTCATGAACATGCCACCGGTCTATCTCAGCCACCGACCGTCGGCCTGCAGCTGGCGCCACCCCGCACGGCCGCCTCGGCTCCCGTGCGCGCCGCCTTGCACGACCGCTTCGGCTCCCGTGGTGCCGCACCGCATGGCTGCCACGGCTCCCGCGCTTGCCGCCCCAAATGGCCGCTTCGGCTTCTCCGCGCACCACCCCGAGCCTCTTCGGTTTCTGTGCACGAAGCGCACCGCCTCGGCCCACGTGGCCCGCAGCCGCCTTGCCGTCCGACCTCGCACCCGCACGGCCGCCGCCCGGAGCCGGCCCCGAGCCCAAAGCCGCTACGCCGTCGCTCGAGCCGGCCCCGCGCCGGAAGTCGCTGCGCCATAGCCCGGCCCGATCCCACCATCGCGCCGCCGCCTGAACCGGCCTCCCGGGCCGCCGTCGTCGCCACTCGAATGAATAGGGGTAGGGTTTCCCTACCCCTCCACCCGTGAGTTAAAGCGGCCAAGCGGGCCGGCTGGGCCGAATGGGCCGTTCGGCCGGAAAAGAAAACGGGCCGGAAATCAGCTCAGCCGGAGGGGCGGCGAAATTGCAGAAAGGCCCTCCTATTTCTGAAAATTACCGAAGAGCCCTTAAATTTTGCATACGGGTCCAAAATTTTGCAGAAAGGTCCTCGTAATGAAAATTACGAATAGATCCTCAGATTTTAGATGGTCCTGAATTTTGCAGAAAACCCCTCGGAAAATCCAGAAATTACACAGAATTTTTCTCTGAACCAAAAATTTACGTATAGACCCTCGAAAATTGCAGAATTCACTAAAAATTCATATTCTAGCATAAAAGGGCCTCGGGAATCCGAATTTTGAATTACTCGAAGATTTGAAAATTACAGATATCATCAAGATGGCCTTTCTTCCTTAACCATTCCTTATATGTTTTGATTGTTTCATCCCTGTAGTCATCTATAAATTCTGTGAGCCATGAATATATGTTAGTGCAGTTGCCAATTCAGTACTTCTGTTAAAATCAGCGCGATTAGTGTAGCAACATATATAACTTACCCGTGTGTTCTTCCTCGGCTTGCAGATTCGCTAGCCAAACCTTGTATGCATCAAGTTATTCATTTGTAACTGGATCATCACTATTTTGTTGACTCCTCTTTCGCTTCATGGGTGTTATGGTCACCTGATTGTCATTTACTCGCTCCCTTGACACTACTAATCGGACTTCCCTTTCATCTTGATTGCTTTCTATCATTCTGTCTGCATCACGACTATAATCGATCGGCTCCAGAGTTGCTACCGCCCTGCCACATCGCTTCTTATAGTATAAGAAGTCCCTAACTGAGTATCCAAGCTATTCTTTTAAACTTAACAATGTCATAAATGAGACATTAGTCCTATCAAGATCGCACTCGAAGAATTCTTTTTCTGGTGGTGCTCCCTTGCATTGAATAACTAAAGTCCACTGCTGACCCGACCCTTGTTTCGTTCTGTATGTTTACATAGAGAAAGGTTAAATAGTCAAAATGCAGTTGTCAGTATGCAAAATCTGAGAGGAAAATAGTAGATGATCAGAAGGAAACAATAAATTTGTAATGAGTGTGCACGTGCATGGGTATACTAAAAATCATTAAATTGGTCCTTGGCAAAGATAGGCCTTATCGAGCCTTTTGGGGACAGAATAAAGGCTGGTAGAATAGGCTCATGGACACTATCAAGCTTCCACCAAGCAAAACCTTTGCAGTTGTACCCCATGTTGAAGGTGATTTCTGCTGAGAATCACTGCTTTCCATTATATCCTTTTTCACACCTAAAGCTTGATCGATGACAGAGAGCTCATCTTCACTGCCCTTTTCGCAAATGCAATTGGAATTATCGATGTAGAAGTTCTCAATAATGTATAAGCAAAGTTCTCCTATTAGAAATATTCCATCGTGCTTGTCAAGACCAGCAACCCGTTCACAATTGTATTTGTGCCTTATTTTTTCAGAAGGTTCCAGATAAGGTTTGATAAGATATTCTCCATTATCGAGCAACTCCTTTTCTGATTTATCTTCTGAGTTCCTTGCATCAGTACCTTTAACTGAAGGTGCCCGTCTTGGTGAACTAAGCTCGGATTTACCTTGGACACTCTCTGTCATGTGATAGGAAAAGGAACTTGATTTTGCACCAAATTCGGTGGCAGAGTGAAGACTTTGCTCATTAATGCTGCCCTCCATGCAAAAAACATCGATGTACTTCCAGTCAGTAGTTTGTCGAGCCCTCCATGCAGGATGTCCATTTGCTGCCCTTGGTTAGAGCAACTCCAGCAGCAGCCCTCAAATCAGAGCCCCTACTTTTGATTTGAGGGCTCCACCTACTTTTGAGGGCCCTGTTTTTTGAGTTAAACTCCAGCAGAAGCCCTCAAATCAGGGCCCTCAAATTCATTCCAACTGAGAATGACATGTAGGGCCCACTCGTCATTCTCAAATTTCCTCCTCATCGCTGCAACGCCCCACCGCGCCGCTGCAACGCCCGAAGTGGCCGCACTGCCGCGCCCGCGCCTCCTCATCCGCACGCTCACGCCGCCGGCCGCCGGCCCGAAGCCGTGCCGTTCGGCTTCTCCGCCACCGCCCGGCTGGACCAGCCGCTCGCTCGCCCTCCCACGCTGACGGCCTGAAGCCGCATCGCGCCTGGGCCCGCTGCTCCTCGCGCTCGGGTCGCCGCCGGCAGATGCAGCCCCGCGCGGGCCGCCCGCTCCCGAGAGAGGAGCCGCCGAGGAGGGGGCAGAGGCGCCGGGGAAGGGGGCGGCGGGGGAGGGGGCGGTGGAGGAGGCGGAGGCGGCGGTGGAGGGGGCGGAGGCGCCGGGGAAGGGGAAGGGGGCGGTGGGGAAGGCGGGGAGTCGGGGGCGGAGGCGGAGGCGACGGTGGAGGGGGCGGAGGCGCCGGGGAAGGGGAAGGGGGCGGTGGGGAAGGCGGGGAGTCGGGGGCGGAGGCGGCGGTGGAGGGGGCGGAGGCGTCGGGGAAGGGGGCGGAGGCGGAGGCGGCGCTGGAGGGGGCGGAGGCGCCGGGGAAGGGGAAGGGGGCGGTGGGGAAGGCGGGGAGTCGGGGACGGCGGGGAAGGGGGCGGAGGCGGCGGTGGAGGGGGTGGAGGCGCCGGGGAAGGGGAAGGGGGCGGCGGGGGAGCCGGGCGCGGTGGGGGCCCTGCTGGAGGGGGCGGTGGCGTGGGAAGGAGCAAGAAGGAGGGAGGCGGAGTGGGAGGGAGGGGGACGGGCGGAGGCGGGGAAATTTCACTAGCGGGGAAAAAACCGAAAAATGAGATCCAGGGGGAGGGCCCTTAGGAATGAGGGCTGAAGGGGGGATTTGAGGGGCTCCTCAAATTTGAGGGCTCTAGTAGGGGCCCTGCTGGACCTCTATTTTTGCCTCAAGCCCTCAAATATGAGGTTTGAGGGCTCAAGTAGGGGTCCTGCTGGAGTTGCTCTTAGGCTTAGAGCATCTCCAACAGTATGAGCTAGTTACTAGCTCTAAGACAACTTCTCCAATAGTACTAACTTTTAGCACATAGCTCATAACATAAATAGCCTCACATGACACTCTCACATAATCTTGGAATGTGTGTATGAGACTAGCTCTTGATCAAGAGATAGCTTTTCTCTATCTTCTATTAAAATATGAAATAATATGTTTAGAGCTAGCTCATAAGTCACTATTGGAGATGCTCTAGCAGGTCCTCAAGAGATGGTCGTCGATGCACTACCAAGTATTTAAGTAAATCCACAGCTAAGTTTTGAGTAGTTAGTCTCTTGTGACGAATAAGTCAAAAATATTATTCTTGAACAATACAACAGTGGTAGAACTAAAGAACCTCCATATTTTCTCAACTACTATGTTGAGTTTGCTGACTCCGATGACCTCACGAAAAGGATAAATAAGAATGATCATTGCTCAGGTATGTGTTCCTATCAATATCATAGAAGCAATTTTTACCAGCTACTGAAAATCTACTAATGTCTCATACTACTCTTTTGTAGATGTTATTGGGTTATTTATAGGGAATTAACTAGTTGAGTCAAGAACTAACAGTCAATACTCTGGATGAATTGTCAATTGAGCCAACAGTTTTGATTGTTACATCAACTTTGGTTGGACAATACAAAGGTAATTTAAATAATTTTATGAAGTGTGTACTTTCTATATTTAACAATATATCTAACAACCAGCACCTCTTTTCAATAGGTATGTCTCTAAACACAAGTAGTGCCTCACAAGTTTATTTGAACTTGGATATACCAGAAACTTCAAAGATCCTAGAAAGGTAAGTTTGGATATACCAGAAACTTCAAAGATCCTAGAAAGGTAAGTCACATCAAAGTCATATTTTCACATATATATACACAAAATTGGTTTCTCTAGTGGTGATCGGTTCGGCTGAAAGCCTCATGGCTTATGGCTGAAAACACTGTAGCTGGCTGAAAAAAGCACTGTAGCTGACAGAGGCTTATTTACCATAATTAAATTTAAAAAAATTTAAAAATAGAAAAAACATATTAGCCCATCACGTATAATGTAAACAAATACGAGGAAAAAAGAACCGGTAAAAAAACTCAAAAAAAGCCAAAAGTTCAGAAAAAGACGAAATTTATGAATAGTGCAAAAATAAGCTGAAGCCAGAAGCTGAAGCCATATTGATCAGGGCATGTTCCAAAGATGATGGAGAACGATAAAAGCACACAAGGAACTATAAAAGAACAAATGCTTTACAATAAAAGAACACTGAGGTACATTATGGACATGAGAAGCGACAACCAACAAACAAAGGTATTATTAGGCCAAATCATATAGAATGACTTGATAGACTTCAAGAATATTTCACTGTCATGTACTCATGAATCAGGATTAACATCATTACCTTTTCTTGTGAAAAATATAGGATGTTGTACTTAAAGCAAAAGCAAAGATTGATGAGATTAAACATGAAAAAATAGGTTGGTGGTACATGTCTTGCGATAAATGCTTTTATAAGGCGGATGAAAAAGATGGCAGTTGTCCTAATTGTAAGGAAGTACCAGAAAGTATGACACCAAGTTAAATATATTTGGGTTTTCAAAATTAGTATTCTTTTTAGCTTTTGCATATAATGTAATATGATTGCAGGTATCGAATTCACCTTCAAATAAGTGATCAAACAGTAACAACAATTTGCACAATGTTTGATGAAACAACCACAAAATTTTTCAGTAATAACTCCGCCTCAAGATTGCTCAACACACTAAATGGTGAAGCTCGGAAACTTGCTGACATCATGCAAACAAATTGTGGAAGAACACTTCTATTCCAATTGAGACTCAACAACCCAAGCTTGGTAGAAGGCAAAGAATACTTTAAAGTTAAAAAAACGTTTGTTCCTAATGACAATGTTGAGTTGCAACATGTCAATGAAAAGGCTGAGGAGGTAATTTTGTTCGTAAATATTAAATAGAACATTTGATTAATCATTGTCCATAGATATATGACTTTCAATATTTATTCACACAAATTTGACAGGCTCTGATGCCATAGGCCTCTAAAGTTTAGTGAGTTAAAGGGTGCCCTAGGCCTAGGGAGATGATGAGGCTTCATACCTGGGGAGGGAAGCATCATCCGTGCCGTCTTCTTCAGCGCCAGAAGTTCGAGGTGGAACCCGTCGGTCGGCCCTCGTGATGGCGAAATCCCCGTCAGTGGCGTTGGCGGCCGCCGAACCAGTGATCGGCGTCGTCGATGGAGTCATCGCCATTGTCTTGTCGACCTAGGCCTTCTCCGAACCGACGCCTCGTTCCCTCTCACGTATGGGATCGGAATAGATCGCGGCGTTGGCCTTAGGGTGTATAGAGGCGCCGGAGGCGGAGGGAGACGGGGACTGCGGTGGAGGTGGGGGGAGGTGGGGGAAGGCGGAGGGGGCGGTGGCGGGGGAGGCGATTGAGGCGGAGGGGGCGGCGGGCGGCGAAGGGGCGGGGGAGGCGGAGGGAGACGGGGACTGCGGTGGAGGTGGGGGGAGGTGGGGGAAGGCGGAGGGGGGCGGCGGCGGGGGAGGCGACTGAGGCGGAGGGGGCGGTGGGCGGCGAAGGGGCCGGGGAGGCGGAGGGAGACGGGGACTGCGGTGGAGGTGGGGGAGGTGGGGGAAGGCGGAGGAGGGCGGCGGCGGGGGAGGCAACAGAGGCGGAGGGGGCGGTGGGCGGCGAAGGGGCTGTGGAGGCGGAGGGAGGCGGAGAGAGACGGGGAGGCGGCAGAGGCGGGGAGGCCGGGGGAGGTGGGGACGAGGTGGCGGCGGGGGAGGTGGGGGATGAGGCGGCGGGGCGGCGTGGGAGGGGGTCCTGTGGGAGCGGGCACCGGGCGGAGTGGGGGAGGCCGGGAGGGCGAGGTCGGAGGGGCCGAGGGGGCGGAGGGCGACGCGGTCTGGGCGTCTGGCGGGCGGAAGATTTAGGGGTGTATATCCCGCGATGGTTTTGGACGGGGGCTGAGGAATTTGGGTGGGATGTGCGTATCGTGGGGAAGTTATTAGGGAGGGAAATTTTTTTATGATTTTTAAAAATATAATAAAAATAATATATATATATATCTTTACTATTATAAAAGAAGGAGTCGTGTATTGTGGGGAAGTTATTAGGGAGGGAAATTTTTTATGATTTCTAAAAATATAATAAAAATAAATAAATAAATATATCTTTACTATTATAAATAAACGGTGTTGCAGCCTAGTGATTCAGAGCTGAAACGTTTATTAGCAAGGGTGAGTATAGAAGTACTCAGCAAGTGTTATTAGCAAAAATGCACAGAATGATTATTTATTCTATTAATCATAATTTGAGCATGAAGGTTCAAAACAAATCAATACACCACACAAGCACAAGGTTCCCAATTTAAACAAAAAAATCATCATCTCCATGTCCTATAGAATTCACAGGTGCGACAATTCCATCATCTATGTAGGTGTCATCATCTTCATCATCATCGTCTAAGTCCTCATCATTGGGTTCAGGTACAGGAACCGCCTTATCTATGACAGAAGCATCAACACTTACCCCTTCCATGTCATTCCTTTTCCAATTTGTCAAGTCTTCATGTAGGCGGGATACATTCATGTCTTCCAGTCCGACGACCAGCGACTCAACATCGGGTTCTCCCTCCTTTTCTGCACCTACTGCTTCAGGCATGGAAAACAAATTCCTAGGTTTCATGCGAAGCACTGTGCACCATTTTGTCGCACAAGGCACATAAAAAACCTGCTCAGCTTGTGTCCCTAAAATGTAAGGCTCATTGAAATATCAAAAACGAGTCTTATCAACATCGATGATCCCGTATTGATCCCTGCTGAACCCTCTTCCTTTCTTCGTAGTAGCAACAGGTACATCGTACCAGTCACACTGAAAAAGTACGACTTCTTTTTGGTTGGCAAAATCTAGCGTGATAATTTTTTTAATCACGCCATACCAGTCCATGTTGTCGGTGCTGTCATCGCCCTTCACAGCAACACCACTGTTTTGTGTAGTTAGGTTCTTCTCTATGGCAGCCGTCCGAAACAGATATCCATTTATGTAGCATCTGTTGAAAAATCGAGCCCAATGGTCTGGTCCCCGGGAAAGGGCATACATTAGATCACTTGTTTTTCCTTCTTCATATAGTTTGGAGATCTGCAATTAGTTCAAAGAAAAATTATTAGGCAAATACGTGACAGCATAATGAACTAATAAATAAAAAAATAGTAACTCACTTTACACTCAAACCAGCCTACAAATTGCTCCTTGTGACGGGTTTCAACATTATGTGCACTCATATTGGATAATGGCATAAAAGGGAAACAAAAATAAATATATATAAATTATAAGCCAACATGTATACAAAAGGGCCTAGCAAAATGAGCAAAAACATAAAACTAGAAAATATATGTGTACAAGAAATAGCCCTAAAGGAAATATATACATGTATATAGAATGAATGTGCAAATAAATAAAAGTATGTATATGTATGTATATATATAAATAAAATAAATATATATATACATGTACAAAAATAGAAATAAATAAATAAAAATATATGAATAAATATCTGTATATACACATGCAAATATAAACAACAAATAAAAAGATAAAAAGAAAAGAAAAGAAAAAGGAGGTCAGCCCAGCCCAACCCCCACCTGCCCCACCCTTTCCGCGCTTCCTCTCCCGGCCGAAGCGGCCCAGCCCGCTCCAGCGCACGTCCCCTCTGCCCGCTGGGCCCCGCCCCCACTTCCGCCTTCCCCCTCTGCCCGCTGGGCCCCGCCCGCGCCTGTGCCTCCTTCTTCCTCCTCCTTTCCTTTCTCTTTCTCGCGCGTGCCTGCAACTTCTGCCCCCGTGCCGTCCTTTTGCCACTGCCCTCCTCTGCCCTCTGCAGCGCCGCACGCGTCACCTCTATGCCGCGCCGTCATGTCCCCTCCGCGCATCGAGCCACACGCCCAGTCTTTGCCCTGCAACTCCTCCCCTCCGCCGCCCGGTCCTTCGCCACTTTCCGGACGGCTCTGCCCCCATAAGAAGAACGCCGCACCCCCAATCGCCTCGCCGCAACCGTCTCAACTCCCCACCACGGTGAATCGCCCCAAAAGCCGAGCTAGCCGAAGCGATTTCTATTTTTCCCGAAAGCAGCCGCCGCCATTAACGCCGCCCTCCCCGCACCGGTGGACTCCCCTTCGATTCCTTCCGGGAGGAGTACCCTCGCCGGCTTCCCGAGCTTTCCCGACGGTTTTTGGCGCTCCTCCCCCACTCCAAACCGCTGGCGCCGTGCGCCACCGCCGCCCAACTCTGCCTCACACCGCCGGCCCGCTCCGGAGGTCCCCGGCCCCCGCAACCGCCTCCACCAGCCTCACCTCGGCGCGCGCGAGGCGTTTTAGCCCTCACCCGGCCCTCATCAGCCACCCCACGCCGGCGACACCGCCAACCTCACCGCCGCCCCGAGCTTCCTCTGCTCCAACGCCCACCCGGTCGGTTCAAGTGGATTCCTTCGCCCCAACCCATCAAGTAACACCGTGTAATCGAGTGGCTAGCACCGTGCGATTCCACCCTGCTGGCCTGAGTTCGAGTCCCATGACCGCAGTAAAATGTGGATTTTTAAGCTTTTGCTAAGTTGCAGTAAAGAGGCAATTAAGAGAGTAATTACTATGCAAAGAATGGTTAGAGTAGATATAAGTATAATTAATGTCCAGACATGGTTAGTTAATGTAAATGACAAGTAATTAGGGATTACATGCATATTAATACTTGAGTGCTTAAAGAAAATTTTAAAACTTTTAATTCATGATAGCTAGCAAAAACTGGAATAGGATATAATTGCAATCATTTAAGAGTTCCTATAGGCTTAATCAATCATAAACATGGCTTGAATATTCATTTAAAAGCTAGTTAATAATTAAAGGCACTAATAACCAATGACTTTAGTTAGGAGCTCAGATGTCAATTAAAAATATATATTCTGGACAAAGATAAAGGGGAATGACATGTGTATTATGTATAGTTATAAAAGCAAGACCTTAAGGTAAAAGTTGTCCTTATAATCATAATGATCGACCGAAGCAGGGGCTCTAGGTATGGACGTACGGTGTTGGGCAGCCACGTACAATATGCCTGGCCCACAATGATCTATTGCCACGGAAAATTTTCATATTTTGCAACAAATTTATTGTGTGGCATAAAAACTTGTTTCATGCACAGTATAGAGTATCCATTTGCAACGCAATCTAAAACTATAACTACCCAACAAGACCGTGGCAAAATTGTCAATCATTTGCAACGCAATTCTATATCGTGGCAATACCCCATAACTAATGCAACGCAAATCAATATTATTGCAACACAGGAATATCATGGCGATAAAGTTATACTTGTTGCAACCGTTTTCTAAATAGTGGCGAAAGATCACCTTATTGCAACGAATTAAGGTGACTATCGCAACACCATATTTAAGTAGCAATATGTGCGCATATTGCCATGATTTTGGACATAGGTTGCAATAACAGGTACCTATAGCAACTAATTTTGTGTCGTTGCAATGCATTCCGTGCTTCCTTCTGACACGCACACAGATGAATATCACTCAACTTTTGATGATGATGATTATACAAACTCTGCCGGTGAAGAATGTACAGATTTGGATATCAGCACGCTTGAACTGAAATTTGTGCCATCCCCTCCACTTCAAGAACCGGATATATTGACATAATGAAAGGAGTTATGTAGCCAGTATATTGCTGTTGAAGAAGCCAGGCTATGTTCTCCGACAGATTCGGTTCGTGATAGTAGTGAAGACGTTGAAACATAATAACATATTCTGGAATGGATTTGGTCACGAAGCAAGCACTAGCCTCACAACAGGATCATGCGGAAGCTGTAGATGAGGTCCCCTCCTGTCGGCATGAAGCACCTCCAACGTCAGAAGCATTCTCAATTCAATCATTGCCTACTGCTCAATGCAATATATCAGTGGTACGTGATCAACTTGAAAAATCTGAAGTTATAATAAAGTCAAAATCATTAAGTGCTACTGAAAGTTCAAGTTGCATGATCAGAAGTGCAGAAAGAACATATTGTCAAAGGGACCTCTTGTGTGTGGTTGGATCATCGAAATGTTTGAATGCAAGTATGAAGAGGCTGTACAGATCGAGGAATGTCCCTGTCCAGCGACCTCTCCCGTCACTTGTTGGACTTTTGGAATCCGCTAAACGGGTCAAGATGCGACCTAGCTCTAATTATAGCTCGTTGAATTCATGGCGCACCTTACCTTACCTTACCTTACCTTACCTCTCACCACGATCAGGACCTTCACAAGCCAAGATGTTAACAATTTCTCGTGCAAGGCACTGCCTCTCCACATTCATTCTATCTGGGAGTTCTGCTGAGATACATTGGAGACCACTGGTGATTGTTTTGCTTCATCAGAGGAGGAGTTGGACAGATCATTTACAACAGCTGGTGAGCGGCCATCAGCCGTTACATGGTAGGGTGTTAGTGAGGCTTGCTGGTTGTAAAAGGAGTTTTGAATTGCAGCAAATGGTGCATCAGTGAAACCCATATGTCCATAGTCCTCAGAATTGTAGGGTTCAGGGCCATAACGGAACAACTATGTATCAGAGGCAGATCTTCTTGCAGCGAAGTTTGAGTTTGGTGCACCAAATTTATATATGTAAATATTATCTGTGCAAGTCGTGGACGGGTCTACTTGCCTAACGAAAGACATAACTTTTCTCAAGCACCTCTGGACTGGCTAAGCAAAATATTTTGTGGCTTCCATCTAATTCAGAATCACACACTAAATCTTGCCTGAAATAAGAAAAGAGTACATCAACAAACTATGTGAAAAACAATGAGCTAATATACATAAAGCTACCCTTATCTTGCCAGAACATTGTCAATTGTCTAGGTAAATAGACTCAAATCATCTCCTTTTGACTAGTCTACTGGTGCAAACTAAATATTTCTTTTCCCCACACATTGTATTTTCTAACAATGGCTTCTTTTTTTTTTTTGGAAAATCACCAATACTGTAGTAGGAATCACTAGATGCTAATATGCGGCACGGGCACGTAGGAATCACTAGATGCCATTGTCGGGCCCCACGGGCACGTAGAAGTCCTTGTGAGGCCCCCACCTGCTAGTTCCTCCGGCCCACTCCTCCCTCCGCGCTGATAACAGCTTCTGTGTGTGGCTACGCTCCGTTTCTGCCTCGCACGGTCGCACCTCAGCCTCAATCGACGAAATGGCGGCGCTGACTCCCCCCACCTCTCCCCCTCGCGTCCTCCCCATCCTCCTACGCATAAGATTTCCTAAACCCCATGCAATTGGTTTCGTTTCCCCCTTAATCGAACCGTAGGTGTCGATCGGGTCATCTCGCGCAGGTGGACCCAGAATTTTATCAAAGGGTATGCCGCACCAAAATTTTCATATGTAATTTGGTAAAACCATTTGCCAATTCGGTAAATAATTATAAAATTTGCACCTTAATTCGGTATACAGAAAATTTCTAATTTTAGAATTTGGTTTAAATCAAATTAAGCTCTAGAAAATAGTAAATAAACCCAAAAAATTCAGAATAATTCCTTGAAGCACAAGGAACCCAAATAAAATACTTTTCAACAATAATTGAAGTTTAATTTAGTCACATTAAATCTCTTTAATTCATAAAAATTCTATTTAAGTTTTAATTAATTTCAGAAAAATCCAAATGGGGAAAGTGAGAATTTGCAAATTAGATCTTTAGGATATTTTCACATGATTTGTCACATGATTTGAAAAACCCCATTGCATAACCACGAGATCTCCCCGTCGTCCGATGAAACCGGAAGCCATTAACTATATCGCTCCTTGGAACGGGCCTAAGTAATACTAAACTCGTGACCCTCTCTCTCTCTCTCTCTCTTCTGCCTCTCCAAACCCAGAAACGGCGCACAGCGCAACTACACATCCAGCGAGATGCGGCCGCGCGGTAGAGGCGACGACGACGACGAGTCCTCGCTGCAGCGGAGCGCGCCGGAGGCGGAGCCCGAGCCCGCGCAGCCGCCGCCGCCGCAGCCCGCGCGCGCCCCTCAGCAGCCTCGTCGTCAGGCCGCCGCCTCAGGAGAACGGAGCGTCTTCCCCAGCCGCCGCTGCCGCCCGTTCGTCCTCCTCCCAAGTTGGCTGGGCCCCAGGGTATGCCGTGGCCCACCCGGCATACCCTGTGGGTCCGCCAAGTCGCGCTGCGATTTGATGGTGGTTTTGGCCGGTTTGGTGGCCGATTTGAGGGGTGCCTCGTCAGGATTACTATTACCCCAAGCACCAATGGGAGGCAACCTCTTATCCGACTATCTTATCTGTAGAGCCCCAAGCCACCAATAGGAGGCATCCCTTATCCGCCTCTGGCTCTTGTCTGCGCATAAATAAACACACTCCCGTCCTCACGACACCACCACACCCACCAAGCGGACGCGAGCGACATGGCAGCATTCCTGCAAGCCGCGGCCACCCTGATGCAGCCGGCCAAGATCGGCGGCCGAGCCTCTGCCACGCTTCCGTCGCGCCCGTCGTCTCACGTCGCCAGGGCGTTTGGCGTCAACACCCGCGCTGCCAGGATCACGTGCTCTCTACAGTCTGACCTCAGGGAGGTCGCGAACAAGTGTGCCGTCGCCACCAAGCTCGCCGGCTTCGCTCTCGCCACCTCGGCGCTACTCGTCTCAGTAAACGCGATTGCATAGTTGATTTGTTACCCTGCAGATGGCTATATATGTACGGAGCTAGTCAAGGTGGAGATGAGTGACGTCGAGGGTGCGGTGTGCGTTGTGCAGGGCGCGAGCGCGGAGGGCGTGCCGAAGAGGCTGACCTATGACGAGATCCAGAGCCAGACGTACATGGAGGTGAAGGGGACCGGCACGGCGAACCAGTGCCCGACCATCGATGGTGGCGTGGACTCTTTCCCCTTCAAGCCCGGCAAGTACTACATGAAGAAGTTCTGCCTGGAGCCGACGTCCTTCACCGTCAAGGCTGAGGGCGTGGCCAAGAACGCGCCGCCGGAATTCCAGAAGACCAAGCTCATGACCCGCCTCACCTACACCCTCGACGAAATCGAGGGCCCGCTCGAGGTCGGGGCCGACGGCACCATCAAGTTCGTGGAGAAGGACGGCATCGACTACGCTGCCGTCACCGTGCAGCTTCCGGGAGGCGAGCGTGTGCCGTTCCTCTTCACCGTCAAGCAGCTCATCGCCACCGGCAAGCCGGAGAGTTTCAGTGGGTCCTTCCTCGTGCCGAGTTATCGTGGGTCGTCCTTCCTCGACCCCAAGGGCCGTGGGGGCTCTACTGGGTACGACAATGCGGTGGCGCTCCCCGCCGGAGGCAGAGGAGACGAGGAGGAGCTTCTTAAGGAGAACATCAAGAACGCGTCATCGTCGACGGGCAACATCACGTTGAGCGTGAGCAAGAGCAAGGCAGAGACCGGCGAGGTGATCGGCGTCTTCGAGAGCGTGCAGCCGTCGGACACCGACCTCGGAGCCAAAGCGCCCAAGGATGTCAAGATCCAGGGGATCTGGTACGCGCAACTCGAGTCTAACTAGAGGAGGGATGTGTTCGATGGAGAGGAAGGGAAGCAACGCGTATTTAGTAATGCAAATTCGGGTTGTTGGTTTTAATTTTAGCTTTTGTTTCTTGCTCTGTTCTCATGAACTGACGATCTCCCATGTGTTATTTGCATTTGGAGAAGTGGAGAGGACATATTTATGATACATATATCTGTGCATATCTTCACAATTTTCTGATTGGTTAAACTTGGATTCTCCTTGAACTACTTTAAGGTTAATCCTCTCATTTGCTGAAGCATTCCTGTTTATTTCCTGACTAAAATCTTGCGATAATGGCGCAAACTTCCCTCCCTCCGGGCTTTCGATTCCATCCAACAGATGTTGAGCTTGTTTCCTACTACTTAAAAAGAAAGATCATGGGAAAGAAACTATTTGTTGAGGCTATACCAGTGGTTGAGCTGTACAAATATGCTCCTTGGGATCTTCTAGGTAATTGTCAGCTAATACTGGTGCTGGTATTTTTCATGTATTGTCCAAATTATTGAGTCACTGCTTGGCACTAATCTTCTGTTTTACATGTAGATAAATCTTGTCTCCGAAGCAGAGATCTGGAATGGTACTTCTTTTGTCCTCGTGATAAGAAATATACAAAGGGGTCTAGGACAAACCGTGCGACGCCCAATGGATACTGGAAAACTACTGGGAAAGATAGAACTATTGTGCTTAACTGGGAAAGATAGAACTATTGTGCTTAACCTAAAGGAGATCAAACTGATTGGGTGATGTATAAGTATAAGATGGAAGACAATGAACTGGAAGGTGCTGAATTCGCAAAGGTAATGATATATCCCTTTCTTTTGCTTTATTAAAGTACCAATTCTAATGTATAAACAAGGAAATATTCCATATGTGAATGTCGTGGCATCAATGTTTACTTGCTGCTGTAGCCATTCCTGGTAAACAAGCCGTATTATTCTAAGAATTTTCAAGTTGATTAGTCAGATAAAATGACAGTAAAGAACTACTATTTTTTATTTAAGTACGAGGCATGATACACTCCCTTCATATACTAGTGCTGTATGTCTTTGCTGGAATTTCAATCTCTATGAACTGTTGCACTTGGTACATCATTTGGTTATTATACAAGGCAATGTGTACAACATTCTACCATTGGAACTAAACCTAATTTTTTATTCTACAGGATGCTTATGTACTCTGCAAAATTTTCAAAAAGAGCGGCCTTGGTCCAAAAATAGGGGAACAATATGGGGCTCCATTTAATGAAGAAGAATGGGACGATGCAAATGCTGAAGCTGCTATGTTCCCTTTGATGGCTTGTCCATCTTCAGAATTAGCAGATGCTGTTGATGAATCACCTGTTCAGCACACTGTTGCTGCTAGTGTTGTTGACGAACCACCTATTTTGACTGCTGCTGCTGAGGGATTACCATTTGAATATAATAGTACTTCTACTACAGCTTTTGACGAACTACAGTCTTATCACACACTTGAAAGTAGAGGAAGTGAGATGGTTTCTGCAAACAACGCTTCTGATGCTTTAAATGCATGCAATCCTCCTGAATTTGGTGGAATGGTATCAAATGAATGGGCTGGGTTTTTGAATGATTCCCCTGATTGTGACGGTGCCAATGAGCAGGTATGTACCAATTGCATGCTTTCTTAATTTTCATGCTTCTTTTGTGGTTTTTAAAGAACTGTTACAACACAAATGCCTGCAAGAGCTAATAAACCTGTCCTCCCAATGCAGCTTACTGAACTACCTGCCATGCCTGAAGCTGAGGCCCATGCTCTTGAGATAAACTCTGATTATCTTTTCAATGAATTGGCAAGGCTTTTAGAGTCAGAAGGTGCACCTACTGTCCATGATCAATGCCCTGGCTATGTAAATACTGAATACTTCAATCCACCCATGACATCTGAACTTGGAGCTGGTGATAATTATCTAGAGCTAAATGATCTATTCCCTCTTGGCCAAACTATCTCCCCTGAGATGCTTGTGTCACACAATTTGTTTCCCCGGTATTTTTCTGATCAGTTCCCATACAATCAGTTGAATTATCCCCACTATGAAAATGATGGTGCTCTTGCAGCTTCTTTAGCAAGCAGGCAACTTGCTCCCATGAATTCCCTCCTCTATGCATGATATGACTGTTCATGATACTACTTTCACCACAAACCTCATGGGGAACAACGGCTCAAACCCAACGATGCGTTACCCCTACTCATGAGTCATGAATACTATCAACTTTTTCAGAGGTATGAATTTGTACTGTAGTGTTCAATTTTCTAATTGGTGCATCTTTTGTTGAGTTGGTAGTAATGTTACTTCTCATCAGTTGCAATGCTAGAAGGATCTTCTACTACTAGCCCTTGCTGGAGATGTGATACACTGGTAGCGTGATATTGTTGTGAAGCTGCTGCTGCTTCTCAACAAGCTAAAGTTTGCTGCCAACTATCCCTTCTACCATTCAAATTTGGCTGATCGATCGAGTGAAGTCTTGAGTGCATTTAGCTGCAAACTATCCCTTCGGCGAAGTGGTTATGGAACTGTGCTATCGAACTTTACACGAGTCAAGAACTCCTGTCGTCTGCACGGTGAAGCTGTTGAGATATCTTACTGCTTCCCTGAAATAGTTCCAAATCAGGTTTTTGTCTGGCAAGCTCCGGTAACTGCTGAGGATCCGTCTGCTTCTGACGGATTCAATCCACTACTATGCCTCAGCTTGTGCTCGTAGTGATTGTAGTTTGCTGCAGATAATGTGTAGCTCTATAGTATATTTCTGCTACATAATGCAAAAACTGCTGCTTAAGTAATGTGATGAAAACTTATGTGCCTGTAAATATTGACATGGTTTGTATCAATATGATCTAGTTTGACTCGTGTTATTTTAAATCCATTCATCAATCTCCACAGCACCATACCCTATTCATGCTTATCGTGTTGCGATTGTTGGAGTGGCCCTCATCTAGACCCAGTTGGCCTATTACGCTAGGAGGTCAATTGGCTGGTTTGACAACTACAGGCTAGGGAAAGACCATGACTGCCCCTATGTGTATAGACTCAGATAGGAGTATCCATGTAGCTCTGAGCTGGAGAAATAGCATGTGTATCCTTGTAAGTGTTCAAATAGAGGTGTTTATGTAACGAACCTCATGGCTATAAATAAACACCATAGGGCGAGAGGGAGGGTAGAGCTATCATTTTCAGGTAAATCTAAATAATAGACTTCTATCACTGTCTACACGGTTTGTAAGCCTTTGGGCAACCTCTTAGAGGTCTCCTTGTAGCACCCCTATTTACTGTTTGACTTGTAACCACAGCAGTTAGTGCCATTTGTGAGGGACAAGTATAGAAGCTGCGAGCTAAGGTAGGAGCAATCAGATGCAATGGCGCCGAAGAAGGCGGCAACATCGACCCCAAAGAAGACAGCGGTGTCGACCCCCAAGCGAAAAAGAAGCACTATCTCCGAGGTCGCCACGGTGAGATCAACGAAGACGGTCTATGAAGGACCCTCATCCTCGTGGCAGCGACGCACCAGTGCAGCGACAACGGAAGCAACATGCAATGAAGGAGGCCCTTTGATGACTGCTCCGACGATGGGGCAAGAAGCACCCCAAGCAGAGGACCTAGTGGCAATGGCCAACGGGAATGTAACGTCCTAGGGTCCAAACCGGTTCAGACCTAACCACATTCTGGATAGGCCACACACACGTAGCAACCTGCTTGCACTTTCGTCCTTGCTTCGCGCAAAACGGTTAACCGGGGGTACTACCTTTGGAACTCTTAGGCTTATATGTAAGTGCTTCAAGTTAAGCTAACAAGGTGGGACTAACTCAGAAATTCATGTGCACACACACACATGGGCCAACATGGGCTGGGGTACCACATACACCCCCCTCAAAGGACCCGACGTCCTCGTCGGATCAACATACCCACACAGGGGCAAATGATAAGGATCTCCCCTCTTGGCACATGTCCTCGCGTTTAGTGCCAGCACATATGCCATGCCGTGTGTCCACGCCGGGCCCACACGCGTCATGCGCCATATGCCCGCGCCCCTAACCCGCATGTGCCCATGTAACCGCGAGAGTCGGCTCTGATACCATTTGTAACGTCTTAGGGTCCAAACCGGCTCAGACCTAACCATATTCTGGATAGGATACGCACACGTAGCAACCCGCTTGCACTTTCGTCCTCGCTTCACGCAAAACGGTTAACCGAGGGTGCTACCTTTGGAACTCCTAGGCTTATATGTAAGTGCTTCTCAAGTTAAGCTAGCAAGGTGGGACTAACCCATAAATTCATGTGCACACACACACATGGGTCAACATGGGCCGGGGTGCCACCGGGAACCCCGAGACTTGTGCCGACCTCGGGAGCATAGCGAGGACAATCACGCGAAGTCCTGGGAACAGAAAGAGCTTGTACCTGGCATATGCTGGCTAACGCTAGCCTTGGGCACGTTGCCTTCGTCCCGGACAGGGCTTTCCTCGGGAGGCGTCGTCCCTGAAGGAGGCACGGGAACAACTGGAGGGGCAGCGGTGTACCAGCCTCTGAACTTGAATCTTCGTCCAACACCCCCATAGAAAGGCGAAACCCCGTTGTTGGGGCTGCGTGAGGGAGCTTAAGCGCACACGCTTCACCGGACAACTCGACAAGGCACCCTTCGCTCACCGGTGGGTCGGTCCTCGCCCGCCTCCGCCAAACGCTCCACCCCAAGGGACGCCCCATCCCCCTCCACCGCAGCGGAGTTTGACACGTCAATGATGTGCCCATCATCCTCAGCGCTACTACTATCCGTGTCACCTTCATCACCATCGTCATCACTGCCCACATCCTCGGCTTCCTCGCTCTCCTTCTCCTTCACGTCGGAGCCACCGAGCTCGTCCGAGCGGGCCCCCGACCTTGTGGGGCCAGATGGAGCTAAAGATAGGCATGACCATGATAGTTGGAGCCGAGCCCCTACGCTCGCCCAGATCCTCGTGATCGGGGCCACCTTCGCCATCCTGGCATCTCGCACCACGATCGCAACCACCGCTCGAGGCGGGAATGGAGCGCTTGGGCATAGCAATACCCAGGGCTTCGCACACACGGTTGATGTGCAGACTGGCCGAGGTCATCGACGCTCGAAGGGTGTGCTCCTTATAGATGTACAGCCCCAGAAACATGCACGTGGCACACTCCGCCTCCGCAAGTGATAGCACTACGAGTACACGAGGTTAACTAGTGGATCAATAGCGTGGGCTAGCGACATTTCTAGGGCACATAGGAATTACTAGGACCCGTAGGCTTCGCCAGCATCGTCAGCGAAGGGCAAAAGACATCCATCCGAGCAAGGCTTGTCCACACCTTCCGTCACCGAGCCAGCGAGGACACGCGGAGCATGCAGAACTCCTCGGTGCACTCGCATATTCAGCCGAAGGTTAACCGCAAGGAGCCTCCGGAGCTAGGTCTCATTATCCTAGTCGAGCACCACTCGGGGCGACTGGACAAAGTCCATGAGGCAATCGGTGAAGCGAATGTTGTTGTCATGTTCGATTGTGTGGTAAAACCACCACTTCGTCCAATGGGACTCCCACTTCGTCTGCGTGGAATTCACAGGGAAGACCTTCGAGGTGATATTGTGGAGTTGCAAACTAACACTACACAGGTTGGGGTACTAACTCTGCCTGAGGCTCTTTGGTTGACAGCGTGCATCATGAAGGGATGCGAAGATCACTGCACTAGGGAGGGTACTCTCCGAACGGGCCGCCTAGGGGTAGATGATGAGGTGCACAATGGCGTTCGGCGTCAGCTACTAGAGCTCCAGTTTGTACAACTACAGGAGGTCGCCAATAAAGTGCGCATGAGGAATACAGAGCCTGGCATTGAAGTAGGTGGCGAATGCGACTGTCTTGCCCTCTCGCGGCTATGGCTTGACCTCCTCGCCATCGGGGAGGCACACAACCTCGTAGGACATAATCTTGCCATCATGCACGAGGGACTCTACTGGCTCTTTCACCGTGATTGACGGGCCCAGTGTGTTCACGAACACACCACCGGACTTCCCTGACGCCTTCCATCACTTATCGAGGGCCACCTTCTAGTGTTCGTCTCCATTGGCCCCACTGCTCGACGGAGTCAATGTCCCATTGTGACCACGGCGGCTACTCGCATACACCATCCTGGCAGGTAGGCGCGCAACGGCGAGCAAGCGAGCGACAGGAAGATTGGCGAAAAAGAATCAACGGCAAGCAAGAAACATGTGAGCAGCAACAGGAAGCCGAGAAGAAAAGGGGAAAGAAAATAACCGGAACTAGCGTTGGCCACGCCCTTATGTAGACGTGACAGCGCCATTTAATGTCGGAGCAGCGGGCGCAAGAATCTAGGAGACATGCACGAAGCCATAGCAAGCACGATGGCTTGTCTTGCATTATCGAGAAAGCAACTGCCAACACAAGCGACATCGTCTCGTGGGGAACAGGCGCCGACCTGGTTGGCACCATAGGAAGTCAAAGTGATGGTGTTTCAATGGGCTGAGGAGACGGAGGGGCCCAAGGAACACCAGACATGGTATCGATCTACAGAAGGCAAGGCTCCTTAACCATGAGAGGCTACTATTGGGGGAATGGCCCTCACCTTGGCCCAGTCGACCCATTGTGTCAGTAGGCCAATTGATTGGCCTAATAAGGACTAAAGACCAGGGGAAGGCCATGACTGTCCCTATGTGTATAGACCTAGATAGAGGTATCCATATAACTCTAAGTTGGAGAAATGACACGTGTACCCAGAAAGTGTAGACTCACATATAGGTGTTTATGTAACGAACCTCCTTATAGCTATAAATAAGTGCCTTAAGGTAACAGGGAGAGCAGAGTTCTCTGTTTTAGATAAATCTAGATAGCATATATTTCTATCACTATCTCCACGATTTGTAAGGCTTCAGACAGCCCCTCAGAAGCCTCCCCGTAGCCCCTTTATTTACCATTTGGCTTGTAACCACAACTGCCATATTCCGAAATATGGTGCAAATCAACTTGTAAAGTTGTAAACCATCCAGCAACTTTTTTATTGTGTATCGTTATTAACGATGAAATTTTGAAACACTCACAAACATTACGATCTTACAACAGATTATTGTAATTCTAGGTTGGCCTTCGTCTTTCATACTATTGCCACACCATCTGCTCCTCAACAAGAAGCCTCTGCCTCGTCTGCATATCCGTCATTCGAACGTACGTCGGCGAAGGCACTCCCAGGGATGCCGCGAACGGGTCTGCCCTCGCTGCGGCGACAGCACTGGCCCCAGGCAGTGGTAGCAGTGTAAGCACCGTCGCACCAGGCGTCCGCATCGCCACGCTGCTTGCGCTCCCAGCGAATGCTAATTGCTCGTGCGTTTGTCGCGGCATTGACCGCCACGTGGTTGTACATGCCGTCGGGCTCTGTGGTGTTAAAAGTTGCCACCGAGCTCCACGCGCTGGGTGGCGAACCTGCTCGTCGACTGCACTAGCGCCGTCTCCCAGTCCATCTATGGATCATCGAGCACCCATTTCGGTGCCGGTTCGGCCTGGTCGCCGTCGAACAGTGCCAATGCCAGGTTCCGCCCGTACTCCTCGTCAGACAATGACGGTGCCGTGTCTTCCTTCAGGTTCAAGAATCCAACCATTTGGTCGTCGAGACGTCGACCACGATGAGGGAACCTACCGGCTCAGCTGGTGGCGCCTTGAACAATATGACAATGGGTTATTAGCCAAGAAGCATGAGTGATATGATAATTAAGCTCAATGACAATATGACAAGTAATCTGGAACCACGTGATATGCAAAACGGAAAGGTCACGGCCGCGAGGTACTTACCTTGAACACGTTTGGAGGCCTCACAGCACGAGGGATCCGAGGTGTGCAACTGCCCAAGCGTCCCCTAAAAGCTGCGTGCGAACCTACACGATGGAATGGTGGCAGATCAGATCAAGACTGAGATAACTTGTGGAAGACTAGACAGAAAAGCTATTAGCGGAACGGATTTGCGTTCGCTAAGCCTTCATCGTGCGAATTACCATATGGCCGAGCGACTAGCTAATCATTCATGCAAACCACGACCTACTGTATGACTTCTGAAAACGCCGTGCGAAACGTGATTCGCTAAACGAACCTTGCTCCCCAGCGAACGCTAAAGAAACCACGCACGAAACGTGATTTGGCCAGGTCCCAAACTGGCCGAACCTCGTCGGCATCGCACGCCGGCCGGACCGTCGCCACCGGCACACACACAGGCGTGCGCGTGCGACCGCCCGCCTAGCGCCGCCGCCCGCTGGCCGCTGCCGTCACGCCATGACCAGCGTGTGCCGCCGCTGCACCGAGCAGGTGTGTGCTCGCGTGCGCCGCCGCGCAGGGCCGTGCGCGTGCCGCTGCCGCGCGACACCGCCGGCCGCCGCCGCCCACGCCATGGCCAGCACTTGCCACTGCCGCCGCGCCAGGCCATGCGCGAGCGTGCGTGCGCGTGCGCCACCGTCGCCGTGTGTTGCCGCCGGCCGCTGAGCCTCCCTTCGCCGTTGCGCGTGCCGCCGCCACCGGTCGCTGAACGCACGAGGGGAGAGAGAGATGCATTTGAGGAAGGAGAGAGATTAAGCTGTTGGGGAGGATAAGAGAGAGAGAGGGAGATATAATAGGAGAGAGAGATACATGGTTAGGGGTTTCTCTTTTTGTTTTTTTGGGTGCTACACTCTCCCCATGCTCGATCGTCTTGACGATGGCCACGTCGAGGTCCGCGACCATCTCGTCCGTGCCGCCCATCCTATCGAGCCTGATGCTCGTCTGATCCTTCACCGCGCCCAGTGCCCCCTGGAGCATGCTCGGCGCCATCGGCTACCAAATGTGGCGCACTTCTTGCGAATAATGTAGACGTGCGCGGGAAGTTGGCAGTTGATTGGAGGACGGGCGGACGGTGGAGAGGGAGGCCGTTTGGTGGGTTTGGGCTGTGCTTTACCTCAAAACTTTATTTTTTCTATTTTAAGTAAGATCCGGCGAAATGGGACAAAATTTCGAAAATTTCGCCCCTTTCGTCACCCTCTGAAACGAATTTGATTCAGCCAAATTTTGGTCAAATTTGGCTCGAAATTTATTCAAAATTCATCTAAATTTTGGTTAAATTTCATCAAAATTCAATTGCTATTTGAAAATCTCGTCTGAAATTTTGGCCGAAAGGAACAAAATTTCGGTATTTCGCTTGTTTTGCCGACCTCTGGAAATTTTTTCAAAAGGAAATATTCTACTCGTGAGTACAGAAAGATGGACGCCAATATTTAAACTTGTGAGTGGAATCACAATCATACCTTCACGGAGAGATGGTTCGCCGTCGAATCCTCAATACTTAACCGAGGCAACGGCCCTTCTTGTCTGGTTTAACGCGGAGTGTTGGTGTCGTTGTCGTTATGAGGTTTGGCTTGTGGAGTTACAGCTCAAGTTTAGTTTAGTAGCCAAATTAATTACCGAGTGCTAGATGCTCCCAACAAACTATGGTTGATACTATATACTTCAAAGGCAGCTTGGTCCATACACTACCTTGCGGTGTTTTGTGTTCATTGAAATTTTTGTAGTTCCAATCTGAGAGTAACAACTCAGGAGTGGAAAATTGAGAGGGTCCAGTTAAGCTGGGCCCGTTTTCACAGGGGGACGAGCAAGCCATGATTTTTGCACGGAGGATTCGATCCATGAGACCATTATTTTTGACGAGCCAGGAGCCAGGAGTAGGCTAATTTGCCTGCTACCTCAAAGCCTTTGAGAGGAAAAGGCACCAGTCTGGTCTGTTCCCTTCACAACATGTTATTCCAAGACGACAAGACACAAGTCAGGTCTAGAAGTCCAGAACTGCCTTGCGCCTGTTTCTAGGATCAGATGTTTCAGGAAGTGATTAGAAGCATGAACCGCTGTTACATTGGTTGTCATTTTCTGTCCCCCTGAAAACGTGCAAACGAGCTAGCGTTGAAGTTAGACTGAAGCAACGAGCAGTAGCTGGGCGGTGTATTCAGTGTAGTTCTTGTTTTTCTGGTCCAACAAACTATTGCACTGCCACTTACTAATATATCTGACAGCAAACATGGATACAGAATTGCAGACAAGACAATAACGATAGTAGACTGCGGTTGTTGTTCAGCTTTCTTCACCGATTATTGATTCATGAACACACTGGGATTCCCATTACGAGGAAAACAGACGGATAACAACAAGAAGAGAAGCATACCACAACTCAAATTCGGTGATAGTGTATACACTAATACACGGGCCTTGTTTGGTTGGCCGGGATTTTGGTCCAACCAAACAAGGCCTCAGTGGCAAATTTGAAGTCTTCTTGCAGCTGCGTCTTGCCCCCACCCTCTGCAACCGGAACACAGACTAAAGTCGAGAAGGCAAGAATCAGAACAGATAGAACAATGAACTTCTCTTCTTCATAAATTTCGCCATCAGAATGAATATTACTAAGTGATTACGTCCTAGAAAGAAGCAAAAAAAGAAGAATGGCACGTAAGCTATGCCGCTGTCATTGAATGTTGCGGTGATGCAAACATCCAGCCCATATAATCCAATCCATAGTGGTATACTGTTATCCGTTATTGCATCTCTGATTCGCGTGGTTATTAGCATTCAGTGCATAACGTTAGCAAGTTAGTTGAGACGTCCGGTGGCTATTTTCTATCGTTCCATCATAAATTCCTGCAAGCGACGGCTAACAAGCAACAAGCAGGGACATCCGTTAACTTGTTATCATCTTACGGCAATAGTAAGAAGATCCCTTTCCTGAATGACAATGTGCTACAATTATTTGACAGTTGAGATCCTGATTTCCCACCATTGAGAGTTAGTCCTTCATTTCAGGGAACATTTTTTCAGTAGGCACTAGCTATTCATGTAATAGTCATATAGCCACAAAGACGAAGTAGAAGCAGCGTCTACAAATTGACATTGCGTTTTTCTTCAGTGTACCTGCATCGGCACTAGGGACAAACTCTTGCAGCCTTGCCTGTAAATTGCAGGTGAAAGTATCAACTCATATAGCTCTCGTGATTCATGAATCTGAGCCATCTAGGCTTATGCAATGATCATAGAGACAGCAGCACTACAATTCTTTTTAACCAAACCCTGCAATTTTACCTCCGAGTTCTCAGTTAGTAGGCACAAGTCATATTCAAGCGGAACATTATCACATTTAAGTCGCATAACAACAGAAGACATTTCACTCTTCTTTCTCAAATGGTCACATCAATAGATAGCCTAGCCCACTGCAATCCAGCCATCAAAACCGTGCACCCAAAACGAAAAGTTGCCATGTCGCTGTCCAAAAACGCGTCCAAGTATTAGATCAGCAAACAGATCAGGTAGCAGAGCTCCAGACGACTTGCCAGAGAGAACGGCAGGAAAGGAACTGGCACGAGCACTGTGAGCCCGCAAGCAAAAGAGAAGCAGCCTAGTTGTACATACCCGCCAGCGGTAAAAGCCTTGTGGGGTTGTGTCGAGCAACTCCGGCCACCGGTTTCTTGCATGGCCGGTGGTGGAGCGAACAGACAACACAACTGCACAGGAACTTCAGAAACGCTGGAACGCTTTTGGGCCGCTCCATCTGCCTTATCACTGTAGCTTTCGACCGCGGGTTAAAATTACACTGTAGTAGTATCTGTTAGCTTTTTCTGAATCATTTAACTAAAAAATAAGAAAAAATTAATAACACCATTATATCTCTATAGACGTTACAAAGAAAAAAAAGAAAAACAAAAAACCAAAAAAAATCAAAATTAAGGAGTCGATATGTTTTAAATAATTTTTTTTAAGAAACCGGAAGCACCTGAACCAGAAAAAGTAAACTGCTGCATCTAGCCTGGTGCAAGTGATGCAGAATCTAGATAACCTGCAATCTGAACCGGTGGAATTAAATGCCACATACTAACTTCTTTTCTTCGGACAGGCCACGTTGCGAAGGCAAAAGAACAAATGCTAATAGGCACTACCGCTACAAAAGATCCAAAAACTCTTGCCCAAAAAACCAGCCTTACATCGCGTCGGGTCACCTGTCACGTACGCGGGCCAAAAATTATGTGTGCGTGGCGCCAATTTTGTGTGCGCCTTTCCGCCTTTGCTCACCCCCACACCCCGTCGTCTTACTTACCTGGCTTCAAGGACGATTGCCCTTTTGCCTGATGAATTTTTTATACTGATGATTTATAGTCTATAATTTAAATATTTAAATTCTATGTATTTATAAGAGATAATACGTATAGAAAATAGTCACATATGATTTTGACCGATACAGCTAAACTTAGTATATTTTTTACTACAATATTTATATTGACCTTGATTTAAATTGTAGATAGTACGAATATAAGTCACAAATAAGCACATTTGAACCCACCCGGATTCTCTCTTCTGATCACAATAATAGAACAGCAAAATGGCATGCAAGCGTTATACCGGTTGCTTCTTGTGTACTATTACTATGATCGAATTAGCGTGTCAACCCAAAAATATATAAGAGATAGTTAGTCTAGAGGCTTTGTGTTGCCATGCAGTGTTTTGAGTGTGCCCAATGGGTCCACGCTCAAACGCTAGTTTGCTACTTTGCTTGCATTTGCATACGAATGTTGTGGTCAGGTCAAGTTGGGTTTGATTTAGGATTCCATTTGCCGGGTGCATTTTCGCATGCATGTACGTAACATCCAAATCTCCGTATCGTACGCTACGCATTTGACAAGGCAAAGATTCTTCTACTGCCATCACTAGCATATATAGAAGCTGCAAATTCTCCTTTGCCGTTATATATGCCATGATATCGTTAGTTTGGATCGAGTTTCGCGTCAACATTCAAGACAACGGTGCACGGTGTGGGGCGTACGCCGCAAAGCTGCAAACTGGTATTACCAGGATGAACGTACGTGTGATAGGAGCACGGAACACCAGAACTGGACGGCGTACACGGCATCTCCAAATAAATCTCAAATTATTTTTTTGGACAATGATTGGATGCCTGATAGACTGGTTGATTGATAGATGGGGTGAGACGCATCTGGTGCTCGTGGGCGCCGCAGGCAGCAAGGACAGTAACCACCCTGGCAATGGCAACCTCACTTACGCGAGGTGTTGCTACATTTCTAGTTGCTATGCAAATGGTAGCACCGGGAAGATTGATCGAAGATCGGCCTTCCAATTCTAGTTATCGTCCGATCGCTGCTCATCACGGGTGAAACTTCTGAACCAGCTCGACGATTTCTGATGGTGGTCAGCACCAGCAAAATTGTACTCCCTCTATCCAATTTTACGAGGCGTCCTTTTCTTCTCCTGTTGTTAGAACTAGTAGTGTGCCCGTGCTAACGCTACGGTAAAATACAAAACAAGATAAAATTTGTAAAAAATAAAACGAACAATCAGATTCATTAAGATTCACGTCTCATATTGCAGACAGTGCAATGCTTAGCAAGTCAACAATAAGTTCAATTTGTATACTAATATGCATGAAACAAGCAACGACAAATCCACAATGTGCAGCTCGGTACTCACAATAGTACACTTGATTCTATCATGTATTAGGAAGAATGTTGTCTAACATTCTCAAGAGTACTACGTTCTGAACCAGTCTAGGAAGATTTGTCACAAGGGTTGACGAATAGTCATATCAGAAATGAGAACCTAAAATGAGATAAAATACCTGGTATATCTCAAAACCACAATCTTCACATGTATAAACAGCCACCTGCATTAAGGGCTTCACATCCGAGCAGCGAGTCACAATTCCAAATATTTTCACAAGCTGCCCGATGTTGGATGCCTTCACTTGCCTGATGGTGAGTGGAGTCACCTTTGAGAATGCCTTGATGTAGACCTCACTGCAATGTCAAAAAACACTTCACTTTTAGATAAAAGATCAACACAGCCCAATCAACGGATAGCATTAGAAAAAGCATATATAAGAGCACAAAGAAAGTTCTAGCAAGAACATAAGGTGGCAAATGTCCAGATCACATCAGAATGCTTATCACATTGCATTATACAATATCCATGGAAGCACAAACTATTGCAAGACATGTACGAATTCTTTCAACCAGTCAGCTGGGGAAGACTACTATTGTTAACATGGTCTACCAAACCAGATATGCTTAAAGCACCTATGCGCACATCGCGCAGCATCTTTGAAAGAACTGTTTAAATTCTGTAATTCAGCAATAATTTGCTTGCTCAACTTCAGAACATGTGAGACTCTTTTCCTTCCATGTGAATCACAATCACCAGTCCAGGTATAGCTGAGTTTATGGCTGTGCAACAGCAGCATTACCCTCCAAAAACAGCTCCAACAGCAGCCCGAATCATCAGGCTTGGAGCATATAGCCCACCCACAAGACCAGAGCCCTTGCAAAGGGCAGTTGCAACTACCTTTGCAGCTGCAAGTTGAGTTAACAACCAAATACCAGGAGCAGAAGCACTTTTCCCAGTATGCAATATTTCTTCAACATTAGTGAAACCCCAGTATAAAATCCCTGGATATTTGAGAGCTATGAGGCCAGCTCCCAGCCCACCCAAAGCAGGGTACACTACAATAGGAAAATCAAATCTCTCTTTTATGTATCCAAAAAAGCTTGAAAACCATACTACCAACCGGCCAAATACCACACTGACGGCTCCACAGAGCATTCCTAAGATGAGGTATAGAGGCAGCTCTACAAACACAAAAATCAGAGACGAGGATATTGTTCAGAAACACAACTGTTCATATACACTTATACAGCGATACAAAAGGAGAAAAATATTATTTAGTCGAGAACCCATGTCAAGATCATAAAAAAATGAGGCTTCTGTGAGGAATTCAAAGTTTATATAGAATAGGCCAAGTACTAAACTTTATGAGAAAATCACTTCTGGACCTTATAACCGTAAGGCTCAACAAAATGGGAATCACATATTGGGGCTTGATGAATTGCCACAAATGGCAAACCCCAATATGCAAGTGGTGCCCCACAACATAATAAAAAATGGTGATTGTAATATATCCTAACCGCAATTAATATATGAACCTCCATTCTTACAGTTAAAGATAAAAAAGAAGTAGGGCAGATACCAGCAGTAGATTTTAGCTCATATGCCGGCACTATAAAAGCTGGTCTTTCTCCAAGCAAAACATTTGATACAGTAGATGATATGACAGATGCCAATATTATCATAGCAGTTGTAAAAGGAGGTGAATTTTCTGCTTTAAGCGGCCTCAGTACAGTTTCAATGGCAAAGAAGCACCCAGCAACTGCTGCATTGAAGCCTGAAAACCCACAACACAAGAAACAGTACATTAGCAAAAGCCATTGCTTCAAAAAGGGTAACAACACAACCTAGAAGTTAAAACCTAGGGTCGTAGGGGCAGCATTGTGATAGTTATTAATTATGACATTTCAGGTTCTTTGAAAAAGATATGCAAATTAATACTTGAACTACTCAACGCTATATCTAGTGATAGAAAGTGGAGATGTAGACACGTCAACACCATCTGACTCTCTTCCCATATCCATCAAACATGACATTGCCATTTTGTGATATGTTACTAAATGAAATATCAAATGCTATCAGCATCATGATCTTTCATACTAAGAAAACAGGCATCTTATCATCAATACTATACCTGAAGCAATTCCAGCAGCAGCACCAGCAGCTACAAGAGCAATCCTCCTTTCCCTGTTATTCTCCATCATTTCTGAGCACCCATTTGCACATGATTTGCTTCCTCTCATGGTAAGTGACTATTAATGTGGTCCTCCCATCTTTTTGTATTGAGTACAGTACGGTAGTAATCGTAATACTATATAGTTATGTGATTTTAACATGGTAACCATTTTACATACTGAGGATAGTTATGTGCAAGTTAATTCTAAGTACAAAAAAAATTAGATGGAGAACATACCGTAGAAAAGTTCTTATGGTGGGACTCCCTATCTCAAAGTTAAGAAATTTCAGTATGTCAGCCTCCATCTTCACCACCTGCAGTGCATACAAACAACAAATGAGTCTCTACCGTTCACAATCCAGGAAAAATTACTCAGAAATGGAAAGTTTAGCAGAAGAAAAGGCTACCTGCTGCTTGGTGTAAGTGCCATCAGTAATGTCACTGAATTTGTTCACATTCGGAGGGTCGATTTCTTCATACTTCCTGCAACATTCCAATCATGCTAGTCAGACAGTCGTGTTAAGAGAGAAAAAAGACAAACAACAGCTAAGTCCCGTACGCAGCAACAAGCAATGCAGCGACACCAAGCAGTTGCAGCTTGTCCCGGGTAATGACACCCAGTGTGAGGAAGCGATCGACATATGAAACCGCAAGGTAAAGTGTGTCGGCCAGAAGCTTGAAATCCTCAGCCAAATCCACCAGCCAGTCCACAAGGATTCCCCTCATTTTGGCGTTGATGTCTTTCTGTACCGCCCCAATATAGTCATCCCTCGGCCTCCTCAACGGCTCAACCTAACAGTCACAAAATTTAGACAACAAAGTCAGACCTAAAGACCCATTTTCGGCGATCAAAACACCGAAATATCTTGCATTTCGTAATAATGCTAGTAACTTCAGCAAGCATTACATATGTAGCACAACTACTAAAGCACCCGTCAAAACAAAATCAAATCACCAACCTAGCAGGCAGATCATACGCATTGGTCATCTTCGCCATCCTGGTCGGGCACCCACACTGCAAATCATCCATGAAAACAAAAGCCATATTATGACCCCCATTCCAAATCCAAATGTGCCCCTAAAACAGCAACCCCAAAGCCAAACCGTACCAAGGTGGCGCACTCCTCGGCGAGCCCTGGCCACACCGCTACATGCAGCCCCGGACTACTATGTGAGCCTCGTCCAAGCTCTACATCAACCACAAAACCACGAATCATTAGCATCTCGATTGTAACATGTGCAACACCAGAAGCCAGAAGCGAAGAGAATTCCGACCTCGTTGGTAGAGTTGTACTTTTTCAGCAGGGATGTGTATAACATAAGAAATGAAAGTCAAGCCATAATGGTGGTCCACACGAAGATTAGACAAATCATTCTCATATGAAAATCAGTGCCAATTACTTATAATCAAATCAGGGACAACTGTCCTAGGCTCGTACCACAGTTACAATATCAGCGTCCAGAAAAACGGCAACAAAAGAATTTCTAGTGCACAACAAATGACAGCCAATTTCCTGTACCTTCAAATTTCTAAATACCATCATAACAATCATTCAAAATCCAAGACATTAAGCATATCCTGAGGGTAGAACCCAAAATACCATATTATCAAATCCAAAGCTGAAGCAAACAAGATTAGCATAAAATTGCATCATGTTCATAATGTTAGCCTAAAAGAACAACACCATAATCCACACAATTAGCGTGTACTATCATGTCAAAAGAATATCATACCAAGACAAGCTTAGATTGCATCCAAATTCAACAACTTCAAGCAGGTGAGCGACACTAATGCTTGAGTTTTCATGCCTGCCACCTACCATTCGTGTTCTCCTTTCGACTTGAAAAAACCATGTCATTCAATCCAACAATCCGAATTGTGCCAGGAAGCCATATAACCCTTCCGGCCTTCCCCCCATAGTCCCCCGCTTCATTGAGATACTTACAAAGCTCCAGTAGACCAATACAAATTTAACCCAATGATGCCATAAAATTGAATTGTATTAACAAAATTATCTTAGACAGGGCAACTTAGATCAGATCATACAGTTATGAAGACTATGTTATGATCAAATCAAAAGGCAAAATGGAAGCAAGACATCATTAATTCACGCAATCCTAACGCGAACATTGACAAGCCACGCTAACCTCCACAACGCCCACGTGCTGGCTCCGGAGCCCCGGCGTGTCCGCCGCGGGCAGGAGTCCGATGCCTGGCGCAGTGCGGCGGCGGCGGGCGGCCTCGAGCAGACCCCCTCGCCGGCGGCGACGAGGAGGGGCAGGAGGAGGGCCGGGTCGAGGGAGAGGCGCTGGAGATGGACGGGCACGGTGACGCGCTCCGCGATGAGGCGCTGCAGGTCGCCGACCATGGCAGAGGCCGCATCGGGCACCGTGATGCGGTCCGTGCCGTCGCGGCTGCGGATGCGGAGGATCATTGCCCCCGCCGTCGCCTCCTTCCTCTCCCCCGCCGCATCGGGATAGGGATGATGGAGTGCGCGTCGGCGGCCATCGCCGGAGAAACCGCCCGGGAGATCCCCCCCCCCCGGCGCCGCCGCTGCCACCGCTACAGCCTCCCGATCGCCGGCGATCGCCGCATAGAAGGGCGGAGCGGCGGATGAGGGAGGGGAGGAGGCGGCGCGGAGAATGGGGGAGCGGCGGGAGCGGAGGCGCGGGGGAGGCGGAGATGGGGGAGGGTGGCACGGTGGAGGATGGGGGGAGGCGCGGTGGAGGATGGGGTAGGCGGAGGGAGGGGAGGCGCGGGGGAGGATGGGGGAGACGGAGGGAGGGGAGGCGCGGGGGAGGATGGGGGGAGGCGGAGGGAGGGGAGGCGCGGGGGAGGAGGGGGAGGCGCGGGGGAGGATGGGGGGAGGCCGAGGGAGGGGAGGCGCGGGGGAGGAGGGGGAGGCGCAGGGGAGGCGGAGGGAGCGGAGGAGGCGCGAGGGAGGCGGAGGGAGGGGGCAGCGCAGGTCGAGCGGGGGCGCGGGGTGGAGGGGGATGTGCATAGGGGTACTGCAGATCCATTGAAGGATGACCGTCGGATATGGTTGAGTAAGGAGAGAGAATGGAGGAGAGTTAATCTGGTGCGCACGTTTTTATGATGGTGTATTTCTGGGTGCATATTGTGGTGTGGACGTAGTTAAGGTTATGACTGTAGAGCAGGTAATTGTTGGGTGGATGTAGGATAATTTTAACTGGTGGTTTATTAGTTTAGATTAGATAGATTAGATGAGTGAATTACAGGGTGCATACACTTCTCCATGCAAAATTTTAGGTTCTCTCTCTAATGCATCTATTAACTATTCAACTGGATGCATGCTATTAAATTCTTGAGCTAGTAATTATGCATGGCTGCCGCTTCGGTACTCCAATCATCCAATCCAATGAAAGAAACGGTTACATCTTGCTTGCCGTGCAATGCTTTGAATTTGCATGCATATAGTGTAGAGAAATATAACAAGAGGCTGTTAGAGCAAGTCCAATAATAGAGCCAAGTGTTTGACTATAAGTCAAGTTATAAGAGCCAAGTTATACAATAATTTGTCTACAAAAAGTTTTTTATTATTATGTGGTACCATGTCTCACATTCTCTTTTCTATTCCTCCTCACATATATTTATTATCTAGGCCCACCACTGCATAGACTCCCGTGCCCAGCTTGTTGCTTGCATGAGAGCCAAGCTCTCATCTCTCTCCTCTCTTCTTTCCTCCACATCAACAAAAATGCTGACTAGCTTGGCTATAAGACCATTATTATACTTGCTCTTAGAGCAAGTTTAATAGTATAGATAGCTGCTACCTCCAATACATTTCCATGTCATCAAAAGATAATGATGCAGCCAACTTATACAATAAGCTAGCTATAAGTTGTCTTCACAAGAGCTCTCAATCATTTAATAGTGTGATCATTTAATACATGCATGGGTATAACAGTTAGTCCTATTGGTACATGCATGGATAACGCCTCTTTTCCTGTGCTATAGCCTGACTCTTGCATGGGAGTCGGTTTGGCTCTCTCTCTCCTTTTCTCTTCCCTCCACATAGGATTATGCTGACATGGATTCCTTTATAGCTAGCACAGTCAGCCTTATTAAACTTGCTCTTAGAGCAAGTTTAATAGTACAGATAGCTGCTACCTCCAATACATTTCCATGTCATCAAAAGATAATGATGCAGTCAACTCATACAATAAGCTGGCTATAAGTTGTCTCCACAAGAGCTCTCAATCATTTAATACATACATAGATATTGATAATTTAATACATGCATGGGTATAGCAATTAGTTCTATAGGTACATGCATGGATAATGCCTCTTTTCCTGTGCTATAGCCTGACTCTTGCATGGGAGTCAGCTTGGCTCTCTCTCTCCTTTTCTCTCCCCTCCACATAGGACTATGCTGACATGGATTCCCTTATAGCTAGCACAGTCAGCCTTATTAAACTTGCTCTTAGTAAGCTGTATGCTGAGGTGGAGGAGAGAGAAAAGAGATAGGCTGTAAGAGCAAGTATGGAGGTGTAATAATAGGAGAGAGAGTATGGAGCAGGCTCATCGCGAGACGCCGGCTGAAGAAAACGCCCGTTTAACAGCCACCGCGAGCGACTCAGCCGGCGTTTTTCTTCCCCACCCGATCCAGTGCGCCGCCCTCGCCCCCTCGCTTTCCCATCGCCTCCTGCCTTCCCATTCCTCTTCCTCCACCGCGCGCGCCAAATCTCCCCGCCACTCCCTCCAATCCGCGCCAAATCGATTCATCACGCGCCAGATCAAATCCTCGCCCGCCAAATCGAGGCATAAAGCCCAAAATCCACGCCCAAATAGACCCAATCGCTCTCCCAAACCCTAGACGGCGGCGCTGCTCCGAGATGAGTCGGCAAATCAAGAGCGTCCCCTCCCACGGACGCGGAGATCACCGGAGAAGCAGCAGCAGCAGGGCTCAGGGCTCCCCCAACCTCGAAGATGAACGACGGCGATGTGGTGCGGCAGCTCAAGTAGATGACGGACTTCATCCGCCAGGAGGCCGTCGAGAAGGCTGCCGAGATCGAGGCCGCCGCCGCCGAGGTATCCCTGGCTCCCCACCCTACCGTGCCACCGCGCATTTTATTCTAGAGGCTCGTTAGGTTTCGATCTCGGCAGCGATCGGCGAGATCCGGCTGGCGGAGGATCGGATCTGTGGCATCGTTGCTAGGATCGCGCAATGCGGAGCGTTTAGGGGTAGATTTGGCGAGCTGGTCTCCGATCGGACAATGGTACAGTTGTGTGTTGGATTGCGTTCGTTAGCGATTCGATTGGGTGGTGTTGGACTATTGGAATTTTATTTGTATGCTAGTAATGTTCCGATCCGCGCATTGCATTACCAATTGCGATGTTTGGTTTGTTGCCGATTATCTAATGCGAAGTGCAATAAGCTAATAGTACACTTTTGCTCGAGTACTACTGCTAATTCGGACGCCCTTTTGTCCTGCATTTTATAGCATCATGGTTCGTTTACAAAATTATGTGCTACCATGTAATGGAAATTCAGAAATAAGAGAGTAGAACTTTACATGCATGTTCCCATTTGAATTGTCGTTTCTGTTGGATAGTTGGAACACTTTTATCACGGGAAAGCATTTCTTAAGTGTTGTCATGATTTTCTGTAATGCTCTTTAAAACTAAAACTCTGCAAGTTTTTTTTCAATGAGCTGATGAGAATGATAACTCCTCAGGAATTTCAAATTGAGAAGCTACAATTGGTGGAAGCTGAAAAGAAGAAGATCAGGCAGGAATATGAACGGAAAGAGAAGCAAGTTGGTATCAAGAAGAAAATGTAATAGTTCTAATTCCCATGGTGGGATACTTAAATCTGCATGTTTCTATTCCCTTTTCTTGTAACATTGGGCCTTAACATGGTGTCTTGTTTTTAATTTCAGGACCATGCTATGATGTGGTGATTGCTGCTAGTGCTACTTATAGGTACGCATTCTCTAATCCTACCTTGTATATTAACTAAAGAACTTGTCCATAAGATAAAAGATGTGTCTATTTTTTTTTCCATTTCATAACCAATATGTTGTCCTAATTTTGGTTACCTTCCAACTTGCAGTGCTGTTGGTGAATGTTGATCCGGATGGTTTGGCTGCTCCTTTCTACCGAAGATCAAACTATGGCGTTGAACCTTTATCGTCTTTTAGATTAATAATTAATGGCTTGTTTGCCGGAGACCTTATGTCGTAGAACTTTGGTTATTATTTCTTTATAAGACTTCAGGTTATGAACTATGTTGCTTGAAGTTGATCTCCTTTTGTATTTCCTAATGGCCATATCTGTGAAATGTTTTCATATTTTGTTGCAACTTAACCTGCTATCTAGATATTAAAATGAACTATGTTGCTTAAAGTTGATCTCCTTTTGTATTTTCTAATGGCCATATCTGTGAAACGTTTTCATATTTTGTTGTTTCATGAATGGCCATGGAGATGCAGCCACAGTAGATAGTATGCACATGCAAAGCATTAAATACTAGCATATTTGATAGAGCCAGCCTCCCAGCCAGCTTGTTATATGAACAGACTATATTGTTTACTGTATGTGACATGGCACCTTCATTCAGTCAGCAGTAGGCTAAATTATTAGCCTTGCTCTAAGTTTACAGCCAGCTGAAGCACAAGAACCAAGAAACTTTGTGAGAGAAAGGGATGGGTCATACAGCCTTCAGCTGGCTGTAAATTACTATATGAATGGACTGATAAGTGGGCTGTAAGTGTCCATACAGCCAGCTGAAGGTTGTATTATTAGCCTTGCTCGTATGTAGATATATGGCTTAGAGCATGGCTAATAATTCAGCCTGCTGCTGGCTGAATACATTTGTCATGTCATTTACAGCTAACAATGCAGCCAGCACATATAATAGGTTGGCTAAGAGGCTGACTGTAACAAAGATGTAAGTATTTAATATTTGCATGTACATTCCATCAGCTGTGATTAATATCTTTGTGGCCATCCATCAAACAACAATAATATTTGGCGCACGGAGCTTCGATTTGGCAGGGCTGGAGCAGGGGATCGGGAGGAGGCCAATGGAAAACGCCGACTGTTGCGCCCGCTGCGGGCTGAAAGCAGGCGATTCTTTTCTCGATTCGTGCGTTCAGCCCGACGCTTCACTAGCAACCCGCTTCGTTCTCTCTCACCTCTTCTCTCCCCTCCAGCTCAGATTTTATTGACGTGGAGGACCTTTCAACCTGCTGACTGGACCTTACTATACTTGCTCTTAAGCAGTAGTAGTTTTGTGCATTGAATATGCAAGCATAGCGTATGCAGATACATGGGTGAGTGACTAGAAAAGAGGGGTTATGAAATGAAAGTATTAAATACAATACTTAACGGGTAATCGAGGTACTATACTTTAGTTTATTGAAATATTTATTGGTCTATGTGTCAGATAAAAATAAGCTTTTAGACATCTTCAATACTACCATTTTAGCTGTCTCGTAGCTATATAAAATGAGTAAAATTCTGTACGAACGAGAGATAATATGATGTCTTTTATGTAAAAGACGATTTAAGTTCGCAAACTAGCGCAAATAGTGAGAAGGTGTGTTGGCAAGAAGTTGTGATAAAATAGTTACGAGAAATAATTTATGTTGAAAACATTATCTTTAGTATTGTCTTTTGATAAATTTACGTGCCCTATACGCTACGCTTGGATATAAGTGCCCCGTATAGCTGGAAGCTATTTACGATCAGGTCAACTTTGTCGGATAACATAGCCACGAGGGCCAGAATACAAATGCAGCTACATAGTATATGCGTTGGTGCTCGCGATCAGTGGCGGAGGACGGGAAAAAATGAGGTGGGGCGGTTCGAAAGCAATACCATTCAAGCTCCTCCAACCCTATCAACGTCGGAGTTTGCGCGCCGGTGGCCGCCGCTCGCCCGCCCGCCGCCCGCTACGCCCAGGCCGCCGCTGGTTACGCCACTGCCCAGCGCGGCAGCGCCCAGCGCCACTGCCCACCGGTGGCTACCGCCCGCCCGCCGCCGGTTACGCCACTGCCCAGCGCGGCAGCGCCCAGCGCCACTGCCCACCGGTGGCTGCCGCCCGCCCACCGCCCACTGCCCGCCGCCGGCTACGCCATTGCCCAGCGCGAAAGCGCCCAGCGCCACTGCCCACCGGTGGCTGCCACCCGCCGCCGGCTACGCCCAGGGTCCAGCCGTCCAGGGAGGCAGGGAGCAGTCTAGGGTTTACATTTACATTGACTAGCTAGTAGCTATTGGGCTATTGGATACTGGATAGGGGGTATATGGAGGCCTGCTGCAAAAAATCAAGGTATGGCCCAAGCCTTACCTTGCCCTATCGGGCCCTCCGCCACTGCTCGCGATGCAAGACCGGACTGGCCTTTTGTTGGATGTTTTAAATAATCTAACTTTTATTTTAAATTACACTATTATATTTACTTTTTTTTTATAGTTTTGACTATTAGTCACTCTAGATTAAACAACACGTGACCAAGTTACCTAATCATTGGACGACTAGTCCCTGTCATCCAATGGTTAGTTGAGCGACTAGTCCATATTGCTTAGTCGTCTAATCGTTAACGACAGGGACTAGTCGTCCAACGGTTGGACGACTTGGTCACATGTCGTCCAACCGTGAAGCGATAGATGGTCAAAGCTGCAAAAAAATAAAACACATGTATAATACTGTATTTCAGAATAAAATAGATTATTTTAAAAAATCTCTTTTGTAGTCCTTGCTGTCCTATGTACTCCTGTACATGTACGGACGTACATTAGTATATCTATGTAGAGCCGTACGCGCGTATATTACGCACCTTAAATGCACCATTAATACCCGGCCGTATGGTAGATCTAGCTAGCTAGCTAGCTATATACAGACATGTATAGAAGTATAGTTACGACTTCAAGCAGGAGGCTACTACGTTACAATATCTTCGAGGTGCGTACGTATAGACGTATACCCAGTATGAATAATATAATACGGCTGTTTTCTTTTTCGTGGGGACACTGGAGGTCTGGAGCAAGGCAGTGCTGATGCATGTACGCACGCGTCGTCGTCACCGGCTTCACAGTGACAGCGGAAACCGCCAGGCCGCACCACACTGCGCGACCCGACCGCGATCGATCGTTCGATGGGCCTGCACGACAGGCTCGTTTGACCATGTCTCGAGACTTGTTTTCCAGCGTTTCCGAAAGTTGGATAAGGACACACGGCGTAGGTCCATCCTAAACTTAAAAAGTCATTATCCGTGAAATATAATGGTGGTTTTTAACTTTTCTATTTTTAAATTAAATATTTCAAAGAAAGTAACAACCGCTATAATATTATTTCAATAAAAAATCATAGTCAAAAACTAAAAGTCACAAACACTTACTCGGACTTAGCTTGAGCTTCTATCGAGCTCGAGCTTAACTCGCTTACAGTCCTATGGACATTTACATAGACCATTCATAAATATAGAAGTCTTAGTGCCTGTAAGTTTAATGTCTCCATTAATTGTTCAATTTATGAACGCAGACATTAAGCAAGCAAATTACAAATACAAATTTACAAATGGGATAACCCCGCTCGTTTCGGCGTCATCTTCTAGCTTTTGATTTCTAGTTTACTATTCCTTAATTTCGTTCTTTTCTGATTTTTCGGCTTTTTTTGCTTTTTTTTTGCTTTTTTTGTATATCTTTGTATTGTTTGTGATGGACTAACATGTTTTTTATTTTTTACATTTTAATTACGTAAAAAACTATCAGAAGCTATATTGTAAAATAAGTTAGCTATAGTGAAAAAACCGTAAGACAAAAAAAACTTGAGCAGGGCCAATTAGACTGTTTTTGCGCATGTCAGTACGAACGTAACTTGCATGTGTAACATGCATACATGCCCCCGAAGATACGGTGTAACTCAGGCACATATGTACGTGCGCGTGTAGATGTGATGACTCTTCTTGTGTATTGCTCGTCTAGGTAGGCCAATCAATCGAGCACATAATATATTGTTCATCCGAATCAATCAGGAATGTACGACCGCAATGTTGCATTTCCTTTTCACATAGTACCTTATAAAGAGCATAAAGTTTTGGAAGATATCGAGAACCCCATTATAGCAGGGGGAATGCCCCGCCAGGCGTGAGGCCACGTCGCCCCGCCCGCGCCCTCCGGCCGGTGCGTGGCGGGGGATTTCGGTACGGCCGGGGAGGGAAATCCCTCCCTTTTTCAGAAATTACGTACAGGTCCATTTTTCTCGCAAAGAGGTCCTTTTTCCTCGCGAAGAGGTCCCTGGCGGTTTTTTACGGCGGATTTTTCTGAAAAACCCCCTCCAGTTTGCAGGATGGCGCCCGCGGTTTTCTAAATTACGCACGGGTCCTCATTTCATTACATACGGGTCCTCAATTTTTGCGAAAAAACCCTTTACCTTTTTCGAAAATACGCATGTGCCCTCGATTTTTTTTAAAGGTTTTCTAAATTGCGTACGGGTCATCCTTTCATTACATACGGGTCCTCAATTTTTACGAAAAAACCCTTTACCTTTTTCGAAAATGCGCATGTGCCCTCGATTTTTTTTAAAAAACTCCTCACAAATTATCGCATCTTTTACTTCGGTGCACACGGTGGCTGGCGCGGCGTGTCGCCGCGCCTATGCTGCTAGTATGCTCAACGACACAACCTTTTTTCAGAGAATATATACATATAAAAAGCAAAGCTAAATTAAAAGGTTATCTGGACCCTGCAAGCTATGCATCGCATAAGAAGGATAAGACGTCGAATCATTGGCTTGGCAATTTGGCATCCCTTATATCGGTCGATCAGCCGTGTATAGCCACCGAGCGTCCATGGCTTTGCAGCATGTAGCCAACACAGAGCGCTATCAGATGGACATCTTAGCGAGGACCACACACGAAATACACGGTGCTTAACGGGAGCCTTATTTAAGATCCATGTTGATATGATTAAATCATCACGTACCATTTATATTTCCAAAAACCAAATGATTATACATCGATATCATATCTTTAGTCAAAATTATATATGATCAATGGTGCCATGCTAAGAAAAGAGAATAAATTCTTAGCAAGTTAGCCATAAGTGCAAGACTTCTATCATAGTGGCTTTTAGCTTATGACTTTTGATTATGTCTATTCGTGAGAGATATTACAAAGAGGGAGATAGTCACATGCAATTTTGATCGGTACAACAGAACTCGGTATAGTATCTACTATAATCAACTTATAGACCCCATTTTGAAAAGACGTACCGTTTAAAAGTTACTCTCTCCGTCCAAGTTTATAGGGTGTATTTTCTGAATAATCTTGTCCATACACACACACACGTGTGTGTATATATATATATATATATATATATATATATATATATATATATATATATATATATATATATATATATATAGTTATTTCATGCAAAATTAGTGTAATGTTCTCTTTATATTCTTAATAAATATGCAGCTTTATTTGCTATTTTCTATATGTATGCATTGAATATATTCTTAGAGATAATAATTATGAGTAATCTAGCTATTTTCATTATCTCTTTGGTTTATGTGCTAAAATAAAAAGTACCTTATAAACTTAGACCGAGAGAGTAAGTACTATAGTAAAATAAAAAGGCATAGCTCCGCTGATTAAAGCTGGGGGGATTCCGGCCCCCCCAGCGATCCACGTCGCCCCGCCCGCGTTGCCCGGCCGGCGCGTGGCGGGGAATTTCCCGTACGGCCGGGAGAGGTGATTTCCTCATATTTTTTGAAAATTACGTAAAGGTCCTTTTTCCTCGCGAAAAAGTCCCTGCAAGTTTTTTTAAGAAAACATTTTTGATGGCGCCCTGCGGGCTTCCAAAATTACGTATAGGTCCTTATTTACTTACGTAGAAGCCCTTACAGGTCCTCGGTTTTTTTCAAAGAAACCCTTTGATTTTCCCGAAAATACGTATTTATCCTCGATTTTTTTTTAAAAAAACTCCTCACAAATTATCGTCTCTTTTACTTTGGTACATACGGTGGCTGGCGCGGCGTGTCGCCGCGCCTTTGAGGCTAGTATGCATTAAGCCTCGCCGAACCCGGCCGGGGTAGCCACCATATTGAGGAACCTGACTGATCATTGCATACGTCATATCAAGATCACAACATGATTTGTGACCCGCAGATTTTTCCTAGTCATACAGGATTATGCATGCATATATAATTCTAGAATTCTATATATGTATGAATTGAACCAATCCGGCTGTACAGTTGCAACTTTGGAAGAATATCATGGCAAAGTACTAGTGTAGAACTACTGATCGCTACTGATGCCCGAAAACTTCAAATGGGGGAAAACTTGATGAGTCACAACCGAACCTTTTTTGTCAACATCGTTTATATGCCATGCATCCTATGCAAAGCTGGTTCTTTAGGCATACACAGTGCTCTATTCTGGACGATGGCCTCACCGGACCACATCAAAGCCAAGCCACGGTGGAGGAGGAGAAGGAGAAAAGATGGTGGTTTACAGTGTGTCAGAGGCACCAGTAGAAGCTACGGTAGTTTGGGGGAGAGAGAAGGTGGTTCATGAAGAGAGGGGAGAGAAAAGGGCGGCGGCGCCGAGGCTTGTGAACGGCGGTGGAGCAGCGATGACAGTATTGGATGGGCGACGAAGCGGTGTTGGAGCCGTGCGCAACCAAATCCGGGCTAGGACGAGGTCACGGCTATCAGATCCAGTCAGACGAGGGCGACGGCGAGGTCCGACTGAATCCGACCAGAGCCTGGCGGTGGCGAGGTAGGCGAGGCGGGCCAGCACCACCGCGTAGGCGTCTTCCAGCTTTTTAAGCAGGCGATCCTCCAGCTCGTTTGCTGTGGCGCAGCCCCACAGCGCTGCATCCTCGGAGGCCGCCGCACCTGCCACGGACAGATCGGGATCGAAGGCGGCTGCGGCCGCCGGTCCCATTCTAGCGGCACAGCTCTTGCGGGCAGCCCGCGGGGGAGTGGTTGAGTGCGGTGGGATCGGAGGAGAGGTGGGATGGGGTGGGCAACACTGATGGGGAGAAGAGTGCGGTAGGGTCATGGCGAGTGGTTGAGTACAGTAGGGAAGAGGAGAGAAGGAGTGTGGTGAGTTAAAAAGAAAGCTTAACTACATAATTGAATGTACTACTTCAAGCCACTATGCGCTGTGGGAAGAAATCTTTTTATGTGGTGGTTTGAGCTGTTGTGGCTACATTTCCTTCCATGAGACCATCACCTTGTGATTGTCTTCACTATGGATGTCCTTAGGTGCCACTCATTAGAGGTTTAGCTTCTAGTTTCTAGCATCTGGCTTCTAGTTTTTTTAATTTCGTTATTTTCTACCTTTTTTACTCTTTTGGGGGCTTTTGCATTTTCTTTTTTTCTCCTTATTCATTTGCATTGCCTGTGATCATATAACTTTTTTTATTTTTTAAATTTAATTACGCTAAAAAAGTTACCGGTAGCTACAGTACAAAAAACCGCTACATTATAAATTAAATCAGAAGCTCAAACTTAAAAGGCCAAATGAGTGACGCCTTAATATGAGATTTAACTACCTTTGAACAACTAGCTAGTGACATGTTTTTCTTCATAAGTTGTCGACGAACACAGCTGTTAGGTCGCTTGAACATTCTCCACTTATGAGAGATATATACCAGGGTGGATCGACACCTCAAACAGTCTCGGCTATAATCTGAGATGTACGATATTTATCATTGTAAAGACTAGATAAGTTAAATTAAGTTAAGTACATAATTTTTTCTTTAAACTGAGATAATAATGGTGTCATACCCTCAAAATTCTAATCCACACTGATATATACGATCGAGCAGGCACGCAGGACATCAGGCATGGGACAAGACAACAGAGCTCCCTCTGCCGTCGCCTGCACTGCAGATGTTCTGTGGGCACGCAGTTGGGCATATATGCATTAGGATGTCCTGCCACTTTTGCCATGCATAGCTTGCAGCAGAGGCTAAAGCCTAATGGGTAGTGGTGAGAGTAGGGTCGAGCTTTTTCGGACCAGTCTAAGATCCGGCATACATTTAACATATCCGGTTAGATCTGAAAAGCTGGCCCGTTAGATGGCCCGGTCGACATATCCCGGCAGGCACGGCGGCGGTGCAGGCCTCTGACCTCCGCCCGCACGCCTTCGCCTCGCTAACCGGCTCGCCGCCTCCGCACGTAGAACACTGTATGGTGTGGTTCATTTTGGTTCAAGATCTACTGTCGATCGTCGATTAGTCTCAACGCATATCTTCCACAGAAGATACGCTGATTGAAGTTCTTCAGTGAAGTTAAAATGTAAGAGGTTACATTTCAATGTAGTGTTGGATCATTAAAAATAGTTAAAAAAATATGGAAATGAGATGGTCTTTATTGACAAGTAAACTTCATGCCAACTAGTAATCCCCATGCAAAATGCTCTAGATCAATCGTTCATCATCCAGGCTTTTCAAGCCCCCTGCTTGCATGTACTTTGAATTGCAGTCTGTCATTTCATAATTTTCATAAGCTAGGGCTCGGTGGGAGGTGTGGGCAGGGGCGGGCCCAGCGGGTAGTCCATATAGCCCAGGACTACCCGCAATTTGGCCCAAAAACTCCCGTGCCCTAAGTCACTCCGACTGGCGCTGTCCCCGACCCTGATTCTCCGCCTCCGCCTCCGCCTCCGCCTATCCGCCACTCCGCCAGGCGCCCATCCGCCTCCGCCTCCGCCCGGCTCCCTCCGCCTCCGCCTCCGCCCGGCTCCCTCCGCCTCGGCTCCCTCCGCCTCCGCCTCAGCTCCCTCCGCCTCCGCCCGGCTCCCTCCGCCTCCGCCTCCGCCCGGGCGCCCGGCTCCCTCCGGCCTCCGCCTCCGCCCGGCTCCCTCCGCCTCCGCCCGGGCGCCCGCCGTCGTCCTCGTCACCAGATCCGTCCGCCGACCGCTGCCTCCACCCGGGCCGCCTAGATCCAGCCACCGCCCGCCAGATCCCGGCTTCCCGCTGGCCGGATCCACTGGATCCAGGCTTCCTACCGCCGGATCTGCTCTCCCCGATGCCAGATCCAGGCGGATTTGCCGCCGCCGCCTTCGGATCCGGCCGCCTCCCGCCCGTCCATGCCCGTCTGGTGGTCGCGCCCGCCTCTGCTCCACTCCGCCCGACCGCGCCGTCGCCGCCACGCCCGGATCCGGGCTCCCCGACCGCGCCGCAGCCTTCCGACGTCGCCTCTCGGCCTCCGCGCCCGCTCCGCCGCCTTCGGACGCCGCCTCCCGGCCGCCGTGCCTGCGCCTGCGCCTCCGCCCGGCTCCCTCCGCCTCCGCCTCCGCCCGGGCGCCCGGCTCCCTCCGCCCAGGCTGCCAGGGCGCGAGGGCGGCGCGGCACCGTCGCTGCCTGCCCACCGGCGGGATCGGGAATTGGGATTGGAAATTTGGAATTGCCCGGTGAGCTCCTCTGCCATCTTGCTAGTTCTCATGCAGCTATCTTGCTAGTGAATTTGATATGTTTATGAAGTTTCTAAGAAAAGAGTAAATTGTGCGAAATTGTGCGATTGCTAGATGGATTGGGGCATATGCCTGAATAGCTGATGCGCCTTTTTTGCTTGTATTAGATTATACCATATTAGATAATAATTTTTTAGTTAGGCATACCCTGGATTCAAATCCTGGGTCCGCCACTGGGTGTGGGTGTACACCCCCACCAACTAAACTCTCTTTGTCTTAAATTTGGATGTCTATTTTATTCTTAATTAAAAGATACCTAGTTTCTCTTAGGTATTTTTGCCTTTTTTATTTATAATATTCATATGTTGGACTGGGCACAATTGTTGCTGCCACATTAACTACTGCTTCAGTGAAGAGTGAATAAAAATCAAAAGATTATACCACATAGTTTCGAAGTATCGGTGATTGTGTTAAAATTAGATCTAATGGCAGATGTTGAACAAATTATCATGCATTGCGCTCGCCAGAGTAGCTACATAGTATCTTTTGTATGGATACGCTGAAGGAGGACTAGCTAACGTCAACAACATAAGCATGAGTCACTTCTATGGAATTTGAAAGACATCCCGTAAGAGCAAGTATAATAAGAGGTTGTTAGTAGGCTGTATGCTGAGGTGGAGAAGAGAGAGGAGGAGAGAGAAGAGAGGTGTGCTGTAAGAGCAAGGCTAATAATACAGCCTTCAGCTGGCTGTACGGACACTTACAGCTCACTTATCAGCCCATTCATATAGTAGTTTACAGCCAGGTGAAGGCTGTATGACTCACCCCTTTCTCTCACAAAGTTTCTTGATTCTTGTGCTTCAGCTGGCTGTAAACTTACAGCCCACCTCTCTTCTCTCTCCTCCACCTCAGCATACAGCCTACTAACAGTCTCTTATTATACTTGCTCTAAGTTTACAGCCAGCTGAAGCACAAGAACCAAGAAACTTTGTGAGAGAAAGGGGTGGGTCATACAGCCTTCAGCTGGCTGTAAACTACTATATGAATAGGCTGATAAGTGAGCTGTAAGTGTCCATACAGCCAGCTGAAGGCTGTATTATTAGCCTTGCTCTAAGGTTGTAACACTATCATTTGTTTTCTGGGCCTCTTTTTTGCATTAACAGTTGGATGGATTTCTTAGTGTCTTGAGTTTCACGCAGAAGAAAGGTGATTTAACAGTTAACACTATCATCTTGCGTGCGTGTGCGTGCGCTCAAATGGCATGCGTCCCGACGCGGCAGTCTCGCGCGCGCGCGCTCTGGTTTTGTCCATTTTTCCAGTGGATGAACCATGCACAGTTGCACACGGCACCACACTGGGTCACTGGAAAAAGCTGGCGCGCGGCCGCGCAGGAGGTGAAGCGAGGGAAGAAACAAATAAACGGCCCGTGATTTGTGCCTGCGGCGACTCCTTTTCTCGTCGTCTTCTCGCGCGCGCGGACCGCTTTGGTTGTGGTTGGTCGCCTCCTCCTCCGAAGCTACAGGCGACGTGCGCCGAGTACACGAAACGGTAAACTGAAAAACGCCGCTCGCTCTACGGATCTTCTGCAGCTGAACGCTTGTAGTGTTGATCGATCGCATGGTGAATTGGTGATACGCTCCGTACAAAATATCCACTTTTTGACGAAAAGTGATCGGCTCAATCATTAGTGGTTGTTGTTTCCAGTGTAACTATTTGTCCCGTGACTGCTAGTGCTAGCTGCGGCTTGGATGGATTGGCTGGGCCAGGCGAGAACAGCAGGACAGCGCCCGGGAAGAAACCCAAGAGGACGCGCTCTTTCACACAAATTTTGCTATCTCCGCTCCAAGGATTTGGCCGTTGTTCTGGTGCTGCAGAAGCGTACGCATGTTTGTGCTGTCTGAGGACTTCTTCCATTGCGTGAAAAGTTGGAAAGGAAAATTACGAGGGAAAACTTGTCTCCAAATTGGAAAACCCTTTCTTACCACAATTAATGATAGGGTACTGAACGTAACAAGCAAATCACCCGTACGTACGTACGAACGGGCAGCTAGCTAGACTGTAAATGTTGTTGTTTACCACCGCTACATACACTGCAAAGCAAAGCATTCTTTCTTCAGGCAGGAGTCAAGATAAGAACGTAATCAACAAGCACTCTCCTAGCACCCGAGATCACTTCATCTCTCTCTCTATATATATGAAGACACCGCATTGGTAATAGCTCATCTGTTGTGTAGTACTGAACCGTTGAGAGCTAGCTTAGCTATTCGGTGTAGTACTCCTCTCGGCCGAGAAGGATATACGTATCCTCTCTCTTCCACCTTGCTCTGATTTGGTTCTTAGGAGAGAATTGTTAGTGCCGAGATACGTACTTCGAGATGGAGCATGTGGCGAGGTTCTTCTTCGGAGTTTCTGGTAGGTGTCATGGCTGGGTTTCTTCTCTGTGATCTGTCTATGTATGCATGTTTGTTTCTCCAGCTTCAACTCTTGGAGATGAAAGTGGTGGACGGACGGATGTTTCTATCCTCTTGGTTAGTTTAATTTGGTGAGTTTTTTCCCTGTGGATTTGTCTAATTTTTATTGGTTTTGTTTTTTTCAGGCAATGTCATTGCTCTCTTCCTCTTCCTGTCTCCGGTGTAAGTATTTGCATGATGCATCGTCTTCTTTTCTCAAATTTCTTTCTGAGTTGTTGTTAACATAAAGATGGAAAGAGAGGAGAAAACAAGAAGAGACCTTGTCTCAAAAACGAAGGAGGGAAAGAAAGACCAAGAAAAGGGGAGGAAGAAACAAAAGGAACCTATAAGGCTATAAATGATAGTGTCTCTGTTCTTGGAGAGTGTCGGCCTTCTCCTCTCTTTAATTTCCTCTCCCCGCCTTAATTTTCTCCCGAGGAGTTTTGCGAAAAGTACCAATCTCCCAGTACTTGTTTTTGTGGTAATGAAAAGAAAAGCCTTCCAGATCCGTTGATGCGCCTAGAAAGAACGAGAATTTAGAGCTTGTTTGGTTCATGATCAGAAGTTGCTTAGCCACAAGTTAGGCGTGCCACAGTTTTTAGGTAGCTGTTTGGTTCACTGCCGTAACTGTGGCATGCCACACTTTCTTAGCACCCGGCCCCACACGTCATAGACTCAGTTTCTTGCCAAACTTTGCCACAAGTGTGGCTTCAATTTTGTTAGCCACACTTTCTGTGGCAGCCACATATTGCCTAAGCTTAGACATGGCAAAATTAGACACTAACTAAACAGGCTTAGTCCCATGCACTGCACACACAGATACATGCGCGTTGCATGCTCAGTTCTTCTGACCGGTGAGAAATTCCGCGTTTGTTACAGCGTCACCTTTTGGAGGATCATTCGGAAGAGATCAACGGAGGACTTCTCCGGCGTGCCCTACAACATGACGCTGCTCAACTGCCTCCTGTCCGCCTGGTAACTAACCGCTTCTCACGCACATTCTTTTTTTAGAGTAAACTCTCACTCAGAGTCTTTTTTCAGAGTGAATTCTCACGCAGAGTCTTTTTTTAGAGTAAATCCTCACGCACAGTCTTACACTAGCAGCAGCAGCAGCAACACAACCTTTGCATGACTAGTTCGTCCCTCCATACCATTTCTATTTCTTATTTTCTTTAGCACATTTTATTGAATTCCGTTTCGTATGTTTTCAGACACATGCTAACAGAGCAACTTTATAGTGAAAATTCAGTTGTTGCAAGGCACCAAAGAAAGTTCTTCTGCCATGTGTAAATAGTAAAAAGTAACTTACGTGTAGGTAATTTTACGCGCAGAAAATACTGCGTGGTATACTTGGTGGAACCAGGCGTGGGCTTGCCAGCACTGTGACACTCACTGCTACCAACCCGAAAAAAAATTTCTTACCTGCCAAACACCTAAATCATAGCCAAAAAGCTCGATCGTTTTTTCGAGCTAGGAACACCTGAACGTGAGGTTGCATGTGCTAGCACAATGGCTGTGTGGCCCACACGTCATTGCCATGCTGTCAATGCCGACAGGGTTAGCTGCACAAACCGTGATACAATTTTTATTTGCGAGTTGATTTCCGGCAGGTTAGTTTTACCCTGTCGAGGCCAAACAAAGCGTGCACTCGTAGAAACCATGGCCTCCTATGCTTTGAAAAGCTGAATTTTTGTACACGTTTCCTTTTGCTTCACCCTTCCAAAAAAAAAAGTTTCCTTTTTGTTTCGTTTTTTGTGTATGCATGCACACATGCGTGTGCCTCAAATTAAACTCTGCGTGAGAAAAACACGCTGAAACCCACCGATATATCACTGATCAAATTAAACTCGAACGAAACATTGTGTTTTTTATTTGGTTTGAAGGTACGGGCTGCCGTTCGTGTCCCCGAACAACATCCTGGTGACGACGATCAACGGGACGGGGTCGGTGATCGAGGTCATCTACGTGGTGATCTTCCTCATCTTCGCGGAGAGGAAGACCAAGCTCCGGATGCTGGGCCACCTGGGCCTCGTCACCTCCATCTTCACCATGGTGGTGCTGGTCTCGCTGCTCGCCCTGCACGGCCAGGGCCGCAAGCTCTTCTGCGGCCTCGCCGCCACCGTCTTCTTCATCTGCATGTACGCGTCGCCGCTCTCCATCATGGTAATCGAAGGACAATGCTAGCGAGTCATGCGAGATGCATGCATGGTGATGATTTGGTTAACTCCGTGATCTGTGCGCGCGCAGAGGTTGGTGATCAAGACCAAGAGCGTGGAGTTCATGCCGTTCCTGCTCTCCCTGTCCGTGTTCCTGTGCGGCACCTCGTGGTTCATCTACGGTCTGCTTGGCCGCGACCCCTTCATCGCGGTAAAAATTCATCGCTGTCGTTCACGTTTCTTTATGGTCTCGATGTAACACACTAGAGACTAAACTGATTTAAATCTAACCTTATTTTAGATAAATCATACAACCTATTTACACTTTCGTCATTGCTTCGCGTAAAATGTTACTTTTGTCCCCAATTCGCGTAAAATGGTTAAACAAATGTTGTTACCATTGGAAGCCCTAAGCTTATGTTGGTGCTTATTCCTCTAAATTAGTAAGGTGGTATTTAGAGATGGCAACGGGCTCAAACCCGCTGGGTTTTGCTATCCCAAACCCGTGCCTATGAAAGTTGGATGTGCCCGCTAAAAAACCCATGCCCGTGACAGGTGCAGATTTTTGCCCAGACCCATGCCCGCTGGGTTAACGGGTACCCACGGGTCGCCCGTGGGTTCAGTAATACGAGCTGCAACAATGGTTAATGGAGAGGAGGAAGAAGTTCACCGGCCATCTTCGTTGGAGCCGGAGAGCAGCGCCATGGCCAAGAGCCTACTGCTGCGATGCGCATTGGCTGTGGCGTGGGGGCGGCGGGCTGAACTGGAAGGCGAGGCGACGGCGAGGGCGTGCGGGAGGACGAGCGTGCGGCGAGAGTGGCGGGAGCAGGAGCGGGAGCTGCGGGACGGGAGGGCGAGTGTGGAGACTGCCGGAAACCGAGCGCAGAGCGCCAGATGCGCCGTCGCTGCGGCGGTTGTTGAATCGGGCCATCGGGGTGGGGACTGGGGAGGAGTGAGTAGTGACCATGACCGAGTGTTAGCTAGGATTAACCGTATGAGTAATGGGGCATTGCCGCATTGGATTTGGGGGCTTGGGGCTAAATGGCTAATGGGCTATGGCTTGGGCTGGTTTGCCTGGGAGGCTAGGAACCTGGGTTTATAACTCCTATGGATCGGGTTTATATTACCCATGGGTTTACGGGTTTTGGTACTATAGGAACGTACCCGAACCCGGCAGACCCGATGGGTTGGGCTTTTTGCCCATTAAGAGACCCATGGGTTAGAAAATTGACTCAGACCCATGCCCTAATAGAGTAAAAACCCACCGGGTATCGGGTTTCCGGTACCCATTGCCATCTCTAGTGGTATTAAACATGCATTTGATGAGACATGTCCAAAAAATGCCAAAATGACTTCCCCAACAATTCAAAAAGAACTTGTAGAGTGTTGTGCAGCAGAGGTCACCAAAGCAATAAAGCAAGAGATGGCGGGTTGTCTCTTCTCCATTCTTATAGATGAATCACGTGATATATCTGTCAAAGAACAAATGGCCATGGTTGTGAGGTAAGCGATTGATTATCTATAGTTGACTGGTTATCACATTTTTGTTAAAATTAGCTAATCATATTATACTATCATCTTTGTTGTAGGTTTGTGAACAACAAAGGAAAAGTAATTGAAAGATTTTTGGGTATTAAGCATGTCAAGGAGACAACCTCAGAAGCACTAAAGACAGCAGTTGTTGAAGTACTTGGTGAGCATGGGTTACACATTGCCAATCTGCGAGGGCAAGGGTATGATGGTGCTTCTAATATGAGAGGAGAATTTAATGGGCTTCAAAAGTTGATTCGTGATGAGAACCCATATGCCTTCTATGTCCATTGCTTTTCTCATCAATTGCAGTTGGTAGTTGTTTCCATCTCAAGATGTTGTTCGTCTCTTGAGGATTTCTTTGATTATGTGGCCTTAATTGTGAACACCACAACTTCATCTTGCAAGAGGAAGGATTTATTGCTAGATAAGCAACGCAAGATTCTTTTGGGTAAGTTGAGTAGTGGAGAGATTTCCTCGGGCCGAGGGAAACATCAGGCAACATCCTTAGCTAGACCTGGAGATACAAGATGGGGTTCTCATTACAAGACATTACTTCATATTGAGTCAATGTGGGATGCAGTTATTGAAGTTCTACAGATTGTGCATCAAGACGTGCGTAATCCATGTAGGGCAGGAGGTTTAGTGGAAATCATGGAGTCCTTTAGCTTTGTGTTCATTATGAAGATGATGTTGCAAATCCTACGCATCACAAATGAGCTGTCACTTATCTTGCAAAGGAAGGATCAAAATGTTGTTGAAGCCATGTCTTTGGTTATTGATGTGAAAACTCGTTTGATGAATTTGAGGAACGATGGTTGGGAGCCACTATTTCAAGAAGCCACAAAATTTTGTAGTGAAAATGATATCCCAATACCAAATATGAATGAATCAGTGCCAAGATTTGGCAGATCAAGAAAAGGGGGGAGGAACAACATCACTCAAGACCATCATTATCGTGTTGATACCTTCTATGCTGCTATAGATGCTATTACTACAGAGTTGGATCATCGGTTTAATGAGGTATCTTCAGAATTGCTTGTTTGCTTTTCTTGTCTGGACCCGAGAGATTCATTCTCTAAATTTGATGTGGACAAACTTGCTCGGCTTACTGAGATATATTCTGATGATTTCTCCTATTCCGATAAGAGAGATATAAAAGATCAACTTGAACTATTTATTATTCATGTGAGAAGGCTTGAGGAGTTTAGAGATTGCCATGATCTTGCAAGCCTAGCTGCAAAATTAGTTGAACTTAACAGGCATATTGTATTCCCATTGGTTTATCGCCTGGTTGAGTTAGCATTGATACTTCCAGTAGCGACGGCATCAGTTGAAAGGGTCTTTTCGGCTATGAAGATTATCAAAACAGAATTGCGCAACAAGATGTCAGATGCTTGGCTTAATGACTTAATGGTGTGCTACATTGAGCGAGAGATATTCAAAGGAATTGATCTTGAGAAGATTAAGAAATCATTTCAGAACAAGAAAGATAGGCAAGTGCAATTGCCTAGATCGCCTAGGCGCAATTGAAGTGCGTTATCACTCGGTTAGTCTATTGACTTCACTTGTATCTTTTTATTTATTCTAAATATTTATACTTATATAGTAGGTGACAATCATGATATGTTATATGTGTCAGAAATCTTTGCTATGTTATCGATTTCGCCAATCCTGATGGCCATGCAATTTGTTAGCTCTTGTTTACTATAAATGAAACGAGAAAATCGCAGTGGTGAGTGGTTGCTGCGGAAAACTTCTTCCTCTCCAGTGTGTACTCTGTGTTCGTGTGAGTACTTGTGACTTGAGATCTTCCAGTCTCGGCTCACCAAGAGGATTCGCCAGGTAGAGGCGGAACATTTGGTATCAGAGCCTCCACACTTGGGACGCGATCGTCATGACGCGCCGTCAGTCCTCTTCGCTGCCAAGAAGGTTTCGCGGGGAGACCACACCGCCATCGGGGAGCGGTAGCGGTGGAAGCAGCACTGATCGCGGATTGGTAATTCACCGAGTTACCAAGGAGATCAACGGCAGCGGATCCTTCCCAACCTTGACGAAGACGAACTACTATGACTGGGCGGCGCTTATGCGAGTCATGCTGCAGGCAAGGGGCCTGTGGATGGCCGTGAGCGTCGGCACCACCGACTTCGTTGAAGACCGGATGGCTCTCGAGGCGATCGCGAAGGCCGTTCCAGTGGAGATGATCGGGACGGTCGCGAGCAAGGCCACCGCCAAGGCTGCGTGGGACTTTATCAGGACGATGCACATCGGCGTCGAGCGCGTGCGCAAGGCGAGGGCCAACACTCTCCGTCGGGAATTTGATGCTCTCAAGTTTCGCGACGGGGTAACCGTGGATGAATTCGGCATCCGCATCAATGGCATTGCGCGCCAGCTCGCAGTTCTTGGCGAGGATTGCCCGGAGGAGGAGGTAATTCGGAAATTCCTCCAAGCGCTTCCACCGAAATTCGAGCAGATCACACTGTCAATCGAGACTTTGCTCGATCTCAACAAGCTCTCTGTGGAGGAGCTCATTGGACGGCTCAAGGCGGCGGAGGAGCGTCATAACCTCGGCGGCGGAGGCTCTTCCCTTGCAAGATTAAATCTCACGGAGGAGGAGCTGGTTGCGCGAGTAACCTCGCGGCTTCAGTTCACCGGAGAAGGCTCCCACGAGCGCGGGAAGGGAGCTGCGCCAAGCCAGAAGCCGAATCGCGGTCGTGGACGAGGGAAAGATTACGGAGTCCGAAGCGGTTCCAGGCTGCCGAAATCAGGCCGGGGAGGTAACGCCGGCGGAAGCTTCGTCGCCGGTGACCAATGCCGGTACTGCGGGAAATCAGGCCACTGGGCTCGAGAATGTTGCAAGAAACGCCGAGATGAACAGGCCAACGCGTTTGAACGGGCGCTTCGGAGGATCGAAGGACTGAACCGTAGTTTCAAAAAGTTTCAGGGAGGATGCCAATAGAGATGCCACGGGGCTCCTCTTCGTCGTCAACACGTGGGGCCCCTCCTCCTGTTGCCGATGCCACCGCTTCCTTACCCACGCGCATCAGGACCACCTCGTCGACGCCGGGGCTGACGAGCGGTGGCAGCACTACCTACACCACCTCACCCTCTGCCACTTCCCTAGGTAACTGTAATCTCCTCTTCCAGAGTCGTAGTTAATTTTTGCTACGATAAATTATTTTCCACGGAGGGTGTTTGTGCGTTGGTGTTGCAATTGGAGCAGGGGAGTTCGTGCAGATGCAGTGTCAGGAGTGAAGTCTGAAGACTCTGAAATGAGTTAGAAGGGATACTGAAGTCTAAAGACTCTGAAATGAGTTAGAAGGGATACTTGAGCAGTATCTGTGGGAACGGTGGAGATTGAAGCTCGAAGAGTTACAGACATCTGATGGTGCACTTGAAAGCTTAAGACTTTGTCGACTTCAATTAAGCAAAAGGATAGGATGCGCTGCCGACGTTCGATCTCCATCTGATGATGTTCGTTTAGCTTTATTCGGCTTACTATGTTAATACTATAGCTGTAATGAACTATTCACCGTCATTGTCGTTAATTTGTTTTTAATCATTCCTAGTCATATATATGGTTGTAATGGGGAACATGGGGGATATTGATGAAATACATACTAAACCCTAGCCGTCATTCTATATCGTAGTTCATAGTTTCTATAGTATTCCTTCTTGGATCTCTGATTACTCCCATTTTGGTTCCTGATTACGAATTCGAACCCTTGGATCCTGACATCAAAGTGGGGAAGAAGGTGGTGGTGGATGACCCTGCCGGTGCCTTCTTTGTCACCGTGTATGATGCCAATCACTGCCTTGGTAATTTTCGTTTTCACTTCTTCAATTCTGCCTATCTTATTACAGGTTATACTATGTTATAGCTGGTGTCTTTTTTTCTAAAAATTAAATTCCTCGTAGAAATCAAAATCATTTATTCGGTACGGGAGAGGGGGAGTGATGTGTTTGATTCAGTTCTCGAGTCATCGATATAACTAGTCTCATAGGCGCGGCGGCACGCCGCGCCAGCCACCGTGTGTACCGAAGTAAAAGAGGCGAAAATTCCTAGCTAAAGGAAAGCGTAGGTTTTTTTTAAAAAAGCGAGGGGCTTTTCGCAATAAAAGGAGACCAGAGGGGTTTTTTCGTAAAAATCAGGGGTTGTTTTGAAAGAACCGAGGGCATGTACGTAATTTCGGAAACTGCGGATCGTTATCAACGAAAAATAAATATGCGCAGGATCTTTTTTGAAAATCCAGGGACCTTTTTGCGAGGAAAAAGGACCTTTACGTAATTTTCAGAAAATACAGGGGAAAAAAGCGAGGGGCTTTTCGCAATAAAAGGAGACCAGATAGGCCTGGGCGTTCGGGTTACCCGATTTTTTCGGGTCGGGTAGTTCGGGTAATTCGAAATTCGGGTAATGAAAACTGTTACCCGATATTAGCCCCAAAAAACACTACCCGCAATTTCGGGTACCCGATAATTCGGGTTCGGGTTCGGGTATGCCCGATATACCCGAATTCACAGAAAACCAGCAAACTGCACAGAATTTGCACATAATTTCAGCAGCAATTTGCATAGAATTTCAGCAGCAATTTGCATAGAATAATATATCATAGGCAGTTGTTCAAACAGAGAGAATCATATACTAAAAATTCATGGTTCAAGTCTTCAGTGCATTGCAGATTTCAAAAGAATACTCAATACTCCATTCATATTTGACATACCTTTAAGTTTTGGAGGGACAGTTCGGGTAGTTCGGGTACCGGGGGATATTACCCGAACTACCCAAACTAATTTCGGGTAATCAGAATCACTATCTGAATTTGGGATCGGGTACCTCGGGTTCGGGTATTTCGGGTTCGGGTCCAGGTAATTCGGGTACGGGTAACGGGTAGCGGGTATTTTGCCCAGGCCTAAGACCAGAGGGGTTTTTTCGTAATCCAGGGACCTTTTCGCGAGGAAAAAGGACCTTTACGTAATTTTCAAAAAACACAGGGAAAGTGCCTCCCCCGGCCGTACGAAAAACCCCCCGCCAAGCGCCGGCCTGAGCGCGCGGGCGGGGCGATGTGGCCCGCCTCCTCGCGCGGGGAACCCCCGGGGCGTAATAGGGGAGGATTCGCGGTTGTTGCTCCTTTGCACAGATGCTAATGCGTCACTCTATGAGTTTTTTTGTTAGGATAACATTATAGAATGAGTGCTTGAAATTGTAAAGAGTTGAGCTTGGTTAACGCTTGCCGTCTCCTATGATTTTAGGGGCTGTTATGTTCTTGTTTGTGGGTGAATTCGGTAGCATAGTGCACACATGGGACTATCGGCTTACATCAGATTGTGTACATAATTTGCCACTGAAGCACAAAACGAAGAAAGGGGAAGAAAACATTTACAGTTTAGACTTTGTGATCCTGGACTGCACATTTTCCAAATGCTTCCTGACTTTTTGAGTTTGTGAACAGTTCCTGCATTTTTTAATAAAAGTTTGTGAGTTTTTTAATTCGCATATATTATTATTTTTATTTGTTTGGTAATTTCTAAAGCTTCTCTATGCATTGATATCTATCTATGTTTTTTACTTACATACATGAGTTAGTTTTAATTAAAAAAAATTGATTATGTGATTGAGTGTTAAGCGTATATTTCCGTCTGCTGTTATCTAGCAAAGTTTGTTTTTCGGTGCTACAGTGCATTACTACAGTACCGAACAGTAATGCTACAATACGATAGAAAATTTTTTTGTTCTATTTTTTGTTATTTCTATTTTTTAGATTGAACGATTAGAAGACAGAAAATTTGAGAAAAAGTTTCCGCTGTGCGCTGCAATCATTCATCCCGCCTCTGATTGCCATCGACGATCCTACATTTTTTTATTAATGTGCTTGACTTTTGGTTGGTTTTGATCTCTTTTTTCTCTTGTGATCTTACTGTGTCAAGAATGTGTAAGAAATAAAGATTATCCTTGGGAATATATCTCCACCCATCTAGGCACTTTGATAGCAAGATTCACAAAAAAATCGGGTTTTGCTTGACTTTGGCCTTTTTAGTCAATCTCTTAATCCGAGGGTTTTTTGTTAGGATTATTCTATGTATTATATGTGAAAATACATTTAGAACCATCTTAACCATCTTCTAGTTACGAGTAAGTTGTATTAACCGTTTGAGGTTTGGGCTCGATTTTGATGCAACCTTCCAACAAACTAAAAAAAGGTCATAATTTTGACCATAATTTTCATGATCGTTTATTTTAATAGGTTTTTGATACCCTAGAGAAGGTTCATACAAAATTTCATATAATTTGGATCTACCAATCAAAAGTTCTCGTGATTTTTGTTTTTGAAACTGTGCTGAAAATACAATTCACTTGATTTTACTATAGCAGAGGTAGTACAGTGATTACTGTAGTGGTAGTATCGCGGTTACTGTAGCGAGCGATAGTACCAGAATTACAACGGTGGTAATTCCGATTTTGCTGATTTTGTTTGTTTTTTAGTGTCTTGAATTGTTATTTTTTGTAGTGACCTTTCATCCTAATTGTTGTAGGGGTGGCCCAACCCCCCGTGACTGGGCCGTGCAACTAGTCCAACATGTAATAGGCCCAATAGTGTAGAAGATTATAACAGTGTAAATATACCAATGTACCCTCATCCCTTGTAAGCACTAAGGGGTAGAATGGGGATTTCCCATTCTACCCCACTCATATATATAAACCCCCAAGAGGGGCAAAGGGGAGGGACATCCCTCATTCTCACCAACACCACCACAGGCTTCGCTCTCCTCTTCCTCCTCTACTAGTCCCCTTCTCTCCTGTTTAGCCCGTAGCTACAACAGATGGTGCCGTCCGTGGGGACTGAGCAAGAAGCTGCGCCAGGGCGCTGGAGGTGACTGCCACCGAAGGGGCTTCCTAGCGCAGAATGGAAGTATCTCAAGTTGCTCGTATCATGAAGCATCGCAGATAAGTTCATCTGGTCGCTAACCTGTTCGCTTCGGTATACATATGTGTGTGTGTGTGCGTGTGCACCTCGTTAACTATGGCAAATGTTTTGTGAGCGTACAGATCTGTTGTGAGTCCTTACTCTTTTTCCAGGTCCAGATCTGGCAGATCTGATGGGTAAGGTGTACGGGCTTCGCTCATGTGTCAAGCCTCCACGCCGAGTCTTCGCTCGATGTTGCGTGTGCAGGTGATAGGCGAGCCGAGGCCGTCCTCCACGCCACGGCCTTCGCTGCCTTTACGCGCGATGCGCAGGGTCGACGGGCGCACCACACCGCCGCGACTCGATGTCCTCGAGCTTCGCGCGCCTCCGCTCGGCCCTCGACCACGTCCGTTGGACTCCGCGCCGCACTCTCCGGACCCCGCGCGCCCCCACGGGGCTTCGCGCCCAGGACTTCGCGCGGCCCACCGCGACGCCACGCGCGTCCACGAGGAGCGCGTCTTCGACCATCTCACCGCCAAGCCGATGCCTCAACAGCCGAAAAGTATCTGCATGCAGTTATTTACGTAGTAAACAAGTTTCATGTATGCATGCACTCCAATTTTCCTCCATGCATATGTTTCCGTCCGTGCGTAGCCATTCATGCATGCACAGACACAGACTCCGTGTACGCACGCATTTTTTTCCTGCTTCGCGGATTGCCGTTGCAGCCGAGGTAGAGCGAGCGTACGCGGTGCACGCATGACTTCGGCTGGTACGCGCGTCTCCGGCAAAGTCGCCTCGCCTCCACGCCACGGCCTCTGCAACGCCACAGTTGAAGTCTCGCTTCTCAGTTGCGATGTCGGCTGGTACGGAGCGCACCTCGCTGCCGACATGGACGAGTTGGGGAGGACGCCGACTTCTACAGCGGGCATGGCGTCTTCGGCGCGTAGTTTCCAAGCAGGCGGCACTACTACAGAAAGCCTCATAGTGGACGCCTCATCACAGACGGTTTTGTGAAACCGTCTCTGATGAACGCTATTACAGACGGTTGTAATTAGGAGGTCGTCTGTGGTATTTGTGGCGGGAAAATGGATTATCATAGGCAGTTATTACCGAAGTATCACAGACGGTCTGTATTAAAAACCGTCTGTGATAATCCCAGATTATCACAGACGGTTTTTAATAAAAAACCGTCTGTGATAAGCTAGTTATCACAGACGGTTTTTAATCAAAAACCGTCTGTGATAATTCACAGACGGTTTTTAGTTAAAAACCGTCTGTGATAATGGCTAAGGCATTTATTGCGCTGCTCAGACAGCATCTGTCTTCATTTCGATCCAGATCTAGCCACTGCTGCACACTTTTTCACTCGGGAGGAAGCTAGGCGATTTCAGGCCAGTTAATTTGGTGGGAAGAGGCAGAGATTGAGCTTTGAATATTCAGTCTTTCCTGGTTGCTCTAGATATGGTTAGTAATGTAATTTATTTTTTCTTTAATTGCATTACAATTTAGGTCTAAGTAATCCATTAGTGGTTATTGAAGATGGTTAATTTGCAAAATTGTTGGTTATATAATAGCTGTTGTGTTTGTAATATGAATTGAGCTAGCAAATTAAGTCTCAATATAATAAATGTGGCCCGTATATATGTAGTTATAATTAGTTAATCTAGATTTTAATACTAAGTTGTTATATATGTATGTAACGTAGGACCGAAGCTGGATGTATGCCGCGAGCCGTGTGAGTGAAGAGTACATTAATGGCGTTTCTGCTTTTATAAGAGCCGCCGAGGAGGATATGTTGAATAAGGGGGTGGAATATATGTGCTGTCCACGCACTGACTGCGAGAATTTGAAGATGTTTAAGAACCGAGGGCAAATTGTAGCGCACTTGATTCGGAGGGGTTTCAAAAAGGATTATACGTGTTGGACCAGTCATGGCGAAGTGAATGATCATATGCCGCCGGATGACATCGTCGGTGAAGTGAATGATATGCCCCCGGATGACATCGCCGGTGAAGTGAATGACATGCCGCCGGTTGATGTCGATTGTGGCTCGGATTCGGATAGGTTGCACGATGATAATCTGGATCAGATGCTTCGCGATGTAGAAGAGAACTATGATGGGAGAGAGTATGTTAAATTCCGTGGCTTGATGGAGGACTCAGAGAAACCTTTGTACACGAGCTGTATGTACACGAGGTTGTCGGCCGTGCTTGAACTGTTGAAATTGAAGGGAAGCAACGGTTGGTCCGACAAGAGTTTCACGGCGCTGCTAGGTCTTTTAGCGGACATGCTTCCGGAGGGAAATGAGTTGCCTAAAACCACGTATAAAGCCAAGAAGGTTCTTTGTCCGTTGGGAATGGAAGTAGAAAGAATACATGCATGCCCGAACGACTGTATCCTCTACCGTAAAGAGTATGCAAACATGCATGTATGTCCGGTGTGCAACGCATCCCGATACAAACGTAACAATCAATCAGATGATGGCGAGGGAACAGAGGCGAAGAAAGGACCTCCTGCTAAGGTGGCATGGTATTTTCCTATAATTCCCCGTTTGAAAAGGTGTTTTGCAAATCCAAAGGAGGCAAAACTGCTGCGTTGGCACTCGGAGGAGCGCAAGAAGGATGGAATGATAAGACACCTTGCTGATTCCGCGCAGTGGAGAAACATCGATAGGAGTTTTGCAGAGTTCGGTGCAGAACCAAGGAATATAAGGTTTGGACTGAGTACAGATGGAATGAATCCTTTCAGTAGCATGAGCAGCCGACACAGCACATGGCCCGTGACTCTCTGCATCTATAACTTTCCTCCTTGGTTGTCTATGAAGCGAAAGTACATTTTGCTGTCGATACTTATCCAAGGGCCAAAACAACCTGGGAATGATATCGATGTGTTCCTAGCACCGTTGGTGGAAGATCTAAAAGTACTGTGGAACGAAGGGGTACAGGTATGGGATGCATACAAACGAGAGAACTTCACTCTGCGCTCCTTATTGTTCTGCACCATAAATGATTATCCTGCCCTTGGTAACCTATCAGGCCATAGTACAAAAGGTGCCAAAGCTTGTACTCACTGTTTAGATGGTACCGAGAGTGTGTGGCTGAGACACTCACGCAAAACCGTCTACATGCGTCACCGCCGGTTCCTTCGGAGGGCTCACCCATACCGCAAGATGAAGCAACAATTTGACGGAGAGAAGGAAGACGGTTCAGCTCCAAGGCATTTAAGGGGACACGAGGTTTATGATATGGTTAAGGATTTAGATGTTGTCCTCGGAAAGGGACGTAAATTGAGGGCTCATGAGAAGAACACCTGGAAGAAGAGATCAATATTTTGGGACTTACCTTATTGGGAGTACCTAGATGTTCGGCACTGCATCGACGTCATGCACGTAGAAAAGAATGTGTGCGACAGCTTGATTGGTCTCTTACTGAACATCCGTGATAAAACAAAGGACGGCGTCAACGCACGGCTTGACTTGGCTGACATGGACATCAGGCCTGAGTTAGCACCGACATGCACTGATAATGGACGAACGTACCTTCCCCCTGCATGTTACACTCTGTCCAAGGCTGAGAAAACAGAACTGTGCCAGTGCTTGCATGGTGTCAAAGTTCCGTCTGGTTACTCCGGCAACGTGAAGAAACTTGTTTCGATGCAAGATTTGAAGTTAAATGGCATGCAGTCTCATGATTGTCATGTGCTGATGACACAGATGCTCCCTATTGCAATTAGAAATATTTTGCCGATCAAAGTCCGAGAGACAATCATGAGGCAATGTTATTTCTTTAACACAATTGCTCAGAAGGTCATCGATCCCGAAGGACTAGATGCTCTGCAGGACGAGGTGGTGATGACTCTATGTCACCTTGAAATGTATTTCCCTCCTTCGTTTTTCGATATCATGGTCCATCTCATTGTTCACGTTGTGTGGGAGATAAAAATGTGCGGGCCCGTATTCCTACGTAGCATGTACCCATTTGAGAGGTTCATGGGAATTCTCAAGTCCTACGTACGGAATTGTTCTCGGCCGGAGGGCAGCATCGTCGAAGGTTATGCAAGCGAAGAGGTCATTGAGTTTTGTGTCGATTATATGGCTCAGATTCAACCGATAGGTGTCCCTCAATCTCGTCATGAGGGGAGGTTGAAGGGTCTCGGAACTATCGGAAGGAAAGCAATCACTCCAGATATGGACACGTATACTCAAGCCCATTTCACGGTGTTGCAACACATGACTGAAGTAGCGCCTTATGTGAAGCAGCACAAGGATGTGCTTCGGCAACAGAATCCAGAGCGGCCGGATGTTTGGATCATGAGGCAACACAACCGTTGGTTCAACCAATGGTTGAAGGAGCAAATCGCTAGGAGCTCGCCGAGTGAGACGCTGACATGGTTGGCAAAAGGGCCGACATTTACAGTTGTGACATGGCAAGGATATGACATAAATGGGTACACATTCTATACGCAGTCTCAGGATGTCAAGAGCACTAACCAGAACAGCGGTGTCCGCATAGATGCATTCAGTACCGATGGGTCGAGAAACTCGTACTATGACTTCATAGAAGAGATTTGGGAGCTCGACTATGTGGTTTTCAAAATCCCCTTATTTCGCTGCCGTTGGGTGCATCTCCCACAGGTGAAGGTTGACAAGTACGGTGTCACGACCGTGGACCTCCAACGTGTCGGGTACAAAGACGAACCATTCGTACTCGCCAATCAAGTTGTTCAAGTTTTCTATGTAACCGACCCGGCAAATAAGAAACGCCATGTAGTTCTTCATGGAAAAAGGAGAATTGTTGGAGTGGAGAATGTAGTGGACGAGGAGGAATACAATCAATTTGACGAGTTACCTCCTTTTGGAAATGGCATAAGGGTCGACGATGAACAACGTGACGAAACTAGTTACGTACGCATTGATCATGATGAAGGGCTAATTTTTAAAGGAAATAAGCAAGTACAATAAGAATGTATATGTGAAAATGTGTGATGTAGTCAATTTTGAGATGTATATGTGAAAATGTGTGATGTAGTCAATTTTGAGATGTATATGTGAAAATATGTGATGTAGTCAATTTTGAGATGTATATGTGAAAATGTGTGATGTAGTCAATTTTGAGATGTATATGTGAAAATGTGTGATGTAGTCAATTTTGAGATGTATATGTGAAAATGTGTCATGTAGTCAATTTTCAGATGTGTATGTGAAAATGTATGACAAAAATGAATGCAGATTGAGAAAATGTGTAAATGAATGCAGCTGGTAGGTAGTTGATCATGAATGCAGATGGTTGGCTGTTGATCATGAATGACTACAGTCGGGCATAGGCTTATCACAGACGGTTCTAAACTTAGAACCGTCTGTGATATGAATATCACAGACGGTTCTAAGTTTAGAACCGTCTGTGATAAGCCTACTATCTCAGACGGTTCTAAACGTAGAACCGTCTGAGATAGTATGCTTATTACAGACGGTTCGAAACTTAGAACTGTCTGTGATATTCATATAAGTTTAGAACCGTCTGTAATAATCCGCTATATATACCCGTGTCTAGGGTTTTCCGTGTATTCTGCAGTTATTCTATATCTAAATCCCGATCTGCCTCCCCCGAGCCCTCGCCGCCGCCTCCCTCGAGCCCTCGCCGACCGCCTCACTCGAGCCCTCCCTGGCTGCCTCACTCGAGCCCGTCGTCGCCGCCGCCTCCCCGAGTTCGTCGTCGCCGGCCGGCTCCCCGAGCCCGTCGTCGCCGCCGCCTCCCCGAGCCCGGGGCCTCCTCCTCCTCCGTCGCCGCCGCCTCCTCCTGCGTCGTCGCCGCCTCCTCCTGCGTCGCCGCCGCCTCCTCCTCCTCCGTCGTCGCCGCCTCCTCCTCCGTCACCAAAACCCTAAGGTCATGAAATCCCTCCCCGAGCTTCATGGTTACTGTTAGGGTTTAGGGTTGATGCTTGATACTTCATACTGAGTGTTAGGGTTTAGGGCTTACTGTTATATGCTTACTGTTATGTATATGGTTAGTTGCTTACTGTTATGTATATGGTTAGTTGCTTACTGTTATGTATATGGTTAGTTGCTTACTGTTATATGCTTACTGTTATGGTATATGCTTACTGTATATTCAAGTTTGTTATGCTTACTGTTATGGTTAGTTGTTTAGTTGCATTCATGTATATTCAAGTTTGTTAATCTTCCATATACTGAGATTGCCTGTGGGATTTACAGTTGCTCGATGATGATAAATTCATATACTGAGATTGGTTCATTCGGTCTTTGAACTCTAATAGCTGTTATATACAATCTTCCATATACTGAGATTGCCTGTGGGATTTACAGTTATGGCATGTTATTAAATTGATCTGTTAGGATTTCATCTTGACAAGTTAAAAGTTAACTGTTGTCTGAATATATGCATGCTGAATATATCTTGATCTTGAGATTGTAGAGTTTGTATCTAGAGCTCAAAAGACTGAATTCATTATTTGGCATAACCAATCAAGGAAGAGTATATGATTTAGTAGCAGGACGGCCAAGATTAATCTTGTGCAACCCTACAATTTGAGAGCACATATTCATGTTGAGACTGTTATTGATTCTATTATTTGGTTTATAGTATTAGCAACTAAAGTAGGTGCTAAGATAGGCACATCACCCCCTCTCTATGTACATATCACCCCCTCCCTTCTCCCCCTCCCCTCTACTCCTCTCTTCCAATTCAATATGATTACATTCTCATCTTATCTTAATAGACCCACAAAATGAGCAACATGTCACCCGCGCATTCTTCAACATCATCGCCGGAGGCGTCCGCTCCAACATCAAGACGCCAAGGAAGAGGGCTATCAAAGAAGCCTCAGAGCCGACAGACCATCACAGCGGTAAATGCAGCTGGGGTCCCTATCCTTCCTAAGCAAGCGGTAAACGCATTCCGAACCATGGTCGGAGTAGTTGCACGAGAACGAATTGAGATCACATACAATTCGTGGAAGAACGTGCCTGACACTCGGAAACGTGAGCTGTGGACCGAAATTTTGGTATCGTTCGAGTTCCCAGAAGAACACCTGGACGCTGTGCAACAACAAACCTACAAAGCGGCGTGCAAAGCATGGAAGAACTTCAAGAGCACGCTTGTCAGGAAATACGTGGAGACGGACGAAACGCCTTTTACTAAATACCCATTCCTGGTACCACAATGGGAAGAGTTCAAGGCGATGAAAACGACCGAAGATTTCAAAAGTACAAGTGTGGCGCACAAGGCCCTCCAGGCAAAAAACACGCACCCCCACAGACTTGGCACAGCTGGGTATGCGGGTAAAATCCCGCAATGGAGGTTGGAGGATGAGCTGGCAGCTGCAGAGGACATCGCCCCGCCGTTTTCCAATATCCCGGATGACCGCGCTCGAAATTGGCTTAGAGCAAGGTCATCTACAATGACATCGGGGGACGTCTCCTTTCGAAACCCTGCAGACCAGCAAGTGTCCCAGCGCCTGGTAAGATATCGATCGAACTACGTAGCTTGTAATTACTCCACAACTTCGTACGAATTGAAATGACATGTCGTGCTCTTGCAGGAAGAGCTGAGTTTTCAATCTACCGAGGGATCATTCCAGGGAACAAGGGAGAATGATATGCTCTCCGTGGCCCTGGGAAACAAGGAGCACCCGGGCCGTACGAGAGGCCTTGGACTTTACGTTCCATGGAAACATGGTTTCCAAGATGACTCCGACATGTATCGGCGCAGGAAGAGAAACAAAGCCGAGCGTGACGCACAGCTACGAGAAGAGATCAAGGCATCTCTTAAAGAGGAGCTACTGGGTTCGATGGCTGATATAATCAGAGATGAGGTGCAGAAACAGACAGAAAGTCAGCAGGCCGCCACCGCCGCTGCTGCGCTAGCTAGCCCGCACAACCGTCCGAGTAGCTGTGCGTCCAATCCGACGCAAATCCAGTCCAAATTTCCTGTGGACGACATCCAGGTAATAATTATTACCTCTCGAATGCTTGCTCCATTGGTAGGCCTATTCGAGTAGCTAATTTTGTATCGTTTTGTAGGAGCCTACGAATTGCAAGCTCCAATGAGATATGGCTCCGTTCCCTTGTACGCTGCTTGGGGCCAGGCATATTCGTCTGGTATCGGGGCCATAGTGCACGGTCAAGCTTTAGCGCCAGGCTTCGCAAAAGTTAATGTGGATGGTGTGCATGTCAATTTTGAGGTGGTCCCGCTACCGAAGCCCCCTAACGACGATTTCATGACTCTAGGACAGGCCATCGGAACATTCATCCAGTGGCCCAAAAGCGACATCTCCCTGGAGTCTTCTTCACCGGTGGCAGGACCAGAGCAACATGCACTGGTTCCATCTCCATTACAACACCAGTCGGTTCCACCACCGGATACTGCACCGGTGCTATCTCCACTGGTCATACTCTCGCCAGAGCAACTTGCACTGGTGCCATCTCCATTACAAGACCAGTCGGTTCCACCACCGGATACTGCACCGGTGCTATCTCCACGGGTCCTATTCTCGCCAGAGCAACTTGCACCGCTGCTGCCGACTGCCGTTAAGTCGGCCTATAGCCGAGGCAGTAAGGCCAGCAAGGGCAAAGCAAAGAAGACCAATGATGATATTCCGTACCTACCTTTGGCCCGCAAATTCGTGCTTGGTCAGCCGTTGCTCGAGGAAAAATACCTCCAAAAGCTACCATATAGTTGCACGCAATTGCACATGTGGTATATGCAGCAGTCCAATAAGCTAGAGGGAGAACGGACTTCAAGTATCACTGTCAAATTCACCGAAGAAGATTTACACCACAGTTTTCAAGAGTGTATGTTCGTGGTCGCCTTTGAGGATTTATTCGATCTGTTCACGTTCAACGCTCTTGACGTCTCAATCATTAGATGCTGGACGCTGTAAGTGTGTACAATCACAGTCTCCGTTAATGTCATACCGATAAATGCCATATCTAATTTTTTGCTTTCGTGTGTATATATATAGACACATGCTGATTAAAGCTAGATCATCCAACTTATCAGTTGGTTTCTTGGACCCACAATTGGTCGCCAAGGAAACCATCGACCAGGATACACCCCTCGTCGAGAGGTACATTGCAGCAGGACTGCTGGGTTGCGTCAAGAAGGATTATGTACTTATGCCCTTCCTTCAGAACTTTCATTGGATTTTAATAGTAATTGTACCAAAATGGAACAAGGTGTATTACCTTGATTCCCTAAGTAAGAATAAAATGGACTTCACAGTTCTCAGCCAAGTAATCGATAGGTAAGCACATATTCCCCATACATATCTACATTGTACTTTCTTTCCTTCCGAATGATTAAGGTTAACTTTTTCGAATTACGTAGGGCGTTCGCCACCTACATTGAAAAGGGAGGTGACTCGAAGCGCGGGGCCAAAGGCCTGCTGACACATGTTCGAGATTTTAAGGTATTCGTTATTTCACATTAATTAATCCTATGCAACAGTTGGTACTAATGCCTCTTGAACTAACACATTCCATTTTTTGCAGTGTCACCAGCAGGAGCCGGGCAACACATGTGGATACTACGTTTGCCAACATATGGAACTACTCCTCGATTCCTCGAGGCTCACCAATCGCAAGGTTTGTCACTCTTCCCATAATTACTTCATACTTAACACGTTACATATATACGCACATTGATATTCCTATTGACAGGCTGCATCCATCCCGTCAACTGCATTGAAACAGCCTGTTCTTGGAGGGATTCGAGGAGAGTTGGCGTACTTTTTGCTGACTCAAGTCATAACGCCAGGAGGACGGTTCCACTGCGCACCATGATTTCTTATTGGTCTTATCACTAAGTGCAAATGCAGTGCACATCTTTTGTAACTGTGCATTTGTTAATGGATATTTCATTTCAATTCAATTAATCGATTTGCGAAATGGATGTGCATGCTTTATGTTTGTGAAATGAAGTGCGATGTCAATGGGATGTTTTATGTCTGTGAAATGTATCTGAAAGGAAATGAGATGTGTGAATTGTATGTTTTTTGTCTGTGATTATCTGCTTGTTTCAGAGGGCATGGCTAGCATTTCCTGAGGCTAGCTATAAACAGAAATAGATTTTGCTGGGGGGGAGGAGTATCACAGACGGTTTTTTCATTAAAAACCGTCTGTGATTATGCGATATCACAGATGGTTTTTTTATTAAAAACCGTCTGTGATTATGCGATATCACAGACAGTTTTTAATTAAAAACCGTCTGTGATATCGCATAATCACAGACGGTTCGAAAACCGTCTGTGATAACTTGGATTATCACTGACCCATAATTTCAGACGGTTCAGAAAACCGTCTGTGATGACGTTTCTGAACCGTCTGTAATGTGGATTTCTGTAGTAGTGCGGAGGTCTCCTCGGCCGTGGACTCCGCGCAGACGAGCACCTCCTCTTCGACCGCGGACTCCACAAGGCGAGGGCGCACCTTGGCGAGGTTCCGCGAGGTCTCCGAGGTTGGCTCGGTTGACGACTCCGCCAGGCTCCACGCGTCCTCATTCATTGAGCGCTCCGCGTCGTTCGGGAAGCTCATAGAGAAGAGCGACGCGGCAGACGAGGGCGCCACATGGGTGCCCGTGAAGTACCAACACCCCGAGGAGGACCTCGGCTTACTCATCTCCGTGTCGCGCTAAGAGGACCATGACAATGCGGTGTGCGAGGAGCCGGCCACCGGCCCGCCTGACAGTGGGCGGGTGCTCGGCCATCCATGCACGCATGTCAGCATCGGAGGCGAGCGAGCTCACGACGAAGGGCGCCTGCTTCGCGCACTATCGAAGCCCGCGCCACAGCTCTGACCTCCGCGCCCTCGGCGTCTACGCGCTGCCATTCACCAAGGCTGGGAAGGGATCTACGATGAGGTCGTCGGCAAGGCCAGCAGGGGAAGTCGCGTCGGCGGCGTTATGCGCTCCTCCAAAACTCATCCAGCATCCTGCTTCGAGGGCCCCGGGGAGTCGAGCTGCCGGCGAGCAAGCGAAGCCGGAGCCACGCGAAGACAAGCTCCGCGCAGGACCTCGCTTCCGCAGGAAGGACTTCGCAAGCGAAGCCGGGGCCACGCGACGACAGGCTCCGCGCAGGACCTTGCTTCCGCAGGAAGGACTTCGCCATGATACCGGGCTTCGTGACGACGTCGGCTCTCGCCCTGGCTTCGCCGCGAGGGACTTTGCGACGTCCAGCGCCAGCCTCTGCAATGCTCCGCGACGGCGAGGACGCCCCCACGCAGCGACCTCCGCCACGTGTCTCCGCGCCGTCAAGGTCTCCGCGTCAAGCCTTCCGTGCCATCGCTCTGGGCTACTTGACTGCGCAGCAGCCTCCGCAATGGCGAGCAAGCTGCATGAGCCTCTGTGTCAAGGTCTCCGCGTCAAGCGTTCGTACAGCATCGCCGTGCTCCGCCCATCCGCGAGAGCCCTCGTCGTTGCCTTCGAAGACCCCTCCCGAGCTCCGTACAGTTACCCTGCTCGCCGGACTTCGCTCGCCTCTACGACTACCTCGGCCGTCCTACCAGCGACACTTCGCCCCGGCGCCAGGAAGTCTACGCCGGCCTCCGCCTCGGCTCCACGCTGCCTTCCCAACGCATCAGGGATGAGGACGGTAAGGGCTTGAGCAGCACGACCAGCGTAATGGGCCCGGCGGTGGTGGCTCTGGCGTGGCGTCGGGGTGTCAAACCAGGTGTCCTGCCAGGCGGCTGCAACCACAGCATCAGCGCACGACGTCGGCTCTCCGCCAAGCTTCGTACTGGACGACCTCCGCGCCGCTCGCGTTGATGATGCGCCGGCTTCAGCGTGAAAGTCTTCGCGCCATCCCGTCCACAGCCTCCGCGTAGTCAAGTGCCTCCGGAGCCTCCACGTCGCTGAGTCCACGAGCGCCTCGCCTTCCGCGCGCCACTTCGCCCCGGATTCGCGAAGTCTCCGCCAACCTCCGACGAGGTCGCCTGCCTCGAGCTCCTGAGGGTCTCCGCAGCTGCGAGGTCGCCGCCACGCCATGGCCTCCACTGCGAAGTCTCCGCGACGAGTTGAAAAAGACAAGCGCCTCAGTAGAGCATTCATGACATCTTCATGGCGGACCTCCACAGCCTGTTGGCGCTCGAGGTCACCATGGAGCCTGGTGTCCCGCAAGCGAAGACAGCTCGGAGCGGCATGTCGTAAAGCAGCAGCTGCTCTCTCGGAAGATCTGCAACGTGCTGGCATGCGAGCTACAGCGAGGACAACCTGGAGCGGCACGTCGTGGAGCCTGGCATCCCGGCGTCCCGCGCTACCTCTTCACCCATCTAAACCGCATCGCGCCGCCCACGCTGCTCTACACGACCGAGCTCGACAGATAAGCGCAAGCCACAGGAGGAGCTCCGCGTCGGCCTCCGCACCAACCCCGGCTCCGCTTGCCTCCGTGCAAACTGACGACCAGCCCCGGCTACGCTCGTCTCCGCGCCTCACCTTGCCTCGCCTCCGCGACGAAGCTCTCGGACCTCGTCTCCGAAGCCTCCGTGTCGTCAGGCGCCTCGCTTCCGACCGTCCGCACCACGGCCGAAGTGTCCTCTCCGCGTCGTCGAGCGCCTCCGAAGGGCTCTGACCCCGCACGACGGGCTTCGCAGGGGCGGTGTCGGCCTCCGCTCGGCGTCTGCGACATGGGCTCCAGCTCCGCACGATGGACTTTGCAGGGGCAGCGTCAGCCTCTACTCCACGCGGTGGACCTTGCTTCAGTACTTTTCAAGGCTCCACGACCTCGATTCTGGCGCGTCGCCCGGAGTGCCTCGCAGCAAGCCTTCAGGCCGGGCCATCACCTCCGATGGAGACGGAGACGGCTCTGACGAGGTCGCCCGGTGCTCCGCTCGCCCCCCGTGTGCTCGGCTCCGCGCAGGACCACACCTTCGCGACGAAGGTCTCGGCTTCGCATTGCCCTGCGACCCTGCGTCGAGACGTTGCTTCTGAGCCTCTGCGCTGTGTCACGCTTCGAAGCCTCCCCAGGCGGTGGCCTCAGCAGTGCGCCCCACGACGGGCGAATCCGAGTTCAGAGGGACGTTCCAGTGGGAGTCCGCTCATCTCCATGTGAGTTGAAACAGAGGTCAGTACAGGCATAGCCAGGCTTTAATAATCACCGCTGCATTTCTTGCGTGCATGGCAGCAAAGAAACGGTTGTGCATCATATCATTTCATGCGGCTGCGGTTCCATTTTGAGAGCATTTGATTTGGCCGTGTGTTTGCGTCTCCGGTTTTGGCCTGTTCTGGTCTCCTCCAGCATCTAATGCTTTTCCAGTACTGCATTCTGGAGCATTTTGTTGTCGCAAATCTTCGGCCATTTCTTCGATGCCTCTCTTTTGGTCCTCATTTTTTATTTTAAATCGCACGACGGCCTTGCGCCTCAGCGTACTCTGCGGAGTATAAATAAGACGTAGCGTTGAGCTTGCCTCCACACGCACCAGTCCACGGACTTTAAATAAGACGTAGCGTCGAGGTCCGCCTCCACACGCGCGAGTCTACGGACTATAAATTAAGACGTAGCGTCGAGGTCCGCCTCCGCACGCACCAGTCTACGGACTTTAAATAAGACGTAACGGGGGACGCCTCCGCGCGCACTCTACGGAGTATAAATTAAGACGTAGCGTCGAGGTACGCCTCCGCATGCACCAGTCTACGGACTTTAAATAAGACGTAGCGTTGAGCTCAGCTTCCGCACGCGTGAGTCTACGGACTATAAATAAGACGTAGCGTTGAGCTCAGCTTCCGCACGCACCAGTCTACGGACTTTAAATAAGACGTAGCGTTGAGCTCAGCTTCCGCACGCGCGAGTCTTTGGAATATAAATAAGACGTAGCGACGAGCTCAGCTTCCGCACGCACCAGTCTACGGATTTTAAATAAGACGTAGCGTTGAGCTCAGCTTCCGCACGCGCGAGTCTACGGACTATAAATAAGACGTAGTGTTGAGCTCAGCTTCCGCACGCACCAGTCTACGGACTTTAAATAAGACGTAGCGTTGAGCTCAGCTTCCGCACGCGCGAGTCTACGGACTATAAATTAAGGCGTAGCGTCGAGGTCCGCCTCCGCACGCGATAGTCTGCGGACTATAAATAAGACGTGGATGATGTTCCCACGCACTCTACGGAGTATAAAAAATTGCGTCCGGCCGAGACACAAGGGAGAGCCTCGCTTTAAGCGGCGCACCACTTGGATATCGCGCACTCGTGCGCGTTGCACTAGGAGTGCACCATGACTTTTTCAAGGTAGGGGAACGGCGGCGGCGCCTCCCTACCTCATCTTGCGTAGCGCCCTCGGCCTACACCGAAAGTGCCCGCTCTTCGCAGGCACCGTTTCTCGAGGTAGGGGAACGGCGGCTTCGCCTACCTACCTCAGTGTGCGTAGTGCCCTCGGCCTACGCCGCAAGCGCCCGCACTTCGCGGGCACTATTTTTGAAGTAGGGGAACGGCGGCGACGCCTCCCTACCTCAGCGTGCGTAGCGCCCTCGGCCTACGCTGCAAGCGCCCGCTCTTCGCGGGCACCGTTTTTCGAGGTAGGGGAACGGCGGCTTCGCCTCCCTACCTCGGCGTGCGTAGTTCCTTCGGCCTACGCCGCAAGCGCCCACTCTTCGCGGGCACCATTTTTCGAGGTAGGGGAACGGTGGCTTCGCCTCCCTACCTCGGCGTACGTAGTTCCTTCGGCCTACGCCGCGAGCGCCCGCTCCTCGCGGGCACTATTTTCGAAGGTAGGGGAACGGCGGCTTCGCCTCCCTATCTCGGCGTGCGTAGTGCCTTCGGCCTACGCCGCGAGCGCACGCTCTTTGCGGGCACTATTTTTGAAGGAAGGGGAATGGCGCCTTCGCCTCTCTACCTCCGCGTGCGTAGTGCTCTCGGCCTACGCCACCAGCGCCCGCTCCTCGCGGGCACTATTTTCGAAGGTAGGGGAACGGCGGCTTCGCCTCCTACCTCGGCGTGCGTAGTGCCTTCGGCCTACGCCGGGAGCGCCCGCTCTTTGTGGGCACTATTTTTGAAGGTAGGGGAACGGCGGCGACGCCTCCCTACCTCAGCGTGCGTAGCGCCCTCGACCTACGCCGCAAACGCCCGCTCTTCGCTGGCATCGTTTTTCAAGGTAGGGGAACGGCGGCTTCGCCTCCTTACCTTGGCGTGCGTAGTTCCTTCGGCCTACGCCGCAAGCGCCCGCTCTTCGCGGGCACCATTTTTCGAGGTAGGGGAACGGCGGCTTCGCCTCCCTACCTCGGCGTGCGTAGTTCCTTCGGCCTACGCCGCAAGCGCCTGCTCTTCGCGGCACCATTTTTCGAGGTAGGGGAACGGCGGCTTCGCCTCCCTACCTCGGCGTGCGTAGTTCCTTCGGCCTACGCCGCGAGCGCCCGCTCCTCGCAGGCACAATTTTCCAAGGAAGGGGAACGGCGGCTTCGCCTCCCTACCTCGGCGTGCGTAGTGCCTTTGGCCTACGCCGCAAGCGCCCGCTCTACGTGGGCACTATTTTTGAAGGTAGGGGAACGGCGCCTTCGCCTCTCTACCTCCGCGTGCATAGTGCCCTCGGCCTACGCCGCAAGCGCCCGCTCCTCGCGAGCACTATTTTCGAAGGTAGGGGAACGGCGGCTTCGCCTCCCCACCTCGGCGTGCGTAGTGCCTTCGGCCTACGCCGGGAGCGCGCCGCGCTTTCGCGGGCACTATTTTTGAAGGTAGGGGAACGGCGCGACGCCTCCCTACCTCAGCGTGCGTAGCGCCCTCGGCCTACGCCGCAAGCGCCCGCTCTTCACGGGCACCGTTTTTCGAGGTAGGGGAATGGCGGCTTCGCCTCCCTACCTCGGCGTGAGTAGTTCCTTCGGCCTACGCCGCGAGCGCCCGCTCTTCGCGGGCACTATTTTTGAAGGCAGGGGAACGACGCCTTCGCCTCTCTACCTCTGCGTGCGTAGTGCCCTCGGCCTACGCCGCAAGCGCCCGCTCCTCGCGGGCACTATTTTTGAAGGTAGGGGAACGGCGGCGACGCCTCCCTACCTCAGCGTGCGTAGCGCCCTTGGCCTACGCCGCAAGCACCCGCTCTTCGCGGGCACCGTTTTTCGAGGTAGGAACGGCGGCTTCGCCTACCTACCTCGGCGTG